>JAVANC010000022.1:42087497-42794164 GCA_033319125.1 Parnassius glacialis | reverse complement strand
ACTAATCTCTTTTTTTTATTACTTTTTTAAAATAATCTGTAAATCGCATCATCCATCCTCATATTCATACTCCATTTTTGTTATATAAAATTGTAAATATTTTGAATCTTAAATATATTATTTGTTTTGTTGTATTTTTGTTGTTTTGTTGCTCTTAGGTTAGATTCTTTTTGTTCTTAATTGTCTCTACACGACAGTTTGGCTTCCAACGTAAAAGTCCTCTTTCTCTCTTAATTCTTCACCTTTACTGCGCCTTGTCTAGTCCCTTTTGATTTAATTGCTTTCCCTTTCGTTCTTAACTTATTATTCATCATTCATTTACACATCCTTTTCATACCTTCAAAATTCTAAAACAAAACTTCTTCTAGTTTTTCAACTTATTTGGATTATATTTAGGCCTACATATAACACTTCACTTACAGTCATCACTCTAAGTTACATTCATCACTCTAATATTTTTTATTCTAGATAACTTAGAGGTACGATTTTCAATAAAATTTTTATTTCTTAAACTTTTCTTTACACTTTGCACTTTATATAAATTTGTTTTTGAAAGCTGAAGTGAGACGAACCATAAATTTTCTAAACATTTATTAACTGTTAAAAACTTTTCTAAACATTTATTAACTGTTAATTTGTATATATGTATAAATATAACTTGTAATTTGTATATATGTATAAATATCACCATCATTTTCACCTTATTATTTTAATTTCTTTTAATTTGTTTGTTTGTTTGGTGTTCCAGGGTTCTTCAACTTCACAGCGACTAATGCTTGCTTAAGAGTAAGTTCTTTATCTTTATCTTCACTTGGGAACGGCTGTCTACTCCCTTAATTCTCTTTACCTTTATCTTCACTTGGGAGCAGCTGACTATTCCCTTAATTTTTTTATCTTCACTTAGGAGCGGTTGACTACTCCTTAAATAAGCCTTAATGTCCTTTCGAAAATACACTTCTAGAGTGGTGTCTCTTCGAATTTTTTTATCTTCACTTAGGAGCGGTTGACAACTCCTTAAATAAGCCTGAATGTCCTTCCGAAAACACACTTTTAGAGTGGTGTCTCTTCGACTAATTTATTTTTTTTTCCACACAGGAGCGGTTGACTACTCCTTAAATAAGCCTTAATGTCGTTTTGAAAACACACTTTTAGAGTGGTAGTCATTGAATGTGAACTCCACCCTTACCTGAATGCAGATGATGAATGTAAGAGATAGTATATCTGATTTTGCCTGTTGATGTCTGTTTCTGCAAAGCTGTGTTTTATGGTTTATTTTAGAATGTATATATCAAAATTTTTGCTGAGTCAAAAATTTTCCAGGGTCGGGGGGAAAATGTAGTGTTATGCTACTTTTTTTTTTTTTTTTTTTTTTTTTTATAGTAGAGGGGGCAAACGAGCATGCGGCTCACCTGATGGTAAGTGACTACCGCCGCCTACTACTTACTTATCATTTTACATTAATTTAAATCCATTTTTCCATTCTGTTTCGATTTTCTGCATTCACTTCAAAACTGGATATTTTACATCACCTTTATTTCCATAGGATCCTGTAACGATTTTAAACCATAAGAACACAATCACAAATCATTTCTACTTCGTATTTTCACATTATCAGCACTTTTAAATTGGTGTCAATGAAGTCTACCTTTTTTCGATCTTTTAGTTAGTTTTCCTTAACTCTACAATTTCGGGCTTTGTGTGGGTAGTTGCGCTACCTTTTTTCCTATATCAATAATATCTCCTTTTCCACTTAAATCTTGCCGTTTTCTTATTACAAGCCTAAAACTAAAATTTGACATGTTTTGTTATTGTTGTTTATTTGGTCTCCATGGAAATTATATTCAAATTTGCTACCGGTCTGTTGTTTCTATTTCGATAATTCCACATAAATACTCTTTCCTCTTGACCATTTACAAAAAATTTGCGTTTAATTTAAATAATTTTTCCGTTCTCTCTAGAAAGATATAAAAGCCGAACAATCGGTGAAGAAATTCAGTCTTGCTTCAGTTCTCGAATTGGAAGCATCTTCTAAAGGCCTTATCCCGGGGCCGCTCTGCCCCGGGATCCTGCAAGCCTCTGTCCTACCTGAAGCCACTGGACTCTACGAACCTCTGCTCTATCTGAAGTCGCTGGACTCTACAAACCGTTGCTCTGCCTGAAGTCGCCGGGTTCCTACAAGTCTCTGTTCTACCTGGAGTCGCCGGAACCTACAAACCTCGGTTCCGCCTGAAGTCACCGGAACCTGCAAACCTCTGTCCCGCCTGCAGTCACCGGATCCTGCAGGCTTCTGTGATGTCTGAAGCCGCCGAGGATCCTGTAAGCCCCTGTCTGGCCTGAAATCGCCGGATCCCGCAATTACCACATTCACCGGAGGTCGCCGCCTAGAGATGCCCACGCCTTCTCACCTACGCCGTGCGTGCTCGTTCCAGGCGCTGAGAGCACACCTTGGATCTTCCGACTCAGCTTCGGCACTAATCTCTTTTTTTTATTACTTTTTTTAAAATAATCTGTAAATCGCATCATCCATCCTCATATCTAGGATCTCATATCTATCATCTATATATATATATATGTATATATATATACAGGGTATTTTTGAAACGCTCCCGAAAACAAAGACAGATGATAGAAGATACTACACCTTAGCACATGGGTCACAAATAAATTTGATCCCGACGAAAAAAAAATCATCTTTTCACAACGTTTTATTAACTTTATTCACGCTCCATCATGTTAGTACATCTAAATAAAATGATAATATCATAAAAAAATCATGAAAATACTTAAACATAAAACCATCAATGGAATTACTGAATTACAATCAGCTGATTAAGGGTCAATGTACGTGAGAACGCAGAATTCGCAGAGGCCGCGCGCCCACTAGCCTAATGTGCCATACCATATCACAATACCTAATAATTTACAACACTTGTCTAAATACCTAACTTATCTACTTAACCTACTATTTTGCCACTGTGCTTGTCTCCACGTAGCCACTTTAATTCGAATTCACAGGTAAAATAACCCAAATAACTGGTTCGATTCCCCGCTAATGAAAAAAATACTTAAATGATATGTAACCAAGGTGCACCATGTGTTTTATTCATCGTGTAGGTATGTTTATTATTCGATGTATTCAGTTATGTACCTATTCAAATCAGTTCAGTACTAAGTTACTTAAAAAAATTACGTATGAAACAGCTTACCGCTCTAAATCCTCCGTGGTGACGTGCTCAATGAAACCAGGCACACGTTGTTGCTGGTCTAATAACCAACGGCAGAAAACTCGCCGGCGGTCGTGATCGCCGGGAACTAAAGCTTGCACTTTGTACACTTTGTTTGGGCGCATTCGGTTACAATTTAACACTTTGTGAACTGTACAGTATGACACACTTGTTCCATCCCGACGCCTTAACAATTTAGCGATACTTCGTGTACCTAGGTTCGGATTCCGGCGAACGACATTTAAAATGCGCTCCTCCGAGTGAACAGCCACTTGACTTCCACCTCCTGCCGCTACCAGAGCAATGGGCCGATTTTCCAACACTCGCTGAAATGCTGCTGTTATCAGTCAGCTGGAAGTCGAGCGGTCGGGAATTTCTCTCGGTAAATTCGCAATGCATGCGAAGCATTCCTGCGAGCTTCTATAAACGTACGCGTTAGGCATTATAAAAACAAAACAAGAAACTTAAAACGTTACAACAAGGATAATATCATTAAGTAATAAATAGCAAGTAATAACAACAATTATTTAATAAACAACACAATTAAACTGTTTCTTTAGATAGTCAACACGGAACTGATTTAAAAACTAAAATTATTAATCAAATACGCTAAAACAAATGCGCACAATGTAAAGTCCTTGACGCACTGGAGAACCTTCCACACACCGTTAAAGCGTTATGTATGTTAAGACATCGTCAACGTTTATTATTTATAAGTTTTATCCCTACGACTAATTTTCATATGGAATTTAAAAGTTATGGTTGTATGGGTGTTTAGAGTGTCAATAAAAGTCACCACATATAACGCACAAAACGTTTATTGTCTACAAATACACAGAACATTTAATGCGGCGGATAATGTACACAGTGAAAACAAAGGAAAGACAATTTAACACAAACAATAGAACTTATACACAACTCGATATGTACCTCGCGACTACAATAATTATATTAATGAATACGATAGCCCGGACAAGCGCACGATTGACATGCATTCTACGTCGATAGCAGATGCGGACTGGCGGGGGGAACCCGCTCACGCGCAAGTCGATTGAGGCGTGGCCGTTTGACCTAGATACAGTCGTGAGTAGCTGTACCATAGTATAAAGACAGCTGTACGCTCACTCACTGCCGCGCTTTGAAGTTCCAGGTTCGATATGCCTCCACATCACCCCCCTCTAGAGACCGTGATACGGGCGATAATACTCAGGGAATTTTACTCTCCTTCCTGATTTTGTCCATTTTATTACATTATCTTTACTACAAAAAATTATTGAAATTAATAAATGTACCTAATTGGGTACTCAGTACTCACACAATTATAAACACTATCTCATCGTTATCTTTGATTTTGTATAAGAAATGAAAAATTTAAATTAAAATGAAACTTCGAAAAATCGCTCAGTGCCCAGGTTCAAGGCCAGCGTTTTTACGTGACGGGATCTATAAGCGTTCGACGTCCGCGAGTATATTGACCCTATTATCAGCTGATGTAATTTTTAAGTTTCATTGCTGGTTTTCTGTTTAAGTATTTTCAAGATTTTTTTTATGAAATTATCGTTTCATTTAGATGTACTAACATGATGGAGCGTGAATAAAGTTAATAAAACGTTGTGAAAAGATGATTTTTTTTTCGTCGGAATCAAATTTATTTGTGACCCATGTGCTAAGGTGTAGTATCTTCTATCATCTGTCTTTGTTTTCGGGAGCGTTTTAAAAATACCCTGTATGTATAATATAATGGAATAATAGGTGTAGACCTAGATATAACTATCTACAAAAAGTAATGAGATGCCATCAAAAACATAACTTGTAAAAAAACCAACCAGTTTTCTAAAATCAAAGTAACCTGAGTTACTCCTTCTCACATCAGCTATCTGTCAGTGAAAGCCCCATCAATATCGGTTCAGCCATTTTGCAGATTAGCCGGAACAAACAGACAGACAGACAGACAAAAATTTAAAAAAATGTGTTTTGTTATAAGTACCATATTCACTTTTACATGCATTTAATAAAAGGCTGTTATTTTTACATTACAAACAGACACTTTAATTTTATTTATTTGTATAAATTAAGAATGATAATACATTCATTGAAGTGTCGGTACGTTACGCGCGCTACCTACTGTAAGTTAATGGTACTATTCCTATAACTTTCGCGCAAGTGCAAGCAATAAGCTGACAACGTTTTAAGGCAATCTATTGAACGGTCTGGCAGCGCATAAAACACGAACAAACAAAATTTATTTTTATACTGAATAAAATTACTTTTACGGATTTTATCGCGTTTAATTTACTTATTTTTATTAATGCCCGACGTTTCGGGTGCTTTACAGCACCCATGGTCACGGGGGACTGAGATGATTGACGTCCCGATGTCAGAGTCAACCCGGAGAACCTTCAGCTTTTTTAATTATTAATTTTGGTCCGATATACGCAAAATGATCTTACTGTGTCTTGAAGTCTTGCAGTGGTGTGCTAGAGTTTAGTTTTAATTTTATTAATTACAGGATCCCAAGCAGGTGATAGTACCCAGCCTCCCTCTCTATTGAAATTAGGATGTCTTTTTAATTTCAATAGCCTTACGTATCATTCTTGGCAGGAATCAATGTTCTTGCGAGAATTTGTGGTTTATCAAATGTAATGTAATGGCGAGGGCCGTCTAGGATATGATCACAAACTGCAGACTTCCCGGAACGTTGGTGTTTCACGTCGGCTATGTGTTCTTTTACGCGGGTTTTTATTGATCGTTTAGTTTGTCCTATATATGAGAGACCAAATTCACAATCAAGCTTGTACACTTCTGCATCTTGTAGAGGAATATTACACTTAATGGATGGTAAAAAATGACTAATCTTCTCCGGCGGCTTGAAGAATGTTCTAATAGAAGCTCGCTTCAAGATGTAGCCAATCTTGTCTATGACACCTCTGACATATGGCAGTACAGCAGGCACACGCTCGACTGTGGCCGACTTCACTCGGTCACTGTGACGTAGACGCGGGTCCCAAAGCTTGTTGTTGTGAAGAACCTGCTTGACGTGCTGAAGCTCGGCGACCAGGCGTTTGCTGTCACAGATCCCTCGTGCTCTCTGTAACAAAGATTTACCCACGGTAGCTAACTGTGAAGGATGATGGTGAGATTCACCGTTTAAATATCGGTTTGTATGGGTCTTTTTTCTATACACAGTGTGACCTATGGTGTTGTTAGGATTTCGAATGACTCGAATGACAATCTAGGAAAGCTAAAGAATTATTTAAACTCTATAGTAAATTGAATTTTAGAGTTTATGGTATTGAGATGCTATAAAAATGCAGTTAAATTGTCTGATGGTAAAATTGTGAAAGTATCGTCTACGTACCGCTTGTAGGACCTTGGAGTTGCTGGTGCAGTAAGCAGGGCTTTCTCCTCAAAGTCCTCCATGAAAATATCGGCGACAATGAGAGATACGGTGAGCACATCGCTACATCATCTATTTGCTTGTAAAACTCTTCCTTCCACAATAGATAACCACATGTAAGGCAATGTCAGAGTAATAGGTACTGCATATTCTGTTGGCATGTTGTTTTCCTCTAGTTTCCTAGTTACTGTTGAGATGCAGTCTTCAACAGGTTTTTTTATAGTATAGGGTGACACACGAGCACACAATTCATCTGATGGTAAGTGGTTTCTGTGACCCATAGACTTCCGCATCTATCCTCAATAAATAATCAAAATGCAGATGCGTTGTCACCCGTGTGAACTAAGATGTTACGCTTCCTTTCCAGTTAAAAGGGTCTCCGGTTCTCTACACTAACCATATGAAACACAGCTGTGTTAAGCTGCTATTTCACCCTGGTATTCTGTGAGAGCGTGGTCCTTCTTCAGTCGAGCCGACCCAGTTATGCTACAGCGATAATATAACAGCGTGGCTCTACCATGTTGAAAATGTCTAAGGAATAAAATATTTTGCTGGCTTGTGTAGTCCGCCAAAACATATTGGGGCAGTACAGCGACATAATTTTTCAATAACCTTTCGTTAGAGAGTAGCAGTACCTTTAAATAAGACAATTTTTTACGAATTTTAGCGTCTATTTACTCATTTTATATTCCCGACGTTTCGAGTACTTTACTACACCAATGGTCACGGGTGGACTGAGGTGTTTGACGCTCTAAGAAATGCGAAGTGACAAGTGCCTGGCAATGTAACGTATACATGTTGCAATTTTACTTAAACGACTTCGAAATAAACTGTTAAATATAACGTTCAACAAGTTTAACGGTTTGATTAAAAATCCGACAGCGTTAAAAATTTACTTAATTTAAAAAAAGAATTCCCCTCCCATTTTTTTCTATTCTATGCTAATGCAATATAAAACTATTATATAGCCTATGTCACTCCCACACTTATGATGAATCTAACGACACCTCATAGGACAAAATCCATCAAGCCGTTCAGGCTATAGAGCGTGCCAAAGAAATAGACAAACATACATACTCTCGAAAAACATTAACCTCCTTCTGTGGCAGTCGGGTAATAAAAAGATAAACTTTGTCGTTCTAGCGTAAAAATGAATGCATTAAGTAAACAATAAGCAGTATAAGTTAAATGCTGAAAAGACTAAAAAAACGCTACCCAAACACTACGAATATCTCCTGTATCGTGGATGCAGTTTACATACGAGTATATAAATTGCACAAGAACATACATACATCCAGACACGGAGCAATTATTTGTAAGTCATACAAATACTTGTTCCGTGCGGGTTTCGAACCCGCGGCTCTTATCGTTGCAACTTATTGCTAAGCTCCTGCGCCACTGAGCCGTCTCCTTGATTTCTTTACTCATGTGCCTTGAGTGCAAAAAGTACTCTGTGCTTGAGTGCCTCGAGATCAAACATGTTTACAGATTATAAACTACAATAACATGCTTTAATTAGGCGATTGCACAAACGGCGCGGACATTGCCGCATGAACTTGGATTGACTGCATAATTTTAGCGATATTATACGATCTCGCAATATTGTATCTCGTTTATTTGCGACATTGTAATCATATGGAGTAAGAAAGTTTAAGTGTAAACATGAGGAACTTTAATATCATAAGCAAATAATTAGGAAAATAGTCGATGTCATTATCATTTGAAGTGGTTAATTTTTTTTTTAGGATCAGAGTGGCAAGCAAGCACACAGTCCACCTGATGGTAAGTGGTTGCTGCGGCCCATAGACATCTACATCTATTCTCGTTTTCGATTCAAAATGCAGATGCGTTGTCAGCCGTGAGGACTAAGATGCAATGCCTCTTTTCCAGTAAAAGTCCAGTCTCCGGTTCTCTACACTCACCATACGAAACACAGCAGAGTTAAGCTGTTATTTTACGCTGGCATTCTGTGAGAGCATGGTCCTACCCCGGTCGAGCCAACCCATTCGTGCTACAACCATGCTCGTAATATAGCTGCAGCGTGGATCTACCACGTAAAAATTGTTTTAAGATTGAACTTTCTAATATATATACTTACTTATCTTACTTGAATAAGCAAAGACGGTAGAAATTTTTTTTTTTCAATTATATGAGGTTCATAAATAAAACGCAGCAGGTAAAAAAGAAATAAAAAATTAATATATTAAACTATATGGTACAATACATTTGGTTCTAAGTAGCCTAGAGGACACTGTCTTCACCACCAACCGGAGGAGTAGTGCACGGGCTCCGACACGATCTTCGACACCTTCACGATTTGGGGCACGGACACTACCTTCGGTACAGACACCACTTTGTTGACGGTTATTACCTGAAAATAAAATAAAATGTCAAATTCATGTTACGGATTCTACAATTCAGTCAGATTTATTCGTGGAAGAGGCACTCTGCAGCAATATTATGGTTTTAGCATGCATGGGTCAACACGACTTAGGAAGGACTACCATTATTATACCATTACAGCCTTTGGTGAGTGTAGAGAACCGGATACTTTTTTACTGGAAACTATGCATTGCATTTTAATCCTTAAGGGTGGCAACACATCTTCATTTTGATTCTAGATCGAGGATGGATGTAGGTGTCTATTGGCCATAACATCCACTTACCATTAAGTGGACTGTGTGCTCGTTTGTCACTGTTATTCTGTAAAAATGAACTGGAATAAGAGATTATTGCAGTCACACATTGACTTATAGTTGAAGTTCACCTTTGGTACTTCGACGACCTTGTGGACGGACACGATTCTTGCGGGGGCAGACTCGAAGATAGCCCCACCGTGTCCACCGAAACCACCACCGTATCCGCCGAAGCCACCACCGTATCCGCCAATGCCGCTGTATCCACCGTATCCATGGGAGCCTCCGAGTAAAAAGCCGCGCTTGTCACGCTTGCCTTCAGGGGCTGCAATGGCGACAGCAGCAAGGAGAACGACACATACCTGGAAATGAGGATAAAATGATATATATCACAAACATATGTTGTAGAGTGTGGTTTGCAAGATGATGTTGTGACCAGGATTAAGAAAGGAATGCTTCGGTGGTTTGGTCATGTAGAAAGAATGAATGAGGAAAGAGTGACAAAGCAAATTTATGTTGCAGAGGTGAACGGCAGAATCGGGAAGGGTCGCCCTAGGCGAAAGTTTATCGACCAAATTGGCGATATATTGAAAATGGGCCAAATCAAGAGTACCTTTAACCGACGAGCGTGTATGCGTAGGTATATGGATGTGGAGGAAGCGAGAGAGGTCTGTCAGGATCGTGCCAAATGGAAGTCCATAGTCTCTGCCTACCCCTCTGGGTGACAGGCGTGAGTGTTTATGTATGTATGTATGTATGTATATGTTTGTAATGTAATGGTATTGTATGTTATGGCAGAAGAAACATGTAAGCAGATTAATTGCAGTTGAGATGAGAGCATTAAGAAGTATGATAGGAGTTAAAGTGAGTGACAGGATAAGAAATAGTGAGATAAGGAAACATTGTGGTCTGAAAGAAGATGTAGTGACAAAAATTGAGAAAGGTATGCTGAGATGGTTTGGTCATGTCGAGAGAATGAATGAAGAACGATTGACGAAAAAAGTGTATAAGGCGAGTGTGAATGAAAGTGTTGGAAGGGGTAGACCTAGGCGGACATTTCTAGACCAAATCAGGGACGTCTTGAAAAAAGGCCAGGTCAAGAGTACCCTAAACCGTAGAGCATGTATGAAGGGAATAATGAAAGTGGACGAAGCGAAACAAGTATGTAAGGATCGTAGCAAGTGGAAAGAAGTGGTCTCTGCCTACCCCTACGGGAAAGAGGCGTGATTATGTGTATGTATGTATGTATGTTTGTAATTGGGAAATTACTAACCGTTTGTGGCGGCGCTGTCATCATGCCACAAGCAAAACGCAGTGGAGCTAAATCACGCTATCAAAGTTCCGAAAGTACTGCGGTGTAATATGTAGAATAGCTCTGTAGGATTATAAGGAGCGTTGGCCGCTCCCCGGGTAAAACTTGCCAGGTCCTAGCCCGGCGGGATATCTGCCTTTTTCCTTCCACGGCTCAACATTTATACTATATAGTTATGATGATTGGTGTAATGTGGTAGGTGTCAAATATGAAGAGTAGTTCATTATATGAGTTTAAAGAGGGTATCCGCGACTTTTTCTGCTACCACCGCGGCGTCATTTTGTAAGGAGGTTTAATATTTTACAGATTTCATAGCGGGGGAGGTTAATTTGTTAGAAATGTGTACAGAGGTTAATTTCTGAAATATTAGCCATAATTTATATTATATAAATTAGAAATTAATGAACCAAACTACGCATAGAAGTAGAAGAAATAAAAAAGTTAATAATGTTAAAAAAATGAATACAGCACTGAAGCATCTTTTGTGAAATGTACAACACACTAGAAGCCAAAACACTTATAAATTTCCAATGATGATGACACTGTGTGGTCATTTCCGTAATAAATAAGTTCGCTTTAGTCCCACCTAGCGACACCTGGTGAGCGTAGGATTATTAGTCTAATCCCTACTCAGCGGAGACTAGGCATCTGCGCGAGACTAAAATATAGTTTCATTGGTGCTGGCAAGATCGAACCCAGGCTTTTTTTTAAAGAAACGTTACCTTTATATTTTTTGTCTTTCTTTTTTTTTTCTTTAGATTTTCTTCTGTATCATGGGGACGGCCCCTTACATACACAAATTTCACAAGGACTAAAATTCAGATCTGGAACAATTACATATAGGCCATACAAATACTTATTCCGTGTGGGAATCGAACCCGCGGCCCTTAGCTAAGCTATTGCTAAGCCACTACACAGAGCCGTTACTCGCATACTATGAAATTTACAGCGAACGCTTTGTGCCTGCTTCCACGGTCTATGCGACATCCATTATTGCCTATAAACGTCTACTGCTGAACACAGGCCGTCCCCATAAATTGCCTCGTAGGAGGGACTTTGCCATAGTTGCCAAGCTTGGCAAGCAGGTAGGCAACGGAATTTTAATAGTCTTTATTAGTTCTTACTAAATTTCGCTACAGCCCATCGCCTAGTAAACAAAGAATAAAGAGATAGTAATCTGTTTTATTTCTACCATCGAGAAGGTTACATATGATAGTTCGCAATGTAGGAACTTAGAGAAACGTGGATAACAAATTTTTATCGAGTTTTTTGTATAATTTGATAAGTCATTCAAACATTCGTTGATATAATTTTTATCATACATTACAGCCTTCATAAGTCCACTGAATGGAATTTTGCCATAATTGGCCCGCTTGGCAGGCAGTTCCCAACGCAGTTTTTATTAATTATTGTTATCACGAAGGTGCTGCTGGCCATCTCCTGTTTCAGCTATCGCTTCTTACGACACCCACGTGTCGATATTGGGAAGTGGATATTCTTACACGGTTTATGTGACATATTGCGTAATAAATCAAATACATTAGAGTGTTGCACTCGCGTACTAAGGTCAGATGAAGCCAGATTAAGTTACACTGCTATACTGTCTCTATGGTAAGCGTCGTTGACTTTAAAATAAACACCACTTTAATTTTGACACAACAGGTTTGCCTGGCGAAAAAGTTTCGCAATTCAAGTCTTACGAATATTAAGCTGTGCAATTTACCAAAATTAGACTACTTAAGTACTTTAGGTTTACGCAATTCGCGGTTATCTTGTACGGGATGGCTAGAGTTCTAAAATATTCGTTACGATAGAGATATAATTTATTTGTAATAACTGCAATTGTTTATTGAAAAAAAACCGGCCAAGTGCGAGTCGGACTCGCGCACCGAGGGTTCCGAACAAATTCGCAGGTAGGTGATGTAACTAAAAATTTATGCTTTTCGCAATTTTTCCTTTATCTGTGCTATAATACGTTGCTTCGTACCAAATTTTAGGAATCGGAGTTCACGGGAAGTACCCCCTAGGTTTTGATTCCCTTGCGAATGTCGAACATTTGCAGCATAAACGGCTGTATCTTTTGATCGCGTTGGCTTAGAAGTTTGATTTTTTCACAACTCCAAGAGCCAGTAGACTTGAGTATTTGATATGAATTTCAGCTTGACACCTCCACGCGTTTCTGAGAAAAAGGGTCTTGACAGACAGACAGACGGACACCAAAGTGATCCTATAAGGGTTCCGTTTATTCTTTTTGAGGCACGGAACCCTAAAAAAATCAATTATTGCATTAGTTGAATGATATTAGTTATGTTACCGGTGCGGTGTTTGGAAGTAGAGTCACAGGCCTGGTACTGTGATTGCCAAACCATTTGCCAAGCTTCGTAATTACGGCAAATCCTATCTAAATGAGAGAGGCCCATTTTGTTATATTTTTAAAACTAGCGTTTTTAGCAATATTGTACATAGCTAAGAACGCTAGAAGAGTTGTTGAAATTATTTTAGTTATGAGTATTGTTTAAATGTAATACAAGAACACCTATCTAATAAAATATTATTAACATTATACAATATTTATGTTAATAAACTATTAAAAGAGCAAAATTAGAATCTTTAGCAAAACAGGATAAGACCGTGAAGATATGGAATTGGTCACATATTGAATTTGAGTCAAGGGCACGTAGACAATGAATCAAAATATTCTTCCCTCCCCAGTAGGCAAGACGCCAGAGCCTCTGGCAACCATGAGACTTTCATACAGGCTGTACTTGGGAGCTACGTTCCGAAGTAATTATTATTATTTTTTTATTTCGAACAAAATCAAATAATATAGATAAATAACAAAGAATACGAGTATTTGTGCTATTTTTATGTTAAAATTTCTGTTTTTCGAATATATTTTAATTGAGTAAATGGCGCAATTAGTCTCTGAGAGATGACTACATATTTGTTACTAGCTGTTCCCCGCGACTTCGCCCGCGTGTGATTTGGGGTTTTAAATATTTTTGCGCGGAACCCTAATTCTTTTTCTAAAATAAAGGTAGTCTAAGTTACTCCTTGTGATATCAACTATCTGCCAGTGAAAATCTTATCAAAATCGGTCCAGCCGTTTCGGAGATTAGCCGGAACAAACAAACAGACAGACAGACAAAAACTTTAAAAATTGTATTTTTGTTATTACTACCATATATACTTTCATATGCATTTAGTAAAAAGCTATAATTTTGACATTACAAACAGACACTCCGATCTTATTTATTTGTATAGATTACCAGTTACCTACTTGAGTCCACAGAGTCAGTAAGTTCATTCTTAGGGCGATGTATACGGTTTCACAACATCCCAGAAAATATACGAAATCTGACTACCGCTAAGTTTAAAAACTTTATTAAACAACAGTTTTATAAAAAGGGTTATTATAATATGAAGGAATTTATGGATGACAATAACCCCAGGAGCTATTTCTAATTTGTTTTGTGTTGTTATTTATTAATGTCTAACATATTGAATGATTGTAAATTGTTATGTTTTCAAAAAAAATGTTCCGCTGAGTTTCTTTCTGGTTCTTCCCAGAACAAAAGAGGTAATTTCAGAACCAGTTAAACATAAGAGTGACTTTCAATAAGTATTAAGTATAATCTATATTGAATGAAAAAAGTATCTCTTTCTATTTATGTCATTTATCGTAGTTAACTTTTTAGAAACTGAACCCGCGAATGATCATCGCTGTTGGAGACTAGAGGACTGGTTTTTCTTGCCCAAAGGCTAAATTTAGTAATCCAGGAGGAAACGCAGCTAGTTTTTATGGCACAATACCGCGGGGAGAAGGATAATTAGATCATTTTAGACTTAGTTTCTTTTCAAAGTCAAAATTAAATTCAAACAATTTTATTCAGTTCACGGCAAATGCACTGGTTGACAAAACAAGACCTTCTCTGAGAAGAATCGACAAGATTCTGGGGTAGTTTAATGGTACAATTTCTTTTTTGAGTTTTTTTTATAGCTTATATTCTATTCTATTCTATTTTTACGTGGTAGAGCCACGCTGCAGCTATATCATGGTTGCAGCACGAATGGGTCGGCTCGACCGGTGAAGGACCACGCTCTCACAGAATACCAGCGTAAAATAGCAGCTTAATGCGGCTTTATTTCGCATGGTCAATGTAAAACCGGCTTTTCACTTGAAACGAGGCATTTCATCTTAGTCCTCAGGAGTGACAACGCATCTGCATTTTGATTCCTAATTGAGGATAGATCTAGATGTCAAATGGCCACAGCATCTACTTATCATCAGGTGAACTGTATGATCATTCATCACCCTTATTCTATAAAATCTATATTAATAAGTGACCTCCTTCTAGTTAGTTTTAATTTTAGATTTTAATAATTAAAAAGAAACTTACGATAGTTTTCATTTTGATGTTTGTTTTTGAAGTCTGTGGTGCTGATATGAGGAGACACAAGTGACTGTTGTATCGTCCAGGGAGCCCATGTGTTTTATACATTGCCATAAGACAAGGTCATGGAATTTTGAAAACACGAGCGACGTCGGGCGTTTGCGCAAGCGAGCGGTCTTGTTATAATTAATTGTGCGTGTGCGTCGATATATGATTTCATTAAATATCTTGTGATAAATTACATACACAAGAGTATATTAGGTATGTTAGACTTTCGAAATCAGTTACAACTTTTTGTACGAGGACCACGCAGTTTTTTTTTAATGTTGGGTCAAGTTAATATTGCAATTTCATTTGAGTGGATTTAAGAATTTGTTGAAGAATATTATTGTTGAAATGAAGCTAAACGTAGGTTCGTCCACTTCCTTTTAGAGGAAGGCGACGGATGCAGCAGCTGACTACGAGTTTGTGGTAACCAGTGTTGCTTGTAGGGGTTTATTTAAGGTTACAGTTCACTTATATGTTACCTATAGACTCAATGTTCTGTGGGTGATTTAATAACACATCATGTGGGCTTTTAAATTTTGTACTTTTGTTTTTTTGTAAATGTTATTGTTTTTCTTTAAAGAAGTGAGGTTGATGAAAGAGCACACAGTCCACCTGTTGGTAATGGTATTTGAATATTGTGGTCCACAGACACCTACATCTATTATCGGAGATGTGTCGTAATCTCTTGAAAGCTGCCTGACCGAGTTGGATCCGTCGATTGATCTCGGATTTGTTCTCATCTTCATACGACCAGCGGTGAAGGACAACGTCTCGGATTCATATGTCATCGCATTAAGTTATCAAGTTTTGAAGTATACTTGACGAGATGTATCCTAATCTTCCAAAACCCGTCAATTCATCTTACGGTCGAAATGGGACTTACCTTGTCGAACTATTTGTAGGTAAATATATACGTCAACAAATTCGGGCGTGTTGCTCCCAACAACTAACGGTATAGATGTGTCATGTACCTATGTTACATATGATCTTTGTTTTGTCCATTTTCATTTTAAAACCTATCCGCTTTGAGGTCATTGAGCATAGTGCTGAAGTGCTCGAACAACTCTACCATAATGACTATAATGTCGGCAAGTAGAAGTGATGTATTCGACATTGATGTTGATATCGTATCCTTTCCAATCCAGTAGCTTGAAAATGTCTTTCAATGCAGCGTTAAAGATTTTCGGGGATATAAGGTCACCCTGCCTGACACCTCTCTGCAGTTAAAGGTCACTTCATCATTTTGATATATTTTTTTATAGAATACGGGCGACAAACATACACACAGTTCACCTGATGGTAAGTGTACTACTGTAGCCCATACACATTTACATCTATCCTCGGTTAAAAATCAAAATGCTGATGAGGTGTCACCCCTTAGAACTATGATTAAAAGTCGCATTTTCAGTAAAAAAGGTCTCCGGTTCTCTACACTCAGCATACGAAACACAGCAGCATTAAGCTGCTATTTTAGGCTAGTATTCTGTGAGAGGGTGGTCCTTCCCCGGTCTATCCGACACACTCATGCTGCAATGAAACTGCATAAAGCGATATATACACTGACAGTCAACTTGGCATAGCTGAAAAAACTGTAGCACTGCCAATATTTTAACAGAATGAAATTCCACATACGCAAGACAAAGTAGGAGATTGTTCTCTTTGGTCTTCTGTGCAATTCACTGAAGGGTATGTCTTTGGTCGATGGTACTAAAGCCTTGTCAGAAACTAGCTTGCTTGGGAGTTTTGAAATCGTAAAATCTGTTACCAAAGTCTGTAACCATGCCGTGTATTGTCTAGGCTGTAAACTAAAAGGATAATTAAACTAATTGGCTGCGACATACAGAAAACTGCAATTTTTTATTTGTTTATATTTTATTTCATACTATGAATAACTTTTATCTGACAATTCAAAAATCGGCCCTTAATATAATAAAGGTTTCGTTTCATCGTTTTTGCCATTTTTTGAAGTGATACTTCTTTTGGCGCGTTTGAAAAAAATGATGAGAGTGAATTTATACGATGCGCGTGCACACCGACACCTAAAAAAGACACCATGAAGTTGTTACGATGCGCGCGCACACTGACACCTCAAAGTATGAACTTTAGAGGGTAACTGTCTCTTAAGTTTTCGTCGGAATTGATAACTACATTTAAGGTAGTTTTTTGTTTCGTTACGCTAAAGACGTATAACTGCCTACGTGCATACATAATTACACACACCTTTTTTTAAAGATAATATTGCAATAGCATACTCGTAGTACTAAAGTGTAGATTAACAGTGGTAGAGCTAGGCGGCAGCTTTTGCTGTCGCATGGATGGGCCGGCTCGAACCGGGGTGGTACCACGACCTCACAGAATACCAGCGTGAAGTAGAGGTTTACCTCTGCGTTTCGCTTGGTGAGTGCAGGTGGCCGGAGGCCCTTTTTACTGGAAATGAGGCATTCCATCATAGTCCTCATGGGTGAAAATGCATCTGCATTTTGATCTGTAACAGAGGATAGATGTAGATGTCTATGGGCCGCAGCAACCACTTGCCATCAGGTGGACTGTGTGCTCGTTTTTCACCCTCATCCTATAAAAAAAAAAGAATGGAAATCAATAAACAGACTTCTCGGTAACCGGAGCATGTTTTATGATGCACTAAAAAAACGTGGAATGCCCAATTATTATCAAACGCAGTATAGCATTACCACGTACAGATGTGTTAAACATCCGTAACTAATTTGTTGCAATAATTTTTATTCAATTTAATTCAATTTTATTTTGTTTTTTCAATTTCAATTTTCAATTTCAAAATTTTTCAATGAGAGATTCAAAGCACGAAATGTCATGATGGATTCTTATACACCGCCGTCACATTACTTTAGTTATAATTTGAAGGATAGCTTGTTTTTTTGAACTTATTATAATTCAGTACTTGACCACAATCCCACCTGGTGGTAAATAAATAAATGGTGATGAAACCCTAGATGCTAAATCGCACTGTCATAGCGTGACAAAGCCTATTCATTATTTCCTTGAAGATGTGCAGATTGTATTCCGGAAGAAAGAGAGACGCGGGCAAATTATTCCACTGATTGCTGTACAAATTACGAAAGACGAAACAAACCGTTTGGTTCTAATGCGTAGAATATCGACAACAAAGGGGAAGACCCGCCGACCGCCTGGTTGTCCGATGGTATGAAGGAGAGGGAGGAATTAAAACATGTAACTCCTGCGCACACTCTTGAAAATAGTTGCGAATCGCCTTATAGTAACTTCATCTCACGGCCTCCTCATTCATTCTAAAAGTAGGTTAACGGCTTAACAATTTAGAAATTTAATATCACAATAAACTTGTAATCATATGACGACATTTTCTTATAAAAAAATCATTGCCATGACTTCTAAAGGTTCGTAACAATTCAGAAAGCGCGTGTGTTTATTCACACCTGTCACCCAGAGGGTTAAGCAGAGATGGACTTCCATTTGACACAAATAATTCTGACACACCTCTCTCACCTCATTTACTTCCATGTACCGGTTAAGGGTGCTCTTAATCTGGCCCATCTTCAATATTGGTAGTTCAGTACATGTCCCTCAAAATGGATCCCACTAAAGCCCAGACCGCCATCGTACCTCTGCAGAACCAACTTGACCTATTCCAAAAGCTGCAGGAACTCAAGAACAGTATTGAAGAGTCATCAAAACCGGACTCTGGAACAACTTTTGCGGACATGGTCAAAAAAGGTGGCCAAACCCTCATTCGCCCAAACAATCTTAGTACCCTAGCAATTTATCCGAGGGACAAGTCCAAATTTAGTGATGACACGAAGTACCTCTTACAAAAAATAATATCCCCAGAAGAACTCAAACTACATGTTTGGGGCATGAGGAAGGTAAAAAATGGGGGAGTTATAATTAGCGCTGAGACAAAAGGAGATATCGACAAATTAAAGAACTCCGAGAAGCTTGTATCTTCTGGCCTTACCATGGAAAAGCAGATTAAACGACGTCCAAGGATTGCAATTTTTGGTGTCCCTGCAGCCCTCACGTATAAAGAAGTGTTTGAGTGCATCTTCGAAGAAAATATTGCCGATAAATTTCCCAATGCCACGCGTGGGTCCTTCCTGGCAACAGTCAAACTGAGCCATAAATCAGGTAAGAAAAACCTTTCCACCTGTAATTACATTGTCGAAGTGCCACCTAGCATCAGGAAGGCCCTTATCGATCAAGGACGAATTTATATTAATTGGACCTAATGCCCAGTCAGAGACTTTACAATAGTAACAAGATGCTTCAACTGCCAGCAGTTTGGTCATTCAGCGAAATTTTGTCGGGAAAGTAGCCCTACGTGTAACTATTATGGAAAGCTCGGGCATTCCTTTAAGAAATGTAATAACAAAGCGCATGCCCCCACTTTTCTGTGTCTGACGCTAAAACATGTAATGATGATGACTTTAAACACTTCCTTCCACGTCCTGAAAATAAGTTAATCTTACTTACACAAAATATTAGAAGCATAAATCGAAATATAACCGGGTTTGAAGTTTTGTTGCATAGACTGGATATAAAATGTGACATTATTGTCCTTACAGAATGTTGGCTGTCAAACCTCCCACCCCATCTACCGAATCTAGATGGCTATTCTTTACACAAAACCGAAAAAAACATTAATCAAAATGACGGTTTAGTAATCTATGTTAAAATATATTTAAAACTAACTGCCACAGAACCTACATTCCAGGATAGTAATTGCTTCATCATTCGAATTAATTCCGAGACGATTGTTATCGCAATTTACAGACCTCTTTCACAAAATATTAATAGATTCCTAGAGTCCCTTGATATTACCTTAAACAAAATGAGCATATATAAAAATATAATCCTAACCGGTGGAATAAATATAATATTACCCCTGGGAAAACAGATAACCATGCACATAACTACCTAAATATTTGCTCTTTTCATGGACTATTACCAACACATTACCACCCTACAAATCAAAGCGGCTCTTGCTTAGACCATTTTGTGATTAAATCAAATAAACCTTCTTTAAAATTAGTTACTAATTCCTCGCTTACTGATCATCAAGCAATTTTACTAACATTACAATTAGCCTTACCTAGGAAACACTAATATCCATGTGACGAAGCTTGAAAATAACATTCGTAGCATTAATTTTGACTTTGTTTATTGCTCTGACGATGCAAATACGTCCTTGAGTTACTTTATGAATTCTTTACAATACGCAATAATGAATAATACATCAACAATAAAACTGTCACGTAAGTATTATAATATTAAACCTTGGATAACACCTGGCCTCGTCCGCTGTATAAGAAATAGAGACAAACTTCATTTAAAATCTAAACTTTCTCCTGATAATTAAATAGTTTCTGCTACTTATAAAAGATATAGGAATTTTCGCAATAAACTATTAAAAAACCTCAAAATACAATATGATAAAAATGTTTTACAAAAGGCCGGTAAAAACAGTAAACTTGTATGGAAGTTCATTAAAAATAATACCTTCAGTTCAAAATATCTTGGACATCCACTTGATCTACTGTCATTATACAAAAGCCCAAACGAAGCAACTAATAAAGTAAATAATTATTTTATTAATGTTGACAAAAACAAGCAGAGACAACTTTAAAATTAAGCAACACTCGTAATCAAATTTTTATGCACACATCCTTTTCTAAGTTAAATTCTTTTGTATTGTTAAATACCAATATTGATGAGATTTTAAGTATAATATCTGGCTTAAAAGAAGATTGTGCAGTTGGATGGAACAATACACCTAATAGCATACTCAAAAGATTTAAATATTTACTGGCCGCCCCGTTAATACATATCTTTCAATTATGCCTATCAAATGGTATTTTCCCGAAAGTGCTAAAAAAGCAGTGGTTTATCCTATATACAAAGCTGGTGATAAAAACTTAGTAAGTAACTATAGGCCGATTTTAGTTTTATCAAGTTTATCTAAAAGTTTAGAAAACATCATAAATACCAGGTTAATAAAATACCTGGAAACTAACAACTTGCTGTCAGGCAGATAATTTGGTTTTAGGCCTAAGGGATCATGTAATGATGCCTTGCACCAATTGACAGATTATGTCACAAGTAATCTTGACAATGGTATGCACTAAATTGGGATCTTTTCAGACCTTGCCAAAGCATTTGATACTATCTCTTGCCCTATACTATTGCAAAAGCTTGAAACACTTGGCATAAGGGGAACTCAACTACAAATTTTTTTCGATTACCTCAGTGATTGCTTTCAATGTGTAAAAATCGGTGAGTATACATGTACTGAATTACAAAACAGCTCTTATGGAATCCTACAGGGCAGTATCCTGGGGCCTAAATTGTTCGTCATTTATATAAATGACTTATGCAATCTTAAACTTCAAAATGGTGTCATAATGTCGTATGCGGATGACACAGCCCTGTTATTCTCAGCTAAATCACGAGATGAGGTTTATAAATACGCTCTGCAAGGCTTTAACATAGTATCTAATTGTCTTATTAATAACCTCCTATGTTTAAACACAGATAAAATACAATATATGTTATTTTTAATGAGAAATAATAACATACCTACTCACATAAATATTTACACTCATCATTGTAACTCGTATGATGACACTGCATGTGCATGTCCCGCATTAACAAAAACAGACAATATAAAATATCTAGATATCACGCTTGACACAAATTTAAATTTCCGCAAGCACATCGATTTACTTTGTGCTAGAGTTCGTAAATTAATATATATTTTTAAATATCTTCGTAACATCGCTGACTTCAAATTGATAAAACAGGTCTATTTAGCTTTGTGTCAATCCATACTCACTTATGGCATTACTTCCTGGGGGTAGTGCTTCTAAAACAATATTGCTCCCATTAGAACGTGCTCAGAGAGCAGTTCTAAAGGTAGCCATGTTCCGTCCATTTATGTTTCCTACACATCAACTTTACTTGGCATGTAGTGTACTAACTGTCCGTCAGTTGTTTATCCAGAACATCATATTAAAACAGCATACCGAACTTCCATTTGACTTAAAATCCATAGACAGGAGAAGAATGGACTGAGTTTGTGTAAACCCTCAAACCAAACACGCATTTGTGAACAAATTTTACATATTTTGAGTTGAAGCCGATAGGGTTGTCGAAATGTAAATCCAAGGTGGCGGCTGCAATGGGTATCAACTTTTTCATCATGGGTGTCATTTTCATGGGTTTCGAGGGTGTTGAAGCCGATAGTGCTATCGAAACGTAAATCCAAGGTGGCGGCTGAAGTAGGTACCAATTTTTTCATCTTGGGTGTCATTTTCATGGTTTTCGAGGGTGTTGAAGCCGATAGTGCTGTCGAAATGTAAATGGAAGGTGGCGGCTGAAGTAGGTACCAATTTTTTTATCTTGGGTGTCATTTTCATGGTTTTCGAGGGTGTTGAAGCCGATAGTGCTGTCGAAATGTAAATCTAAGATGGCGGCTGCAATAGGTATCATTTTTTTTCATCATGGGTGTCATTTTCATGGTTTTCGAGAGAGTTGAAGCCGATAGGGTTTTCGAAATGTAAATCCATGGTGGCGCCTGCAATGGGTATTAATTTTTTCATCATGGGTGTCATTTTAATGGGTTACGAGGGTGTTGAAGCCGATAGTGCTGTCGAAATGTAAATCCAAGATGGAGGCTGAAGTAGGTACCAATTTTTTCATCTTGGGTGTCATTTTCATGGTTTTCGAGGGTGTTGAAGCCGATAGTGCTGTCGAAATGTAAATCCAAGATGGCGGCTGAAGTAAGTACCAATTTTTTCATCATTGGTGTCATTTTCATGGTTTTCGAGAGTGTTGAAGCCGATAGTGCTGTCGAAATGTAAATCCAAGGTGGCGGCTGCTATAGATATCAAGTTTTCCATCTTGGGTGTCATTTTCAAGGTTTTCGAGGGTGTTGAAGCCTATAGTGCTGTCGAAATGTAAATCCAAGGTGGCGGCTGCAATACATATCAAGATATTCATCTTGGGTGTCATTTTCATGGTTTTCGAGGGCGTTGAAGCCGATAGTGCTGTCGAAATATAAATCCAAGGTGGCGGCTGCAATACATATCAAGTTTTTCATCTTGGGTGTCATTTTCATGGTTTTCGAGGGTGTTGAAGCCGATAGTGCTGTCGAAATGTAAATCCAAGGTGGCGGCTGCAATGGGTATTAATTTTTACTTCATGGGTGTTATTTTCATGGGTTTCGACGGTGTTGAAGCCAATAGTGCTGTCGAAATGTAAATCCAAGATGGCGGCTGAAGTAAGTACCAATTTTTTCATCATTGGTGTCATTTTCATGGTTTTCGAGAGTGTTGAAGCCGATAGTGCTGTCGAAATGTAAATCCAAGGTGGTGGCTGAAGTAGGTATCAATTTTTTCATCTTAGGTGTCATTTTCATTGTTTTCGAGGGTGTTGAAGCTGATAGTGCTGTCGAAATATAAATCCAAGATGGCGGCTGCAATAGATATCAAGTTTTTCATCTTGGGTGTCATTTTCATGGTTTTCGAGGGTGTTGAAGCCGATAGTGCTGTCGAAATGTAAATGGAAAGTGGCGGCTGAAGTAGGTACCAAATATTTTTACTTGGGTGTCATTTTCATGGTTTTCGAGGGTGTTGAAGCCGATAGTGCTGTCGAAATGTAAATCTAAGATGGCGGCTGCAATAGGTATCAATTTTTTTCATCATGGGTGTCATTTTCATGGGTTTCGATAGTGTTGAAGCCGATAGTGCTGTCGAAATGTAAATCCAAGATGGAGGCTGAAGTAGGTACCAATTTTTTCACCATGGGTGTCATTTTCATGGTTTTCGAGAGAGTTGAAGCTGATAGGGTTGTCGAAATGTAAATCTAAGGTGGCGGCTGCAATGGGTATCAATTTTTTCATGATGGGTGTCATTTTTATAGGTTTCTAGGGTGTTGAAGCCGATAGTGCTGTCGAAATGTAAATCCAAGATGGAGGCTGAAGTAGGTACCAATTTTTTCATCATGGGTGTCATTTTCATGGTTTTCGAGAGAGTTGAAGCCGATAGTGCTGTCGAAATGTAAATCCAAGGTGGCGGCTGCAATACATATCAAGTTTTTCATCTTGGGTGTCATTTTCATGGTTTTCGAGGGTGTTGAAGCCGATAGTGCTGTCGAAATGTAAATCCAAGGTGGCGGTTGAAGTAGGTACCCATTTTTTCATCTTGGGTGTCATTGTCATGGTTTTCGAGAGATTTGAAGCCGATAGGGCTGTCGAAATGTAATTCCAAGGTGGTGGCTGAAGTAGGTATCAATTTTTTCATCTTAGGTGTCATTTTCATGGTTTTCGAGGGAGTTGAAGCTGATAGTGCTGTCGAAATATAAATCCAAGATGGCGGCTGCAATAGATATCAAGTTTTTCATCTTGGGTGTCATTTTCATGGTTTTCGAGGGTGTTGAAGCCGATAGTGCTGTCGAAATGTAAGTGGAAGGTGGCGGCTGAAGTAGGTACCAATTTTTTTATCTTGGGTGTCATTTTCATGGTTTTCGAGGGTGTTGAAGCCGATAGTGCTGTCGAAATGTAAATCTAAGATGGCGGCTGCAATAGGTATCAATTTTTTTCATCATGGGTGTCATTTTCATGGGTTTCGAGAGAGTTGAAGCCGATAGGGTTGTCGAAATGTAAATCCATGGTGGCGCCTGCAATGGGTATTAATTTTTTCATCATGGGTGTCATTTTTATGGATTTCGAAGGTGTGGAAGCCGATAGTGCTGTCGAAATGTAAATCCAAGATGGAGGCTGAAGTAAGTACCAATTTTTTCATCATGGGTGTCATTTTCATGGGTTTCGAGAGAGTTGAAGCCGATAGGGTTGTCGAAATATAAATCCAAGGTGGCGGCTGCAATGGGTATCAATTTTTTTAATAATGGGTGTCATTTTCATGGGTTTCGAGGGTGTTGAAGCCGATAGTGCTGTCGAAATGTAAATCCAAGGTAGCGGCTGAAGTAGGTACCAATTTTTTCATCTTGGGTGTCATTTTCATGGTTTTCGAGGGTGTTGAAGCCGATAGTGCTGTCGAAATGTAAATCCAAGATGGCGGCTGAATTAAGTACCAATTTTTTCATCATTGGTGTCATTTTCATGGTTTTCGAGAGTGTTGAAGCCGATAGTGCTGTCGAAATGTAAATCCAAGGTGGCGGTTGAAGTAGGTACCAATTTTTTCATCTTGGGTGTCATTGTCATGGTTTTCGAGAGAGTTGAAGCCGATAGGGTTGTCGAAATGTAAATCTAAGGTGGCGGCTGCAATGGGTATCAATTTTTTCATGATGGGTGTCATTTTTATAGGTTTCGAGGGTGTTGAAGCCGATAGTGCTGTCGAAATGTAAATCCAAGATGGAGGCTGAAGTAGGTACCAATTTTTTCATCATGGGTGTCATTTTCATGGTTTTCGAGAGAGTTGAAGCCGATAGTGCTGTCGAAATGTAAATCCAAGGTGGCGGCTGCAATGGGTATCAATTTTTTCATCATGGGTGTCATTTTCATGGGTTTCGAGGGTGTAGAAGCCAATAGTGCTGTCGAAATGTAAATTTAAGATGGCAGCTGCAATAGGTATTAATTTTTTCATCATGGGTGTCATTTTCATGGTTTTTGAGAGAGTTGAAGCCGATAGGGTTGTCGAAGTGTAAATCCAAGGTGGCGGCTGCAATGGGTATCAATTTTTTCATCATGGGTGTAATTTTCATGGGTTTCGATAGTGTTGAAGCCGATAGTGCTGTCGAAATGTAAATCCAAGATGGAGGCTGAAGTAGGTACCAATTTTTTCACCATGGGTGTCATTTTCATGGTTTTCGAGAGAGTTGAAGCTGATAGAGTTGTCGAAATGTAAATCTAAGGTGGCGGCTGCAATGGGTATCAATTTTTTCATGATGGGTGTCATTTTTATAGGTTTCGAGGGTGTTGAAGCCGATAGTGCTGTCGAAATGTAAATCCAAGATGGAGGCTGAAGTAGGTACCAATTTTTTCATCATGGGTGTCATTTTCATGGTTTTCGAGAGAGTTGAAGCCGATAGTGCTGTCGAAATGTAAATCCAAGGTGGCGGCTGCAATAGATATCAAGTTTTTCATCTTGGGTGTCATTTTCATGGTTTTCGAGGGTGTTGAAGCCGATAGTGCTGTCGAAATGTAAATCCAAGGTGGCGGTTGAAGTAGGTACCAATTTTTTCATCTTGGGTGTCATTGTCATGGTTTTCGAGAGAGTTGAAGCCGATAGGGTTGTCGAAATGTAAATCTAAGGTGGCGGCTGCAATGGGTATCAATTTTTTCATCATGGGTGTAATTTTTAATGGGTTTCGATAGTGTTGAAGCCGATAGTGCTGTCGAAATGTAAATCCAAGATGGAGGCTGAAGTAGGTTTTTTTTTTTTTTATATAAGATAAGGGTGACAAACGAGCACACAGTCCACCTGATGGTAAGTGGTTGCTGCGGCCCATAGACATCTACATCTATCCTCTATTACAATTCAAAATGTAGATGAGTTGTCACCCGTGAGGACTAAGATGGAATGCCTCATTTCCAGTAAAAAGGGCCTCCGGCCACCTGCACTCACCAAGCGAAACGCAGAGGTAAACGTCTACTTCACGCTGGTATTCTGTGAGGTCGTGGTACCACCCCGGTTCGAGCCGGCCCATCCGTGCGACAGCAAACGCTGCCGCGTGGCTCTGCCACTGTTTAAAAGGTACCAATTTTTTCACCATGGGTGTCATTTTCATGGTTTTCGAGAGAGTTGAAGCTGATAGGGTTGTCGAAATGTAAATCCAAAATGGCGGCTGCAATGGGTATCAATTTTTTCATCATGGGTGTTATTTTCATGGGTTTCGAGGGTGTTGAAGCCGATAGTGCTGTCGAAATGTAAATCCATGGTGGCGGCTGCAATGGGTATTAATTTTTTCATCATGAGTGTCATTTTCATGGGTTTCGAGGGTGTTGAAACCGATAGTGCCGATAGTGATAGCGAAACTACTTTAAAAATTCCGTATAATCATGTTATACGTAATTTTTTTAATGCGCTTAATGTATATGTAGAAAGGGTAATTGAGTATAGTACAGAGACTAATTTTGTAGTAAGGAATAATAATTAATTCGTTTACACGAATTAATTATCCAAGGAGTCGAGGATAAACTAGTAACGGAATACGACAAGCGTACCGTTCCACGTCAGAGCCAAGACTCAGTTTTATACAAGCAAAACGAGCGCCACTGCAGGTGCAATGGTGCAGGTGTGCGGAACACGTGTTATTTACAAGAATTCTGTCTAAATGCACCGACGGCTACCGCGCCGCACGTGCAATGGTGCTGGTCCCGTCACGGCCATACTGACATGCGTGCGTCCTCGCACGCGCTCCATCACAATTTTAGTTATCTGTAGACAAAAAAACATCGTTCGACTATCCTGACATAACAGCGTCTGGTCCGGTCTATATTGACCCTTCAGACTTGGGTGACAATCAGTTTTGTTCCGGCAGTAAGCCCCACAAAACTTTAATCAACTTTATGCGAGATCGGAATGATTAGTCTGTAGCTTTTCTATTTTCTCTTTTTTTTTTTCAAGTACTGTTTTCGCTAGTCCGGAATCACTATTCCCTATAGCCATATCATTGGACCGGCACAAAACCCTGCAATGATAGTAAGAACTATTTTTTTCTTGCTCTCTTTTTTTTTTTCAAGTACTATTTGCTAGTCCGGAATCACTATTCCCTGTAGCTATATCATTGGACCGGCAAACGCCCTGCAATGATAGTAAGAACCCCTTTTTTTTCTTACTCTCTTTTTTTCAATTCAATATAGAACAGGTACAGACCAACCATACCGCAAACATGTACCTGTCACAATCACACAAAAATGTATCGTGAGGGACGTAGTGACATGATAACACCTAAGTATGTAAACCAACAGCAACACGACACATCCCAGTGCAGCACAGACCAGCCTTCCTGCAACTCCATGTTCCTTTCCTGCACAAGAATAATTACTTCGCTAGAGTTGCAACGTCTCTAGTATTTTCTAGATGCACAGACACGGCTACCTCTGACTGTCGCACGTCCTCGTGCGGTTGACAGTGAACAGCATACGGTCTATCAGCTATCACCACCTGCTAACAGATATTAACTCTTGTTAAATATTACAACGTTCGACCATCCCAGACTTCATTTAAGTCATGAACGCGCCGATATGGCTACCTTCAGGCAAACGCACTCCAGCTTTTCGTTCTGCTGAGTTCGTGCCACAATCGCGCCAGCGAGCCGTCGCGCCGTAGCCGTACTAGCTCTAGCAAATCGTTGCACTGCTTTGTAAAATTAAAAGAAATCGAGATAAATGTATTGCGAACCATGGAATTCAGAGCTTCCAAAATTCATCACATATTCTCCTAAGAAACGGCAATAGTATGACATTTGAAAACATTGCAAATAATTTAAAATTAAAAATTTTGTACAGCCGACTTCAATATAGGTTATTTGAGAATAACTCAATAACCATTGGTCTGACCTTGATCAAATTCATATGGGACCACACGAGAACTATCAGCTTTCATATAAAGAAAGAATCATCGAAATCGGTTCGCCCAGTACAAAGTTATGAGGTAACACACATAAAAAAAAAAAAACATACACTCGAATTGAGTACCGTCTCCTTTTTGGAAGTCGGCAGAAAATAACAGAAACTATGTGTAGAGGCAAATACCACAACATTTCAAAGGGAAGGAGGTAACTGCGCAAAATCTACGAAAGCTGACCTCAGACGTCCATTTACAGCGCCAAAGCACCATTTGTTCGGCGGCCGCTTGAATTGCCCTGCCGTAAGATCAGCCGATAAGTTACCGTCTGTAGCGGTGTAGGCTCAATCTTACCAGCGCTCGGCCGTACCTGACCATGTTCGATTAGCCGTCACAACATCTTCCTCATTGATCATTGTTGTAGAGACTTCTACGAATCCCTCGACATCAAACCCCAATCTTGTCGACGACACAATATTCGGAGCAAACTGCAACACTGATCAACACATTAGAACACAAAAATGTCACTTATTATTTTCAATTCATAGCGTGTTAAAGTTAATCCTTTATTTTGGTACATCCCTTAAACGTTTTGAACTTCAAAATATAGCAAATGATAATCATGTTTCGCGTGAACTATCAAATTACAACATAACTTGAATAAGTTAATTAGAAAGCCTCCAATTTATTTCGACATTTGTTAACATATTTAGGTACATCAAGAAATAATGAAAATACTTGCGGGGTACTTTTAATACAAATCGAACAAATTAAAAAAAATTGGCTTAAATAATTTCACTTTATCTTTTCTCTACACTTTAATGATACGAAAATATTGTATGTAGCATAGCAAATTTCATTACGGTATTTAACATAAAAACAGATTCATCAATGCGGAATGCATTACAGTCTTCCACAAATGTAATAATCCTCATACTATTCGAAGATTAAATGTGGGCAAAAATGGGGACTTTATCCTACTTCTGATGTAGAAAGGGTAATTGAGTATAGTACAGAGACTAATTTTGTAGTAAGGAATAATAATTAATTCGTTTACACGAATTAATTATCCAACGAGTCGAGGATAAACTAGTAACGGAATACGCCAAGCGTACCGTTCCACGTCAGAGCCAAGACTGTCCTAACGGCGGCCGCGCCGTCAGTTTAATACAAGCAAAACGAGCGCCACTACAGGTGCAATGGTGCAGGTGTGCGGAACACGTGTTATTTACAAGAATTCTGTCTAAATGCACCGACGGCTACCGCGCCGCACGTGCAATGGTGCTGGTCTCGTCATATACCCATTTGGATTTACCAATATATTTGTTCCTGTATATAAACATGTGTAATTGGAAATGAAATAAATATTTATTATTATTATTAATACTTTGAAGCAAGAAATAAAAGGCTTTTTTATTTTTTATTTTTATTTTATTTATTATTATTAATAATAATATATCGCCAAATTAGTCGATAAACTTTCCACTAGGGTGTGCTTTCCCCACTTTGCCTTTCGCTTCTGCAACTTAATTTTGCTTTGTCACTCTTTGCTCGTTCATTCTTTCGACATGATCAAACCATCGAAGCATTTCTTTCTTAATTTTGGTCACAATATTATCTTGCAACATATACAACCTTGTATCGGTAGGCGAAGTATACTTCGCTTACTGGTACAAGGTTGCCTAGTACTCGAGAACATTTCCTACCTATCGTTTGTCAGTCCTTCGAGCTATATGGCCGGCCCGTTGCCAAAGCAGCCTACAAATCTTTTGGGCTATGTCGGCTACTCTCGTGCTATCATTCTGGTATCCTCATTTTTAAGTCTATCACTCAGAGAAGCCCCGAGCATATTCCATCCATAGCTCGCTAACCAACCTTGAAGTTCCTCATATGGCCAGCCGTGAAGGAGCACGTTGATAATAATAAAATAATACACGTCGTGGTACGAGCCGTACTTGCTCAGGTGCAAACCGCTCGCCGTAAAACGCGAACAAGCCAGGTTTGATCCCTGCCGGCACCTAAGAAATTGTTGACTGCAATTTTAACCTATGATTTACCACGTGCTGAGTGGTAAAGAAAAACAACGCAAGAAAACCTGCACGTTGGAGAAACAAACATAAAAAGATATTTCGACGACGATAAAGTTCGCCAACACGTGTTGTGGCAGGGCGACGGACACTTCCTTGCCATTAATCCCTCTGACGTGTAAAAGCTGTAACCATAGAAATATTGAATATTATATCTATGGCTGTAACTTTACCTTTTCACTTTATAATTCAATTAAATTTTTTTATCGTCGAGGTTTTGCAGGTAGAGTTATTTCTGTACGTTTGAAGACTGATTCTGATGGCGCACACAACGGAACCACAGGGTTTTATAACATTATTATACTTACATACACAATACAAACGTATGAGCTCTAATTATCAATTAAATTATAGGAGCCGAGGTAGCTCAGGAACTCAGCTTTAGCCACAGTTCCGCCGGCACCAATGAAATTGTAAATTACAATTTCGAATGCTGATTTGCCACGTGCTAAGTGATGAGGGAAAACGTCGTCAGGAAACCTGCACGTCTAAGGAATAAAATATTTCAAGTTCACCAATTTATTTGAATATACTGGAGGAACGGACCGGACTAATAGCTTCATAACCGTCGCAGAAATAAGAGTAGATCTGTATTCAGCAGTAGGACACCGTTACAGCCTATTAAAGTCCACTGCTGAACATAGGCCTCCCCCTTCGATTTCCAAGGCAAGCGGGTTTCCAAATGCAGTTTTTTTATGTTTAGTCGTTATTAAGACGACGCTGCTGCCCATCTCCTGATTTGTTTCCCTCTGTCGCCTCTTACGACATCCACAGGATGATATGGGGTAGTGGATATTTTTACACCGCACTAAAAGGTGTAGTGGATATTCATACAGCAGTGGGACATAACGTTATTACTTAACTTGAAACATTAATTAATTATAAAATGAAGTTAATGGTAGACGGCGCTGTTAATTAATTGTTGAAGTTGGTCGATCATATAGGACTGAATCTGAATGACAGGGTAAGAAATTTTATGATAAGAGAAAAGTGTGGCTTGCAAAATAATATTGTGACCAAAATTAAGAACGGAATGCTTCGGTGGTTTTGTCATGTAGAAAGAACGAACGAGCAAAGGGTCCTCGTACCAGCTCTATAAAGTTAGCAGTGAAAAGTCAGCAGAAACATAAAAATTGTATCCAGGAATTTGTAGCTAATTTGTTGCTAATTAGTTACCAAAATCGCGATTTTGTTGCTCCAACCGGTTTTGAGTAAATTGAATTACTGTTATCTTTACATTAAGATAGCAGTAAAATCTTTCAATCAACCCCACCGTAGCGGATAAAATGGGATAATTTGTTGCTAATTAGTTGCTGAAATATAATGCAAAAAAATGTTAAAAAAAATTAATGTTAATTTTGCTGCTGATTAATAAATAGATCAATAACTCCCAGACAGCCTACAACAATATAAAATCGGTCGATATATTTGTAGGCCATACATATACTTGTTCCGTGATAAATTCGGACCCGCGGCCCTAAACGCATTGCATTGTCTAATAATCCTCCTCTCAACTAAAGAGTGACGGCGACCAGCCTTACCGGACACTAACCATCTGAGCAGGACAGGAATATAGTACACGAGTGTATGTGCAAGTACAGGTACACTCTCTATTCCCTCACTTTCATAGTCCAGTGGGACTGTTATCCGACACGACCGGAGAGACGTCAGGCGCAGGACCAACGGCTTTACGTGCTTTCCGAGGCACGGAGGTGAAACACTGCCAACTTCCTGACTCCTGGCGGCTACCGAGATATGTTTGAAAAAAAATCCACAAAACTAATTTTTGGTCCGACCCGGGATACCCAGTAACTCATGATCAACGAGGCAGTCCGATGCACGAAGCACTAATGAATAATGATGTTGATAAACCGTAGTCCATACGGGCGAAATGCCGAGGAAAAAGCTAGTTAGAAATTAGTATTTTATCTTTAAATGAAAATAAATTTTACGGATTTTATTCGCGTTTATTAACTTATTTTGAATTCCCGACGCTTCGAGTAATTTACAGCACCTATGGTCACGAGGTGTTTGCCATCCCAATATCACAGTTACTTTCAGTTTAAAATTATTAATTTTTAGGTCTGGTTTACGCAGAATGAGCTTATGGCATTTTGAAGTCTTGTAGCTGATACTTGGGTTGGGATTTAATTTTATTAATTATAGGATCCCAAGCAGATGGTAGCACCCAACCATCTTCTTTATTGAAATTAAAATGTTCGCGAATCATCCTTGGAAGGAATTGGTGTTCTTTAGTAAAGATTTAAGGGTTATCAAACCTGATCTAGTGACAGGGGCAATCCTGGACATGTTCACAGACTGCAAACTTCCCTGAGCGTCGATACTTTATATCGAATTAAAATGAATCATTTTAAACTGAACGTAAGCCTTGGTCGGGAATTCAAAATAAGTTAATAAGCGCGATAAAATCCGTAAAACTTAGTTTCATTTAAATTTGTAGTGTTCGCCTAAACATAAGAAATCATTAAGTATTTTTTCATTTATATATACTCGTATATAACCAACAAAAAAGAAAATTAAGCTAAACAACGGGTAACCATTAATACTCAATCTATTCATGATAGCAACATTTAGTATTATAAAGTCCTAAATGTATTAGTTTTAATCACCATACAGTTTACGACGTCTCTACTTATACTACAATTTGTAATATCAGTCCCTCCATAATCGAGGTTTTGTAATGTTATAATCATTTCTCAGAACTGGTTTTCATTCCGAGCAGCGGTAAGTTGCACCTCGCAAACCGCTGGTCGGCGTTAATTGTAACCTAGAGATTTGTAAATCAACCAGATGTCCAGTAACTTAATAACATGAAGACATAGTAATATTGAGAGCGCCGCGCCGTTAGGTAATCCAACTCGGGACATTTGATACTGTTCGTTTGTGCTCGTATGCGAGAGGCGGGGGTCGCTAGTATTAGCGAGTTTAGAAATTTATTACTTCATACATAATGTAATTTGTTAAACACCTGATTAAGATTGTAATGTGGTATTGGCTGGATAGCATCTCTGTTTTATCTTGAAAATATTTTAAGCATTAACTGGAAAGTATAAAGATTTTGTATATCATAGCGTATACAATAGAACAGAATAATTTTTATTTTAGTATAAATTATTACCTATTACTTATAGAAAGTAATTTTTTTTATTTACCACTTGTTTGGAAAATACCTCTGTCCTGGGAAGAAACACCAAAAACCCCAGATTAAATTATTTCACAGCTATACCTATATAATTTTACAATAATTTTGTATAATTTTTAAATGAATTATAACAGAACCAGCAATGTAGCTATACTATTAAAGCATTACAAGCTTATGTTTGTTCCTAGTACTTAAAGTATGAACTTTATTCTTATCGGAGCTATTCATATTTTATGTACATACATTACATTCTTATGAATATGTTGCGATGCTAACGTTAAATACGTTCATTTCTAAAAAATTTTCTCAGTGGGACTCTTTAAAATTTAAGTTATAAGTTGCCTGTACAACTCTCTTTTGCCACAGTTGAACAATAGTTACTTCACTTGGCAGGCGGGTGGCCAACCGCGGTTTTTATTATGTTTAGTTGTTATTAAGAAGATGCTTTTCTTTTTATAAGTATTAGAGTGACAAACGAGCACACAGTCCACCTGATGGGAAGTGATTACTGTAGTCCGTAGATATCTACATCTATCTTCGATTACGAATATCTACGAAAATACGAATATATTCATCCGAATGCAGATGAGTTGTCACTCGTGAGGACTAAGATGGAATCCTTTCCAATAAAAAGGGTCTCCAGTTCCTCTAAACTCACCATCCGAAACACAGCAGTGTTAAGCTGCTGTTTTACGCTGGTATTATGTTAGAGCGTGGTCCTTCCCTGGTCGAGCCGACCTATTCGTGCTACAACTATACTAATATAGCTCAGCATGGCTGTAAAACGTAAATATACTGTTGCCCATCTGTTTGAATTTCCCATATACTCATAACACAATACCTAGGCGTTACATTTTCTGCCTTGGAGTCTAGATAAGTACTACTCTTAACCTAAAAAAATGGTAGGCCTCATTTCAGGTATTCTGTCTTAGTACCCACAAGAGACAAATCGTCGTTAGCCTTCCTTGTTTGAGGTTGGATGCAGGCGCCACTCTTAACAGGCCGACGCCATCATTAATAAGTTATTACATCGTATGAATAGAATTTACTGCGTTTAGTAGCTTCTTACAACTTGGTCAATTTCCCATTTTGTTTTCTTTTAAGTTAAAGTAGATTTATAGTTTTTAATAATATACTATTATGATAATTATTTGACTCTTAAAAACTGTGACGTCATTACACTATATTCTCAATTTCTATAAAAATGTGTATTTTGACAGCTCGTGAAAAGTATTTTCTGAAGTAATATGTAATTACTTCAAAAAATACTCAGTATGCAAGTATTTCAAGGACAAGAGTGACAAATAAAATATCCGATTTGATGCCATGCAACGAAATCTCTTACAAAAATGAACGAGCCCCACTTAAGATTAATGAGCATCATGAGACCCGCTCCGCGTATGAATCCGCTGATACCTTGCCCACGCACCGAGCGCGATGTAGTGAGCAATAAAGAGCGCATGTAATCCGCGGAACTAGTTGTTTTTATCGCACGCGTTTTATTCGTCAGCGCTTGCTAAAATTACGTCAGAAATATATCGCAGAATCCAGCGTCATGACCTTCACCGTTTAGTCCATAATGGGCAGTTATAGCTGCAAGTCACTAGTATATTTTTATCTTTTATTTAAGATTGTAAAAATAATGGTTATGACAATTTCTTTTATGGACATCTAAACGAAAAAAGCGTGTCACTTTTGATGGTAAAAGTATGTGCTTAAATATTTTGCAATTAAAAAAAAGCCTTCTTTATCTATTACATATAAATACGATTGAAGTGTCCGCCTGTAATATCGAAATAACGTCTTTCATAGTTGAGGGGGTTATATGTTTGCCATTAAGATTTGGGCGTGGAAGGAAAATGGGAGATCGCCCGTCGGGCAAGGTGTTCTGTCCGGGGAGCGACCAACACTCGGTGTGTTATTTCGGATGAATAACATGAATAACCTATTTTAATTTTGTCTGTCTATCTGTTCGGGATATTCTTCGGAATGGATGAACCGATTGTAATAAAAGTTTACGAACAGATAGACAGCAATGAGCGATCTATGCTGTATTTAATCCGAAAAGATTGGAGATTTTTTTGAGAAATCGAAAAATTGATAAAACAAATGGTCGTTGAATTGATGACACAAATGAAATTCATGAATACCATCCAGGTCGGAGCCGGGCGGGTCGCTTTTTTAATATATAAAATTAAAATTTCGTTTTAAAAATAATTAAGTTTTTAATATCAAAGACCAGAAAAGAAACAATATTAGAAACTTCACAGATATCCTCTTAGTACGAGTATCCTTATTATTCTCGTAGTTAACTATTTGCTCGCAACACTACATGCCATAATAAATTGTCACGAAAAGTAGAGTAGAATAGAATAGAATAATTTTTAACTGTTTGTCTGTCGTTCCGGGTGGAATTTAGTAATTGATTTTAAACTAACTTCCCGATGAGCTCAAAACTTGAAATTTTAAATATAGCTCAAATTTGGATTTCAATGCAAGAATATGATAAAAAAATGTTAATTATTTTTTACATTTCCCTTGTTATTATTATTAGAGCCGTGGTAGCTCAGATGGTTAGCGCTCGCTGTAAGCTTCACAGTACTCGAGCAACCCGGGTTCGATCCCCGCCGACACCAATGAAATTGTTAATTGCAATTTTAAGTGCCTATTTACCACGTGCTCGGCGGTGAAGGAAAACATCGTGAGGGAACCTAAATGTCTGAGAAATAAGAAAAATAAATATTTCGAAGACATGTGAAGTTCGCCAACATGCATTTTGTCAGCGCGGCGGACATTTCCTTGCCCTAAAACCCTCTCAGAAATGAGAGGAGGCCTGTGCCCGGCAGTGAGACGTGTATATAGGCTGTAACTTTAACTTTTACTTGTTATTATACAATATAGACTACAAGAATACTTATTGAAAGTCATCAAGTAAATGTATACAAAAGTTAAAAAAGTAAAGTAGTAAAAGCCTCTATACGTACTCCTGCAGGGTTTGGCCTCGTCGCTTCCGAGAAGGTTAGGAAGTGAGTTCCACGCGGCGCTGATCGAATGCGTTTTGGGACCTTCACGTGCTTTTGAAATATTTTATCCCTCAGACGTGTAGGCTTCCTCACGTTGTTTTCATTTATTTTATAAAACTACTTTAAAAAACGAGCTTATAGTTCACCTGATACTCCGTCCTGAGACCATAAATAGTCTTAAGCAAAGGGGGTTACCGATGCGTTGTCACTTCTGAGGACAAAGATGGAATGTTTCACTGCTTGTAACCATGCTGGCTTTTCAACTCTTCAGACTGAAATATAGGAGTGCAAGCAGTGTTATTTGGCTGCAGAAATAGCTAAGAGAATGGACCTACTCAACCTCTTACACATTTTTGACGTGGTAGAGCCATGCTGCAGCTATATTATAGTTGTAGCACGAGTACGTCGGCTTGACCGGGGAAAGACCATGCTCTCACAGAATACAGAGTGTATAGAACAGGAGACACCTTTTCGCTGAAAGCGTGGCGTTCCATCATAGTTTTCATGGATGATAACTAATTTTGCATATAATTAGTGTAGTATTTCAAGTGTATATACTCTGTGTTTTTTGTATAGGATAGGGTGACAAGCGAGCACACAGTCCACCTGATGATAAGTGGTTGCTGTGGCCTATAGACATCTACATCTATCCTCAATAAAGAATCAAAATGCAGATGCGTTGTCACCCGTGAAGACTAAGATGAAATGCCTCTTTTCCAGTAAAAAATGTCTCCGGTTCTCTACACTCACCATACGAAACACAGCAGTGTTAAGCTATTATTTTACGCTGGTATTCTGTGATAGCGTGGTGCTTCCCCGGTCGAGCCGACCCATTCGTGCTACAAATAGACTACCAATATGGCTGCATCATGGCTCTATCACGTATACAGTTAGTACTTAAAAAATTGTACAATTAGAAGTTTTCACTGCTATCGTGTTTATGATCACACATTTATGATCACACAGCTATTTTTTTTTAATAAACTAAAACTTGATAAAAGTAATGGTCTTTCATTATCTTAAATCTAAACAACGCCACATTAATAGATTTTATCCAGCCGAAGCCGGGACAGGTCGCTAGTTTATGTATAATCGTTAGTGAGTCTGTTAGTAATTGTGAAAGTTCTGAATGAAAAGACCGGTTGAGAGCATATTCACACAATATGTTTGTTTTGCTAGTATCCGATAGATGGCGCTGTTAAGAAAAAGAAGATGAAGTTATTAATAAATTCTACATTTTATGGAACAAAATTACTCATATTCACAATATTTAGTGCCAATTTAATGTTAAAAAAGTAAATAACAATTGTTGTTGATACTTGGATTGTAAAACCTCCGGAGTGAATTTGAACTGAAATTCATCGCGCCACCTACCGAAAAGGGTAAAATAACGTTAGTCAAGCCATTACCACTAATATTGTAATATTTATATTTTATCATATAAATGTTCTGTACGTGTTTGTCGCTAAATTCCTCCGACCGATTTTTCTGGATGGTTGATTCTGGATTGATTTTGAAAAAAAAAATTGTGTTTGAATGGGTCCCTGGATGGTCTAGAATCTAGATTCACAATTAGACTGGTGGAGAAGTTGTCGAGATCTAGAAATCACTCGTGCGAAGCCGGGGTGGATCACTAGTAGTAGGTATCTATAAATTAAAAAAGCTTGTACTCAATGTCTATTCTCTTTCAAATATTTTAAATGCTCTTTCTGTAAAAAAAATATTTGAGTTGACCTCTTACTTTCTCTTTAATAGTCTTTCTTAATCCACTGTTGAGTATAGATCTCTGTAAGGATATACGACGTACTGAAAGCCACACCTAAAAGATTTGCCAATTCGCAACGTGGGCAGGCGGGTCACTGAACGCACAGATAATGACTAGTCTGTGAGGAATCTGTTCGGTATTTTTGAAAGGATATACAGTATTTCATTGTCGGCCATTACGTCGCTTCTAATGCTTGATTCAGTAAACTTTTCGTTCTCCGTAACTATCCGTTTTAATACATATGAGATGCATTTTTTTTATAGAATAAGGGTGACCAACGAGAACACAGTCCACCTGATGGTAAGTGGATATTGTGGCCCATAGATATTGACATTTATCTCCCAATACAATTTAAAATGCAGATGCAAAATGCAGGACAACCCTTGTGGACTAAGATTGAATGATGCGTATCACTAAAAAGGGTTTCCGGTTCTCTACACTCACCATACGAAACTATATTCTGTGGGAAAGTTCCGATCCCACCTTGGTCAAGCCGACCCATTCGTACTACAACCTGAATATATTTGCAGCGTGGCTCTACAACGTTGAGAACAGTCTGATTTTACAAACTATGCATTCAGCAACTTAGGATGACTTAAATAATTCAACTGGTACGTGTATATTGTTTTAAAAGAAGGGTTTTCATGTAACTTCATTTACTGCAAAATGGCTTGTATAAGTAAAGGAAACATTTTAAATTATAGAAACCCGAGATTAATCAGCGGAGCTCATCGCGTTCGATATTTAGATAAGTTTTTACAATTTCTTTTCATCTCGAACCTTCTCTTTTTTATACCACCATTTTTCTTTGAATCACACTAGACGCGAAGCTTCAATGGAGCCCCCATATATCAAAACTAGCAAGCAGACTTAGTTCTGCAGCATATGCCGTAAAAAAGATTAGAAGTGTAACTAGTGTTGAAACAGCTAGACAGTCGTATGGTATTTTGCTATGGGGACACGCAGCTGACACTGAAATTATATTTGTTTTACAGAAGAGGGCCATAAGAGTAATTTATGATTTAAAGCCTAAAGAGTCGCTGCGACAAAAAATTAAGGAAATTAATATATTAACTTTGGCCTCTCAATACATTTATGAAAATGTAATGTACGTACACAAAAATAAAAGTAGTTTTACAAAAATAAGTGATATTCATTCTGTAAATACTAGGAACAGACACAAGCTAGTAGTACCAGTTACTCGACTCCATCGAGTTAGTAATTCATTCTTGGGGCGATGTATACGCTTTTACAACAAAATTCCAGAAAATGTACAAAATTTGACCTGCTCAAAGTTCAAAAACTTTATTAAACTAAGTTTGTATAAAAAGGGTTATTATAATATTAAAGAATTTATAGATGATAATAACCCCTGGTAGTGAGGTGATCGCTCCCAAGCTATTTCTAATTTGTTGTGTTGTTAATTTGTGTAAGATACATGATTGTAAGCTGTTAAAAAAAGTCCCGCTGGGTTTCTTGCTGGTTCTTCCCAGGACAGAGGTTTTTTTCGAACCAGTGGTAATTATACAAAAGAGTGACTTTCAATAAGTATTATTTATAATCTATATTGAATAAAAAAGTTTCTGTTTCTGTTTCTGTTTATTTGTTACACAATTTGTACACAATGGCTTAAAAGGTCTGCAAACGTCGTACTTATATAAGAAGGAGCAAACGAGCATGCGGCTCAGCTGATGGTAAGTGACTACCGCCGCCCATGAACAACTGCAACAAAAATGCAAAACAAAACAGAGTAGGCTCTTTTCTTAAATATTCCTAAACTTATACTGCAGGTTATAAGCTTCTTGTCATCTTGGTGTAATTAACAAAGTTAGTTTTTATACGTAACGTTATCCATAATGATATCCGATAGTAAAATAGAGAAACTTTTTTTAAACGTTACCTACACACTAAGATTTTCTCATTTATAGCTTATATAAATTAATTTCACTAGGACAAATATTTAGACCCGGAACAATTATTCGTGGGCCATACAAATACTTATACAGCGCGGGATTCCTGTCCGCGGGCCTTAGCGCTGCAACTGATTGCTAAGGCACTGCGTCACGGAGCCGTCAAATAAGGTACTAAGGCTTCGGCGTAAATATGTATGAGAAAAGGTTTTAATACTACGGATTGCAATAATAATGATCAATAGAGCTATTAAGTGTCTACAAACTATGTTCCAATCCATTACAATTACATCAATTACAGCCTATAAAAGTTCAAAGCTGAACATAGGCCTCCCCCATAGACTATATTATAACGGGGATTTTGCCGTAGTTGCCATGTATGGCAAGCGGGTTGGCAACCGCAGCCTTTTGTTACTTTAAGTTGTTATCAGGAAGATGCTACTGTCCATCTCCTGTTCCCCTCTGTCAGCTCATACGACACATACGGGCTGATATGGGGTAGTGGATATTCCTACACCGCCACTACACGGTAGTGGTAGTAGTAGGGTAGTGTTTCAATGAAATATCTTTATTTAACATAATAAATTAAAGTTTTTCAAACGACATTTTTTTAATTTACCACTCTTTAAAATGAGGTTCATATGACCAGAAAAAAAACAGCATAAAGCTCCTGTTTCTCCGTTACTATGGGTGCTGTAAATTACTGGAAACGTCGGGAGTTAAAAAAATTAAAATGCAAACAAGTCCGTTAAATTATTTTAATTCAATATGTAATATTCGTATAAATATAATAAATAATTTATCAAATTAAGATTTTTAACTACCTTTTCTCTTAATACAAAACAAGCAGTGGAATAAATTTAAGTAACATTAATTAACATCGGTACTGGCGGTGGAAATTGAAAGTAATGGCTTGGATTACAAATAACAGAAATGGACTTCATATTTACGTTTCATCGTTTTACCTAAAGCTACGAGTAATCTAATTTTAGAGCTACCTAAATTCTATAGTCATGCGCAATGACTTACGAAAGAACACTGTTTTAGGTTGTATGAAATCCTGGTGCTATAATGTAATGTGATTAAGTATGATCTTATAATTTTCTGTTGGTATTCAGAACCATTATAGACAAAAAGGTTAATAAAATGATTTCTTATGTTTACACATGTAAATGAAATTTTATGGACTTTGTCGCGTATATTATCTTATTTTATATTCACGACGTTTCGTCTACTTTACAGCCTCAAGGTTTCTTTTTATAGGGCAAGGGTGACACACGCGCACAATGGTCACCTGATGGTAACTGGTTGCTGAGGCCTATATACATCTACATCTATCCTCGATTACGAATCAAAATGCAGATGCGTTGTCACCCGTGAGGACTGAGATGGTTCCTCGTTTCCAGTAAAAAGGGTCTCCGGTTCTCTACACACACCATACGAAGCACAGCAGCGTTAAGCTGCTCTTTCACAGTGGTATTCTGTGAGATCATTGTCCTACACCGATCGAGCCGACCCATTCGAGCTACTACCATATTATAGCTGAAACGTGGCAACTATAGCAAACGTATAAACATACGTTAGCTATAGTTGCCACGCTTGGCACGCAAGCAACTCTTGGGTTTTTTATTTTTAATTGTGATCAGGATGAAGGTGCTGCCCGTCTCCCGTTTTATTTTCTTCGATCGCCTCCTGCTCCTGCTCCTGCGCCACTTTGAGATAGCGTATATTCATCGCCACTATACGCCGTATGTTTTGTTTAGGTATAAATAATTAAATAGAATAGGTATAAACAACAAAAACAATATTCGAATTCTTACTTCATACGTTTGTCGTGAGGAAGTTAAGCCTTAGTATATTTTATTATTTTAATACTTAATCTGGTCGGTATTTATTGGCCATAAATAAAAGTTAAGCCGCAAGCCGTAACAAAGATACAAGCAAAATATGAGTTTCGCAATGCGATGAGACCTACTGTATGAGGTGATTTATTGAAATATGCATGACTTTGTTTCCTTGATTCGTAATTTGGTTATAATATACATCGAAGGGCGCGTCTGATCAGATGACTTGCTTTTAACTAGGTCTAGGTTGACTAATATAATGGTATTATGAGAAATATAAATGAGAAATAAGGAATTGCTCGGATTAATTCTATCCGCCAAATTTCATCAAAGCACATCACGACAGTGTATCAATAGTGTTTCCCAACGGATATGTCTTAAGATGAACATGGACAAAACAAAGATCATGTTTAATGTCCATGTCACACCTATGCCGGTAGTTGTTGGGAGCACTAAGCTCGAAGTTGTTGACGAGTATGTTTACCTGGGACAAATAGTCCGACTAGGTAAGTCCAACTTCGACCGAGAGGTCAATCGACGGATTCAACTCGGTTGGGCAGCGTTTGGAAAATTACGGCATATCTTCTCGTCCGGTATACCTCAAAATTTGAAAACGAGACTGTACACCCAGTGCGTGTTGCCAGTGATGACATACGGAATTGAGAAGTGCTCCTTCACTGCTGGCCGGATGAGGAAGCTCAAGGTAGCTCAGCGAGCTATGGAGAGGGCTATGCTCGGAGTTTCTCTGCGTGATAAACTCATAAATGAGGATATCCGCAGTAGAACCAGAGTGACCGACTAAGCCCAACGGATTAGTAAGCTGAAGTGGCAATGTGCCGGCCATATAGCTCGAAGAACCGACAACCGATGGGGAAGAAAGGTTCTCGAGTGGCAGCCTCGTACCGGCAGGCGAAGTGTAGGGCGTCCCCCCACTAGATGGAGTGACGACCTGGTAAGATATGCAGGAAGTCGATGGATGCAGGTGGCTCAGGACCGAGCTTTGAGGCATTCTTTGGGGGAGGCCTATGTTCAGCAGTGGACTTGTGAAGGGCTGTAATGATGATAATGATGATGACATCGCGACAAAACTCACGATACCATGCACACATTCAGTCAAAAAAGTATCGGGAATGGATGATTTGTTTATGGTTCCAAATTCATTTTTTTTGTTGTTGTTAGATTGGCAAATGTTTTCCAATTTGGCGCGGAGTTTGAGTTAGATCTGTTACGTAGATTAAAATAGTGCTGTTTTTAGTTATATCATATCTAAGCGAGCGACATGCGGCTTTTAAGAGAGCGAATTAGACGACAAAGGCCAGATTTGTGGAAAGAAAATTCTTGGATTTAGCACCACGATAATGCGCCTACGCACAAGGCCATCATTGTGAAGGAATTTTTGAACAAAAACTCAACAAATACTATCAAGCAACCACCTTATTCACCAGACATGGCTCCTTTCTCCTTTTACTCGACTTTCTCCTTTTACTCTCCTCTCCTTTACTTTTTTCTTTTTCCTAAACTCAAATTGCCACTTCGTGGCACCTGTTTTCATTCGGAAGAAGACATAAAGGAGAATCCGCAGCGAGAACTGAACTCAATTTGAACAAAAACAAAATGTTTTGATGATTGGATTATTCGTTAGAGAAAATGTGTCGTATCTGAAGGAGCATACTTTGAAGGTGATAAAATAAACTTGAATGAATAACTAACATTTTGTGTATTATTGATCTTTTCCCGGTACTTTCTTGACAGAGTAGTACTATCTGGATGCTTGGCGGTCCACCAATGTGCGTTTTAATAGGAGTTTTCTTTCTTATACGATCTCTTTTTCATGAAACGATTCCACGTTTATAACTGGCGGTTTTTTACAATACGATACGCTAGACAAATTCAAAAATATGCTTACTTCTTTCTAAAAGGTTGAAAACGCTGTAATACCCTTAATGTTATAGTTGGTAGTAGTCATGACCACCAGGTGAGCCGCAAACTTGTTTGCCCCCTCTTCTATAAAAAAAATGTTCTTTGGTTAAATCTAAATAGATAAAGATAACGAGGTTAATTATTAAGAGCCGTGGTAGTGCAGAGATTCAGCGCTCGCTGTTAACAATACGCGATTAACCCAATGAGATTGAGCTAATTGCAATTTTTAATGCCGATTTACTACGTGCTCGGCGGTGAAGGAAACCATTATAAGCTGTAATTTTACTTTTTAAAGGAGGCTAATTAGAGTATGATAATTATATTGTTCTTTTGTTTTTTTTTTTGGCTTTTTTCAAAAGCATATGAGCAATGTATAAGTTCACGAGATTCACGAGTCGCTAAGCTACAACATTTTCAAGGAGACACAATTTTTGACACTTCCGTCATTGTTTTATTCATATAGTATTCTTTGGTTTTATTTACCCATATATTTTTGACAACGTTAGATATTTTTTGACGGTTTGAGAACGCTATATTTTTTGACAGTAGCGTAATAGCAAGGTGCGAACCGTGAACTCAAAAGGTCATGGGCTCGAATCCGCCATTCGACTACTGTCGTGATCCGCTTCTAACAGAAGCGTGTTAAGCTTACCGAGAGTGGTTAACGGGAATATTAGCAATGTTAGTTGCATTTGTTATGTACTTCGTATGGAAAAGTTTCTATCACATTTCTTATACTGCGAAATTCTTTATGTACGACAATATGGGGGCAAGAATTTTAGTACTCGGAAAATTTGATTTTCAAAATGCAAACGTGATGAATGATGTGAACGTGAATTATGCTTAGTTAGCATTATTATATTTTTATAAAAAAGAAAAAAAAAAAGAAAAATACAAATATATTTAATAAGAAATGGACTGCCTCTTGTATAGAGTTGAGGTGATATCCTAGAGCTGGGGTCGGAAACCTTATCCAGTCTAAGGGCTCATTCTAAAATAATTTACTTCTGAAGGGCGCATGAATTGTTAACGCAAATAAAAAAAAAAAAAGTATATTTACACAAATATTACATAAAGGCAGAACAATACGCATGATTACATAAGGCATTCATACAGTCAAATACATAAGCCACTAGTTATTACAACAATGATTCACTAATTATTAGTGTGATCATTGGCCTTACATTTCTTCCGGCAACTTGATGAAATCTGGCTCATAATTTGAAGTACCAGTCCTCATACAATGGTCCAAATTTACATTTGTCATTCTGCTTCTATATTTTGATTTTAAGTACTTCATTGTTGAAAATATGGATTAGCATACGTACGTTGCTGCACTATAAGCGCGTATTTTAAGAGATGTCCTTAAAATTAGATATTTACTTCAAAAGTTATTGATGAAATGTTGTTGAAAAACCTAGTAAAATATTTATTTTTAAACTATTTAAAAACTTTATTGCACTTAAAATGTACAATTGACGGACTTAATGCCTTTAGGCATTCTCTACCAGTCAACCACGAACTAAGCAGAGAAACTTAAGCAGGTGCCATAAAAACTTGAGAATATCTATACCTACGTGAATGTAAATATAAAAATATACATACCATACGAATAAATCATCATTACAGCCCTTCACAAGTCCACTTTTGTACATAGGCCTCCCCCAAGGAATGCCACAAAGCACGGTCCTGAGCCAACTGCATCGATCGACTTCCTGCATGTCTTACCAGCTCGTCACTCCATATAGTGAGGAGCCGCCCTACACTTTGTCTGCCGGTACGAGGCTGCCACTCGAGAACCTTTTTTTCCCATTTGTTGTCGGTTCTTCGTGCTATATGGCCGGCCCATTGCCACTTCAGCCTATCCGGTATGTCAGTAACGCCGCTTCTACTGCAGATACCCTCATTTCTAAGACTATCATGCAGAGAATCGCCGAGCATAGACCTTTCTAGAACTTGCTTAGCGACCTTTAGTTTCTTTATAAAATAGTAACTCAATATAAAATAACAAGTGATATTATTATTATTAAAATCAAAGAACTCAACTGGAGTGTAGTGTAAATAAGAAATATGTAGTAATATAAATAAGAAATATGTAGAGATCCAACACAACTTTCTGATTGTGGAATTTTAAAAATGGAGCTTATGGCTTTAAAAGGAATTATCATCTTGATTTTAAAAGACTTATTTAGTGATGTAGCACTTATTATGGTACGCAATTTTTTCATCTCTATCACCGTTTTATACTTTACGGCCGCCATTTAATTTTTTAAAAATCCAGCTTGTCGCTAGCGTATGGTTGAAAATAGACAATACAAGATAATAGACACCTCATTTAACTAAATCCATCCAGTCCAGGATGTTTCGAAGCTAAAAGGTATTTATTTACATTGTTAAAACATAGTATGAAATTAAATGTAACTGAAAGGTTACACAAATTATTAAAAAAAAATATTATAAACAAAAACTAAAAATTTAAATTGTCACACAGTCCTACTTCTCGTGGTATCGTGCCAAGAATGCCGGCTGCGTTTACTCGTTGAATGACTATACTTAGCCTTAGAGTGAGAAAAGAACCAGCACTCTTATCACCAGCAGCGGCAACCAGTCGCGAATACAGCTCCTTTAGGAACTTCACCGCACGTGGACTTCGCGGACCGATAGTCTCTACAGCAAATGGCATAAATATGTAGTCATCTCTCAGACTCATATTTGCGTCACTTACTTAATTCAGCTGCCTTTGATGCCGCCCCGGCTGTAAACGAGGTACCCTTGCGAAGTGAGGTCGCCAAAGTGTCTACGCAAGGGCAAAAGGGCTTAACCTTTCTCTCAAGGGACCAAAGTCATACCAAAGGATTTCCTGCCATCGTCTCTAGATATTCCACAAGGCTCTAAAACCGAGGGAACATTTATAGAGACAAGAGCTCTTCAAATAACATCGTTCAAAGAACTGTGACGGGAAAACCTACCTGCACTTTTCTTACATGTAAATCCGTGGAGCCCAAATTCGTCAACGCTGATACCATAGGGGCATTGGTGAGGTTGAAAATTGCTGTCTATTAAGAATTCCTTAAACATACTCAGATATGCGTGAAAAGCATAACCCTGTCTTTGCTGATACAGTAGGCTACTAAAATATTATACCATGGTGAGGGTCCACGGTCAGCAATGAACTGTTGTGCGAGCTAGAGCTTGTGTGTACATGTTTTAATTTTTTTTCATAATAGAACGTTAGCATCACACTAGGGGTTTCCCGTGTATCTCAGAGGCTCAAAAGCATTATTTTTTTTTTTAAATGTTACCCCCACACCTAGAAATTTCTTCTGCGTCATGGAGGCAACTTAGAAACATAATTTGCACTAGAACAAACATTCAGATCCGGAACAGCTATTTGTAGGTCATTCAAATATTTGTAACATGCGAGATTGGGAACCGCGGCTCCGTGCGCCTACAACTCATTGCTAAGCCACTGCGCCGCGGAACGTTATACATTTATATATTGAAAGAAAGAAAGACAAAAAAATTTTTTTTTGACACATATTCACAACGTCAAATTGTACATAAAACGAGTTTTTCCATTTTAAATGTTATTAGTTGTTATTAAATGTTGCCGAACGTGACTAAAAAGGCACTCGCCTTCAGCGTTTGGCGTGGCGAACCACAGCCGCTGGTTTTCAGTGTGGCCTGTTTCATTATTGAAATGAAAAACATTCAAACCAGAAACAACTATCAGTGGGCCATAAAAAAACTTGTTCTATGCGGGATTTAAACCCGCGGCTCTGCAATGTCGCAGCCAATAGACACTGCGCTACCGAATCGTCAAATCCCTCAAATCCTCATTTATTAATGTGTATCATCAAAATGTCAACAAACTACTTGCTAACTTAACTAACTTGCCATGTTTTATGCGTGGTAGAGCCTTGCTGCAGCTATAGTATGGCTGCAGCACGAATCTATCGGCTCAACCGGGGAAGAACCACGCTTTCACAGAATACCAGCGTAGAGTAGCAGTTTAAAGGTGCCGTGTTTGGTGTTTGACCTCATATATTTGCCATTGTAACAACCGCAGTTTTTTATTTTTAGTCGTTATTAGGAACACGATGTTATCCATCTCCAGATTTGTTTGTTTCTGTCACCTCTTACAACACCCAAGGTATCTCTGTCACCCTTATTATAAAAAACCGTACTGGCAACGTAAGAGAATCCACGGCCTCATATTATCCCGTAGGTATCGTAAGAGACGACAGAGTAAATTTCAAATTAGAATAGGCAACATTACATATGAGCAGAGTGACCAAAAAGTTACGTGAATGGCTAATAAAAAATGTTATAGTAGTGTTAAGTATTAATTAGTAAGTGTTAAGTAATTACAAAACGACAATAATATGCATGTTGACATATTATGATGGACGTAATTGCTATGTGTATCACTAATTTTATAACGTTCTAATGACATCATGACATGCACCTCAAATTAATGATTTAATAAAATTTAAATTATGACATAGACTGAATTGGTCGGTTGCTTAAGGCTTAATAGGTCTTTAAGTAATTTATTTTTACTGTAACAACATAATACTTACCCTATTTATGGCAAATAAAGGAATCTGAATTATTTGAATTTAGATAATCAAAGGTCTATTTCAACATGTTGAATACATTTCTTCTTATTACAAATACTGCGATATTTTAAAATAAAAGCAAAGTCGTTACGTTACAATTACAACTGTTGAGAACAGTTTCCGTTTATGAAACCTTCAGGCAGGAGATTGTGCTCTAATTATTGCGACCAGTGCGACTGCTCCGAAACGCTCAGATGTCTTCACACGGCGATATAATTTCACAAAAAAATCTCGGTCAATTATGAATAGACATCAATCGCGATTGAAAGTTTAATTGACCTTGTATAAAATGTAATATTATTATATTTTTTTATAGGATAAGGGTGACAAACGAGCACACAGTCCACCTGATGGTAAGTGGTTGCTGCAGCCCATAGACATCTACATCTATCCTCTATTAAAAATCAAAATGCAGATGCGTATTCACCCGTGACGACTAAGATGGAATGCCTCATTTCCAGTAAAAAGGGTCTGTGGTTCTCTACACTCATCATACAAAACACAGCAGAGTTAAGCTACTATTTTACGCTGGTATTTTGTGAGTGCGTAGTCCTTTCCCAGTCGAGCCGACCCATTCGTGCTACAACTATACTACTAATATAGCTGCAGCATGGCTCTACCACGTAAAAACATATTGGGCTACACTTAAAATTGTGGAATTTTTAAACAGTTTAACTGTTTTTTTTTTGGTATTATACCTCAAGTTATATTTCTGACTTTATCGACTATCTGCTGGCTTAAGCTGCCGTTAAAATCTTCCAAAAATATTGCAGTGTGACGCATAAACATATTGCGAAGAAGTTTGGAAATTTGTTAACATATAGATATTTTTCGTAATGTACTAGGCTAACTGAAGTATCATTTGTAAAAAAAAACAACCTTATCTACTCCTGGATACAGGATTTTTTGATTAAGCGCATACAAATGATGTATATATATATTCCGTTTCATCAGAGCGATTTTAACTGATTGCTTATCAACGTTCAGTAATTGTCGAAACAGAGCAAAACAAATGTATGCATGTAGTTCCAGTCCAATTGTGGTGGACGACTGGCTCCTTCTCGATATAAAAATGATGTATGCGCCAAAATTATTTTAATTGAATATTTAAATTGTAGCAAATTTTGAAACATCTCTAGTGACATCACTCGATCAGTTGTAATTAATCATATACATCTAATTTTTGTCGCTATAATCTAGCTTCTTTCATCTGAGACTTTGACTCTCTATTCCACTTCACCGTTTTGATTCTTCTTCTTTTTTTCAATTCCTCTGTTTTCACTGTCCAAGCCGCGTGTCTCTGGAATGGGCTGCATGATAAGTTAAGACATCCTACCAGCAAATACACATTTAAGCAGAAAATTCGGGCTTATCTCTTAGTTAAGGTTCAAAATCGCTAATTTGTCATCTTCATCATCGTCATTATACGAGTAGTTGTCTTTTTTATTCTTGTTTTATAGACCATATATACTTTGTATATTTTTTTACATACTTAACTTGACGTATTAGTTTCATTTATTAATACGTCAAGTTAAGTATGTAGTGTGTTATGAATATTTATTTTTATTTTTTTCTGTAACCGTCGTCGACGTTATATCACTGCCCTAAGTTTGACTGACAGGGAATGCTTTTAGCATTAAATTCACCTAATGTTGCGATACATTAAGTTTCAGTAAAGAATAAATTTAAAAAAATAAGTGCAAAATTAAAGGTAATTTTTTTTTCTATCGAGTAATTATAATCCTATTAATTGTGCGAAAAATTTCAGTTTTCATAATTTATTCATTTAATACTGTCTATCAAAAGTCCACCGCTTAACATGTGCCTCCTCACAGATTGCCTCATAGTGAAGATATATGCCATAGTTATTATTTTGAGTTCTACAATTTGATTTCCCTCTATCGTCTCTTAGGACACATACGGGATGATATGGCATAGTGAATTCTCTTTCTTAAACCGTCACTAAACGACACTTAGGAAGAAAAGTTTTAGAAATTGAAAACAAAATTCTTCGAACTTTTTTACCTATTATAAGTCAGTGTTGACTACAATCCCACCAGATGGTTAGTATTGACAATGCCCTAGATGGTAAATCGTGCTGTCTTAACGTAACAAAAGTCTATTTAATCTTGCCTTGAAGACACATAGATAGTAATCGGATGGAAAGATAGACGCCGGCAAAATATTCCACTCCTTTGCGGTACGCGTTACGAAATGCGAAGCAAACATTTTTTATCAAATGCGTGGAATATTCGCAATAAAAGGGCAAATGGTCGCCGACCGCCTGGTGGTAACTTCTGCGTACGTTATCCGAAATGCATGCTATAGAATACCGAGAGTCAGGATATCGCCATATATATGCCTTGTACGAGTAGTGGAGGTGTAAGAATATCCACCACCTCATATCGTGCCGTGGGTGTCGTAAGAGGCGACAGAGGATGACTGAAACAGGTGATGGGCAGCAGCATCTCCCTGATAACAACGCAAAACAACAAAAAACTGCGGTTGACAACCCGCTCACCAAGCCTGCGAACTATGGCAAAATCCCCTTATGAGGCTATCTATGGGAGAGGCCTATGTTAGGCAGTGGACTTTTATAGGTTATAATGGATAAATGGATGGATGAATTTGCACCTGTGCTCACAGCTGTTCAGATTGATTTAAACCAATTTTGACTTGACTTGCTTTAGTATAATAAAAATTTCCACTTAGCGTAAACTTGCTCTGTACGTAGCCTTACTAAAATTTTACAACTCAAATTATTGAATGAATTACTGACTGTAGAGTCAAGTAACTAGTTATCTAGTAAGCTCCCGTTCTTTTTTAGTACATATAGAATGTTTATAGTAATTTTAATGAACTACTTAAGTTTTTTGTTTATTATCATCATCATCATCATTACAGTCTTTCACAAGTCCACTGCTGAACATAGGCCTCCCCCAAGGAATGCCACAAAGCACGGTCCTGAGCCACCTGCATCCATCGACTTCCTGTTTGTACATTTTCGTAAATACAATAAGATGCCAAGATTATTTTTTTAATTTCTCTAATATTTTGTAATAGTAAAATTTAATAATCATTTTACATTTTTTGGATGGCCAATTACGGAAAGGACAGGTATGGGTCAGTCCATTTTAGTCCCTAAGGCTGATTACACATTTTAAACATCTGCATTTTTATACTTAATCGTGGGTAGATGTACATAAGTATCTATGAGCCACCGTGTTCATTTACCATCAGGTAGATTATGCCTTTTTGTCACTCTTAGCATATCATCATCATCATCATCATTACAGCCCTTCACAAGTCGATTGCTGAACATTATTGTATAAAAAAAGGTAAATTACACCTCGTTAAGAAAGAAACATATTTATTTCATTAAAAACTCGTATCGTTTTGATTTAATACGTATATAAGTGCGAGGAGATGCTAGAGCGTGGAGACCTTGAGATGGTATTGCAATAATCGTCTTGCTTTGACCTCTCCTTGAGATTATGAATCGTAGGCTTCGGTTCTTTTGTTCTTACATTTGAATCTCATGCACGAGTATTATTTTGTTAAATTATCCTAATTATTGTTGCTAGATCATGTTGCAAACAAGACGCAACGGCTTATTACAGATTGTAAAAAAACTATAATGCTGATCCAGTTGCAATATTGAATGCCGTTTTTTTTAATCGAATTCAGCCTAGCAGCTGGAATTTAAGAGAAAAATATTTGAAATTGGAAATAAATTAGTTTTTAATTCACTAACAATATAAGAAAGGTAGTATACTTATATCATGTATTAATATATCCAAGCCTGTAAAAGTTCACTAATCATGGGCTTCTCCCTTTATAAGGAAAATTTGTCTTAATAACGCATTCAAAACTTTTCAGAAGTAATAAGTTAAGCAGTAAGTAAGAAGGATGTTAATTTGTTAGAATGATGTAGTGATTAATGTTTCTTTCTGAAGTATTAGTTATATATTATATTAATTATAGTAGAAATGCATAAACTAAACTATAGATATGCCTATAAGTAGATGATTTGACAACAAAGTTAAAATGTGTATAAAATTATAAAATATAGCACCGAGGCGTTGTTTTATGTATACACATACACTAGAAACCGTAAAACTTATGATTAAATCGCAACTTTTCAATGATGATGACACTGTGTATATGTATGTATGTGATGTGGGTAACAAATAAGTTAAACTAAGTCCCAACTTGCCACATCTGGTGAGCCTAACATTATTAACCTTCATTATCACGCGTGGCAGGCGATTTAACTATCACAGTATTAGATTCTCGCGCCCTTGACGCTATCCCCTGCGCCGGCCTGGGTTTTTTCTGCCTGGAGTAAAGGTGATTATTCGCCATCTTTCGGAAACCATACGATATTTTCTGACTACAGTCGTGAACCATACCTATCCCAAGCATTTTAAGTTTGCTTGTAGTAGTAAAAGATTTTTAAAAGTAATCAGCAAAATTACCTCGAAGATATTGTGCGTTTATATTTAAAAAAAAAACATACAAATAATATTCTATCTTTAATATGCACATTAATAGCTTCATGCGTATTATTTTACGTGTTGTAGCACAAATCGGTTGGCTCGACCGGGGTAGAACTACGCCCTCACAGAATACCAGCGTAAAATAGCAGTTTAATGCTTCTGTATCCCGTACGGTGAGTGTAGAGAACAGGAGACTTGGAAACGAGCCATTCCATCATAGTTCTCAGGCGAGACAACGCATGTACATTTTGATTTTAGATTCTTAATCGATGACAAATGTAGAGGTCCATGGGCTACAGCATCAACTTACAATCGGGTATTGACGGCTCCATGGCACAGTGGCTTAGCAATGAGTTGCTGCGCTGGGGGCCGCGGGTTCGAATCCCGCACGGAACAAGTATTTGTATGGCCTGCAAATAATTGATCCGGGTCTGGATGTTTGTCCTTGTGCAATTTATGTTTGTAAACTGTCTCCACTATACAAGAGAAAATTCTAGTGTGGGGGTAACTTTTCAAAAACAAAATAAAAAGGTGGACTGTGGGCTCGTTTATCATCCTTATTTTATAAAAAATCCCTAATGTGTTAAGCAGATTCCAAAGAGCAGAGAACTAATCAGACCACATTTAGACAATTTTTTTTATAGAATAGGGGCAAACGAGCATGCGGCTCACCTGATGGTAAGTGACTACAGCCGCCCATAAACAACCGCAACACCAGGGGAATTGCAGATGCGTTGCCGGCCTTTTAGAAAGGTGTGAACTCTTTTCTTGAAGGTCCCTAAGTCGTATTGGTGTGGAAAAATCGCTGGTGGTAATCGATTCCACAAGGAAGTTTTGCGAGGGAGAAAACTTCTTGTAGATCGCACAGTGGTGGACCGCCAATCATGCAGATGGTATGGATGGTAACGCGAGTTTTGTCGCGATGTGCAATGATGAAATTGAGCAGCTGGACTTAGTCCGAACAATTCCTCAGAGCACTTCTCGTGATAGATGCGACAAAATACGCAAAGAGATGCACAATCTCTACGCAGTGCCAGTGTATAGAGCCGATTAGAAAGAACTCGGTCGTCGACGATTCGAACCGCTCTGCGCTGGATGCGGTCAAGTGGAAGGAGCTGGAACTGGGGAGCACCAGTCCACAGATGGGAACAGTATTCCATGTGAGGGCGAACTTGCGCTTTGTAAAGTTACTAAGGTCTCGCTCTGCTGAGCACGCCAAGCTTTTTAGAGGCCAATTTGGCCTTCCCTTCCAAGTGACCACGAAACTGCACTTTATTCGATATGTCTACGCCAAGGATTCCGATGCTAGCTGAGGCAGCAAGGGAAGTGCTTTGAAACTGAGATGATACCACAAAGGGGTTCTTTTTAGCGGTAAACGCGCAAACTTGTGTTTTCTGGGGATTGAACTGGGCTAGATTTAGTCGGCCCCAATCCGAGACTTTGTTAAGCATAGACTTGACTTCAGACACAAGTTTGTCCCGGTACTCGGCGACGTTTTCCCGAGAAATGTTGGCACGGCCGGTGTATAGAGCATCACCAGTGCTGTCATCCGCACAGCAATGAACGTTACCAGTTAGCAACATATCATTGATATGCAGAAGAAACAGCGTTGGTGATAGCACACAGCCTTGTGGAACACCAGCGTTAATAGGCTTGTAGTCAGAATATACACCGTCTACAACGACTTTGATGCTCCGATCTGCAAGGAAGCTGGTGATCCAATTGCACAGTTTCTCGGGAAGCCCATAGGAAGGAAACTTCGAAGGAAGCGCTTTGTGCCAGACCCGATCGAAGGCCTTCGCTACGTCCAAACTAACGGCCAATGCCACTCCCTTGGACTCTACTGCCTCCGCCCATCTATGAGTCAGATAGACCAGAAGATCACCAGCTGATCAACTCTGACGAAAACCGTACTGGCGGTCAATAATCAGCTGGTGATCCTCAAGGTACCTCATGAGCTGGCAGTTTATAATGGATTCAATTATTTTGGAGAACAAGGAGGTGATGGCGATAGGCATGTAGCTGGACGGGTCTGAGCGGTCGCCTTTTTTCGGGATCGGTTGGATCAAAGCTGTCTTCCATGAATTCGAGACTACGCCTTGGGAGTAGGAGTACCGGAAAAGACGGGTTAAGACCGGTGCCAACTCCGGAGCACACGACTTCAGCACAATGGGAAGGCCTCCATCGGGCCCATTCGACTTGCGGACATCCAGGGAGAAGAGTGCTTTGCGAATCGAGCGCTGTGTAAACCGCTCTTCCGGCATGGAGCACTCACATCGCGGGATAGTCGGCGGTGTGTTCCCCCCGTCATCTAGGGTCGAGTTGGACGCAAAAAGGGAGCTCAACAGATCGGCTTTCTCCTTTGCGGCAAGGGCCAGTGAGTCATTCTTTCTGAGCACAGATGGAAGAGATGGCTGACAGAAGTTCCCTTTTACAGCCTTTGCGAGAGACCAGAATGCACGGGTTCCCGAAGGAAGGCGAACTAGCTTCTCGCCAATTCCGCCGATGTGCACAGACCTTGCCTTGGCAATGACGCTTTTGAAGGACCTGGAGACGGAATTATATTTCTTTTTAAGTGCGCTGGTGTTTACATCCCGAGACGTTGATTCGTCAGCCCAGGCCCGGTAGCACTCCTGCTTATAGCGTGATGCTATTTTACAGGAGCGACCAAACCATGGCTGGGATCTGCCTCCAATGGGCACCACAGAGGTAGGTATATAAAGTTCAATACCCTGAAGCACCACATACGCGACAGAATTGGCAACAATCCTGGGATCTTCTGGCGAGAAGCAAACCCACCCCCAAGGGTAGGATGCAAAATAGACCGCATCCCGTCCCAATCGGCTGACCTATAGGGCCAAACACGGCGGCAAGCTGCAGATCGCAACTGCGATTGGAGCGTGAGTGGCACCGTACTCCGGATCAGACAATGGTCCAAAGAGCCCAGAGGGGCATCGAAGGAGATCTGATGAGATCGAGAGATCGTCTGGATGAGAGGTCAGCAGAAGATCCAACAGGGAAGGTACATGGTCTTCCACATCTGGGATCCGCGTAGGCAAAGTAACCAGTTGTGTTAGACCATATGCCAAAGCAATGTCATAGACAGATCTACCCGCATGATCGGTTAAACGAGAACCAAGCCATTCAGCGTGGTGGGCGTTGAAATCACCGAGTATCACGATCTCTGCGGATGGGACCTGTTGTAGCACGGAGTCTGCAGCCATTTGGACGTGATCGATGGGTCGGGCTGTGTCGGCATTACCGCTATGGGACCTATAGAGGCACCCGAAGACGCGGGGATAGTTGTCGCTCTCTAAGCGCAGCCATAGGATGGACAAGTCCGTCCTATGGGTTCAACCTGCCTTATTACCTTCAATACCTTACCTTATACCTTCAAGACTGCCGAGGCGTCGAAAACAGATGTCCTCTCTGACGTATACGCAAACTCCAGCCCGGGGCAGAAAGGAGTGTTCCAATTTGTACCCCGCGTAGGAGAGATATGAAGTATCAGCCGGAGAGGACACCTGATGAGTCTCGGTTAAAAAGAGCAAAGACGACTTCGCCGTCTCTAGATGGTAATGGACAGCGTTAAGGTTGGAATGAAGTCCCCTGATGTTGCAATTTGCACCCCCCCCCCAGAATACGCGGGGCAGCCTGAGCACCCACGCTCAAGAGTGGAGTAGTTTGGTCGTGGATGCTCAGCGAGGGATTCTCCAAGGGTGCTGGTACCCTCCTGGGGTAGTCTTTTATTTAATTCCACTAACATGTTGATGGTGGGGGGAGGGGGGGGATTGGGCCTACGGCCACCTGCACTCACCAAGTGCAACGCAGAGGTAAACCTCTACTTCACGCCGGTATTCTGTGAAGTCGTGGTACCACCCCGGTTCGAGCCGGCTCATCCGTACGACAGCAAAAGCTGCATCGTGGATCTACCACAGTTAAAAATGTATATCCCATTTTATATTATTCCATAATATTTTATATAAAAAAAACATTGTGGCAGAAGTGATGGGTCGCTGATTAGTTGCCTTTTACGATTTGAAATGTTTTACGAAATGGCAACTAAATGTTGGCAAATAATATTCCGCCACCTCTTCATATAATTAACTCCAAGCCCTACTTAAAACAGGGTTGGCTGATTTAAATCAAGCTGATTAAAATCATGATTTAAATCACGATTTAAATCGCTTGATTTTGATTAAAAAAATCATTGATTTATGTTCAATTGAATGTTCATAACTTTTAATAGAATGATGAATGAATTTCTTGTATATATACACGGTTATTTTGCAATAACCGGTCAAATTTGCAAAGAAAGTAATATAGGCAAATGTTGAAGAAAATTAATTAAAAAAAAAACCTCAACAATTCTGTCCTTTTTTGAAATTCAAAATACGTGGTAATGCATTATTTTAACTGATTTTGCTGCGCACGCATACATTAATTTGTAACAGACTGATTTAAATCATGATTTATATCACAATTTAAATCGCTTGATTTTTATTGAAGAAATCATTTATTTAAATCAACATGTATAAATTAATGTAATAGGCAGAAAATGAAATAAAATTGGCTTAAAATAAGGTAAAACTTTTTATTGTTTTATGTTATTCTTATTATTCTTCTACAATAGTCTCATAAACTTTGGAAAATCAACAAAAACTGTAGCGATGAGGTCTGTCAGTCTTATAAAATTAGTAAAAATCAACCAAATTTTTTTAGAAATTCATACTTAAGATATGAACTGTAATTATATACAGTGTAGTCAAAACTGTATATTTATTATTTTACTCTTAATCAGTCTCATACATATTATGTATTTATAAACTTTTAATCCTACTATGTCAAAAAGTTTTACCAACTTGTGAATTTCAAAATATCAAAAAAAAATCACGACTTTTAAAAAAAATCTGCATCATTTGATTAAAATTAAAAAATCATGATATTTCCATCCCTGCTTAAAATACGGTATAAACACTGACCTCTATTATACAAGTACGCTGGACTAGCTATACACCGTGACATAATGAGGCGATTTAATTTTTGCTATTACTTGTGGAATGTTACCACATTTCCCTTCTGGTAACGAAATTTACGCTATCATTCTTACTAAAAATACTTTTTATTATATTACTAACATGAAACATAATCAAACTACACAATAAACACCTTTTTTCTCGTTTAAAACTTTAAACTTCTTAGATGTTTCGAGCAAAACAACGGCCATTTGCAAATTATGTCAAATCTAATTCTCAGAACACTCAATGGCAGCGATTCAAATTGGTACAAACGTTTTGTAGGGTAAATCTAGTCCAGCGTACTATACGTCTGTCTATATGGAATTCAATGAGTATAAAAATATATTTCAATAACAAAGTAGTTGACTAAAAATTCTATTAGATGACGTGTCAATTCGAGGAATAACACAACGAGGATATAATAAACCATACCCATTTTCAATGCTCGCTTTCATAATTTAGATAGTTAATTAGTTGCATAATATTATAATATTATTATTTTAACGATTATATTGTGAGTATTAATTTAATTTTTTAGTGTTAAAAGGATATCAAACAGTTTTTTTACTTTTTTATGACTAAGTCCATAGACTTTCAGTTTGTGCCATTGATTAATATTAACGTAGACTTAAACGAATATTACACTACACAGAATCAGAATCCTGAATTAAGGGTGGTTGTCGCCCCTAATTAGAGACGTCAGTTATTACACTGTACTGATTTGACGCCTCAGACAGAGAGTGAATTTTGGAGCGGCTGGACGTCATACTAATTATATTTTTTTTACAGAATACGGATGACAAACTAGCACACAGTCAACTTGATGGTAAGTGGATGCTGTTACCCATAGATTTATCCTCGTGACATTGTCAGTCGTGGTACAACCATAATATAGCTGCAGTATGACTCTACAGCCCAAACATATTGCTATTGCTATGGCTGTCACATTTGTACATTTCAAAACCTTCAATTCTTATGTCCTATAGTATTTGTGGTACCTCTTCTACAAATAAGGTCTAAAAATTTATTATAGATAAGAACATTCCTTTTTCTTTGTTGGACATGGCTGCGCGTCAAAACAGAAATACAAAAACAAAACACGACCGCTGTCCGTGCTCGTCGCACATCGTAGGAGTGCCCTAACTGCCCTAAGTATTATTACACTACGCGGTGGTAAGCGCACTGAGGAAGTAAGGCGGCCTAGGTCCACTTTAACGCCCTAATTGAGGACTTTTACTGCCTTCCTCTGAAAACACCTCTCCACCTGGTATTAGTAAAAGTGGTTAAAAAGGGTTATTAGTAAAGAAAACTAATTTAGATATAGCATTTTTTACTTTGTCATATTTTAATTAAATAGAGTAAGTTAGCTAGTTTAATGTACTATAAATATTGGATTTAATGTTAACTTTGATTAAGTTTTTAATGATTATAGCGCGAGTTGACTTATGTGACTCCGACAGAATATCATCATAATCAGTGGTATTTTTGATGTTGTAATCCATTTTATTAAATACATAGTTAAGTTTTTTTTTGTCTGTAAAATTGATGTTCAGCAAGTTGCAGCAATAAATACATATTATGATATTTCTTTTTTTACATGTTATCCAAGTAACTCTTTTTGATGTTTTTCTTGTTTTAAGTTTCACATTAATAGAGATACTTCAATATTTCTAGGCCAACATTGGACAATGCTTTTTTAAAGTCGTGTGAAAATTAATTTTCGCCTAATGTAATGATTTCTTATATTTACGCGAACACTACACATTTAAATAAAACTAATTTTACGGATAGAATAGAATAGAATAATTTTTTATTCAATATAGATCACATGTGTAATACTTATTGAAAGTCATTTTTTACTTTACCACTGGTTCGAAAAAAAAACCTCTGTCCTGGGAAGAACCAGCAAGAAACCCAGCGGGACTGTTTTTAAAGCAAATTTTACAATAATGGTTGTACTAACTATATAAGTACAAAATTTATTTTAGAAACAGCTTGGAAGCGATCACCTCATTCCCAGGGGTTATTATCAACCATGTATTCATTTATACTATAATAACCCTTTTTATACAGTTTCAACTTAACAAAACATTTAAATTTTAAGGATTTTATCGCGTATATTAACTTATTTTATATTCCCGACGTTTCGGGCACTTTTCAGCACCCATGGTCACGGGGGGGGGACTGAGGTGTATGACGTCCCTATGTCATAGTTAACCACGGCTACCTTCAGATTAAAAATTATTAATTTTTGTTCCGATCTACGCAGTATGAACTTACAGTATCATGAAGTCTTGCAGTTGTATGCTTGGGTTGGGATTTAATTTTATTAATTATGAAATCCCAAGCAGATGGTAGCACCCAGCCATCTTCTCTATTGAAATTAGGATGTTTTTTAATTTAAATAGCCTCGTGAATCATCCTGGGGAGGATTCGGTGTTTTTAGCGAGGATTTGTGGTCTATCAAATCTAATGTAGTGACGGGGGCGATCCTGTACGTGTTCACAGACTGCAGACTTCCCGGAACGTCGATTCTTCACATCAGCTATGTGTTCTTTAACGCGGGTTTTTATGGATCTTTTAGTTTGTCCTATATAAGAGAGACCACATTCACAATCAAGCTTGTATACTCCTGCATCTTGCAGAGGAATGACTTGACTGATGGTAAAAACTGACTAATCTTCTTCGGCGGCTTGAAGTATGTTTTAATGGAAGCACGCTTCAAGATGTAGCCAATCTTGTCAGTGACACCTCTGACATATGGCAGTACAGCAGGCACTCGCTCGACTGTGGCCGGCTTCACTCGTTCACTGTGACGTAGGCGCGGGACCCGAAGCTTATTGTCGTGCAAAACTTGCTTGACGTGTTGGAGCTCGGCGGCCAGGTGTTTACTGTCACAGATCCCTCGTGCTCTCTGAAACAAAGATTTACCCACGGTAGCTAACTGTGAAGGATGGTGGTGAGAATCAACTTTTAAATATTTATCTGTATGGGTCTTTTTTCTATACACAGTGTGGCTCAAGGTGTTATCAAGATTCCGAATTACTAATACATCTAGAAAAGCTAAAGAATTGTTTGCCTCTAACTCCTTAGTGAAATGAATTTTAGAATTTAAGGAGTTAAGATGGTCTAAAACTGCAGTTACTTTATCTAAAGGTAGAATTGTAATAGTGTCGTCTACGTACCGCTTGTAGAATCTTGGGTTTACAGGAGAAGTAAGCAGGGCTTTCTCCTATGTATATGTAAATGTAAATGGCTTAGAAGCATGTCTTGTTGCATTTCTTGGTAGATGGCAATATTCAGTCGTGAACTTGTGAACGATTTCTCGCGTGCGATTTAATTTTAGTCAATAATCTTACGTAGATAGTGCTTAAAAAGCAGTATTTGTGTAAGTTTACAAGTTCCAGTCTGAGGTTCTTCTTTTTTTCGATTTGATTGCTTAACTGAATTCTTCTTGTAAAAGACATCAACGCGTATTATGATAACGATCGCTATTATTTATTTTTCGATCGATTAACGATCGCTTTTTTTTACGTGGTAGAGCCATGCTACAGCTCATCATCATCATCATTACAGCCCTTCACAAGTCCACTGCTGAACATAGGCCTCCCCCAAAGAATGCCACAAAGCACGGTCCTGAGCCACTTGCATCCATCGACTTCCTGCATGTCTTACCAGGTCGTCACTCCATCTTGTGGGGGGACGCCCTACACTTCGCCTACCGGTACGAGGCTGCCACTCGAGAACCTTTCTTCCCCATCGGTTGTCGGTTCTTCGAGCTATATGGCCGGCCCACTGCCACTTCAGCTTACTAATCCGTTGGGCTATGTCGGTTACTCTGGTTCTACTGCGGATATCCTCATTCCTAAGTTTATCACGCAGTGAAACTCCGAGCATAGCCCTCTCCATAGCTCGCTGAGCGACCTTGAGCTTCCTCATACGGCCAGCAGTGAAGGACCACGTCTCAGTTCCGTAAGTCATCACTGGCAACACGCACTGGTTGTACAATTTTGTTTTAAGGTTTTGAGGTATTTCTGACGAGAAGATGTGTCGTAGCTTCCCGAACGCTGCCCAGCCGAGTTGAATCCGTCGATTGACCTCTCGGTCGAAGTTGGACTTACCTAGTCGGACTATTTGTCCCAGGTAAACATACTCGTCAACAACTTCGAGCTTAGTGCTCCCAACAACTACCGGCATAGGTGTGACACGGACATTAAACATAATCTTTGTTTTGTCCATGTTCATCTTAAGACCTATCCGTTGGGAGACACTATTGAGGTCATTGAGCATTGTGCTTAGTTCCTCCAGCGATTCTGCCATGAGGACTATATCGTCGGCAAATCGAAGGTGAGTGATGTACTCGCCATTGATGTTAATTCCGTATCCTTTCCAGTCCAGAAGCTTGAAAACGTCTTCCAATGCAGCGGTGAAGAGTTTCGGGGATATAACGTCACCCTGTCTTACACCTCTCTGCAATTAGATAGGTTTCGTACTCTGGTTCTGTACTCGGATAGCCATCGTAGCTCTACTGTACAAACACTTCAGCACTTCGATATACCGACAGTCAACTTGGCACCGCTGAAGGGACTGCAGCACCGCCCAAATTTCGACGGAATCAAAGGCTTTCTCATAGTCCACATACGCCAGACATAGTGGCAAATTGTACTCTTCGGACTTCTGTACAATTTGCCGTAGGGTATGTATGTGGTCTATGGTGCTAAAGCCCTTTCGGAAACCGGCTTGTTCGGGAGGCTGGAAGTCGTCGTCGGGAGTGAGATTGAGAGGTTCTATGGGCAGCTGTCGTTGGAGCAACACGCAAGTGTGAGTAACGATCCAAGAGCGAGTCTTATTCGACACTATTCCGAAGATATGCCGGACGTCAGTCTGAGCGAGATTAGAATGGCTCTCCAGGAGCTTAAAAACGGCAAGGCCCCAGGCGAGGATGGAATTACAGCGGAGCTTCTGAAAGCGGGTGGAAGACCGGTACTTGAAGTCCTTCAGAGGCTCTTTAATTCCGTCCTCCATGGTGGCATTACACCGGAGGCGTGGAGCAGAAGTGCGGTAGTCTTGTTCTTCAAGAAAGGTGACAACGCTCTCTTGAAGAACTACAGACCGATTTCCCTTCTGAGCCGCGTCTACGTGCTGTTTTCGAGAGTCATTACGAATCGTCTCGCGCGCAGGCTTGACGACTTCCAGCCTCCCGAACATGCTACAGCTATATTAGTAGTATAGTTGTAGCACGAATCGGTCGGCTCGACCAGGGAAGGATCACGCTCTCACAGAATACCAACGTAAAATAGCGGCTTAATGCTGCCGTGTTTCGTATGGTGAGTGTAGATTACCGGAGACCTATTTTATGGAAAAGAGGCATTTTATCGTAGTCCTCACGGCTGACCAACGCATCTGCATTTTAAATCGCAAACGAAGATAGATGTAGATGTCTATGGCCCACAGCAACCACTTACCATCAGGTGGAATGTGTGCTCGTTTGTCACCCTTACCCTATAAAAATATTAAAAATAGTAACTTAAAATGTTAATTTTTGTTAATTTATAACTATTGTTATAAACAATTAATAATTTCAGATTAAATCCTTTGTTTGAAAAATGAAAAATTGAAAAATGACAACTAGTGGCTTTGGACATAATAAAAGGCGTGAAGAGGCTGATTGATGAGGCCAATATGGTTATAACTAATCTTACTAGTCTCGAAAACAGGGAAAAATAAGGCCTTTTGGTGTTCTATAGGATACATTTCGGAGAGTGTGCGCAGGAATTAAATGACATAATTCTTACCTCTCCATTCAATCATCAGACCACTAAATGTTAGTCTGATCTTCATCTATTTGTTGCGGATATATCGTACATCAGGCAAAATAGTTTGTTTCGTCGTTCATAATGGGCATAGCAAAGGAGTGGAATAATTTGCCAACATGTCTTTTCTCTGATAATAACGTTGGTGTCTTCAAGCCAAGAATGAATTAGCTTTTGTTAAGCTAAGTCAGTGTTTTTTACCGTCTTCGGCTGCATCACAATTTACCATCAGGTGGCATCGTAGTTAAGCATTTTTATATATTTTTATAAGGAAAAAGGAATGCCAAGAAAGAACGCTTCGATTTATAAAACTATAAAAGTAAAGTATTAAGACTACCGAATATAGATATGCTGTTTGTATTTCGTCGCCAACTAGCAGTACTTACATTACTAGTATAGGGAAGATAATCACAGGATGGGAGGCATTTTATCGTAGTGCTCTGAGGTGACAACGCATCCGTAGTCTTATTTATTTGGAAGTGCTTGCTGGTCTCCACGGCTTGAAATAGCCACGTATAATTAAGTGAACCGGAAATTCGTTAGTACTTCAATTTTATAAAAAAAAATGATCATTGTAAAGTATTTAGACCAGCCACTATGAAACATACAAAGTTCTGGATTGAAGGAAGAATAAGTAGTGTTTGAAACACACTAACATAGTTTGTTCAAGAAAATATAGGGAGCGAATTGTTATATTCTGTTCGAATATAGACACAACAATAGCACTAAGATAGAGAAAAACAGTTTTTTTATTATGTTAATTGTAATATAATACAAGTATGAACATTCCTCGTTTATATAAGAGTACATATGATGCATAAAAGTGCACTAGTCTACCTTTCAAACACTTACCAGTCCACCTAATGGTAAGTGACTTCTTCATCTAATAGATGTCTGCGACCAAATTCATACAAAAAGGCTACAGAGGCGTTGTCACTAAGATGGAATGCAGTCTTTACTTCCTTTTTTTAAAAAAAAAACGTAATATCTACACTAGCAATTTTTCTTATGTCATCGGGGACAGTTTATATAAATAAATTTTCAAGGACAACAATCCAGACTCGAAACAATTACTAGTCATTCATCATCATTACAGCCCTTCACAAGTCCACTGCTGAACATAGGACTCCCCCAAAGAATGCCACAAAGCACGGTCCTGAGCCACCTGCCTCCATCGACTTCCTGCATGTCTTACCAGGTCGTCACTCCATCTCGTGGGGGGACGCCCTACACTTCGCCTACCGGTACGAGGCTGCCACTTGAGAACCTTTCTTCCCCATCGGTTGTCGGTTCTTCGAGCTATATGGCCGGCCCACTGCCACTTCAGCTTACTAATCCGTTGGGCTATGTCGGTTACTCTGGTTCTACTGCGGATATCCTTATTCCTAAGTTTATCACGCAGAGAAACTCCGAGCATAGCCCTCTCCATAGCTCGCTGAGCGACCTTGAGCTTCCTCATACGGCCAGCAGTGAAGGACCACGTCTCAGTTCCGTAAGTCATCACTGGCAACACGCACTGGTTGTACAATTTCGTTTTAAGGTTTTGAGGTATGTCTGACGAGAAGATGTGTCGTAGCTTCCCAACCGCTGCCCAGCCGAGTTGAATCCGTCAATTGACCTTTCGGTCGAAGTTGGACTTACCTAGTCGGAATATTTGTCCCAGGTAAACATACTCGTCAACAACTTCGAGCTTAGTGCTCCCAACAACTACCGGCATAGGTGTGACATGGACATTAAACATGATCTTTGTTTTGTCTATGTTCATCTTAAGACCTATCCGTTGGGAGACACTATTGAGGTCATTGAGCATAGTGCTTAGGTCCTCCAGCGATTCTGCCATAAGGGCTATATTGTCGGCAAATCGAAGGTGAGTGATGTATTCGCCATTGATGTTAATACCGCATCCTTTCCAGTCCAGAAGCTTGAAAACGTCTTCCAATGCAGCGGTGAAGAGTTTCGGGGATATAACATCACCCTGTCTTACACCTCTCTGCAATTGGATGGGTTTCGTACTCTGGTTCTGTACTCGGATAGCCATCGTAGCCCTACTGTACAAACACTTCAGCACTTCGATATACCGACAGTCAACTTGGCACCGCTGAAGGGACTGCAGCACCGCCCAAATTTCGACGGAATCAAAGGCTTTCTCATAGTCCACATACGCCAGACATAGTGGCAAATTGTACTCTTCGGACTTCTGCACAATTTGCCGTAGGGTATGTATGTGGTCTATGGTGCTAAAGCCCTTTCGGAAACCGGCTTGTTCGGGAGCCTGGAAGTCGTCAAATCTGCGCGCAAGACGATTCGTAATGACTCTCGAAAACAGCATGTAGACGCGGCTCAGAAGGGAAATCGGTCTGTAGTTCTTCAAGAGAGCGTTGTCACCTTTCTTGAAGAACAAGACCACCGCACTTCTGCTCCACGCCTCCGGTGTAATGCCACCATGGAGGACGGAATTAAAGAGCTTCTGAAGGACTTCAGAAGCTCTTTAATTCTTTAATGGTGGCTCGGGACCGTGCTTTGTGGCATTCCTTGGGGGAGGCCTATGTTCAGCAGTGGACTTGTGAAGGGCTGTAATGATGATGATGATGATGATGATGAAGGACTTCAAGTACCGGTCTTCCACCCGCTTTCAGAAGCTCCGCTGTAATTCCATCCTCGCCTGGGGCCTTGCCGTTTTTAAGGTGCTGGAGAGCCATTCTAATCTCGCTCAGACTGACGTCCGGGATATCGTCGGAATAGTGTCGGATAAGACTCGCTCTTGGATCGTTACTCACACTTGCGTGTGGCTCCAACGATGACGTGTACAGCTGCCCATAGAACCTCTCAATCTCACTCAAAATCTCAGGTGCCCCGGAAACGATGCTGCCACATTCGGTCTTCAGCTTTGACAGTTGGCTCTTTCTGGCAGACAGGTCTCTGGCAAAGACTTTGGAGCCTTGGTTCCGCTCGATCGCTTCTTCAATACGAGCTGTATTGAAGTTGCGTAAGTCCCGCCGCATGCATTTGGAGATCTGTCTGTTCAGTTGCCTGTATGCTGTCAAATCTGTTGAAGAATGTAGCCTCATCTCCCGTCTAACAGCCATGGGATTAAGAGTGTGATCGGAGAGTTTTTGTGTTCTTCTGCGGCGGGTCTTGCAGAACTTAGCTCCGACCGCATGGACAGTTTCCACGAGCTTGTCATTCATATCGTCCACTTCATTGCAGTGTTCTAGGTACTGAAAACGGTTTCGTAACTCGAGCTGAAAGGTTTCGGGACTTTGGATTAGAGCACGAGGGGGACGGAGCGTTGACTTCATCAGACGAGACCTCTCCAACTTAACATTTAGGTTCAGTTTGCCTCTAACCATTCGGTGATCGCTGCCAGTTTTCACCCTCGCGATCACTGAGACATCACTGAACAGTTGTCTTCTGATCGTCATAATGAAGTCAATCTCATTTTTTGTCGAACCGTCGGGGCTCGACCAGGTCCACTTCCTGTGGGGCCGCTTCTTGAAGAAAGAGTTCATCATAAAGAGTCCCTCTTTCTCCATGAAGTCGGCCAGCTGCTGGCCCCTTGGGTTCCGTTGCCCTATTCCAAATTTCCCTACTTTCAGCTCACCGTTCTCTCTTGTGCCTAGTTTTGCATTGAAGTCTCCCATTAACACCGTATATTGGGTTTTGGAGGAATGCATGGCTCTAGAGATATCCTCATACATTTCCTCCACCTCCTCATCGGAGTGTGCCGAGGTTGGTGCGTAAACCTGTATGACCTTCAGCGAATACCGTTTGGTGATTCTGAGTATAAGGTACGCAACCCTCGTCGACACACTCCCGATCTTTACAACGTTGTTAACGAGAGACTTGTGGACGATAAATCCGACACCTCCTTGGGACAGATGGTCGCCCTCCCGGTGATAGAGCAAGTTGCCGGATTCGAGGATTACCGTGTCCTCCCCCTATCTTCGGACTTCGGATAATCCTATAATATGCCAGCGCAACTTGTCTATCTCTTCTTCCAGCTCCACGATCTTCTCGTCAGTCCTCAGGGTGCGTGCGTTGTACGTTGCCAGGTCAAGTCGTCTAAGGTGGCAACCGAACCTCCACCGGAGATTCTTAGCACCCCCTGCCCCGCCGTTACCATGGTCGCCACCGTAGCCAGGAATAGCGGGGCCGCCGGGGACTGGGGGCCGTATCTTTGTTACTCTCGTCATTGGGGGGTATTTGCCATAGTTGCCACGCTTGGCGAGCGGGTTGGCAACCGCAGTTTTTTATTATACTATTGGCTATTATCAGGAAGATGCTGCTGCCCATCTCCCACCTGTTTCCCTTTGTCGCCTTTTACGACACCCACGGGAGGATATGGGGTAGTGGATATTCTTGACCGCCACTACACGGCTACTACTAGTAGGCAAACATAAAATACTTGTTTCGTGCGGGATTAAAACCCGCGGCACTCAGCGCTGCAACTCATTGCTAAGACAACGCGCCACGGGGCCGCTTGAAATTATACTCTCTACACTCCACATAACAGAATTAAGCAGTGCACGTACTACTGCTTAGTTGCAAGAATAATACTTTACTTTTTTTAACTTTGATTGCAAATGTAACTCTTTCTCAACCCCAAATTTAGACTAAAAGCAATCAAGGATTTGTCTGTTCTATGCATTTACTTATAAAAGGCAGCGATAAATAAGATTTTTTTTTTAATTTTGTTAAGCTCCAGTTTGTACATTTATGTATATGATTAATCCAGATGCTCGATTTTTGGTTTAGTTCTGTATGTGTACATTGAAATCAATGTCATCGACTTCAGATCTATTTCCGGTCATGGCGGCCAGTCTTAACGGAGAGTAGCCATTTGACCGGATGCGCGGGTGTACTCTATTCCCTCACTTTCATAGTCCGATGGGACGGTAATACGACGCGACCGGGGAAAGATCAGGCTTTAGGTGTTTTCCGAGGCACGTGTGGGTGAAAACACCGCCAACTTCCTGACTCCGGGCTGCTACTGAGAATTTCTAGAGAGAAACCCGATAATTGATTTTGGTCCGACCAGGGATTCAAAGCCAGGATTTTGTAATCAGAAACCGCGTTCAAGAACACGAGGAAGGATAAAATATAAAACGGGTTATAATGAAATTATAATTAATTAATAGTATTATATTTAATTTTTACTATTAATAAATACTGAAATCCCACAAGAACTTATTGAAATTGCCTAATTACCAGCCGCTAGAGTAACCACCGTGTCCACTTCCGAATCCGCCACTGTAACCGCCGCTGTGACCGCCGCCGAGACCGCTTCCGAATCCACCACTGTATCCGCCGCCGGAGGACACTAATCTGTTCTCAGTTACAACTTGGGGCACGGAGACGACCTTGTTTACGTTGATGACTTGGGGTACGCTCACAACTTTAGGGACGTTCACAACTTTGTTGACGGTGACGAGCTGAGCTGAGGGCGCGGAGTAGCCGCTGTGGCCGGAGTAGCCACCGCCGAGCGACAAACCGCCTCCGAGGCCGCCAGAGTGCAGCCCTCCGAGGTAGCCGCGCTTCTCGCGCAAGCTAGCACCGGCCGCACACGCCACAAGGCACAGCACTGCAATCTGAAAATAACGATTTTTTTCATAGTATAAGAGTGACAAACGTGTACACAGTCCACCAGACCTAGATATCTACATTTGTCTTCAATTGAGAATCAAAATACAGCAGTTTCTATTTTACGCTGGTATTCTGTGAAAGTGTGGGCATACCCCAGTCGAGCTGACTCATTCGTCCTACAACCATAATTTAGTTGCAACGAGTTATAGTGACAACAATATCTAAGAACATATCTTAATTTTATCGTCGGACAAACATTTATTCAGTAATTGGTATACAAAAAGGCCCATTGAAAGGGTCCACCGCTGAAAATAGTTTCGCCAAAGAAAAATTATCATAGTGATATTTTGCTATAGTTGCCAAGCTTAAAAAGCCGGTCGGCAACTGCAAGTTTCTTAGTTTTTAGTTGTTATCAGAAAACTTCTGCTTCCCATGCCCTCAAATCAAACGATTTCCCTGTGTCAATTCTTATGACACCCACGGGATGGTATGGGGTAGAAGATTCTCTTGTATAAGCGCACAAGAACTTCTGAGGACTGACTCCTTGGTCTAGTGGTCATAAGCGCGTTTGCTTGTTATGTGGATTCGAATCCCGGGTCGGGCATAAACTAGTTAGCGGGTTTTTCTGTCAGGAAATTCGCAGTAGAAGCCCAAAGTCAAGGTGATGGTGGCGGTTCAGCATCGTGCCTCAGAAAGCCAGATTTCTTCCCGGTCACGTTGGATTGCCGCCCTATCCGACTATGGGAGTGAGGGGATAGATAGTGTGTTTGGGTGTGCCCTATACACGTACATTATAATCCTGTCTTGCGCTGTGGCAAATTTTAAATGAAACAGATTTACATATAATCGATTAAGCTTATTTCATAAATAAATACATTTACGATTGCAAAACTAGTCATATTCTTCTGTTACAAAACATAATAGAAATAAAAAATTTAACACTATAACAATAATGGTGCAAGAATTATATTGTTAGGATATTTTGAACTTTTCTATGAGTCAAACAAAAATCTGTTACCACCTGTACGTATAGAAATTTATTATATTTTCTTATAAACATGTATAGGTCTAGCGATACACCCCGGCTTCGCACAGGTGATTTCTGGATCTTGACAACTGCACTACCTACTGGGTTCAATTGTAAATTTAAACTATTCAGGAAACTCAAACACACAAAAAATTAATCAAATGTATCCAGACGTTTAGTAGTAGTTTATTATATATATATATATATGGACCATAGGGGGATAAATATTTTTGCACAGGATAAAATTCGCTGCAATTTTGAGTTGTTTCTGTAGATATTAGGTAATGTTTTAGTGAACTTATTTAAGATTGTATTACTAGTAATAGTTACTTACGAAGGATTTCATGATGCTTTTAGAGCGGTTGGTTTCTCTGGTGAGCGGAAGTAAAATGATATTCAGATAGTTTTCCGCGCCGATATATATATATCTCTCCAGTGCTCGATATTTCGCAAGGCGTTCTCGCTGACCAAACTCCAGTTACAATTTTGCACTTATGACATTGTAGTATGTATATTATTTGTTAATATTACATTGTCAGCAAATTCGATATCCCATTTATTTATACCCAGTTTGTCTTTGTAACATCTTAAGGATGCATAGTATTGTATACTTCCTGTTTCATCCCGTGTGTGTCCTAAGACGAATAGGGGAAACTAAAAGTAAATAATAAAAACTGTGGTTGCCAACCCGCCTGCCAAGTGTGACAACTATGGCAAATGTTGTCTGTATGGGGCAATATGGGATTGACATATTTTCAATAGTAAACTTTGATAGGCCGTAATGATGATGACGATGATGAAATAAATGTTAGAACTCCTTCTTTTTCATAAGAGTTTTCACTTCTTTATTTTCACTGCAAAGCAGCGGTGTATTTATTGCCAACTAAAGATTTAAATAAAACTAGTTTTATGGATTTTATCGCGTGTATTAACTGATTTTATATTCCCGACGTTTCGAGTACTTTACAGCACCCATGGTCATGGGGGGAGGGGGGCTGAGGTGTATGACGTCCCTATGTCATAGTTAACCACGGCTACCTCCAGATTAAAAATTATTAATTTTTGTTCCGATCTACGTAGATTAACTTACAGTATCTTGAAATATTGCAGTTGTATGCTTGGGTTGGGGTTTAATTTTTATAATTATGAAATCCCAAGCAGATGGTAGCACCCAGTCATCTTCTCTATTGAAATTAGGATGTTTTTTGATTTCAATAGCCTCGCGAATCATCCTTGGAAGGAATCAGTGTTCTTTAGCAAGGATTTGTGGTTTATAAAATCTAATGTAGTGACGGGGGCGATCCTGTACGTGCACAGACTGCAGACTTCCCGTAGCGTCGATTCTTCACATCAGCTATGTGTTCTTTAACGCGGGTATATGGATCTTTTAGTTTGTCCTATATAAGAGAGACCACATTCACAATCAAGCTTGTATACTCCTGCATCTTGCAGAGCTTGACTGATGGTAAAAATTGACTAATCTTCTTCGGCGGCTTGAAGTATGTTTTAATGGAAGCACGCTTCAAGATGTAGCCAATCTTGTCAGTGACACCTCTGACGTATGGCAGTACAGCAGGCACTCGCTCGACTGTGGCCCACTTCACTCGTTCACTGTGACGTAGGCGCGGGACCCGAAGCTTACTGTCGTGCAAAACTTGCTTGACGTGTTGGAGCTCGGCGACCAGGTGTTTACTGTCACAGATCCCTCATGCTCTCTGAAACAAGGATTTACCCACAGTAGATAACTGTGAAGGATGGTGATGAGAATCATCGTTTAAATATCTATCTGTATGGGTCTTCTTTTCTTACACAGTGTGGCTCAAGGTGTTATTAAATACTCAAAACGTCGGGAATATAAAATAAGTTAATATACGCGATAAAATTTGTAAAACTAGTTTTATTTAAATGTGTAGTGTTCGCGTAAATATAAGAAATCATCATCTAAAGGTTGTGAGGAATTTTATATAAGACTTAAGGGACAATTGCACGTCTGTTAACTTTTTTTGGGGTTGTATGCAGGCATAAAAGGATTGCATAATTAGTTAACAAAGAGAATTATATAAGGCAAAAGAATGAAATTACAGTGACGACTTGGTTACGCAATTTCTAATTGCAACGCTGGGGGTTGGGGGTTCGAATCCCGCACAGAACAAGTATTTGTATAGGCAAAACTAATTCCTTCGCGTATGAATGTCGTGCAAATGAAATTTATGTAAAAGACATAACGATATAGGAGAAATTCCTGATGTTTTTTTATCGTGTAAGGGTGACAAACTAACATACCAGTCCACGCGATGGTTAGTGGGTAAGTGGATGCTGTGGCCTATAGATACTTCAATCCATCTTCAATTAAGAATCAAAATCTATATTTAGTAGACCCTTAGGGACTAAGTTAGAACGCCTTATTACCAGTTAAAAGGATCGCCAATTCTCTCGCACTACACGAAACGCAGCTTTTGTAACATGCTTGTATTTTGTGAGAAATAGTAACCCATTCGTGCTACATAGCTGCAGGTGGCTCTACGCCGTTAATAGTAATGTGGGTGTAAAGTCTTTTAACATAATATGTAAATAAACATTTGACATTTTATTGATTTTATTTCAATTGATATTACATTCAATTTTATTTTAAGATGTAGGTAGATGGTAAAGCCATGCTGCAGCTATATTAGAAGTATAGTTGTAGCACGAATGGGTCGGCTCGACCGGGGAAGGAACACGCTCTCATAGAATACCAGCGTAAAATAGCAGCTTGACACTGCTGTGTTTCGTATGGTGAGTGTAGAAAACCGGAGACCCATTTTACTGGAAAAGAGGCATTCTATCTTAGTCCTCACGGGTGACGACGCATCTGCATTTTGATTCTTTATTGAGGATAAATGTAGATGTCTATGGGCCGCAGCAACTACTTACCATCATGTGGACTGTGTGCTCGTTTGTCACCCTAACCTATAAAAAAGATGACATTGTATCACCGTATTAAAAAGGCCTAAAGTTAATTTGCCGGTTCCTTTCATAGATGGTCTTGTTTTGAACTGGTGTAGATTTAAACGTTAATAAGAGCCTGAAAAAAACCCAATTGCATAAAAAAGTTTAGACTTTGGCATTCAAGTAAATCTATGAAGTAGACATCACAATACAAGAAATGAATTATTAAAACTAGTCCACGATTGAACACGAGCCTTTAATACCTGTTTATTTTAAAAAGAAGGGAATCAGAATTTACTTATTATGCTATCTATCTATACATATATATCTGCTTTATTTAAATATGTATGTATATATTTTTATAAACTGCTATAAAGCAAATAACGTTCAGTTCAATAAAAATATGGTCTACGAGTACTTGCTGTGTATTTTTTTAAACATTACATCCCCACTAGAATTTTCTCCTGTATCGCGGGACTAGTTTACATACATAGATTTTACAAGGACAAACACTTGTTGTGCTTGTATTTACGAGTAAGTTAATATTTTTTTGCATACCTTAAGCGAAAGCGCAAGGTGTGTTCTACTATCGCCTAAAAATTAAGATTCCAACATTTTATCGAATAAAATCGTATCTAGCAATCATATTATACATATAAATGATATAAAAAGCACATTGTTAGAAAGATTTTAACGGTGGTAGAGCCAAGCAGCAGTTTTTGCTGTTGCACGTATGGGCCGGCTCGAGCCGGGTTGGTACCACGACCTCACAGAATGCCGGCGTGAAGTAGAAGCTCTGCTTCTGCGTTTCGTCTGGTGAGTGCAGGTGGCCGGAGGCCCAATCCCCCCCCCCCCCCCCCCATCAACATGGTAGCGGAATTACACAATAGACTACCCCAGGAGGGTACCAGTACCCCTGGAGAATCCCTCGCTGAGCATCCACGACCATGTTATTCCAATCCTGAGCGTGGGTGCTCAGGCTGCCCCGCGTATTCTGGGGGGGGCAAAATTCCGCTCAAAAACATAACTGCTCGGGGTAAACAGAGCAACAATACCAAGGCGACCCCTGCCACGCTATCCGTGAATTTCTGCAACATCAGGGGACTTCACTCTAACCTAAATGCCGTCCACTACCATCTCGAGACGGCGAAGCCGGCCTTGCTCTTCCTGACCGAGACGCAGGTTTCCTCTCCGGCTGATATTTCGTATCTCTCCTACCCTGGGTACAAATTGGAGCACTCCTTTGTGCCTCGGGCTGGAGTTTGCGTGTATGTCAGAGAGGACATCTGTTCTCGACGCCTCGGCAGTCTTGAAGGTTCGGACCTGTCCATCCTTTGGCTACGCGTAGACAGCGACGACCACCCGCGCGTCTACGGGTGCCTCTATAGGTCCCATAGCGGTAATGCCGAAACAGACCGACTCATCGACCACGTCCAAATGGCTACAGATTCCTTGCTACAACAGGTCCCATCCGCAGAGATCGTGATCCTTGGCGATTTTAACGCCCACCATGCCGAATGGCTCGGTTCACGTTTAACCGATCATGCGGGGAGATCTGATTATGACTTTGCCTTGGCATATGGTCTGACACAACTGGTTACTTCGCCTACGCGGATTCCAGATGTGGAGGATCATACACCTTCCCTGTTGGACCTTCTGCTGACCTCTCATCCGGACGGATATCAGGTTTCCGTCGACGCCCCTCTCAGCTCTTCGGACCACTGTTTAATCCGGAGTATGGTGCCACTCACGCTCCCTTCGCGGTTGCGTTCTGCAGGTTGCCGCCGTGTTTGGCATTACAGGTCGGCGGATTGGGACGGAATGCGGTCTTTCTTTGCATCCTACCCATGGGGGCGGGTTTGCTTCTCGCCGGATGATCCCAGCGCTGTTGCTGACTCTGTCACTGATGTGGTGCTACAGGGAATGGAACTATTTATTCCATCGTCTGTGGTACCCATCGGAGGCAGATCTCAGCCTTGGTTTGGTCGCTCCTGTAAAACTGCATTACGCAGTAAGCAGGAGTGTTATCAAGCCTGGGCTGCGGCTTCGGCGACTCAGGATGTAAACACCAGCACACTTAAAAAGAAGTATAACTTCGCCTCCAGGTCCTTCAAAAGAGTTATTGCCAAGGCAAAGTCAGAGCACATAGGCAGAATTGGCGATAAACTAGTTCGCCTTCCTTCGGGAACCCGTGCATTCTGGTCTCTCGCCAAGGCTGTCCAAGGGAATTTCTGTAAGCCATCACTACCATCTCTGCACAGGGAGGACGACTCACTGGCCCATGACGCAAAAGACAAAGCCGACCTTTTAGGCTCCCTTTTTGCGTCCAACTCGACTCTTGATGACGGGGGGAAAACACCGCCAACCATCCCGCGGTGTGAGTGCTCTATGCCGGACGTGCTGTTCTCACAGCGCTCGGTTCGCAAAGCACTTCTCTCCCTGGACATCCAGAAGTCGAGTGGGCCTGACGGAATCCCCCCAATTGTGCTGAGGACGTGTGCTCCGGAGTTGGCACCGGTCCTAACGCGTCTTTTCCGGTACTCCTACTCCCAAGGCGTAGTCCCGAATTCATGGAAGACAGCTTTTGTCCACCCGATCCCTAAAAAAGGCGACCGCTCAGACCCGTCCAACTATAGGCCTATCGCGATCACCTCCTTGTTCTCCAAAATAATGGAATCCATTATCAACTGCCAGCTCATCCGGTACCTTGAGGATCACCAGCTGATTAGTGACCGCCAATACGGTTTTCGTCGGGGTCGATCAGCTGGTGATCTTCTGGTCTACCTGACCCATAGATGGGCGGAGGCAGTGGAGTCCAAGGGGGAGGCGTTGGCCGTTAGTCTGGACATTGCGAAGGCCTTTGATCGGGTTTGGCACAAAGCGCTTCTTTCGAAGCTCCCTTCCTATGGGCTTCCCGAGAAATTGTGCAATTGGATCACCAGCTTCCTTGCAGATCGGAGCATCAAGGTTGTTGTAGACGGTGCATGTTCTGACTACAAGCCTATTAACGCTGGTGTTCCACAAGGCTGTGTGCTATCACCAACGCTGTTTCTTCTGCATATCAATGATATGTTGCTAACTAGTAACATTCATTGCTATGCGGATGACAGCACTGGTGATGCTCTATACACCGGCCGTGCTAATATTTCTCGGGAAAACGTCTCCGAGTACCGGAACAAACTTGTGTCTGAAGTCGAGTCTTTGCTGGACAAAGTCTCGAACTGGGGGCGACTAAATCTAGTCCAGTTTAATCCTCAGAAGACACAAGTTTGCACGTTTACCGCTAAAAAGAACCCCTTTGTCGTATCTCCTCAGTTTCAAGGCACTCCCCTGGTTGCCTCAGCCAGTATCGGAATCCTCGGCGTCGACATATCGAGTGACGTGCAGTTTTGTGGTCATTTGGAAGAGAAGGCCAAATTGGCCTCGTAAAAGCTTGGCGTGCTCAGCAGAGCGGGACAGTATTTCATGCCGGCACACCGCCTGCAACTTTACAAGGCGCAGGTTCGGCCTCACATGGAATACTGTTCCCATCTCTGGGCAGGGGCTCCCCAGTGCCAGCTTCTTCCACTTGACCGCATCCAGCGCAGAGCGGCTCGAATCGTCGACGAACGAGTTCTTTCCGATCGGCTCGACTCATTGGCGCTGCGAAGAGATGTTGCATCTCTTTGCATTTTCTTTCGCATCTACCATGGGGAGTGCTCTGAGGAATTGTTCGGATTAATCCCAGCCGCCAAATTTCACGAACGCACATCGCGGCAGAACTCCCGATACCATCCACACCATCTGGATGATTGGCGGTCCACCACTGTGCGATTTAGAAGATGTTTTCTTCCTCGCACGACTTCCTTGTGGAATCGATTACCATCAGCGATTTTGCCGGACCGATACGACTTAGGGACCTTCAAGAAAAGAGCGTACTCATTTTTAAAAGGCCGGCAACGCATCTGCAATTCCCTCCCTGGTGTTGCAGTTGTTCATGGGCGGCGGTAGTCACTTACCATCAGGTGAGCCGCATGCTCGTTTGCCCCCCTATCCTATAAAAAAAAAAAAGATAAATGATTGTTGAACTTATTAATAATTTTTTAAAATCGATTAATTGCTATTTTTAAATAAAAAAAAGGGTTTTAGTGGCTTATGGTGTGGATTTATCATGTCCCTGTGGCTTGTAAACACAATAACTTTTGAAAATATTAATTGTTTAACTCAATCTATTTTTAATCTCTTCATCGATCATGTGGGAAGCCACTGAATGTAAATGGCAGTGTAGTTTTGTTTTGTTTAGCTATAATTAATTTTTTTCGGCTCCAAAATGGCGAAATTTTCGTTGATTTGGTTCGCCTCGTATACAAATTAATTCTGTAAATGGGAAGCTACAGCCACAGAGTAGTAATGAGTAGTTTAGTTTGGCTCACAGAGTACATTATATATAGGGAATAATGTAAAATAAATAAATTATACTGAAAATTTAATTACAAATTTGTTTTGTAACAAAATAGTAAGTTAGCAAGGTTCGATTGTATTTTAAACTATTCATTAATTTGTTTGATTCTAAATTGGCCTAGCATGGCTAAATTTAAAAAAGCGACATCTACTGCAACATGGACAAACTGTCATGACATAATAATACTTCTAAGAAAAATTATAGTATGGACTGTTATGCCACTGGTTTGGCTTCAGTCTTGCTGCTGCTTGCTGCAGTCACCTTCGTGAGTGGACATTGTATCGGTTGTTTGCAGCGGTTCAAAAAGATCGCTGTACAAATACACAATATTCGAATAACCAAATTTCTTAAATACTTAATTATAATAATACTTACTTACTTACTTACTTATCGTCACGCACAATCCCTGACGGGGTAGCCAGAGAGAACAGATCTAATATAATAATAATAAGTATCTATATAAATCTAATTATAATAATAATAAGACATTTTTTTATTACAATATTTAAAAGCACAGAATAAATAATAGTAGTACGTACTAAAAGCAAGTAGTATAATTTTTTTTGTCATAGGTGACATTTTCATGGTTTTCGAGGGTGTTGAAACCGATAGGGTTGTCGAAATGTAAATCCAAGATGGCGGCCGCAATAGGTATCAATTTTTTCATCATGGGTGTCATTTTTATGGTTTTCGAGGGTGCTGAAGCCGATAGTGCTGTCGAAATGTAAATCCAAGGTGGTGGCTGCAATAGGTATAAATGTTTTCATCATGAGTGTCATTTTCATGGTTTTCAAGGGTGTTGAAGCTGATAGTGCTGTCGAAATGTAAATACAAGATGGCGGCTGAATTAGGTACCAATTTTTTCATCATGGGTGTCATTTTGATGGTTTTTGAGGGTGTTGAAGCCGATAGTGTTGTCGAAATGAAAATCCAAGATGGCGGCTGCAAAATATATCAATTTTTTCATCTTGGGTGTCATTTTCATGGTTTTCAAGGGTGTTGAAGCCGATAGTGCTGTCGAAATGTAAATCCAAGATGGCGGCTGCAACAGGTATCAATTTTTTCATCATGGGTGTCATTTTGATGGTTTTCGAGGGTGTTGAAGCCGATAGTGCTGTCGAAATGTAAATCTAAGATGGCGGCTGCAATAGATATAAATTTTTTCATCTTGGGTGTCATTTTCATGGTTTTCGATAGAGTTGAAGCCAATAGTGCTGTCTAAATGTAAATCCAAGATGGCGGCTGCAAAAGGTATCAATTTTTTCATCATGGGTGTCATTTTCATGGTTTTCGAGAGAATTGAAGCCGATAGGGTTGTCGAAATGTATATCCAAGGTGGCGGCTGCAATGGGTATTAATTTTTTCATCATGGGTGTCATTTTCATGAGTTTCGAGGGTGTTGAAGCCGATAGTGCTGTCGAAATGTAAATCCAAGATGGCAGCTGAAGTAGGTACCAATTTTTTCATCTTGGGTGTCATTTTCATGGTTTTCGAGAGTGTTGAAGCCGATAGTGCTGTCGAAATGTAAATCCAAGATGGCGGCTGCAGTAGGTATCAATTTTTTCATCATGGGTGTCATTTTCATGGGTTTCGAGAGAGTTGAAGCCGATAGGGTTGTCGAAATGTAAATCCAAGATGGCGGCTGCAATAGGTATCAATTTTTTCATCACGGGTGTCATTTTCATGGTTTTCGAGGACGTTGAAGCCGATAGTGCTGTCGAAATGTATTTAAACTACTTTAAAAATTCCGTATAATCATGTTATACGTAATTTTTTTAATGCGCTTAAGGTATGCCCAATTGGATTTACCAATATATTTACTTAACCAATTTTTGAAATTTCCAAACGCGTCTTTTGTTTTTTTATATTTAATTAAAATATATTTATGCACCTATATAACATTCGGTTGTTCGTGGAATCAAGTTCCTGACTGAAAATCAGTGCTGTGGTGTTCCATAGATACTAAGGTGAGCTCTTTTTGACATCACACAATTTCCTTTTATACCTATATAAATACAATTTTTTTTATTTTAATGTATAATGTTTGTTAAATAATTTTTTTTCCTTTTTTTTAAGAAAATGTGGCATCTGGCATATATCGCTTGGAAGATTTATACACACTTAGCACACTGAGCAGACGGGCTAATGAGTGCGGATCTTATAGCCTCGCACTGGTAATGCAGCCTAACCTGATGTAAGAATATTGTCTTCTTAAGATATGACAGATACAAGTGAAGTAACAGCCTATTCACACCCTACTACTGGGCGCAGGCTTCCACTTAATTCTGATAAGGTTGTGTTAGAGAAAGAAATATCAGCTGCGCTGCGCCAATGCGTGTTGGCAGACTTCACATGTCTTCGAAACATATTTTTTTATTATTTTGTTACAATGTTTTCCTTCGCCGCCGAGCACGTGGTAGAACAGCATTGAAGATACGTGAAAGTGTATGCTCTCATAGTCTGATGAGACATCACGGGTGTGAAATGCCGCCATCTTCCGCCGGGCTGCTACTGAAATTTTTTTGACAGAAAGAAATAGCAGATTTTTGGCCCGACCCGGAATATGAACCCTCATGATCAGTTTCAGTTACTTGAAACTCTTCAGAGATGTACCGGTTAATTATAAGCTCTTTGGTTTCCAGTTTCAAGACATGTAACAGGTTCAGATGTAATATGTCCGATTGTAAATGTTTAGTCATTAAATTTTAGAAAGAGATTGTCAGGATTATATAGGAGATTGTGATCGGTTTCGTATAAAATAAGCATTATAAACTATACATACCTAGTCACTTGGCAGAACTCAAGGTCATCGACTGAAAACTATTTTGTAGCAAACATATGATAGATGATAGATGTAGATGATTATGGGCCGCAGCAACCACTTACCATCACGTGGACTGTGTGCTCGGTTGTCACCCTTATCCTATAAAAATAAATCTTACCTTAAAGAGCGGTTTGAGTTTCTTGGTGACACTCACTGTCGCTCTCTTCGCTCTGATAAAAGCCTCACCCAAAAATCCCATCTCATAACACTTCCTTCTATTCTAAATCCTTTTCTGTTGAAGCTGTTAGGCTCTGGAACTCCCTACCGTTGCACATTAGAAATGCGCAGTCTATTGATAAGTTTAAAAAAAACTTGTCAAAGCGCATTTCGGTCCTCCATAAATAGTTATTCGTCTAAAAAATACTCATTTTTTCTTACGTTTAGGCTTTGACTTCATTTACTTGTTTAATCCTTTCTGCTCTCGTGTATGTATGTCTATATTTTTGTATTTAAAATGTATTTATTTATTATAGTATGTATGTATTTATTGATTATATAACTATATGTATGTCGTGTGTATTTTCCAACAACCTACGTACACCCTTACCCTTTCTGACAGGTCATTTTATCCTCTGCATTTTATTATCAATGGTTGCCTGGTAGAGATCGCTTTAATTAATTTATGTTTTTTTTTCGCTTATATGTATTTTTTGGTGTACAATAAAGTATATTTCACTCCTAATATTATAATGATTTTAAGCTTACTTTTAATTGTGGACGGTTACATTACAATATATTGTGGAAATTGTATTACAGTGCGGCACCCATATATCAAAATTAGCTTGCAAAGTTAATTCTGCAGCATGTGCTGTAAAAAAAGGAAAATCTTACCAGTGTTGAAACAGTTAGACTAGTATAATTTAGTAATTTTCATAGCATAATGTCGTATGGTATTTTGCTATGGGAACACGCGACTGACACTAAAATTATATATGTTTTACAGAAGAGGAACATAAGAGCAATCTATGGTTTAAAACACTAAAGGTCGCTCAGACAAAAAATAAGGAAATGAAATTATTAACTAAATATTAACTTTGGCCTCTCAATACATTTATAAAAGGTATGTGTGTGTATGTATGTATGGACACAAAAATAAGAGTAGTTTCAAAAAAATAAGTATTCGTTCTGTAAATTCTAGGAATACAAGCTCCACCGAATCATTATTTCATTCTTGGGGCGATTTATACGCTATTGCAACACAATACCAGAAAAAATACAAAGTTCATAAACTTTATTAAACAAAGTTTGTATAAAAAGGGTTATTATAAATTTTATAATATATTATATTATAAAAGGGTTATTATATATTAAGGAACCTATGGATGTCAATATTTCCTGGGAATTATGTGATCGCTAACAAGCTATTATTAATTTGTTTTGTGTTGTTCTTTGTATACATATATGTTAAGATTGTAAACATGTTTTTCAAAGATAAGTCCCGCTGTGTTTCTTGCTGGTTCCTCCCAGGACAGATGTTTTTTCCGAACCAGTGGTAAATTAAGCAAAAGAGTAACTATCAATAAGTATCACTTATAATCTACATTCAATAAAAAGTTTCTGTTTGTGTTTCTATTAATAATAATTATGTATAATTCTATTCTGTAGCTTGTATGTAAATTATTCGTTACGGTTTTAGTTTTTGTTAAAATTAACCCATTTAATTTTTATATTTATATTTTATTTATTAAATGGTCGATAAGAGATTTGTGATGTATAGTGATTTTTTTTATTTCAATTTAATTTTACCACCTTTATCGATAATAGTATTCATGATGAATTAATGTAAATGAAAATATAAATAAAAATATACCTATTTATTTTTTAGTCTATATAAATTTATATTTACAAAAAAAATATTTAGCAATTTACTAATTTAACATAACATCGTTTAATTCCAGCCTTTGGAGTAGCCACCAGAGTAACCACCGTGTCCACTTCCAAATCCACCACTGTATCCGCCGCTGTATCCACCGCTGTGTCCGCCACCAAGTCCGCTTCCGAATCCGCCGCTGTATCCGCCACCGGAGGACACTAATCTCTTCTCAGATATAACTTGGGGCACGGAAACGACCTTCTTTATGTTGATTATTCGGGGAACGCTCACAACTTTAGGAACGTTCACAATTTTGCTGACTGTGACGAGCTGAGCTGAGGGCACGGAGTAGCCGCTGTGGCCGGAGTAGCCTCCGTGGCCGGAGTAATCACCGCCGAGCGACAAGCCGCCTTCAAGGCCGCCGGAGTGCAGTCCTCCGAGGTAGCCACGCTTTTCGCGTGCGTTTTCTTCAGCTGCCACACATGCCACTAGGCACAGTACTGCGACCTGAATTAAAAAAATGTAACTACGTTAATATCGAGGGAAATATTGTTTTAATTTATAGATATACTTGCGATTGTTGTCACTTGGTGAAATTCCAGATTCATTTTTATGATTTAGGTACTCGTAAATTCTTTATTGTGAAATTGATACAAACATTTATCCAAATCACAAAAAATAATTGTATGAAAACCCACGTTCAATTATTCGAATTCAACGTTTTTTTGTATAAAATAAGGGTGAAAAACGTGCACACAGTCCACCTGAAGGTAAGTGATTGCTGTGACCCATAGACATCTACATCTATCTTCGTTTGCGAATTAAAATGCAGAAGCGTTGTCGGCCGTGAGGACTAAGATAGAATGCCTCTTTTCCAGTAAAATAGGTCCTGGGTTCTCTACACTCACCATACAAAACACAGCAGCATTAAGCTGCTATTTTACGCTGGTATTCTGTGAGAGCATGGTCCTTTTCTGGTGGAGCCGACCAATTCGTGCTACAACTATACTATTAATATAGCTGCAGCATGGCTCTACCACGTAAATAAAGAAGTTACAATAGAACTTTATTTAGTTAATACATTGTGATTTTAAATAATTAAAAATTATAGTAAAATCTATAAATTGAATAGGTACTTACGAAAGATTTCATGATTCTGTAAGGTGGTTAGGTTCTCTGGAGTATGAATTCGAGTTGTGTTCGGACAGTTTTCCGCGCCGATATATATATCGCCGCTGCCCGATATTTCACAACGCGTCCTCGCTGAACGTATGCCGCGTAAAATTTTGCACTTAATTACTTTATAATTGTTCGCTTTGATTTAATTACAAATAAAAATTATAATTAGGACTTGGTAGCTAAGCGTTCAACTGCTGCATTGCAGATCATAGGTTCGATTCTTTAATAAAAGAAGTATAAAACGACGCGACAGCAGAGAGATAAGGCGCAGGACTATCAGCTTTACGTGCTTTCTCTGGCCCGGATATGAAATACAGCTGATTTTCCTCACTCCGCGCTACTACAGAAAATATCCTGACAGAAAAATGGCTTGACCTGGGACTTGAACCCTCAAGATTAGCAGGTGCGTTTACACCACAAGGCCAACGAAGGAGTCAAAGTTATCTAATACTCTAAAAGCGTTGTAGGTCTCAGCATACATCGGACCCACGGGCTTCATGTGTAAAATATTTGAATGAATCTCAGATTAAAAACAGTTAAACTGGTTTGTAAATCGTGCAAGACCACAGGTGAGCAAAATACGTTGGACCGCCAAAGGTCAGCAGTCGTTATCAATGTCTTAGTAGACTGTAAGTTTCTCCGTCAGCATGTCAGCATGTGTAAGCATATACACATCAGAGATTGTACCAAGTAATTATATACTCTTTGGTTTCCATTAATCAACACACAACATGTCCAGTACTCGAATGTAAATATTTACTCATAATTTTAGATAGAGATTGTAAGTTTCGTAAAAAATACAGATTATATATAATTTATAGACCATAGATACATGTATGCTCAATTAAGAATCAAAATACAAGTGAACTAAGATGAAATGCCCCGTTTCCAGTAAAAAGGGTCTTCGGTTCTCTACACTCATTATACGAAACACAGCAGCATTAAGTTGCTATTTTACGCTGGTATTTTATGAGAGCGTGTTCCTACCTCGGACGAGCCGACTCATTCATGCTACAACTTTAATATAGCTGCAGTGTGACTCTACCACTTCGATGCAGAGTATATTATTAATTTAAAATAAATATTGTGAGACTATCACAACTTATTATACAAATACCTTGTACAAGATCTGAACTAAATTCGTTCTTCACACATCTGCTAATCGAATGAAAAATATTTTGCATTAAACGTTAATTAATACCATAATTAAGTACCGCGTGAAAAAAGTGTTTGTATAGCCTACAAATAAATGTTCCGAGTCTGGATGTTTCTTCTTGCGCAATTTATATATGTAAGTTGACTCCACGATACAGGAGAAAATCCTAGTGTGGAGGAGGTAACGTTATGCAAACAATAAAAAAAATGATTAATGCAACATCGTGTTTACAGTCTAATAAATCAAGCGTTTCTTGATAACAATCGACCAATTTTAATGAATTCATCAACATAACCTTCGTTTCATTTATTCATATTTCCTTCACTTGCTTACCAAACAAATTTAATATCAATTAAAAGTACAAAACATGTTAAAGTTAGATTGTCTACCTTATTCTATATTCTATTACCGAGTTGCCAGGTCAATGACACATGTGGTAAATTGATCGGTACTTTAACCCCCACTAATAAATTCTCTTTTGTTAGCATTGCACTGGAGTCCAAACGATTTTCCATAGGCCTCAGTAACTCCTATTAATAGTTTTACTGCCCCAATCGAGGACTCAGGATAATTAATTAAATAAACAAACATTTCTTTCTTTTTTATAAAAGGCAAGGGTGACAAACGAGTACACAGTTCACCTGATGATAAGAAGTGTGGCTTAAACAGCCGACTATCACAGGCTGATAAAAAGAAACAAGTCAAAATTGAATTAAGCAAACGTCACTATAGAAATTAATTTGGCCTCGAAATCAATTTGAAAGTCCGTACAAACCACAAAACAACAGCGCCTCTAACTAGTTAAATGTCATCATCATCATTATCATTAGAGCCTATCCAATTTGAACATAGCTCTCTGCCTTACACTAGGATATTTGCTAAAGTTGCCACGAGTGGCAGACAGGCAGGCAACCGTTTATATAATTTAGAGTTGTTATCAGGAAGATATCCTTCACTTTACTGCTGGCCGTATGAGAAAGCTCAAAGTCGCTCGGCGAGCTACGGAGAGAGCTATGCTTGGCATTTCTCTGCGTGATAGACTAGACTAGAAAAACGAGGATATCCGCAGTAGAACCAGAGTAACCGACATACCCAAAGAATTAGTATGCTGAAGTGGCAACGGCCAGCCATATAGCTCGAAGAACCGACAACCGATTGGGAAGAAAGGTTCCTGAGTGGCAGCCTCATACCGACAGGCGAAGTGTAAGTCCCTGGATGCAGGTGGCTTGGCACTGTGCTTTGTGGCATTCCTTGGGGGAGGCCTATGTTCGGCAGTGGGCTTGTGAAGGGCTGTAATGATGATAATGATGATCAGGAAGATGCTGCTGCACATTTCCTGTTTCAGTTTCTCTCTGTCACCTCTTACGACACTCACGAGACGATAAGTGGCAGTAGATCTTCCGAACCTCTTCACTTCCCACAATAACGCAGCTACAACCGCGGTGACATCAACGGCGAGATACATGCCCCTACAATTATGTCCCTAAAATTTGAAACGTTTACTTCGCTTTTTAAAGACCTGATATTACGACAAGAATTGTTGGTGTGACGTGTATACTTTTTGTGGTAAATCATCTTCAAATACACAGAAATCACATCCATACTTACGCGTGCTTTCGCACTGCAATCATCATTTTCTTGACTCCATTATTCTTAACAATTATTAATATGTAAAAAATATTTTGATTGATGTGTAACTGTGTAGTGGCGGTGTAAGAAGAATAGTATATACTACTATATACTATGCTTTATATGCGACCGATTAAAACTGAAACAAGGTAATAAGTTGGGATAGTAGTCAACTTAAAGTAGCTAACTTGCTTATTTTTACGCTAAGGTAGTCAATGGGCAGCAGCATCTTCTCGATACCAATTCAAAAAATTAAAAAGTGCGGCTGAACCCGCCTGTCAAGCGTGACAACTATGGCAAAATTCCTCTTATATATTTTAACCTCTCAACTGCGGAGATTCTAACCCCCTCTAATCCGTTGACTGCGGAGCTGTTTAATAAAATGGACGGCTTATTGGGCACAGTCCGCCTTAACGCAAATTTCTTGATTATGGTATATCAAATACTATAACATGTATACATTTTTGAATACTGTATGAAATTTCCTATAAATAAGTACATAGATTTAATAAAGTCCTAGAGTAATTAGTGTAAGTAAATGTTGAGTAAAGTCAAAATTGTCATATTTCTCAATGACACAAAGTTTTTAATAGTTCAATTTTGTTTTATAGTGACCTTAAATCTATTATTTACAATACTTATGTGCAAACTCGTAGGCTACAATACAATTTTTTATCACAAAACGCATTAAAAATAAACTTACAAGTAACTAACAATCAACTTACACGGATGTAGAATGTAGTTCGGACTGGATGCGGCATTAATGCACAAGTTAATAAATATAATTATATTAAAAGAAAGTAGATTCACACATTATCAAAGAAATTATTGCTTTTATTTTACGATTTTGCAAAGTATATACAAATAAAATGTAAATTTAAAAAAAATCGCTAAAAATATTTTTCTGAGGTGGAGATTCACTCCACGAACCACAAACTGTTTATATTAATATCAAAAATAAATTAAAAATATTAAATATTAAGAAATATATGTAAATACTTTCTACTTTTATTTTTTACTAAATTGTTTAAAAAACTTCCGAAGCAATGTGTTATTACACATGGCACATCTAATTGCCACTTCTAGTATTTCCTAAGTCATGGAATGATCGTGGAGTCAAACAAAGCTCCGTTTGCCTGCTCGAAGGCGCTAGTTTCTTTACCAATCTAACAATTCATTCGAATTTGAACTTTATGCAGTATGGCAAACTTTAGTTCCTTTTTTCGCAGAGACAGAAACAGAGAACTAGAATCCACTACCGCGGGCGTCTCAGAAAGGGACACCATTGCACCTATTGCGTATTTACATTGAAATATTAAAAATATTTCACTTTATCCTCATTTTGATGTATTAAAATTGTGTATGATGAACAATTATACATATTTTTATACAAAACTGACAATAAACACTAAAATTTTACATACATTTCCAGTCAATTTTTCGCAACCTGCATTTTAGTTCTAAGATAACAGTTTGCTTCATACACATTAAAAAACCATTTCACACGTACTAAATGAGATAAAACACAAAATGAGGTTACAAATAGGAAGGTCACTTACCCAGTTATTGTTTTAACGTAATTCACCACACAGTCAATCAAAATTTGTACGAAATAATTGCAAACAACTCCGATGTTAGCGCGCGTCAATCACACTGATGGCTGACTCAGGGGACAGAGGAAATCAACAGATGATATTAATAAAAAATCCTACTAAAGTGTGTAAGTGGTTTTTATATTATCCATTTTATCCTGTACATATCAACATATGGTACAATGAGTTAGACATAGTGCATAATGCTTTGTTTCTTCATTAAAAAAGCGGGTAAAAAATGTCTAACACTTGGACACCCGCAGTCAACGGAGATATTGTCGTGTCCAAGTATTAGACATAGGCTGAAAGGGGGGGAGGGTTATGATTAGCAGTGGACTTTTAATGGTTGTAATGTATGATAAACATTATATCAAAAAATGTTTGTGTCATAACAATTGTATAAACAAGCCCATTAAACGTTCAAAAGATAAGTTGATAAAATTTGTTATCGAGGTTTCTATGAGTTCCTACATTGCGGACTATTTTAAGTAACCATCTCGTTTGTAGAAATAAAAGATATTAGTATCTCTTTATTCTCTGTTTACTAGGCAAAGGCGTCTAACTAATAAAAACAAAAAAAAAATTGCGCTTGCAAACCCGTTTTCCAAGCGAGGCAACTATAGAAATATTAGCCTATGAGGCAATCTACGGGGGAGGCCTGCGTTGAGCAGTGCCTTCTTTGATAAGCTGTAATGAATAAATGAATTCATTGTTTTTATATTCGTTACTTAAATCTTAATAGCTGCATGTCGTTTGAGTTAAGCCTGACTATACTTGGCTTAGTTGTTTAACGCTATTGACTGATATTTGTAAATTTAAATTTGTAGAAGTTAGTTATAAATATAGTCAGTCCGAAAATGTTACCTACCTCTCCTAATATTATAATAATAATTTTAAGCTTACTTTTAACAGTTTATGGAAATATTATTATGTATATTAATACAACATTAGTTAATAATGTACGATTCGTTTCTGTAGCTTGTATGTGAATTAATGGTTACGTTTAATTTTAGATTTTGTTTAAATGAGCCGAATACGTTTTTATATTTATACTAGCTGGTAGCCGGCGTGATGAAATACGATGAATCTCTGCTGCAGAAGAAATAATAGTGAAAATATATTGTTTGATTAAGAACGAAAATACATTCATTGAAATTTATTGATGTATAATTTTAAAATAAATTTGTCAGTAACCTTCGCGCAAGTGCAAGCAATATGTTGAATAAGTTTTACCGCAATCTGATGGACGCTATGGCAGCGCATAAAATACTAACTAACAAATATTAATTTTTATATATATGATTTTATCACGTTCACTGTCCGGTTTTAAAACACAATAGTAAGACAATAGCAATGACCTATATGTAGTACACGGGACAGCGAACGGGTTAATAGATAGGTGGTCGAGAAGGGATTTATGTAGTAGAGTCAAATTTTGATATATCAATTTAACTTTCCCCCTTTTATCGATAATAAATGGTGAATAATTTGAAATGTAAAAATAAATAAAAATATACACATTTATTTTTCAGTCAAATTAAATATACATATTACAAAAAAAATTAAGCAATTTACTAATTTGATATAACATCGCTCAATTCCAGCCTTTGGAGTAGCCACCAGAGTAACCACCGTGTCCGCTTCCGAATCCGCTGCTGTATCCGCCGCTGTGTCCACCGCCGAGTCCACTTCCGAATCCGCCACTGGACACTAATCTGTTCTCAGATACAACTTGGGGCACAGAGATGACCTTGTTTACGTTGATGACTTGGGGAACGCTCACAACTTTAGGGACGTTCACAACTTTGTTGACGGTGACGAGCTGAGCTGACGGCGCGGAGTAGCCACCTAAGCCAGAGTAGCCGCTTGAGCCAGAGTAGCCTCCGTGGCCGGAGTAACCACCGCCGAGCGACAAGCCGCCTCCGAGGCCGCCGGAGTGAAGTCCTCCGAGGTAGCCGCGTTTTTCACGTGCGTTTTCTTCAGCTGCTACACATGCCACTAGGCACAGTACTGCGATCTAAATAAAAAAAGTAAATACATTTAATATCGAAGGGAACATATTATTTTATTTTATTCTTGCCATTGTTGTCACTGGGTGTAATTCTAGATTCATTTTTGTGATTTGGTTAAACACTATATTGTGAAACCAGTGCAAGTGTTTATCCAAATCACAAAAAATATTATTAGCTACAATTCACTTTTGAAAACCAAGGTATAATTTTCGAATTCAGCGTTTCAATAGAATTATATTTAGTAAATTGTGATTTTTTTATAGAATAAGGGTGACAAACGAGCACCTGATGGTAAGTGGTTGCTGTGGCCCATATAATCTAAGTCTATCTTCGTTTGCGAATTAAAATGCAGATGAATTGTCAGTCATAAGGACTAATATAGAATGCCTCTTTTCCAGTGAAATGGGTCTCCGGTTCTCTACACTCACCATACGAATCATAGCAGCATTAAGCTGCTATTTTACATTGGTATGCTGTTAGAGCGTGATCCTTCCCTGGTACAGCCGACCCATTCATGCTACAACTATACTATTAATATTGCTGCAGCATGACTCCATCACGTGAAAGAAAAAATTAAGTAATTATGTAACATAATCAAATCTATAAAGAATCAAAGCTAATTGAGATAAAAGCATATATATATATATATATATATATATATATATATATATATATATATATATATATATATATATATATATATATATATATATATAACCTTTACTGTTGAAACTTACGAAAGATTTCATGATTCTGTAAGGCGGTTAGGTTCTCTGGAGAGTGTTAGTCGAGTTGTGTTCGGACAGTCCTCCGCGCCGATATATATATATATCGCCGTTGCCCGATATTTCACAACGCGTCCTCGCTGAACAAATGCCGGGTAGAATCTTGCACTTAGAACTTTATAATTGTGCGTTTTACTATAATAACAAACAAAAGTTACGACTCGGTAGCTAATGGCTTACCTGCTGCAGATCTTAGGTTCGATTACTTCAAAAAAATAATTATGAAAACGACACGACCGGAGAGAGATCAGGCGCAGGACTTTACGTACTTTCCGTGGCCCGGAGATGAAATACAGCCATCTTCCTCTAGACTGCTACAGAAAATTTCTTGACAGTAAAAAGACAGATTTTTCGGCCCGACCTGGGATTCAAACCTTCATGAATAGCAGCTGTGATTACTGCTCTGAAAGTGTTGTAGGCCTCTGCGTGTGTCTGACCTGTGCTGCATGTGTAAAATACTTTAAGAATCTTCTATTTAAGTCAGTCAAACTTATTTATGCATCGTGAAAATCTGAGGGTGAGCAAAGTACTTTGGACCTCCAACGGTGTCCACTCACTCTCTATGTCTGACTGACTGTGTTGACTGGGTGGTTCTCCGACAGCATATGCACTGTTGCACTGTTCAGAGGTGTAAAGAGTAATTAAATGCTATCTGGTTTCCTGTTTCAACACACACTTAAAGTCCCTAATTAAAAGCAACTATTTACTCCTTGAATTTTAGAAAGAAATTGTCAGGTATGATCGGTTTCATATAAAATACACATTTAATATTTTAAATACGTAGTACGAAATCAGAACTAGATTCGTTCTTCACCCATCAGCTCGCTGAATGAAAAGTGTTTGGTATCAAACACAATATGTTAACAAACATGTCGTGGATATGTTGCTAGAGCCGCGTATCGATTATGCGCCCCAAGAGGTCGAACATTGGCACGCGTTCCAGCCGCGTGAAATGGATACCGTATTGGAACGCGCGTTAAATTGTTCGCTGGAACGCTCAAACGTGGAGCGAGCCATTCCCTCTGCAGGGCTAGCATGGGCAGGAGACAATTTTATCCCCGGGGAAAGGAGGAAATGTTTATCCCCTCGCTTCGTTTTATCCCCCCTTCGCGCATGGGTACACCGGTGAATATAATATCCACAGTAGATAAAATCAGAGTTGACTTAGATAGAATTTTTGTATGAATATAAACTTAAACCCACGTACAATGTACTAGGATAAAATTGTCCCTTTCAAATGTAAAGCCAAATCAAAGATATTTTTTTTATCTTTCATTTGGCTCCATGCTACGGACGGGGGATATATGTCTACTCGTTATGTCAAACGGGGATATACTTCTCCCCGTTGCCGTGCGTTGGCATAAGGACAAGATAATTTTATCTCTTGTCAGTGGATATAATCGGGGGATAAATTTTTTGGCCCCAGTCCATGCTAGCCCTGCTGGTGTCATGTACATAGTTAAGTTTTAGCACGCGCCGGTTTGGACGGTTGTTTTCATCATTCGTGTGTTCGTTGCATTCCAAGCTATGGATAACCAGATTTGCCGTAAATTGATAAAATTACATGGTTCAAAAGAACTGCTGTGGAATAGCAAAATTGTTTTTACGATTCCGAAATTACACATCAAAGAACCCCTATAGTTTCGCCATGTCTGTCCATCCGCGGTTTCACTCAACAAATCCTAGGTTCTACAAAACTATAAATCTTGGCATATTTATGGATATTAATCACCCCTTAAAAACTGTGAAATATAATCTTAAAAAGAAACATTTTTATTTTGGATGTTTCCCATACAAGTAAGAGGACATCTTTTCGATTTATATGTCCGATTATGAAATATTAAGCTTTAAAGTGGTATTTTTCATTACAGTAATGTGTGTCGCCCGCCCTCTACCAACTAACCAGCTGGTTTTGGAAATATAAAAAGTATACACGATAGTAGCATATATAATGAAGTTAAAACAACACACACGTGGTAGAGCCACGCTGCAGTTATATTATGGTTGTAGCACGAATGGGTCGGCTCTACCAGGGTAGGAACAAGCTCTCACATTATACCAGCTTAAAATAGCAGCTTAATACTGTTGTGTTTCGTATGGTGAGAGTAGAGAACCGGAGAACTTTTTTACTGGAAACGAGACATTCCATGTTAGTCCTCACGGGTGACTACGCATCCGCGTTTTGATTCATAATCGAGGATAAATGTAGATGAATATGGGCCACAGCATCCACTTACCGTCAGGTGGACTGTGCGCTCGTTTCAATCTACTAAGAACTATCACAGCTAAGTAGAATTACGAAGTTACGAGTAGTAATCGACTAACTTAAAAAATGCACTTGGATTAGTGAAAAAATTGTAACAAGGTAATGACCTAAAACTAGCTGCGCTGTAACTTTGTAATGTTATTGTAAACTGTTAAATATAAACATTTTATGAAGAAAACGACTTATATGCATTACTACTAAAGCTTTATTGTTTATTTATGGGATAGACAGGGAGGATCATATTTACTTACTACTTTCACTTATGTTTTAGTTGGTCGTAATTGTAGGCCTTATTCAAAGTATTTATACATTATATAGCCTTAAACAGTTTCATTCTTCACACTTTGTTTTTGGTTTACGCGGGTGACCTCACGAAAATTTAGGGCATTGGTGGTTTACGTGAAGGTTCGTTACGGTCATATATGTATATCTTAAGGTTGTACCGCCGAGGATATATAGATACTCGTACATAGTCAACTATGATCATCTTGGTACCTTGGCATGTGAATGATTTGATGTAAATAGTATTCATTGTTTTTAAAATTCGAAAAGTTTTTTAACCTTTTTTGAATACCAATCGCTATAAGTTTGTTTCGAAAATAAGTCTTCAGTTATCATATTCCTATTTGGGCTCATTTTAGTCCTTATAGCGGTCAAACCGCAAACTCACTTATTATGCTCATCATCAAGAAAACCTACGTATTGTGACGTGCAGCTACGGAACCCTACCTCTTATCTCACATTGTGCGTGGCCCGACACGTAGTTGGCCAGTTTTATATTAATAAATCGCTCAGAGAAGGTGCACGGCGAGAACTACGGAAGCGGCAGCTGCCGCTGCACTGGAACAGCTGCCACGCGCACCAGGCGCGCTTAGTTTATATAATTCGAACCCCCACACTAGGATTTTCTCCCGTGTCGTGGAGGCAGTTTCCAAACGTAAATTTCACGAGGCCAAACATCCAGACCCGGAACAATTATTTATAGGCCATACAAATGCTTGTTCCGAGCGGCATCCGAACCCGCGGCACTTAGCGCAACAACACATTGCTAAGCTACTGCGCCACGGAGCACTAATATTTATTGATTTAAGAATTTGATTGCTTTAACCGTAAAGGTTACGAAATACGTACTTAATGTCAGTTAGCCTTCTCTGACCGTTAGCCCATGGCGTGGTGAGAAATTAGTGGCAGGTGACTTAAATAACTAAATACAATAACCAGAAATAGATGTAACATGTATTAAAATAAGGCTTACAAATTACACAAATACAAATGAATGGAAACAAATACATATTAGTCCAAATATACAAATTATCTTTAACACATAAACTACACAACGAAACATAAGCTTGTGCAGTAACTGAAGGTAATGAATTATATAGGTATTTTTTTATTTGTGCGAGCAGCTATGCAAGTCTAGAAAGGCCAGTATATATTTTCCGCTGGTATTCTGTGAGAGTGTGGTCCTACCTCGGTCGAGCCGACTCATTCGTGCTACAACCTTCATATAGCTGCAGCGTGGCTCTACCACTTTGATGCCTAGTATATTATTAATTTAAAATAAATATTGTGAAACAAGCATGAGTGTGTGTCTAAATACCTAGTACAAAATCTGAACTAAATTCGTCCTTCACACATCTGCTCACTGAAGGAAAAATATTTTGTATTAAACATTAATTAATACATTAATTAAGTTGAAACAAGTATTTGTATGGCCTACAAATGTTCCGAGTCTGGATGTTTTTATTTGCGCAATTTGTATATGTAAGTTGACTCCACGAGACAGGAGAAAATCCTAGTGTGGAGGAGGTAACGTTATACAAACAATTTAAAAATGATTAATGCAACATCGTGTTTACAGTCTAATAAATCAAGCGTTTCTTGATAACAATCGACCAATTTTAATGCATTCATCAACATAACCTTCGTTTCATTTATTTATTTTTTCTTCACTTGCTTACCAAACAAATTTAATATCAATCGGAAGGACAAAACATGCAAAAATTAGATTGCCTACCTTTCTCTATTGTCTATTACCGAGTTGCCAGGTCAATGGTACATGTGGTAAATTGATCGGTACTTTAACCCCCACTAATAAATTATCTTTTGTTAGCATTGTACTTGAGTCCAAACGATTTTCCATAGGCCTCAGTAACTCCTATTAATTGTTTTATTGTCCCAATCTAGGACTCAGGATAATTAATTAAATAAATAAATATTTCTCACACAGTCCACCTGATGGTAAGAAGTGTGGCTTAAGCAGACGACTATCACAGGCTGATAAAAAGAAACAAGTCAAAATTGAATTAAGCAAACGTCACTATAGAAATTAATTTAGCCTCGAAATCCATTTGAAAGTCCGTACAAACCACAAAACAACAGCGCTTCTAACTAGTTAAATGTCATCATCATCATTATCATTAGAGCCTATCCAATTTGAACATAGACCCTCTGCCTTACAATAGAATATTTGCTAAAGTTGCCACGATTGGTGGACGGGCAGGCAACCGTTTATATAATTTAGAGTTGTTATCAGGAAGATATCCTTCACTTCACTGCTGGCCGTATGAAGAAGCTCAAAGTCGCTCAGCGAGGTATGGAGAGGGCTATGCTTAGCGTTTCTTTGCGTGATAGACTTAAAAACGAGGATACCCGCAGTAGACCAGATTAACTGACATATCCAAAGAATCAGTATGCTGAAGTGGCAATGGGCCGGCCATTTAGCTCTAAGAACCGACAACCGATGGGGGAGAAAGGTTCTTGAGTGGCAGCCTCGTACCGACAGGCGAAGTGTAGGGCGTCCCCCCACTAGATGGAGTGACGACCTGGTAAGACATTCAGGAAGTCGATGCATGCAGGTGGCTCGGCACTGTGCTTCGTGGCATTCCTTGGGGGTGGCCTATGTTCAGCCGTGGACTTGTGAAGGGCTGTAATGATGATAATGATGATCAGGAAGATACTGCTGCACATTTCCTGTTTCAGTTTCTCTCTGTCACCTCTTACGAGACTCACGAGACGATAAGTGGCAGTAGATCTTCCGAACCTCTTCACTTCCCACAATAACGCAGCTACAACCGCGGTGATATCAACGGCGAGATACATGCCCCTACAATTATGTCCCTAAAATTTGAAACGTTTACTTCGCTTTTTAAAGACCTGATATTACGACAAGAATTGTTGGTGTGACGTGTATACTTTTTGTGGTAAATCATCTTCAAATACACAGAAATCACATCCATACTTACGCGTACTTTCGCACTGCAGTCAACATTTTCTTGACACAGTTATTTTTAAAAATTATTTATGTGTTAAAATATTTTCATTGATGTGTAACTGTGTAGTGAAGTTATAAGAAGAATAGTATATACTACTATTTTGATAGATATATACTAGATTAAAAATGAAACAGGATAATAAGTTGGGATAGTAGTCAACTTAAAGTTCCTAAATTGCTTATTTTTACGCTAAGGTAGTCAATGGGCAGCAGCATCTTCTCGATACCAATTCAAAAAATTAAAAAGTGCGGCTGAACCCGCCTGTCAAGCGTGACAACTATGGCAAAATTCCTCTTATATATTTTAACCTCTCAACTGCGGAGATTCTAACCTAATCCGTTGAATGCGAAGCTGTTTAATAAAATGGACGGCTGATTGGGCGCAGTCCGCCTTAACGCAAATTTCTTGATTATGGTATATCAAATACTATAACATGTATACATTTTTGAATACTCTATGAGATTTCCTATAAATAAGTACATAGATTTAATAAAGTCCTAGAGTAATTAGTGTAAGTAAATGTTGAGTAAAATCAAAATTGTCATATTTCTCAATGAAACAAAGTTTTTAGTAGTTCAATTTTGTTTTATTGTGACTTTAAATCTATTATTTGCAAAACTTATGTGCAAACTCGTAGGCTACAATACAATTTTTTATCATAAAACGCATTAAAAATAAACTTACAAGTAACTAACAATCAACTTCTACGGATGTAGAATGTAGTTCGGACTGGATGCGACACTAATGCATTAGTCAATAAATGTATATTTAAAGAAATTAGATTCACACAAATCAAAGAAATTAATGTTTTTATTTTACGATTTTTGCAAAGTATATACAAATAAAATGTAAATAAAAAAAAACCGCTAAAATATTTTTCTGAGGTGGAGTGAATACCACAAACTGTTTATATTAATATAAAAAATAAATTAAAAATATTAAATATTAAGAAATATACGTAAATACTTTCTACTTTTATTTTTTAGTAAACTGTTTAAAAAAATTCCGAAGCCTTGTGTTAACACACATGGCACATCCAATTGCCACTTCTAGTATTTCCTAAGTCATCGAATGATCGTGGAGTCAAACAAAGCTCCGTTTGCCTGCTCGAAGGCGCTAGTTTCTTTACCAATCTAACAATTCATTCGAATTTGAACTTTATGCAGTATGGCAAACTTTAGTTCCTTTTTTCGCCACCGGCAAACCAGAGAACTAGAATCCACTACTGCGGGCGTCTCAGAAAGGGACACTATTGCACCTACTGCGTATTTACATTGAAATATTGAAAAATATCACTGTTTCCTCATTTTGATGTATTAAAATTGTGAATGGTGAACAATTAAACATATTTTAATACAAAACTGACAATAAACACTAAAATTTTACATACATTTCAAGTCAATTTTCCGCAACCTGCATATTAGTTCTAAGGTAGCGGTTTGCTTCATACAAATTAAAAAACCATTTCACACGTACTAAATGAGATAAAACACAAAATGAGGTTACAAATAGGAAGGGTACTTACCCAGTTATTGTTTTAACGTAATTCACCACACAATCAATCAAAATTTGTATGAAATAATTGCAGACAACTCCGATGTTAGCGCGCGTCGATCACACTGATGGCTGACTCAGGGGACAGACGAAATCAACAGATGATATTAATAAAAAATCCTACTAAAGTGTGTAATCTGAGTGGTTTTAATATTATCCATTTTATCCTGTACACATCGACATATGGTACAATGAGTTAGACATAGTGCATAATGCTTTGTTTCTTCATTAAAAAAGTGGGTAAAAAATGTCTAACACTTGGACACCCGCAGTCAACGGAGATATTGTCGTGTCCAAGTGTTAGACATCCGCAGCTGAAAGGGGGGGAGGGTTATGATTAGCAGTGGACTTTTAATGGTTGTAATGTATGATAAAAATTATATCAAAAAAATTTGTGTGTCATAACAATTGTACGAGTATAAACAAGCCTATTAAACGTTCAAAAGATAAGTTGATAAAATTTGTTGTCGAGGTTTCTATGAGTTCCTACATTGCGGACAATTTTAAGTAACCAACTCGTTTGTAGAAATAAAAGATATTACTATATCTTTATTCTTTGTTTACTAGGCAATAGCGTCTAACTAATAAAAACAAAAAAAATTGCGCTTGCCAACCCGTTTTCCAAGCGAGACAACTATAGAAATATTAGCCTATGAGGCAATCTACGGGGGAGGCCTGCGTTGAGCAGTGCCTTCTTTGATTAGCTGTAATGAATAAATGAATTCACTGTTTTTATATTCGTTACTTAAATCTTAATAGCTGCATGTCGTTTGAGTTAAGCCTGACTATACCTAGCTTAGTTGGTTACCTAGCTATTGACTGATATTTGTAAATTTAAATTTGTAGAATTTAGTTATAAATATAGTCAGTCCGAAAATGTTACCTACCTCTCCTAATATTATAATAATAATTTTAAGCTTACTTTTAACAGTTGATGGGAATCTTATTACGTATATTAATACAACATTAGTTATTTTCAACAGTGGTAGAGCCATGCGGCAACTTTTGCTGTCGCACAAATGGGCCGACTCGAACCGGGGTGGTACCACGACCTCACAGAATACCAGCGTGAAGTAGTGGTTTACCTCTGCGTTTCGCTTGGTGAGTGCAGGTGGCCGGAAGCCCTTTTTACTGGAAATGAGGCATTCCATCTTAGTCCTCACGGGTGAAAACGCATCTACATTTTTATTTGCAAACGAGGATAGATGTAGATGTCTATGGGCCGCAGCAACCACTTACCATCAGGTGGACTGTGTGCTCGTTTGTCACCCATATACTATAAAAAAATATATATATATATATATACTATTTTTTTCTGTAGCTTGTATGTGAATTAATGGTTACGTTTAATTTTAGATTTTGTTCAAATGAGCCGAATACGTTTTTATATTTATACTAGCTGGTAGCCGGCGTGATGAGATACGATGAATCTCTGCTGCAGAAGAAATAATAGTGGAAATATATTGTTTGATTAGGAACGATAATACATTCATTGAAATTTATTGATGTATAATTTTAAAATAAATTTGTCAGTAACCTTCGCGCAAGTGCAAGCAATATGTTGAATAAGTTTTACCGCAGTATGATGAACGGTATATATATATATATATATATATATATATATATATATATATATATATATATATATATATATATATATTAGCATAAAATACTAACTAACAAATATTAATTTTTATATATTAGATTTCAATAGATAGGTGGTCGAGAAGGGATTTGTGTAGTAGAGTCAAATTTCGATATATCAATTTAACTTTCCCACTTTTATCGATAGTAAATGGTGAGTAATTTGAAATGTAAAAATAAATAAAAATATACACATTTATTGATCAGTCAAATTAAATATATATATTACAAAAAAAAATTAAGCAATTTACTAATTTGACATAACATCGCTCAATTCCAGCCTTTGGAGTAGCCACCAGAGTAACCACCGTGTCCGCTTCCAAATCCGCTGCTGTATCCGCCGCTGTGTCCACCGCCGAGTCCACTTCCGAATCCGCCGCTGGACACTAATCTGTTCTCAGTTACAACTTGGGGCACGGAGACGACCTTGTTTACGTTGATGACTTGGGGAACGCTCACAACTTTGGGGACGTTCACAACTTTGTTGACGGTGACGAGCTGAGCTGACGGCGCGGAGTAGCCACCTAAGCCAGAGTAGCCGCTTGAGCCAGAGTAGCCTCCGTGGCCGGAGTAACCACCGCCGAGCGACAAGCCTCCTCCAAGGCCGCCGGAGTGCAGTCCTCCGAGGTAGCCGCGTTTTTCACGTGTGTTTTCTTCAGCTGCCACACATGCCACTAGGCACAGTACTGCGATCTAAATAAAAAAAAGTAAATACATTTAATATAGCGGGGAACATATTATTTTATTTTATTCTTGCCATTGTTGTCACTGGGTGAAATTCTAGATTCATTTTTGTGATTTGGTTAAACACTATATTGTGAAACCAGTGCAAGTGTTTATCAAAATCACAAAAAATATTATTAGCTACAATTCATTTTTGAAAACCAATGTATAATTTTCGAATTCAGCGTTTCAAAAGAATGATATTTAGTAAATTGTGATTTTTTTATAGAATAAGGGTGACAAACGAGCACCTGATGGTAAGTGGTTGCTGTGGCTCATAAATTCTACGTCTATTTTCGTTTGCGAATTAAAATGCAGATGAATTGTCAGCCGTGAGGACTAATATACTCGTAGAATGCCTCTTTTCCAGTGAAATGGGTCTCCGGTTCTCTACACTCACCATACGAATCATAGCAGCATTAAGCTGCTATTTTACATTGGTATGCTGTTAGAGCGTGATCCTTCCCTGGTACAGCCGACCCATTCATGCTACAACTATACTATTAATATTGCTGCAGCATGACTCTATCACGTGAAAGAAAAAATTAAGTAATTATGTAACATAATCAAATCTATAAAGAATCAAAGCTAATTGAGATAAAAGCATATATATATATATATATATATATATATATATATATATATATATATATATATATATATATATATATATATATATAAACCTTTACTGTTGAAACTTACGAAAGATTTCATGATTCTGTAAGGCGGTTAGGTTCTCTGGAGAGTGTTAGTCGAGTTGTGTTCGGACAGTCTTCCGCGCCGATATATATATCGCCGTTGCCCGATATTTCACAACGCGTCCTCGCTGAACGAATGCCGGGTAGAATCTTGCACTTAGAACTTTATAATTGTGCGTTTTACTATAATAACAAACAAAAATTACGACGATTAGGTTCGATTACTTCAAAAAAATAATTATGAAAACGACACGACCGGAGAGAGATCAGGCGCAGGACTTTAAGTACTTTCCGTGGCCCGGAGATGAAATACAGCCATCTTCCTCTAGACTACTACAAAAAATTTCTTGACAGTAAAAAGGCAGATTTTTTGGCCCGACCCGGGATTCAAACCTTCATGAATAGCAGCTGCGATTACGACCACTAGACCAACGAGGTACTCAAAGTTATACTCTGAAAGTGTTGCAGGCCTCTGCGTGTGTCTGACCTGTGCTGCATGTGTAAAATACTTTAAAGAATCTTTTATTTAAGTCAGTCAAACTGATTTATGCATCGTGAAAATCTGAGGGTGAGCAAAGTACTTTGGACCGCCAACGGTGTCCACTCACTCTCTATGTCTGACTGACTGTGTTAACTGGGTGGTTCTCCGACAGCATATGCACTGTTGCACTGTTCAGAGGTGGAAAGAATAATTAAATGCTATCTGGTTTCCTGTTTCAACACACACTTAAAGTGCCTAATTAAAAGCAACTATTTACTCATTGAATTTTAGAAAAAAATTGTCAGGTATGATCGGTTTCGTATACAATACACATTAAATACTTTAAATACGTAGTACGAAATCAGAACTAGATTCGTTCTTCACCCATCTGCTCGCTGAATGAAAAGTGTTTGGTATCAAACACAATATGTCAACAAACATGTCGTGGATATGTTGCTAGAGACGCGTATTGATTGTGCGCCCCAAGAGGTCGAACATTGGCTCGCGTTCCAGCCACGTCAAATGGATACCGTATTGGAAGGCGCGTTAAATTGTTCGCTGGAACGCTCAAACATGGAGCGAGCCATTCCCTCTGCAGGGCTAGCATGGGCAGGAGACAATTTTATCCCCGGGGAAAGGAGGAAATGTTTATCCCCTCGCTTCGTTTTATCCACCCTCCGCGCATGGGTACACCGGTGAATATAATATCCACAGTAGATAAAATCGGAGTTGACTTAGATAGAATTTTTGTATGAATATAAACTTAAACCCACGTCCGATGAACTAGGATAAAATTGTCCCTTTCAAATGTTAAGCCATTTCAAAGATAATTTTTTTATCTTTCATTTGGCTCCATGCTACGGACGGGGGATATATGTCTACTCGTTATGTCAAACGGGGATATACTTCTCCCCGTTGCCGTGCTTTGGCATAAGGATAATTTATAAGGATATAATTTTATCCCTTGTCAGTGGATATAAACGGGGGATAAATTTATTGGCCCCAGTTCATGCTAGCCCTGCTGGTGTCGGTTTTTACTGCGTATCAAAGTACATAGTTAATAATTCCGAGCTATGGATAACCAGATTTGCCGTAAATTGATAAAATTACATGGTTCAAAAGAACTGCTGTGGAATAGCAAATTTCGTTTTTACGATTCCGTAGTTACACATCAAAGAACCCCTATAGTTTCGCCATGTCTGTCCATCCGCGGTTTCACTCAACAAATCCTAGGTTCTACAAAACTATAAATCTTGGCATATTTATGGATATTAATCACCCCTAAAAAACTGTGAAATATAATCTTAAAAAAAAAACATTTTTATTTTGGATGTTTTCCATACAAGTAAGAGGACATCTTTTCGATTCATATGTCCGATTATGAAGTATTTAGCTTTAAAGTGGTATTTTTCATTACAGTAATGTGTGTCGCCCGCCCTCTACCAACTAACCAGCTGGTTTTGGAAATATAAAAAGTATACACGATAGTAGCATATATAATGAAGTTAAAACAACACACACGTGGTAGAGCCACGCTGCAGTTATATTATGGTTGTAGCACGAATGGGTCGGCTTTACCAGGGTAGGAACAAGCTCTCACATTATACCAGCTTAATGTTGTTTTGTTTCGTATGGTGAGAGTAGAGAACCGGAGAACCTTTTTACTGGAAACGAGACATTCCATGTTAGTCCTTACGGGTGACAACGCATCCGCATTTCTAAACATAATTGACAAGTGAAGCTGGCTGCCTGGATCGCTCGCTAAGACGAGACTAGGCCGAAACGCCTATAATATTTTATTATTTACTTTTAGTATTTGTACTGATTTTAAAGATAACATGTGTGGAGTGGGCTAAGCCCACGCTGGCCTTTTTATACTTGTTGTTTCATAATCGAGGATAAATGTAGATGAATATGGGCCACAGCATCCACTTACCATCAGGTGGACTGTGCGCTCGTTTTGATCCATTAAGAACTATCACAGCTAAGTAGAATTATGAAGTTAACAAGTAGTAATCGACTAACTTAAAAAATGCACTTGGATTAGTAAAAAATTCGTTAGAAGAAAATGACCTAAAACCTGTAACTGCGTTGTAACTTTGTAATTTTATCGTAAACTGTTAAATATAAACATTTTATGAAGAAAACGACTTATATGCATTACTACTAAAGCTTTATTTTTTATTTGTGGGATAGACAGGGAGGATCTTATTTACTTACTACTTTCACTTATGTTTTAGTTGGTCGTAATTGTAGGCCTTATTCAAAGTATTCATACATTATATAGCCTTATACAGTTTCATTCTTCACACTTTGTTTTTGGTTTACGCGGGTGACCTCACGAAAATTTAGGGCATTGGTGGTTTACGTGAAGGTTCGTTACGGTCATATATGTATATCTTAAGGTTGTACCGCCGAGGATATATAGATACTCGTACATAGTCAACTATGATCATCTTTGTACCTTGGCATGTGAATGATTTGATGTAAATAGTATTATTTTTAAAATTCGAAAAGTTTTTTAATCTTTTTTGAATACCAACCGCTATAAGTTTGTTTTGAAAATAAGTTCTTCAGTTACCATATACCTATTTGGAACTATTTTAGTCCTTATAGCGGTCAAACCGCAAACTCACTTATTATGCTCATCATCAAGAAAGCCTACGTATTGTGACGTGCAGCTACGGAACCCTACCTCTTATATATACTCTTATCTCACATTGTGCGTGGCCCGACATGTAGTTGGCCAGTTTTATAATAATAAATCACTCAGAGAAGGTGCACGACGAGAACTACGGAAGCGGCAGCTGCCGCTGCACTGGAACAGCTGCCGCGCGCACCAGGCGCGCTTAATTTATATACTTCGAACCCCCACACTAGGATTTTCTCCCGTGTCGTGGAGGCAGTTTCCAAACGTAAATTTCACGAGGACAAACATCCAGACCCGGAACAATTATTTATAGGCTATACAAATACATGTTCCGAGCGGCATTCGAACCCGCGGCACTCAGCGCGACAACTCATTGCTAAGTTACTGCACCACGGAGCACTAATATTTATTGATTTAAGAATTTGATTGCTTGAACCGTAAAGGTTACGAAATACGTACTTAACGTCAGTCAGCCTTCTCTGCCCGTTAGCCCATGCCGTGGTGAGAAATTAGTGGCAGGTGACTTAAATAACTAAATACAATAACCAGAGATAGATGTAACATGTATTAAAATAAGGCTTACAAATTACACAAATACACAAATGAATGCAAACAAATACATAATAGTCCAATACGTTATACGTTTTAACAGTGGTAGAGCCACGCGGCAGCTTTTGCTGTCACACGGATGGGCCGGCTCGAACCGGGGTGGTACCACGACCTCACAGAAAACCAGCGTGAAGTAGAGGTTTACCTCTGCGCTTCGCTTGGTGAGTGCAGGTGGCCGGAGGCCCTTTTTACTGAAAATGAAGCATTCCATCTTAGTCCTCACGGGTGACAACGCATCTACATTTTGGCTTGTAATTGAGGATAGATGTAGATGTCTATGGGCCGCAGCAACCACTTACCATCAGGTGGACTGTGTGCTCGTTTGTCACCCTTATCCTATAAAAAAAATATACAAATTATCTTTAACACATAAGCTACACAACGAAACATAAGCTTGTGCAGTAACTGAAGGTAATGAATTATATAGGTATTTTTTTATTTGTGCGAGCAGCTATGCAGGTCTAGAAAGATCAGTTCTATATTTTACGCTGGTATTCTGTGAGAGTGTGGTCCTACTTCGGTCGAGCCTACCCATTCGTGCTACAACGTTCATATAGCTGCAGCGTGGCTCTACCACTTTGATGCCTAGTATATTATTAATTTAAAATAAATATTGTGAAACAAGCATGAGTGTGTGTCTAAATACCTAGTATAAAATCTGAACTAAATTCGTCCTTCACACATCTGCTCACTGAATGAAAAATATTTTGTATCAAACATTAATTAATACCTTAATTAAATTGAAACAAGTATTTGTATGGCCCACAAATGTTCCGGGTCTGGATGTTTTTATTTGCGCAATTTATATATGTAAGTTGACTCCACGAGACAGGAGAAAATCGCAGTGTGGAGGCGGTAACGTTATACAAACAATTAAAAAATGATTTCATTATCATGTGGTAAATTGATCGGTACTTTAACCCCCACTAATAAATTATCTTTTGTTAGCATTGTACTTGAGTCCAAACGATTTTCCATAGGCCTCAGTAACTCCTATTAATTGTTTTATTGTCCCAATCTAGGACTCAGGATAATTAATTAAATAAATAAATATTTCTCACACAGTCCACCTCATGGTAAGAAGTGTGGCTTAAGCAGACGACTATCACAGGCTGATAAAAAGAAACAAGTCAAAATTGAATTAAGCAAACGTCACTATAGAAATTAATTTGGCCTCGAAATCAATTTGAAAGTCCGTACAAACCACAAAACAACAGCGCTTCTAACTAGTTAAATGTCATCATCATCATTATCATTAGAGCCTATCCAATTTGAACATAGACCCTCTGCCTTACACTAGGATATTTGCTAAAGTTGCCACGATTGGCGGACGGGCAGGCAACGGTTTACATAATTTAGAGTTGTTATCAGGAAGATATCCTTCACTTCACTGCTGGCCGTATGAAGAAGCTCAAAGTCGCTCAGCGAGGTATGGAGAGGGCTATGATTAGCGTTTCTTTGTGTGTTAGACTAAAAAACGAGGATACCCGCAGTAGACCAGATTAACCGACATATCCAAAGAATCAGTATGCTGAAGTGGCAATGGGCCGGCCATTTAGCTCGAAGAACCGACAACCGATGGGGGTGAAAGGTTCTTGAGTGGCAGCCTCGTACCCCCACTAGATGGAGTGACGACCTGGTAAGACATTCAGGAAGTCGATAGATGCAGGTGGCTCGGCACTGTGCTTCGTGGCATTCCTTGGGGGAGGTCTATGTTCGGCAGTGGACTTGTGAAGGGCTGTAATGATGATAATGATGATCAGGAAGATATTGCTGCACATTTCCTGTTTCAGTTTCTCTCTGTCACCTCTTACGACACTCACGAGACGATAAATGGCAGTACATTTTCGAAACCTCTTCACTTCCCGCAATGACACAGCTACAACCGCGGTGACATCAACGGCGATGTACATGCCCCTACAATTAGGTCCCTGAAATTTGAAATATTTTCTTCGCTTTTTAAAAGACCTGATATTACGACAAGAATTGTTGGTGTGACGTGTATATTTTTTTGTGGTAAATCATCTTCAAATACACAGAAATCACATCCACACTTACGCGTGCTTTCGCACTGCTTCCGTAATTTTCTTGACACCATTATTCTTTACAATTATTAATATGTAAAAAATATTTTGATTGATGTGTAGTGACGGTGTAAGAATAATAGTATATACTACTAGCTTTATATGTGACAGATTAAAAATGAAACAGGATAATAAGTTGGGATAGTAGTCAACTTAAAGTAGCTAACTTGCTTATTTTTACGCTAAGGTAGTCAATGGGCAGCAGCATCTTCTCGATACCAATTCAAAATAATTAAAAAGTGCGGCTGAACCCGCCTGTCAAGCGTGGCAACTATGGCAAAATTCCTCTTATGTATTTTGACCTCTCAAATGCGGAGACTCTAACCCCCCCTAATCCGTTGACTGCGGAGCTGTTTAATAAAATGGACGGCTGATTGGGCGCAGTCCGCCTTAACGCAAATTTCTTGATTCTGGTATATCAAATACATGTATACATTTTTCAATTCTCTATGAAATTTCCTACAAACAGGTACATAGATTTAAATAAAGTCCTAGAGTAATTAGTGTAAAGTAAAATCAAAATTGTTTTTAATAGTTTAATTCTGTTTTATTGTGACCTTAAGTCTATTATTTACAATATTTATATACAAACTCGTAGGCTACAATACAATTTTTTATCATAAAACGCATTAAAAATAAGCTTACAAGTAACTAACAATCAACTTCTACGGATGTAGAATGTAGTTCGGACTGGATGCGACACTAATGCATTAGTCAATAAATATATATTTAAAGAAAGTAGATTCACATATAATCAAAGAAATTAATGTTTTTATTTTACGATTTTGCAAAGTATATACAAATAAAATGTAAATTAAAAAAAACCGCTAAAAATATTTTTCTGAGGTGGAGTGAATACCACAAACTGTTTATATAAATATAAAAAATAATCAAAAATTACAATATTAAATATTAAGAAATACAATACACAAATACAATACTTTCTACTTATATTTTTTAGTAAATTGTTTAAAAAAATTCCGAAACCTTGTGTTAACACACATGGCACATCCAATTGCCACTTCTAGCATTTCCTAAGTCATCGAGTGATCGTGGAGTCAAACAAAGCTCCGTTTGCCTGCTCGAAGGCGCTAGTTTCTTTACCAATCTAACAATTCATTCGAATTTGAACTTTATGCAGTATGGCAAACTTTAGTTCCTTTTTTCGCAGAGACAGAAACAGAGAACTAGAATCGACTACCGCGGGCGTCTCAGAAAGGGACACCATTGCACCTACTGCGTATTTACATTGAAATATTGAAAATATTTCACTGTATCCTCATTTTGATGTATTAAAATTGTGTACGATGAACAATTATACATATTTTAATACAAAACTGACAATAAACACTAAAATTTTACATACATTTCAAGTCAATTTTCCGCAACCTGCATATTAGTTCTAAGATAGCGGTTTGCTTCATACACATTAAAAGACCATTTCACACGTACTAAATGAGATAAAACACAAAATGAGGTTACAAATAGGAAGGGTACTTACCCAGTTATTGTTTTAACGTAATTCACCACACAATCAATCAAAATTTGTACGAAATAATTGCAAACAACTCCGATGTTAGCGCGCGTCGATCACACTGATGGCTGACTCAGGGGACAGACGAAATCAACAGATGATATTAATAAAAAAATCCTACTAAAGTGTGTAAGCTGAGTGGTTTTTATATTATCCATTTTATCATGTACATATCGACATATGGTACAATGAGTTAGACATAGTGGGGGTCATTGTAGAAGCGTGCTCGTCGCGACCCCTGCCAGCCCTTTTCAGGGCTGCAATTCTACACAGCTGTGAGGTGGGTGCGCATGCCAACGAGGGTTAGGGCGTCCCCCAAGGCGACGCACACCAGCTAGTCCCCGTTGGTGTGGAATGCAGCGCGCAAAGCGGCGATGGGGACCGCCACCCGTCACGCACGGCCCGAAACGGCGGATGGTGGAGGACAGAGTGCAGAGTTGGCACGTGGAATGTTAGAGGAGGCATGAAAGATAAGACGAATGAGTTGATTGAAATAATGAAAGAAAGAGAATTAGATGTCGTGTGTATGTCGGAGACCAAACGGAAGGGCAGTGGTACTGAAGAGCTCCCTGGCGGGGCGTTAGCTCTATGGTCCGGAGTCCCGGAGAGCGAGAGCGCCCACCAGGGAGTGGGGGTGCTGCTGTCGTCTCGGTTGGTCGATGTTATGACTGAATATAAGGTTGTGAACTCAAGACTTCTCTGGGTTCGCTTTAAATTGGGACTGACGAAGTTATTCCTTTTGGCTGTTTATGCGCCGGTAGCTTCGTCGTCCAGGGCTGAGCTAGAGGAGTTTTGGGAGAATGTAAGAGAAGTTCTAGATTTGGCTAGGGGAAACGAAAGAATTGTTGTGTGTGGTGATTTGAATGGATGGGTTGGTACCGCTCGACCAGGGTACGAGTCGGTGCTTGGAAAGTTTGGCGATAAAGGGGATAATGATGCTGGCAAGCTTATACTGGCGGTATGCAAGGAAAAGGGTCTTCTTGTGACAAACACTATGTTTAATCACAAGAAAATCCATATGTATACTAGAGTAAGAAAGAATGAGAGAAGTATGATCGATTTGTTTCTGGTGGATGACCGACTGCGAAAACAGGTGATGGATACGCGAGTGTTCAGGGGTGCTGACCTGGGAACGGATCACTATCTAGTGATTACTAGATTTAGGGGTCTGTTCGCGGGTTGGCGCTACCGGACGGCAGTAACAGAACCACAGTCGGTCTGTCGCATCCGAAGCTGGAAGCTTCAGGAAGCGGATACTAGGGACAAATATCATGCGAGGGTAGCCGAAAAGCTTAACACCATCGATAGCAGAAATGAATGTGTGGAAAGAACATGGCAGAACCTTAGGAATGTAATAGTAAGTGCAGCGGAAGAAGTGTGTGGAACAATAAAAAGAGGCAGTAGTAAAAGAAGAGATGCATGGTGGAATGATGAAGTGAAAGAAGCTGTAGAGAAGAAGAAGAAAGCATGGTTAGACTAATTGGCCTCTAGTAATTATAAGGATATGAGAGAGTAGACGAAAGAAAGATATAAGCTGCAGAAAGTTCACACGAAAGCATTGATTGAGGAAATGCGTGAAAGGTGTAGAATAGAAGCGGACGAAAGGTTGTCGCACAACTTTAAGGAGAACTCCAAACTCTTCTGGAAAGAGGATGGAAGGACCCGAAGTGGTGCGACGGCCTTAAGAATGAACAATGTGCTTTCGAGAACTAATGACGTCCTCACAGAAAAATCGGACGTCATGCAGCGATGGAGCGAATTTTATAGAGAAATGTATGCGTGTGATGATCTTGGTGAGGGATCCGGGGATGACGCCGTGACTGGTACGCCAGACCTGGACCTCGATGACACTGAGGTCATCAGTATGAAAGAGATTGAACGTGCGATTCGAAGTTTGAAATGTGGTTAGGCTGCGGGACTAGACAGATTTACTGCTGAAATGGTCAAGTATGGTGGGCCTCGCGTCTGGGACAGCTTTTATCTGCTGTGCAATTTGTGCTGGCGGACGGGGGATGTCCCGGATGATTGGCGATCCGCAGTCATTGTGCCTTTATATAAAGCTAAAGGTTCACATTTTGACTGCGGGTGCTATCGGGCGATCAGCTTGACCAGTTTAGCAAGTAAAGTTTACTCGAAGGTTTTGACACGTAGGATGCAAGAGAAATCGGAAAGATTTCTATGAAACAGAAACAGAAACACAAACTTTTTCATTCAATATAGATTATAAATAATGCTTATTGAAAGTCACTCTTTTGTATAATTACCACTGGTTCGAAAAAAAAAACCTCTGTCCTGGGAAGAACCAGCAAGAAACCCAGCGGGACTTTTCTTTTGAAATAACAGCTTACAATCATGTATGTTACACAAATTAACAACACAACAAATTAGAAATAGCTTGGTAGCGATCACCTCATTTCCAGAGGTTATTATCATCTATAAATTCTTTAATACTATAATAACCCTTTTTATACAAACTTAGTTTAATAAAGTTTTTGAACTTTGAGCAGGTCAAATTTTGTATATTTTCTAGAATTTTGTTGTAAAAGCGTATACATCGCCCCCAGGAATGAATTACTGACTCGATGGAGTCGAGTAACCGGTACTACTAGCTTGTGTCTGTTCCTAGTATTTACAGAATGAATAACACTTATTTTTGTAAAACTACTTTTATTTTTGTGTACGTACATTACATTTTCATAAATGTATTGAGAGGCCAAAGTTAATATATTAATTTCCTTAAATTTTTGTCGCAGCGACTCTTTAGGCTTTAAATCATAAATTGCTCTTATGGCCCTCTTCTGTAAAACAAATATAATTTCAGTGTCAGCTGCGTGTCCCCATAGCAAAATACCATACGACATTATGCTATGGAAATAGCTAAAGTAAACTAGTCTAGCTGTTTCAACACTAGTTAGACTTTTAATCTTTTTACGGCATATGCTGCAGAACTAAGTCTGCTTGCTAGTTTTGATATATGGGGGCTCCATTGAAGCTTCGCGTCTAGTGTGATTCCAAGAAAAATGGTGGTATCTACAGGACTCAGTTTCTCCCCATTTAAAATTACATTAGTTTTTAATTGTTTGACATTTGGAGTCATAAATTTCATACATTTCGTTTTAGTGCCATTTAAATGCAAATTATTAACATTGAACCAATTTACTAATTTAGATATAGCATTATTTACTTCGTCATATTTTAGCAATTGTCGACTTAATTTGAAAATTAAAGAAGTGTCATCTGCAAATAATACTATATCATGGTTATCTCCTACTATGTAAGGTAAGTCATTAATGTATACAAGAAACAAAAAGGGGCCTAGAATTGAGCCTTGAGGCACGCCCATCTGTACCATCGACCCGGAAGAACTCATACTGTTAATGACAACTTTTTGCGTTCTCTTACTTAAATATGAAATTATTAATTTAAGAGCATCACTTCTTACACCGTAGTGTTGAAGTTTTCTGATTAATGTTTCATGGTGAACACAATCGAAGGCTTTGGATAGGTCACAAAATATACCCAAAGCATCCTGTGAATTCTCCCATGCATTAAATATATATTTAATCAGCTCAACACCGGCATCAGTTATCGAGCGACCCCTTGTGAAACCAAATTGATTTTTATGAAGAAAATTATTTATATTAAAGAAATTTAACATTTGATCAAGAATATTTTTTTCAAAAATCTTACTAAGTGTTGGTAGTACAGAAATAGGTCTAAAATTAGCGGGGTCTATTGTACTACCAGATTTAAATAAAGGTATTACTTTACTATACTTCATTAAATCAGGAAATACACCAGATTCGATACTAGTATTAAAATAGTAGCTAAGTGAGGCGCGATTGTATCTATTATAGACGCAATAACTTTAACGGAAATCCCCCACAGATCCGCAGTTTTCTTAACATCAATAGTTTTAAAATATTTTACAATATCTTTTGATGATACTTTATGAAATGTAAAATTCTTTGTACACGCATTTACATTTTGTTTAAGTAATGATTCGGCGACTGGGATGGGAGGCACAATGCGGATTTAGACCTGGAAGAGGATGCACGGATCAAATGTTTTCTCTACGCATGATCACGGTAAAGCTTCTGGCTGCTAACCAGAAGATTTTCTGTGCTTTTGTGGATCTTGAGAAAGCATTTGATAAGGTTGTAAGGAAGAAAATGTGGGAACTGTTGCCGGGGTACGGTGTGGATGGTCGATTGCTAAGGGCTGTGCAGTCACTTTACTGTGACTGTAAAGCCTGTGTGCGGGTAGGACATGACCTGTCACCCATGTTTAGCGTACAAACGGGCGTAAAACAGGGTTGTGTCATGTCTTCCTGGCTGTTCATACTGTATCTCGACAGCTGTTTACAGAAGCTGAAAGATAGCTGTTTGGGTGTGAAATTGGGTGACATAAAAGTAAATTGTCTGCTGTATGCTGATGATGCAGTGCTTATTGCACCATCAGAGGCCGAACTGCAGGCATTAGTCACGTGTATGAAAGAGGAACGTGAAATTAAAGGTCTCCGTTTGAATGCTAATAAAACTAAGGTTCTGGTATTTGAAAGGGGCGAAGAGAGAACGAAGTGTGAAATATGGGTAAATCAGGAATGTCTAGAACAGGTAAATGAAATTGTATACTTGGGGAGTGCTTTTAGCCGGGATGGAAGATGTGATTTAGATGTGGACAGGCGTGTCGCTGCCGGGTACAAAGTCAATGGTGCCCTGACTGCGTTAGTCAAAAGGCAAGGCGTAGTGAAGAGTGCACGCCTTGCAATACACAACGCAGTGTTGGTACCGACTTTGTTGTATGGCAGCGAAACCTGGGTGTGCCAGAAGAAGCATAAAAGCAAGTTGAATGCAGTGGAGATGCGATCTCTTCGTAAAACGTGCGGCGTTACCATGGCCGACCGAAAGCGAAACGAAGAGATTCGCAATATGGCAGGTTTGAAAGATGACCTTATCACAAAAATTGATAAGGGCGTGCTTCGATGGTTTGGGCACGTTGAGCGAATGAGTGAAGACCGACTGGTGAAGAAAATATATAGCGCGAAAGTTAATATTAAAAGGTGTCGAGGTAGACCGAGACTAACTTTCGAAGACCATGTGAGCAAACTGCTCGAAGAGTGGAGGGTCAAGAGTACTCGGATACCTAGACGTGCATGTATGAAGAAGATAATGAATCTGAAAGAAACGAAAGAGGTATGTAAGGATCGTGACACTTGGCAATCTGTTCTCTCTGGCTACCCCGTCAGGGATTGTGCGTGAAGATAAGTTAAGTTAAGAGTTAGACATAGTGCATAATGCTTTGCTTCTTCATTAAAAAAGCGGGTAAAAAATGTCTAACACTTGGACACCCGCAGTCAACGGAGATATTTTCGTGTCCAAGTGACATACGCAGCTGAAAGGGGGTGAGGGTTATGATTAGCAGTGGACTTTTAATGGTTGTAATGTATGATAAAAATCATATCAAAAAATGTTTGTGTCATAACAATTATGTAAACAAGCCTGTTAAACGTTCAAAAGATAAGTTGATAAAATTTGTTATCGAGGTTTCTATGAGTTCCTACATTGCGGACTATTTTAAGTAACCATCTCGTTTGTAGAAATAAAAGATATTAGTATCTCTTTATTCTTTGTTTACTAGGCAATAGCGTCTAACTAATAAAAACAAAAAGAAATTGCGCTTGCCAACCCGTTTTCCAAGCGAGGCAATTATAGAAATTATAGCCTATGAGGCAATCTACGGGGGAGGCCTGCGTTGAGCAGTGCCTTCTTTGTTAAGCTGTAATGAATAAATGAATTCATTGTTTTTATATTCGTTACTTAAATCTTAATAGCTGCATGTCGTTTGAGTTAAGCCTGACTATACTTAGCTTAGTTGATTAACGCTATTGACTGATATTTGTAAATTTAATTTTCTAGAAGTTAGTTATAAATATATTCAGTGCTAAAATGCCTACCTACCTCTCCTAATATTATAATAATAATTTTAAGCTTACTTTGTACAATTGATGGGAATATTATTATGTATATTAATACAACATTAGTCAATTATGTACTATTCTTTTCTGTAGCTTGTATGTGAATTAATGGTTACGTTTAATTTTAGATTTTGTTCAAATAAGCCGAATACGTTTTTATATTTATACTAGCTGGTAGCCGGTGTGATGAGATACGATGAATCTCTGCCGCAGAAGAAATAATAGTGGAAATATATTGTTTAATTGAGAACGAAAATACATTCATTAAAATTTATTGATGTATAATTTTAAAATAAATTTGTCAGTATCCTTCGCGCAAGTGCAAGCAATATGTTGAATAAGTTTTACCGCAGTATGATGAACGGTATATATATATATATATATATTAGCATAAAATACTAACTAAAATATATTAATTTTTATATATTAGATTTTAATAGATAGGTGGTCGAGAAGGGATTTGTGTTGTAGAGTCAAATTTTGATACTTCAATTTAATGTTTCCCACTTTTATCTATACTAAATGGTGGATTAATTAAAATGTAAAAATAAATAAAAAATACACATTTATTTATCAGTCAAAATAAATATACATTTTACAAAAAAATATTTGAGCAATTTACTAATTTGACATAACATCGCTCAATTCCAGCCTTTGGAGTAGCCACTAGAGTAACCACCGTGTCCGCTTCCAAATCCGCTGCTGTATCCGGCGCTGTGTCCACCGCCGAGTCCACTTCCGAATCCGCCGCTGGCCACTAATCTGTTCTCAGTTACAACTTGGGGCACGGAGACGACCTTGTTTACGTTGATGACTTGGGGAACGCTCACAACTTTAGGGACGTTCACAACTTTGTTGACGGTGACGAGCTGAGCTGACGGCGCGGAGTAGCCACCTAAGCCAGAGTAGCCGCTTGAGCCAGAGTAGCCTCCATGGCCGGAGTAACCACCGCCGAGCGACAAGCCTCCTCCAAGGCCGCCGGAGTGCAGTCCTCCGAGGTAGCCGCGTTTTTCACGTGCGTTTTCTTCAGCTGCCACACATGCCACTAGGCACAGTACTGCGATCTAAATAAAAAAAAGTAAATACATTTAATATCGAGGGGAAAATATTATTTTATTTTATTCTTGCCATTGTTGTCACTGGGTGAAATTCTAGATTCATTTTTGTGATTTGGTTAAATAATATATTGTGAAACCAGTGCAAGTGTTTATCCAAATGACAAAAAATATTATTAGCTATAATTCGTTTTTGAAAACCAATGCATAATTTTCGAATTCAGCGTTTCAGTAGAATTATATTTAGTAAATTGTGATTTTTTTTTATAGAATAAGGGTGACAAACGAGCACCTGATGGTAAGTGGTTGCTGTGGCCCATATAATCTACGTCGCTCTTCGTTTGCGAATTAAAATGCAGATGAATTGTCAGCCGTGAGGACTAATATAGAATGCCTCTTTTCCAGTTAAATGGGTCTCCGGTTCTCTACACTCACCATACGAAACATAGCAGCATTAAGCTGCTGTTTTACATTGGTATTCTGTTAGAGCGTGATCCTTCCCCGGTAGAGCCGGCCCATTCATGCTACAACTATACTATTAATATAGCTGCAGCATGACTCTATCACGTGAAAGAAAAAAATTAAGTAGTTATGTAACATAGTCAAATCTATAAAGAATCAAAGCTAATTGAGATAAAAGCATATATATATATGTGCGTGTATACATAAACCTTTACTGTTGAAACTTACGAAAGATTTCATGATTCTGTAAGGCGGTTAGGTTCTCTGGAGAGTGTTAGTCGAGTTGTGTTCGGACAGTCTTCCGCGCCGATATATATATATCGCCGTTGCCCGATATTTCACAACGCGTCCTCGCTGAACGAATGCCGGGTAGAATCTTGCACTTAGAACTTTATAATTGTGCGTTTTACTATAATAACAAACAAAAATTACGACGATTAGGTTCGATTACTTCAAAAAAATAATTATGAAAACGACACGACCGGAGAGAGATCAGGCGCAGGACTTTACGTACTTTCCGTGGCCCGGAGATGAAATACAGCCATCTTCCTCTAGACTGCTACAGAAAATTTCTTGACAGTAAAAAGACAGATTTTTTGTCCCGACCTGGGATTCGAACCTTCATGAATAGCAGCTGTGATTACGACTACTAGACCAACGACGTACTCAAAGTTTTACTCTGAAAGTGTTGTAGGCCTCTGCGTGTGTCTGACCTGTGCTGCATGTGTAAAATACTTTAAAGAATATTTTATTTAAGTCAGTCAAACTGATTTACGCATCGTGAAAATCTGAGGGTGGGCAAAGTACTTTGGACCTCCAACGGTGTCCACTTACTCTCTATGTCTGACTGACTGTGTTGACTGGGTGGTTCTCCGACAGCATATGCACTGTTGCACTGTTCGGAGGTGTAAAGAGTAATTAAATGCTATCTGGTTTCCTGTTTCAACACACACTTAAAGTACCTAATTAAAAGCAACTATTTACTCATTGAATTTTAGAAAGAAATTGTCAGGTATGATCGGTTTCGTATAAAATACACATTAAATACTTTAAATACGTAGTACGAAATCAGAACTAGATTCGTTCTTCACCCATCTACTCGCTGAATGAAAAGTGTTTGGTATTAAACACAATATGTCAACAAACATGTCGTGGATATGTTGCTAGAGACGCGTATTTATTATGCGCCCCAAGAGGTCGAACATTGGCTCGCGTTCCAGCCACGTCAAATGGATACCGTATTGGAAGGCGCGTTAAATTGTTCGCTGGAACGCTCAAACATGGAGCGAGCCACTCCCTCTGCAGGGCTAGCATGGGCAGGAGACAATTTTATCCCCGGGAAAAGGAGAAAATGTTTATCCACTCGCTTCGTTTTATCCACCCTTCGAGTCCATGCTCGATATTCGATATTCACCGGTGTACCCAGTACATCGGTGAATATAACATCCACAGTAGATAAAATCGGAGGTGACTTAAATAGAATTTTTGTATGAATATAAACTTAAACCCACGTCCAATGAACTAGGATAAAATTGTCCCTTTAAAATGTAAAGCCAAATAAAAAATATTTTTTTTATCTTTCATTTGGCCCCATGCTACGGACGGGGGAAATATGTCTACTCGTTATGTCAAACGCACATTGGCATAAGGACAAGATAATTTCATCTCTTGTCAGTGGATAAAATCGGGGGATAAATTTTTTGGTCCCAGTCCATGCTAGCCCTGCTGGCGTCGGTTTTTACAGCGTATCAATGTACATAGTTAAGTTTTGTCACGCGCCGGTGTGGACGGTTGTTTTCATCATTCGTGTGTTCGTTGCATTCCAAGCTATGGATAACCAGATTTGCCGTAAATTGATAAAATTACATGATTCAAAAGAACTGCTGTGGAATAGCAAAATTCATTTCTACGATTCCGTAGTTACACATCAAGGAACCCCTATAGTTTCGCCATGTCTGTCCATCCGCGGTTTTACTCAACAAATCCTAGGTTCTAGAAAACTATAAATCTTGGCATATTTATGGATATTAATCACCCCGAAAAACTGTGAAATAAAATCTTAAAAAAACATTTTCATTTTGGGTGTTTACCATACAAGTAAGAGGACATCTTTTCGATTCAGTGGTGTGTGCCCCCCCCCCCCCCCCCCCAGTCATCTACTAACTAACCAGCTGTTTTTGGAAACATAAAAAGTATACACGATAGTAGCATATATAATGAAGTTAAAACAACACACACGCGGTAGAGCCATGCTGCAGTTATATTATGGTTGTAGCACGAATGGGTCGGCTCAACCAGGGTAGGAACAAGCTCTCACATTATACCAGCTTAAAATAGCAGCTTAATGCTGTTATGTTTCGTATGGTGAGAGTAGAGAACCGGAGACCCTCTTTACTGGAAACGAGAAATTCCATGTTAGTCCTCACGGGTGACAAGACATCCGCATTTTGATTCATAATCGAGGATAAATGTAGATGAATATGGGCCACAGCATCCACTTACCATCAGGTGGACTGTGCGCTCGTTTCGATCTACTAAGAACTATCACAGCTAAATAGAATTACGAAGTTAACGAGTAGTAGTCGACTAACATATAAAATGCACTTGGATTAGTAAAAATTTCGTTACAAGAAAATGACTTAAAACTAGCTGCATTTTAACTATGTTATGTTACTGTAAACTGCTGAAAATAAATGAAGAAAACGACTTATATGCATTACTACTAAAGCTTTATTTTTTAGTCGCGGGATAGACAGGGAGGATCTTTCGTACTTACTACTTTCACTTTTTTTTTACTTGGTTGTAATTGTAGGCCTTATTCAAAGTATTCATACATTATATAGCCTTATACAGTTTCATTCTTCACACTTTGTTTTTGGTTTTTTTTTTTTTTTATAGGATAAGGGTGCCAAACGAGCACACAGTCCACCTGATGGTAAGTGGTTGCTGCGGCCCATAGACATCTACATCTATCCTCGTTTGCGAATCAAAATGCAGATGCGTTGTCACCCGTGAGGACTAAGATGGAATGCCTCATTTCCAGTAAAAAGGGCCTCCGGCCACCTGCACTCACCAAGCGAAACGCAGAGGTAAACCTCTACTTCACGCTGGTATTCTGTGAGGTCGTGGTACCACCCCGGTTCAAGCCGGCCCATCCGTGCCACCACGGTTTACGCGGGTGACCTCACGAAAATTTAGGGCATTGGTGGTTTACGTGAAGGTTCGTTACGGTCAATGTATATCTTAAGGTTGTACCGCCGAGAATATATAGATACTCGTACATAGTCAACTATGATCATCTTTGTACCTTGGCATGTGAATAATTTGATCTAAATAGTATTATTTTTAAAATTCGAAAAGTTTTTTAATCTTTTTTGAATACCAATCGCTAAAAGTTTGTTTTGAAACTAAGTCCTTTAGTTACCATATTCCTATTTGGGCCCATTTTAATCCTTATAGCAGTCAAACCGCAAACTCACTTATTATGCTCATCATCAAGAAAGCCTACGTATTGTGACGTGCAGCTACGGAACCCTACCTCTTATATAATGTAATCTTATCTCACATTGTGCGTGGCCCGACACGTAGTTGGCCAGTTTTATATTAATAAATCGCTCAGAGAACGTGCGGCGAGAACTACGGAAGCGGCAGCTGCCGCTGCACTGGAACAGCTGCCACGCGCACCAGGCGCGCTTAGGTTATATACTTTGAACCCCCCACATTAGGATTTTCTCCCGTGTCGTGGAGGCAGTTTTCAAACGTAAATTTCACGAGGACAAGCATCCAGACCCGGAACAATTATTTATAATTGGCCATACAAATGCTTGTTCCGAGAGCGCAACAACACATTGCTAAGCTACTGCGCCACGGAGCACTAATATTTATTGATTTAAAAATTTGATTGCCTTAACCGTAAAGGTTACGAAATACGTACTTAATGTCAGTTAACCTTCTCTGCCCGTAAGCCCATGGCGTGGTGAGAAATTAGTGGCAGGTGACTTAAATAATTAAATACAATAACCAGAAATAGATGTAACATGTATTAAAATAAGGCTTACAAATTACACAAATACACATGAATGGAAACAAATACAAAATAGTCCAAATATACAAATTATCTTTAACACATAAGCTACACAACGAAACATAAGCTTGTGCAGTAACTGAAGGTAATGAATTATATAGGTATTTTTTTATTTGTGCGAGCAGCTATGCAAGTCTAGAGAGACAAGTATATATTTTACGCTGGTATTCTGTGAGAGAGTGGTCCTACCTCGGTCGAGCCGACTCATTCGTGCTACAACCTTAATATAGCTGCAGCGTGGCTCTACCACTTTGATGCCTAGTATATTATTAATTTAAAATAAATATTGTGAAACAAGCATGAGTGTGTGTCTAAATACCTAGTACAAAATTTGAACTAAATTCGTCCTTCACACATCTGCTCACTGAATGAAAAATATTTTGTATTAAACATTAATTAATACCTTAATTAAGCTGAAACAAGTATTTGTATGGCCTACAAATGTTCCGGGTCTGGATGTTTTTATTTGCGCAATTTGTATATGTAAGTTGACTCCACGAGACAGGAGAAAATCCTAGTGTGGAGGAGGTAACGTTATACAAACAATTTAAAAATGATTAATGCAACATCGTGTTTACAGTCTAATAAATCAAGCGTTTCTTGATAACAATCGACCAATTTTAATGCATTCATCAACATAACCTTCGTTTCATTTATTTATATTTTCTTCACTTGCTTACCAAACAAATTTAATATCAATCGGAAGTACAAAACATGCAAAAATTAGATTGCCTACCTTTCTCTATTGTCTATTACCGAGTTGCCAGGTCAATGGCACATGTGGTAAATTGATCGGTACTTTAACCCCCACTAATAAATTATCTTTTGTTAGCATTGTACTTGAGTCCAAACGATTTTCCATAGGCCTCAGTAACTCCTATTAATTGTTTTATTGTCCCAATCTAGGACTCAGGATAATTAATTAAATAAATAAATATTTCTCACACAGTTCACCTGATGGTAAGAAGTGTGGCTTAAGCAGACGACTATCACAGGCTGATAAAAAGAAACAAGTCAAAATTGAATTAAGCAAACGTCACTATAGAAATTAATTTAGCCTCGAAATCAATTTGAAAGTCCGTACAAACCACAAAACAACAGCGCTTCTAACTAGTTAAATGTCATCATCATCATAATCATTAGAGCCTATCCAATTTGAACATAGACCCTCTGCCTTACACTAGGATATTTGCTAAAGTTGCCACGATTGGTGGACGGGCAGGCAACCGTTTATATAATTTAGAGTTGTTATCAGGAAGATATCCTTCACTTCACTGCTGGCCGTTTGAAGAAGCTCAAAGTCGCTCAGCAAGGTATGGAGAGGGCTATGCTCAGCGTTTCTTTGCGTGATAGACTTAAAAACGAGGATACCCGCAGTAGACCAGATTAACCGACATATCCAAAGAATCAGTATGCTGAAGTGGCAATGGGCCGGCCATGTAGCTCTAAGAACCGACAACCGATGGGGGAGAAAGGTTCTTGAGTGGCAGCCTCGTACCGACAGGCGAAGTGTAGGGCTTCCCCCCACTAGATGGAGTGACGACCTGGTAAGACATTCAGGAAGTCGATGGATGCAGGTGGCTCGGCACTGTGCTTCGTGACATTCCTTGGGGGAGGTCTATGTTCGGCAGTGGACTTGTGAAGGGCTGTAATGATGATAATGATGATCAGGAAGATGCTGCTGCACATTTCCTGTTTCAGTTTCTCTCTGTCACCTCTTACGACACTCACGAGACGATAAGTGGCAGTAGATCTTCCGAACCTCTTCACTTCCCACAATAACGCAGCTACAACCGCGGTGACATCAACGGCGAGATACATGCCCCTACAATTATGTCCCTAAAATTTGAAACGTTTACTTCGCTTTTTAAAGACCTGATATTACGACAAGAATTGTTGGTGTGACGTGTATACTTTTTGTGGTAAATCATCTTCAAATACACAGAAATCACATCCATACTTACGCGTGCTTTCGCACTGCAATCATCATTTTCTTGACTCCATTATTCTTAACAATTATTAATATGTAAAAAATATTTTGATTGATGTGTAACTGTGTAGTGGCGGTGTAAGAAGAATAGTATATACTACTATATACTATGCTTTATATGCGACCGATTAAAACTGAAACAGGATAATAAGTTGGGATAGTAGTCAACTTAAAGTTGCTAACTTGCTTATTTTTACGCTAAGGTAGTCAATGAGCAGCTACATCTTCTCGATACCAATTCAAAAAATTAAAAAGTGCGGCTGAACCCGCCTGTCAAGCGTGACAACTATGGCAAAATTCCTCTTATACATTTTAACCTCTCAACTGCGGAGATTCTAACCCCCCTAATCCGTTGACTGCGGAGCTGTTTAAAAAAAGGACGGCTTATTGGGCACAGTCCGCCTTAACGCAAATTTCTTGATTCTGGTATATCAAATACTATAACAGGTATACATTTTTGAATACTCTATGAAATTTCCTATAAACAAGTACATAGATTTAATAAAGTCCTAGAGTAATCAGTGTAAGTAAATGTTGAGTAAAATTAAAATTGTCATATTTCTCAATGAAACAAAGATTTTAGTAGATCAATTTTGTTTTATTGTGACCTTAAATCTATTATTTACAATACTTATTTGCAAACTCGTAGGCTACAATACAATTTCTTATCATAAAACGCATTAAAAATAAGCTTAGAAGTAACTAACAATCAACTTACACGGATGTAGAATGTAGTTCGGACTGGATGCGGTATTAATGCATTAGTAGATTAATGCACCACTCAAGTGGTGCCAGGATAATGAAGAACAAATTAAAATGGATATTCTGGCATCTTCGTGTGAGGCTAAGCAATTTGGTAAGTTCTGGCAGCATACGAACAGACTGAATGCAAGGTCGAGTCTCTCAGATCAAGTGGGGGGCGTGAGTGGGTGTCGGAACATAGCGAACTTGTTCAAGTCGCAGTTTAAGGTGGAACCGTGCAAGCTTAATTCTATGGTAAATGATGGCGACGCTGTGGCCAGTGTGAATATGGGGGGTAGTCCGCTGCGCTTCACAATCGATGAAGTTAAAACAACTATTAACAATATGAAACGTGGGAAATCACCAGGTCACGATGGCCTCAGCGTCGAACACCTCAGATATGCGGGTGCGCACCTTCACAGAGTCCTCAGGTTACTCTACAACCTATGTGTTAGTCATGGTTACTTACCCGATACAATGATGATGACAGTGGTCGTGCCTATCCTTAAGAATAGGACGGGCGATGCAGCGGATGAAACCAACTACAGGCCGATATCCTTGGCGACCATCTCGGCTAAGGTTCTGGACAGTCTGCTTGATACACAGTTAAGTAAGGCAGTTAAATTACATGATGCTCAGTTCGGATTTAGGCCTGAACTATCAACGGAGAGCGCAATATTGTGTATCAAGCAGACTGTGCGGTACTACACGGATAGGAAGACTCAGGTTTATGCGTGTTTCCTGGATTTGTCTAAAGCCTTCGACCGAGTGTCTTATAAAATCCTATGGCAAAAATTAAAACGGGAAAGTAGCTTGAGACCAGAATTGGTTTCACTGTTAGAATATTGGTACGGTAACCAGACTAACACAGTTAGATGGGGTAACGCCTTAAGTGATCCCTACAAACTAGGGTGCGGAGTAAGGCAGGGAGGGCTGACGTCACCCAGGCTGTTTAATCTTTATGTTAACAGACTGATTGAGAGGCTCAGCAGAGCAGGTGTCGGCTGCTCAATAGACGGTGTATCCATGAATAATCTTAGTTACGCAGACGACATGGTTCTGTTGAGCCCCTCAGTCAGCGGGCTTCGAAAGCTGTTGAAAATTTGTGAAGAATATGCCGAGGAGACTGGACTCAGTTACAACTCAAAAAAGAGTGAATTTATTGTCTTTAGAGGCAAAAACAAACCACTTGATTTCACGCCACGTATCCAGCTATGTGGGATTCCTCTGAGACAAGTGGCTGAGTTTAGGTACCTCGGACATATTCTAACTGAACGCCTGGATGATGACAGTGACATTGAACGAGAGCGCCGAGCGCTGTCGGTCCGGGGCAATATGTTGGCTCGTAGATTTGCACGTAGTACGACTCAAGTCAAGTTAACTTTGTTCAAGGCGTATTGCCAAAACTTTTACACGTGCAGTCTGTGGACTGACTATACGCGGCGGGCCTACAGTGCTCTGCGTGTTCAGTACAACAATGTGCTGAGGGTGATGTTGAGGAAGCCTCCACACTGCAGTGCGTCGGCTATGTTTGCGGATGCTCGTGTGGACGACTTCTACGCGATCATGCGCAGGCGTGCCGCGTCCATGATGAGCAGGCTAGTGAGGAGCTCAAACACCCTTCTCGGCGCATTGGCTGTGAAGCTGGATAGCCCGCTCTGGAGGGCTTGGAATGGTGCACACACCAGCACCAGGAGAATCCCACCTGGAGTTCGCTATGTGAGACTGGGGGTAGGTTAAGCTACTAATATAGGATAAGTACTATTTTAACTAACATTTTAATATCAACTTCTATTGTATTCCATACTAACATTAGGCTAAGTAAGTTTTACTAACAATCTATGACTATTGATGGTCGAAATAAAGTATTATTATTATTATATTATTATTATTATTAGTCAATAAATATATATTAAAAAAAGTAGATTCACACATAATCAAAGAAATTAAAGGTTTTATTTAACGATTTTGCAAAGTATATACAAATAAAATGTAAATTAAAATAACCGCTAAAAATATATTTCTGAGGTGGAGTGAATACCACAAACTGTTTATATTAATATAAAAAATAAATTAATTTTATTAATTAATTAAGGCTTTAACTACTCTGAATGACCTTGACGAAACGGCTATCGCAGAGATTTTAGCCAACGTGAAAACCGTCTAGCAACTACGTTCTGTATTACTTATAAAAGTGCAAAGATTAATAGACTACAGAGATGACAAATATAAAAGTGACATACTGCCCGTTATGCTTGCGCATCACTGAGAATTAAGTTGTAGTTACGCATCTTCAATTACATTGTGCTGTAGCTTTGTCCGGTAGGCGTCACGAGCTATCAAGTGTTCAAGTTTCAAGTACGTAAGAGTTTTTTTTATTATATATGTTAAATCGTATTTATTTGTATCGTATTAGTAGATCTGGGTCAAAGGGTTCGCTGTAAATTTTTCCCGGGTTTGATCCTCGACAGCACGAATGCAATTTGTAATTGCGAATTTCGTCAACACGCATTGGGGCAGTTCGGCGGGCATTTCCTTGCCTTAAAACCCTCTCAGAAATAAAAAAAGAGTTCTGTGCCCAGTAGAGGGACTTGTATAGCCTTTTACATTACTTTGTAGCAATATTTATATTATATTATATTATATTATATTTATATTATATTAGATACAGAAGGGTACCTTATGCTGACAAAAATATCACGTGGAGGCGACGAAAACGTAAAACATCTTTGTACCTAGATAAAACGTTCGAAAGATTGTCAATCATATCATACGCCACATTTTCTATAGAGCGTAGAACATTACAGATAGGGCAAAATAAAAAATAATCCAAAATATTATGGGAACTATTTATTAATAATGTATACATTTATAGGTATTTATAATAAAAATAATGAACAAGCTGCAAGGTACAACTAATAATGTTTCTTGTAAACACAATTGTAAAATTCCTGTTTTAATGTTTACCAATGGTTATTTGATGAATCGTAGTCAAGATCACTTCATATAAAATATATTTAATTAAAATTGACACATGACCTATTTGGCTTTCTACTTACAACTCGGCGGAAATTTAAAAAGAAGATTTTGTCTTTTCACACAAGTATTGTTTACAACTGGCGTGGTTTCGAAAAGCGTGATTAAGTGTCAGCGGTATATAATCAATTAAATACTGAACTTTTTGAATTTTTTTTTATTTTTTTTTGTTATATCTTCTTAAAAACTGACGCCATCTGACTATTTTTTTTCTAACGCAAAAGGATAAGTTAGACTAAGTTAGATAAACTTGGATAAGTTTGTAATTTTTTTAATTTTATCACAAAATATCCGCAATAAATTATTACCTTTTCTAAAGTGATTCTCTCCTCATAGTTTCGGCGTGACTGTAGGATGTTATACTGAGTCACCGTCAGTTACTAAGCGGCCATAAATCATTATATGTATGTATAGACATACATATATTAATTTTTTGATTTTAATATTTATGTTTTTTTTTGAATTTTGATTGATATTTTAAACCTGTTAAAATTATTTTTCCATACCAATTGATGGTCCTGAGTATAATGCCAGTTATGCTCTTTGGCTGAAGTTATTTTTTATTTTATGCTCAATTGCAGACAAAACAATATTGATAGCGCATTTCTAAAACAAAACTTTACCTCTTTTTTTCTAATGGAGCTATTATTAGTGTACACCTAACACGGCGGAATAGTTATTATTATCTATAAGACCATTTGCAGAAACAGTTTTTAATTTTTTTAAACAGTGGTTAATAGTTATGAGTATAATATTTTATCAGCTGCTTTGTTTATAGTGTCTTGAGCAACACTTTACCGGTTTCTGTACAGAAAATGATGCTGGCTTTGCAAATATGGATGGCCGCTACCTTTGAATATAATACTCGCTATGTTACACTTATTTACATAGAAACTTTAATTATCATTTGCATAAAATTCTAAATAGCACTTTTTACACAAGAAAGTAAACTTTTAGATCAGTCCATCTTGTTTTTCACTAATTAAGTGAAAAGTAAAACAAACCAATAGGTGCCGTAATTTAAAAATTCTTGCAACTTTTTATAGAAAAGCATGACCTTATCATAATATAATAGTCAATCATTTAGCCATGTGATATAACTTTTATGTGTGCCAGTCAAACATTATTGATGATATTCGGGTCATTATACTGGAAATAGTCTTTTAAATATTTTGTAGTACAATTGATAATCTTCAGTATGATTGACCATGTATATGACTTTTATAACTCTATGTTATTTTTGATGTAAATTATTATTGCAGATAAAAGCCCTTTCACATTTATTGTATTCTCGAATTAAATTAATCAAAATGAAAATAAGAATTTTGGCTCTTTATAACTGATCTTTAAATGTAAAACACTGACTTGAAATTATATAATTATCGGCATTTTTTTAATTCATTGAACTTTTTTAAGATTGTGTTGAAACTCTATTGGTAAAAAAAAAACAAATATATATATATATATATATATATATATATATATATATATATATATATATATATATATATATATATATTATAGTTCTCGATGAAAATAAAGTATGCGCGTTACATCGCATCCCATCAAGAATTTCTAATGTAATTCTTGGTGTAAAGCTAAGACGTGATAATAACTGTAAACAATAGAATAACAAAACAATGAAAATATTTGTAAATACTTGCTTTATAACCAACTAAATATTATTTGACCGTAATAAAATAAAACAAGGTAGTCTTCGGCATGAAAGTAAAAATATATATTTTCGATTATTTTTGCAATATCTAACAGCCGGATCAGCGCGCGATTCTTATTCATCTAAAGATGCTAAATTCCAGCAAGCACTGTTAAATTCAATAGGAGTGACAGAAAAACGGTTCTTGATATAGAAGAGTAAATAAATTATTTAACATATAAAGTAAAATCACTTTATTAAAAATCAAAATAGCCCAATAGCTTTATTAACATGAGATATATAATTGTAGGAGTGCTTACAATACTTAACATTATTTTACTGAACTCTCTGAAAGTTTTTTTTAATAGAATAAGGGTGACAAACGAGCACACAGTCCACCTGATGGTAAGTGGTTGCTACGGCCCATAGACATCTACATCTATTCTCGATTACGTATCAAAATGTAGATGCGTTGTCACCCGTGAGAACTAAGTTGTAATGCCTCGTTTCCAGTAAAAAGGTTCTCCGGTTCTCTACAATCACCATACCAAACACAGCAGGGTTAAACTGCTATTTTACATAGTATGCCGTGAGAGCGTGGTCCTTCCCCGGTCTAGCCGACCCATTCGTGCTACAACTATACCTACTACTAATATAGCTGCAGCATGGCTCTACCACGTAAGAAAAAATTGACGTTGAAAATCTGGAGGTCCGGTAGTGCCCCCGCCAAGTCGAGCAAAAAAACGGGACGGCCGTACCATCCCTTTCTCGAAGCAGTTCAGGCCATTTCTGAAACCCTATAACTTCGTTATGGATAAAACTAGAAGCCTGAGCCTTTTTACTAAACAAGTAGGCATTGTATAAACTCGGCATATTCCAAATTTTCTTAAATTTGAACCAGTAGTTTAAAACTTAAACTAAACTTAACTAAACAATCTAATTTAATATAATATATATTACTTGTGAGATATATTGTGTTTTCATGCGATTGCCAAGTCAATCTATGTATCAATCTATGGACTGAATAAATTAACCGACTTGGTATTACATGGATCTCACAAATTTTTACGGTAGAAGAACTCATTTGCGAGACTTGGCTTTTTTACAAGTTATGTTTTTAATAGCATTTAAGTATTTTCAGAAGCAACTTTGCAATTATTTTCTATTGAGTGAATTTTTGTGGAATCGTGTTTTGCAATCCGCCACCTGAAATACGTACAATGTTTTTTCGATAACGATGTGAAATTACAAAACGATCCCCATGCATATCAATGTGGCTCTATACAGCCTCTTAATATGAACATACCTCGGGATTCAGAGATTTTAAAAGTTTTCATGCGTAGATAATGGAAGATATAATATTATATTATTACTGTCTCGTGTGAGGCAACCTTTATACTAATATACATATTCTCATCATATTTTTATGGTTAGTTAGAAAAATTATATCTAAATGCAAACTTTCTCAGGGTAATTTTTTTTTCTATTTTTACCCAGCAAGTAGCAAAGCAACTACAATCCCATCGGTAAGTGGTTATGTAGCCTAAGATGGTGAATTGCACTGACTTAACAAAAACCTATTCAGTCTTGCCTAATAGTACTAGGTAAGTATTATTTGCGACCTATTTGTGTGTGTGTGTGTGTGTGTGTGTGTGTGTGTGTGTGTGTGTGTGTGTGTGTGTGTTGTGTGTGTGTGTGTGTGTGTGTGTGTGAAGAAAAGCGTATGAGAATACGTGAAGAGGAATAAAGGTTGAGTACTACTTCGCTTAACTGTACGAGGTTGCCACTCGAGAACCTTTCTTCCTATTTTTTATATATTTTCCAAGTTACATAGCCATCCCTTTGCCATTTCACTGTAAAATTCCGTTGGGCTATGTCAGTTACTCTGGTTCTACTGCGAATATCTTCATTTCTAACTTTATCCCGTAGAGAAACCCCTCTCCAATTTAAAATTTTTACATTTTTTAGATGATAGTTTGTCTAACATAAAAAAAAACAAAACCCAAGAATGTCTATTTAGTTATTTATACTTAGGGAAGCACCATTTTTTTATTTATTTAAATTGTTTGATTTAATTTGAGAACAGTGTACCTAAATGTAAGTATCTGTATCTATATTCCCCTCGAATAATATTTTATAAAGTCATACTCATAAAAACAGCGTTTTATTGTAATACATAATTATAAAATTCAGTATCAACTAATTAATAAAAATATGCATCAATAAAATTACATAGGTAATAAAAACTATCGAAATCTAAGTAACGAGAGCATGTTGGTCGTTCCACATCTAAATTATATAAAAATGCATTTTTCAATTTCACTAATCAACGTCGCCGCGAAAATTTCTTCTTCTTTGGGCACTTTAAAAATAAATTTATTTAGAAAATAATATTTACAGTTACCAGTGTACAGATATTAACTAAATTAAGTATTTCTAGTCATAAAAAATATTTATAATTGAGTATAAACTTTTAAAAAACTAATATATAATTGAATAAAGTCGCCCCGACACCGAAGCGCGGTCCAGCCTCGACAATGTCCGAAAACGGACTGTGACAGGCTGACAGGGCGACAGAGCATGCGCGCTCGCGTAAATATATTCAATTTCAGGGAAAAATGATATTTTCTCTTATAAAACGGGGAATAAAAATAAAACTCTCAATTAAAAATATTAATATTTTTAAGGCCTTTTTTTTAGTGTAAGAACTATTTAAAAAGCTTGTACCGTTTTGGAGAAATTTTGCAAAATATGACAAAGATAGGTACTCTTTGGGGATTTTTTTCCTAATAAGGGGTTGACAAAAATACAATTTTGTTCAATTAAAAACATTTACCAAATCCTCTTCTGTTACCGTGTATTTTTTCTTTGTGGATTAAATGAACAGTTATTGAGATTTTTTTACTTAAATATCCAAGATTTAGGCATTTCAACCACTGTTAAGGCCTTAATAACGCAGCCAGCGTTCTTGGCACGATACCGCGGGGAGTAGGACTATATGATATTTAAGTTTCTAGTTTTAATTTTTTTTATTATTATTATAGTTTTTAGTATTGTAGATAAAAATAAGTATTATGTATTATTTAATTTTGAAATATATATTTGTGTATTTTTTAATATTGTAGATAAAAATAAGTATTATGAAAAATAAATTAAAAATATTAAATATTAATAAATATACGTAAATACTTTCTACTTTTATTTTTTAGTAAATTGTTTAAAAATTGTTTAAATTCCGAAGCCTTGTGTTAACACACATGGCACATCCAATTGCCACTTCTAGTATTTCCTAAGTCATCGAATGATCGTGGAGTCAAACAAAGCTCCGTTTGCCTGCTCGAAGGCGCTAGTTTCTTTACCAATCTAACAATTCATTCGAATTTGAACTTTATGCAGTATGGCAAACTTTAGTTCCTTTTTTCGCCACCGGCAAACCAGAGAACTAGAATCCACTACCGCGGGCGTCTCAGAAATGGACACCATTGCACCTATTGCGCATTTACATTGATATATTGAAAATATTTCACTTTATCCTCATTTTGATGTATTAACATTGTGAATGGTGAACAATTATACATATTTTAATACAAAACTGACAATAAACACTAAAATTTTACATACATTTCAAGTCAATTTTCCGCAATCTGCATATTAGTTCTAAGGTAGCGGTTTGCTTCATACAAATTAATAAACCATTTCACACGTACTAAATGAGATAAAACACAAAATGAGGTTACAAATAGGAAGGTTACTTACCCAGTCATTGTTTTAATGCAATTCACCACACAATCAATCAAAATTTGTACGAAATAATTGCAAACAACTCCGATGTTAGCGCGCGTCAATCACACTGATGGCTGACTCAGGGGACAGACGAAATCAACAGATGATATTAATAAAAAATCTTACTAAAATGTGTAAGTGGTTTTTATATTATCCATTTTATCCTGTACATATCGACATATGGTACAATGAGTTAGACATAGTGCATAATGCTTTGTTTCTTCATTAAAAAAGCGGGTAAAAATGTCTAACACTTGGACACCCGCAGTCAACGGAGATATTGTCGTGTCCAAGTGTTAGACATCCGCAGCTGAATGGGGGGGAAGGGCTATCAGCAGTGGACTTTTAATGGTTGTAATGTATGATAAAAATTATATCAAAAAATATTTGTGTGTCATAATAATTGTATAAACAAGCCTATTAAACATTCAAAAGATAAGTTGATAAAATTTGTTATCGAGGTTTCTCTGAGTTCCTACATTGCGGACAATTTTAAGTAACCAACTCGTTTGTAGAAATAAAAGATATTAGTATCTCTTTATTCTTTGTTTATTAGGCAATAGCGTCTAACTAATATTAACAAAAAAATTGCGCTTGCCAACCCGTTTTCCAAGCGAGGCAACTATCGAAATAATAGCCTATGAGACAATCTTCGGGGGAGCAGTGCCTTCTTTGATTAGCTGTAATGAATAAATGAATTCACTGTTTTTATATTCGTTACTTAAATCTTAATATCTGCATGTCGTTTGAGTTAAGCCTGACTATACTTAGCTTAGTTGGTTAACGCTATTAAATGATATTTGTAAATTTAATTTTGTAGAAGTTAGTTATAAATATAGTCAGTGCTAAAATGCCTACCTACCTCTCCTAATATTATAATAATAATTTTAAGCTTACTTTGTACAATTGATGGGAATATTATTATGTATATTAATATAACATTAGTCAATTATGTACTATTCTTTTCTGTAGCTTGTATGTGAATTAATGGTTACGTTTAATTTTAGATTTTGTTCAAATGAGCCGAATACGTTTTTATATTTATACTAGCTGGTAGCCGGCGTGATGAGATACGATGAATCTCTGCCGCAGAAGAAATAATAGTGGAAATATATTGTTTAATTGAGAACGAAAATACATTCATTAAAATTTATTGATGTATAATTTTAAAATAAATTTGTCAGTATCCTTCGCGCAAGTGCAAGCAATATGTTGAATAAGTTTTACCGCAGTATGATGACCGGTAAATATATATTAGCATAAAATACTAACTAACAAATATTAATTTTTATATATTAGCTTTTAATAGATAGGTGGTCGAGAAGGGATTTGTGTTGTAGAGTAAAATTTTGATACTTCAATTTAATGTTTCCCACTTTTGTCTATACTAAATGGTGGATTAATTAAAATGTAAAAATAAATATAAAATACACATTTATTTATCAGTCATAATAAATATACATTTTACAAAAAAATATTTGAGCAATTTACTAATTTGACATAACATCGCTCAATTCCAGCCTTTGGAGTAGCCACTAGAGTAACCACCGTGTCCGCTTCCGAATCCGCTGCTGTATCCGGCGCTGTGTCCACCGCCGAGTCCACTTCCGAATCCGCCGCTGGACACTAATCTGTTCTCAGTTACAACTTGGGGCACGGAGACGACCTTGTTTACGTTGATGACTTGGGGTACGCTCACAACTTTAGGGACGTTCACAACTTTGTTGACGGTGACGAGCTGAGCTGACGGCGCGGAGTAGCCACCTAAGCCAGAGTAGCCGCTTGAGCCAGAGTAGCCTCCGTGGCCGGAGTAACCACCGCCGAGCGACAAGCCTCCTCCAAGGCCGCCGGAGTGCAGTCCTCCGAGGTAGCCGCGTTTTTCACGTGCGTTTTCTTCAGCTGCCACACATGCCACTAGGCACAGTACTGCGATCTAAATAAAAAAAAGTAAATACATTTAATATCGAGGGTAACATATTATTTTATTTTATTCTTGCCATTGTTGTCACTGGGTGAAATTCTAGATTAATTTTTGTGATTTGGTTAAACACTTTATTGTGAAACCAGTGCAAGTGTTTATCCAAATCACAAAAAATATTATTAGCTACAATTCACTTTTGAAAACCAAGGTATAATTTTCGAATTCAGCGTTTCAATAGAATTATATTTAGTCAATTGTGATTTTTTTTATAGAATAAGGGTGAGAAACGAGCAGACAATCCACCTGATGGTAAGTGGTTGCTGTGGCCCATAGAATCTACGTCTCTCTTCGTTTGCGAATAAAAATGCAGATGAATTGTCAGCCGTGAGGACTAATATAGAATGCCTCTTTTCCAGTGAAATGGGTCTCCGGTTCTCTACACTCACCATACGAATCATAGCAGCATTAAGCTGCTATTTTACATTGGTATTCTGTTAGAGCGTGATCCTTCCCCGGTAGAGCCGACCCATTCATGCTACAACTATATATATATATATATATATATATATATATATATATATATATATAAACCTTTACTGTTGAAACTTACGAAAGATTTCATGATTCTGTAAGGCGGTTAGGTTCTCTGGAGAGTGTTAGTCGAGTTGTGTTCGGACAGTCTTCCGCGCCGATATATATATCGCCGTTGCCCGATATTTCACAACGCGTCCTCGCTGAACGAATGCCGGGTAGAATCTTGCACTTAGAACTTTATAATTGTGCGTTTTACTATAATAACAAACAAAAATTACGACGATTAGGTTCGATTACTTCAAAAAAATAATTATGAAAACGACACGACCGGAGAGAGATCAGGCGCAGGACTTTACGTACTTTCCGTGGCCCGGAGATGAAATACAGCCATCTTCCTCTAGACTGCTACAGAAAATTTTTTGACAGTAAAAAGACAGATTTTTTGGCCCGACCCGGGATTCAAACCTTCATGGATAGCATCTGTGATTACGACCACTAGACCAACGACGTACTCAAAGTTATACTCTGAAAGTGTTGTAGGCCACTGCGTGTGTCTAACCTGTGCTGCATGTGTAAAATACTTTAAAGAATCTTTTATTTAAGTCAGTCATACTGATTTATGCATCGTGACAATCTGAGGGTGAGCAAAGTACTTTGGACCGCCAACGGTGTCCACTCACTCTATATGTCTGACTGACTCTGTTGACTGGGTGGTTCTCCGACAGCATATGCACTGTTGCGCTGTTCAGAGGAGTAAAGAGTAATTAAATGCTATCTGGTTTCCTGTTTCAACACACACTTAAAGTACCTAATTAAAAGCAACTATTTACTCATTGAATTTTAGGAAGAAATTGTCAGGTATGATCGGTTTCGTATAAAATACACATTAATTACTTTAAATACGTAGTATAAAATCACAACTAGATTCGTTCTTCACCCATCTGCTCGCCGAATGAAAAGTGTTTGGTATCAAACACAATATGTTAACAAACATGTCGTGGATTTTTTGCTAGAGCCGCGTATCGGTTATGCGCCCCAAGAGGTCGAACATTGGCGCGCGTTCCAGTCGCGTGAAATGGATACCGTATTGGAACGCGCGTTAAATTGTTCGCTGGAACGCTCAAACATGGAGTGAGCCATTCCCCTATGCAGGGCTAGCATGGGCAGGAGACAATTTTATCCCCGGGGAAAGAAGAAAATGTTTATCCCCTCGCTTCGTTTTATCCACCCTTCGAGCATGGGTACACCGGTGAATATAATATCCACAATATATAAAATCGGAGGTGACTTAGATAGAATTGTTGTATAATTATAAACCTAAACCCACGTCCAATGAACTAGGATATAATTGTCCCTTTCAAATGTAAAGCCAAATCAAAGATATTTTTTTTATCTTTCATTTGGCCCCATGCTACGGACGGGGGATATATGTCTACTCGTTATGTCAAACGCACATTGGCATAAGGACAAGATAATTTCATCTCTTGTCAGTGGATAAAATCGGGGGATAAATTTTTTGGTCCCAGTCCATGCTAGCCCTGCTGGCGTCGGTTTTTACAGCGTATCAATGTACATAGTTAAGTTTTGTCACGCGCCGGTGTGGACGGTTGTTTTCATCATTCGTGTGTTCGTTGCATTCCAAGCTATGGATAACCAGATTTGCCGTAAATTGATAAAATTACATGATTCAAAAGAACTGCTGTGGAATAGCAAAATTCGTTTTTACGATTCCGTAGTTACACATCAAGGAACCCCTATAGTTTCGCCATGTCTGTCCATCCGCGGTTTTACTCAACAAATCCTAGGTTCTAGAACACTATAAATCTTGGCATATTTATGGATATTTATCACCCCTAAAAAAGCTATGAAATATAATCTTAAAAAAAAACATTTTTTTTTAAGATAAGATTTTTTTTTAGTTGGTCGTAATTGTAGGCCTTATTCAAAGTATTCATACATTATATAGCCTTATACAGTTTCATTCTTCACACTTTGTTTTTGGTTTACGCGGGTGACCTCACGAAAATTTAGGGCATTGTTGGTTTACGTGAAGGTTCGTTACGGTCATATATGTATATCTTATGGTTGTACCGCCGAGAATATATAGATACTCGTACATAGTCAACTATGATCATCTTTGTACCTTGGCATGTGAATGATTTGATGTAAATAGTATTATTTTTAAAATTCAAAAAGTCTTTTAATCTTTTTTGAATACCAATCGCTACAAGTTTGTTTGAAAATAAGTTCTTCAGTTATCATATTCCTATTTGGGCTCATTTTGTCCTTATAGCGGTCAAACCGCAAACTCACTTATTATGCTCATCATCAAGAAAGCCTACGTATTGTGACGTGCAGCTACGGAACCCTACCTCTTATATAATGTAATCTTATCTCACATTGTGCGTGACCCGACACGTACTTGGCCAGTTTTATATTAATAAATCGCTCAGAGAAGGTGCACGGCGAGAACTACGGAAGCGGCAGCTGCCGCTGCACTGGAACAGCTGCCGCGCGCACCAGGCGCGCTTAGTTTATATACTTCTAACCCCACACTAGGATTTTCTCCTGTGTCGTGGAGGCAGTTTCCAAACGTAAATTTTACGAGGACAAACATCCAGGTCCGGAAGAGTTATATAAAGGTCATACAAATACTTGTTCCGAGCGGCATTCGAACCCGCGGCACTCAGCGCAACAACACATTGCTAAGCTACTGCGCCACGGAGCACTAATATTTATTGATTTAAGAATTTGATTGCTTTAACTGTAAAGGTTACGAAATACGTACTTAATGTCAGTTAGCCTTCTCTGCCCGTTAGCCCATGCCGTGGTGAGAAATTAGTGGCAGGTGACTTAATTAACTAAATACAATAACCAGAAATAAATATAATATGTATTTAAATTAGGCTTACAAATTACACAAATACATATGAATGCAAACAAATACATAATAGTCCAAATATACAAATTATCTTTAACACATAAGCTACACAACGAAACATCAGCTTGTGCAGTAACTGAAGGTAATGAATTATATAGGTATTTTTTTTATTTGTGCGAGCAGCTATGCAGGTCTAGAAAGACCAGTATATATTTTCTCGGTCGAGGCGACTCATTCGACCTTAGACCTTAATATAGCTGCAGCGGGGCTCTACCACTTTGATGCCTAGTATATTATTAATTTAAAATAAATATTGTGAAACAAGCACGAGTGTGTGTCTAAATACCTAGTACAAAATCTGAACTAAATTCGTCCTTCACACATCTGCTCACTGAATGAAAAATATTTTGTATTAAACATTAATTAATACCTTAATTAAGTTGAAACAAGTATTTGTATGGCCTACAAATGTTCCGGGTCTGGATGTTTTTATTTGCGCAATTTGTATATGTAAGTTGACTCCACGAGACAGGAGAAAATCCTAGTGTGGAGGAGGTAACGTTATACAAACAATTTAAAAATGATTAATGCAACATCGTGTTTACAGTCTAATAAATCAAGCGTTTCTTGATAACAATCGACCAATTTTAATGCATTCATCAACATAACCTTCGTTTCATTTATTTATATTTTCTTCACGTGCTTACCAAACAAATTTAATATCAATCGGAAGTACAAAACATGCAAAAATTAGATTGCCTACCTTTCTCTATTGTCTATTACCGAGTTGCCAGGTCAATGGCACATGTGGTAAATTGATCGGTACTTTAACCCCCACTAATAAATTATCTTTTGTTAGCATTGTACTTGAGTCCAAACGATTTTCCATAGGCCTCAGTAACTCCTATTAATTGTTTTATAGTCCCAATCTAGGACTCAGGATAATTAATTAAATAAATAAATATTTCTCACACAGTCCACCTCATGGTAAGAAGTGTGGCTTAAGCAGTGGACTATCAGAGGCTGATAAAAAGAAACAAGTCAAAATTGAATTAAGTAAACGTCACTGTAGAAATTAATTTAGCCTCGAAATCAATTTGAAAGTCCGTACAAACCACAAAACAACAGCGCTTCTAACTAGTTAAATGTCATCATCATCATAATCATTAGAGCCTATCCAATTTGAACATAGACCCTCTGCCTTACAATAGGATATTTGCTAAAGTTGCCACGATTGGCGGACGGGCAGGCAACCGTTTATATAATTTAGAGTTGTTATCAGGAAGATATCCTTCACTTCACTGCTGGCCGTATGAAGAAGCTCAAAGTCGCTCAGTGAGCTACGGAGAGAGCTATGTTTGGCATTTCTCTGTGTGATAGACTAGACTAGAAAAACGAGGATATCCGCAGTAGAACCAGAGTAAACGACATGCCCAAAGAATTAGTATGCTGAAGTGGTAACGGCCGGCCATATAGCTCGAAGATTCGACAACTGATTGGGAAGAAAGGTTCCTGAGTGGCAGCCTCATACCGACAGGCGAAGTGTAAGTCCCTGGATGCAGGTGGCTCGGCACTGTGCTTTGTGGCATTCCTTGAGGGAGGCCTATGTTCAGCCGTGGGCTTGTGAAGGGCTGTAATGATGATAATGATGATCAGAAAGATGCTGCTGCACATTTCCTGTGTCAGTTTCTTTCTGTCACCTCTTACGACACTCACAACACGATGAGTGGCAGTAGATTTTCCGAACCTCTTCACTTCCCACAATAACACAGCTACAACCGCGGTGACATCAACGGCGAGATAAATGCCCCTACAATGAGGTCCCTGAAATTTGAAACATTTACTTCGCTTTTTAAAAGAACTGATATTACGACAAAAATTGTTGGTGTGACGTGTATATTTGTTGTGGTAAATCATCTTCAAATACACAGAAATCACATCCATACTTACGCGTACTTTCGCACTGCAGTCAACATTTTCTTGACACAGTTATTTTTAAAAATTATTTATGTGTTAAAATATTTTCATTGATGTGTAACTGTGTAGTGACGTTATAAGAAGAATAGTATATACTACTAGCTTTATATGTGATAGATTAAAAATGAAACAGGATAATAAGTTGGGATAGTAGTCAACTTAAAGTTGCTAAATTGCTTATTTTTACGCTAAGGTAGTCAATGGGCAGCTACATCTTCTCGATATCAATTCAAAAAATTAAAAAGTGCAACTGAACCCGCCTGTCAAGCGTGACAACTATGGCAAAATTCCTCTTATATATTTTAACCTCTCAACTGCGGATATTCTAACCCCCCCTAATCCGTTGAATGCGGAGCTGTTTAATAAAATGGACGGCTGATTGGGCGCAGTCCGCCTTAACGCAAATTTCTTGATTATGGTATATCAAATACTATAACATGTATACATTTTTGAATACTCTATGAGATTTCCTATAAATTAGTACATAGATTTAATAAAGTCCTAGAGTAATTAGTGTAAGTAAATGTTGAGTAAAATCAAAATTGTCATATTTCTCAATGAAACAAAGATTTTAGTAGATCAATTTTGTTTTATAGTGACCTTAAATCTATTATTTACAATACTTATGTGCAAACTCGTAGGCTACAATACAATTTTTTATCATAAAACGCATTAAAAATAAGCTTACAAGTAACTAACAATCAACTTACACGGATGTAGAATGTAGTTCGAATTAGATGCGGGATTAATGCATTAGTCAATAAATATATATTAAAAGAAAGTAGATTCACACATAATCAAAGAAATTAAAGCTTTTATTTTACGATTTTGCAAAGTATATCCAAATAAAATGCAAATTAAAAAAAAATCGCTAAAAATATTTTTCGGAGGTGGAGTGAATACCACAAACTGTTTATATTAATATAAAAAATAAATTAATTTTATTAATTAATTAATAACGCAGCCAGCGTTATTGGCACGATACCGCGGGGAGTAGGACTATATGATATTTAAGTTTCTAGTTTTAATTTTTTTTTAATTATTATTATTGTTTTTAGTATTGTAGATAAAAATAAGTATTATGTATTATTTAATTTTGAAATATATATTTGTGTATTTTTTAATATTGTAGATAAAAATAAGTATTATGAAAAATAAATTAAAAATATTAAATATTAAGAAATATACGTAAATACTTTCTACTTATATTTTTTAGTAAATTGTTTAAAAAAATTCCGAAGCCTTGTGTTAACACACATGGCACATCCAATTGTCACTTCTAGTATTTCCTAAGTCATCGAATGATCGTGGAGTCAAACAAAGCTCCGTTTGCCTGCTCGAAGGCGCTAGTTTCTTTACCAATCTAACAATTCATTTGAATTTGAACTATATTCAGTATGGCAAACTTTAGTTCCTTTTTTCGCAGAGACTGAAACAGAGAACTAGAATCCACTACCGCGGGCGTCTCAGAAAGGGACACCATTGCACCTATTGCGTATTTACATTGAAAATATTTCACTGTATCCTCATTTTGATGTATTAAAATTGTGTACGATGAACAATTATACATATTTTAATACAAAACTGACAATAAACACTAAAATTTTACATACATTTCAAGTCAAATTTCCGCAACCTGCATATTAGTTCTAAGATAGCGGTTTGCTTCATACACATTAAAAAACCATTTCACACGTACTAAATGAGACAAACACAAAATGAGGTTACAAATAGGAAGGTTACTTACCCAGTCATTGTTTTAACGCAATTCATCACACAATCAATCAAAATTTGTACGAAATAATTGCAAACAACTCCGATGTTAGCGCGCGTCAATCACACTGATGGCTGACTCAGGGGACAGACGAAATCAACAGGTGATATTTATAAAAAATCCTACTAAAGTAAGTGTAAGTGGTTTTTATATTATCCATTTTATCCTGTACATATCGACATATGGTACAATGAGTTAGACATAGTGCATAATGCTTTGTTTCTTCATTAAAAAAGCGGGTAAAAAATGTCTAACACTTGGACACCCGCAGTCAACGGAGATATTTTCGTGTCCAAGTGTTAGACATACGCAGCGGAAAGGGGGGGAGGGTTATGATTAGCAGTGGACTTTTAATGGTTGTAATGTATGATAAAAATCATATCAAAAAATGTTTGTGTCATAACAATTGTGTAAACAAGCCTATTAAACGTTCAAAAGATAAGTTGATAAAATTTGTTATCGAGGTTTCTCTGAGTTCCTACATTGCGGACAATTTTAAGTAACCATCTCGTTTGTAGAAATAAAAGATATTAGTATCTCTTTATTCATTGTTTACTAGGCAATAGCGTCTAATTAATAAAAACAAAAAAATTGCGCTTGCCAACCCGTTTTCCAAGCGAGGCAATTATAGAAATAATAGCCTATGAGGCAATCTTCAGGGGAGGCCTGCGTTGAGCAGTGCCTTCTTTGATAAGCTGTAATGAATAAATGAATTCACTGTTTTTATATTCGTTACTTAAATCTTAATAGCTGCATGTCGTTTGAGTTAAGCCTGACTTTACTTAGCTTAGTTGGTTAACGCTATTGACTGATATTTGTAAATTTAATTTTGTAGGAGTTGGTTATAAATATAGTCAGTGCTAAAATGTTACCTACCTCACCTAATATTATAATAATAATTTTATGCTTACTTTTAACAGTTGATGGGAATATTATTGTGTATATTAATACAATATTAGTTAATAATGTACGATTCTTTTCTGTAGCTTGTATGTGAATTAATGGTAACGTTTAATTTTAGATTTTGTTTAAATGAGCCGAATACGTTTTTATATTTATACGAGCTGGTAGCCGTGTAGTGGCGGTCAAGAATATCCACTACCCAATATCCTCTCGTGGGTGTCCGGCCACCGGCTCGTACCGGTAGGCGAAGTGTAGGGTGACCCCCCACGAGATGGAGTGACGACCTGGTAAGGCATGCAGGAAGTCGATGGATGCAGGTGACTCAGGACCGTGCTTTGTGGCATTCCTTGGGGGAGGCCTATATTCAGCAGTGGACTTATGAAAGGCTGTAATGATGATGATGATGACTAGCTGGTAGCCGGCGTGATGACATACGATGAATCTCTGCCGCAGAAGAAATAATTGTGGAAATATATTGTTTAATTAGGAATGATAAAACATTCATTGAAATTTATTGATGTATAATTTTAAAATAAATTTGTCAGTATGATACGCGCGCCTCCTTATTATATTAATTATATTATTATACTATGCCTATAACCTTCTCGCAAGTGCAAGCAATATGTTGAATAAGTTCTACCGCAATCTGATGAACGCTATGGCAGCGCATAAAATACGAACAAACAAAAATTAATTTTTATATATTAGATTATAATAGATAGGTGGTCGAGAAGGGATTTGTGTTGTAGAGTCAAATTTTGATATATCAATTTAACTTTCCCACTTTTATCGATAATAAATGGTGAATAATTTAAAATGTAAAAATGAATAAAAATATTTACACATTACACATTTATTTTTCAGTCAAATTAAACATACATATTACAAAAAAAAAATTAAGCAATTTACTAATTTGACATAACATCGCTCAATTCCAGCCTTTGGAGTAGCCACCAGAGTAACCACCGTGTCCGCTTCCGAATCCGCTGCTGTATCCGGCGCTGTGTCCACCGCCGAGTCCACTTCCGAATCCGCCGCTGGACACTAATCTGTTCTCAGATACAACTTGGGGCACAGAGATGACCTTGTTTACGTTGATGACTTGGGGAACGCTCACAACTTTAGGGACGTTCACAACTTTGTTGACGGTGACGAGCTGAGCTGACGGCGCGGAGCCACCTAAGCCAGAGTAGCCGCTTGAGCCAGAGTAGCCTCCGTGGCCGGAGTAACCACCGCCGAGCGACAAGCCTCCTCCAAGGCCGCCGGAGTGCAGTCCTCCGAGGTAGCCGCGTTTTTCACGTGCGTTTTCTTCAGCTGCCACACATGCCACTAGGCACAGTACTGCGATCTAAATAAAAAAAAGTAAATACATTTAATATCGAGGGGAACATATTATTTTATTTTATTCTTGCCATTGTTGTCACTGGGTGAAATTCTAGATTCATTTTTGTGATTTGGTTAAACACTATATTGTGAAACCAGTACAAGTGTTTATCCAAATCACAAAAAATATTATTAGCTACAATTCATTTTTGAAAACGTATAATTTTCAAATTTAGCTTTTCAGTAGAATTATATTTAGTAAATTGTGATTTTTTTATAGAATAAGGGTGACAAACGAGCACCTGATAGTAAGTGGTTGCTGTGGCCCATATAATCTACGTCTCTCTTCGTTTGCGAATTAAAATGCAGATGAATTGTCAGCCGTGAGGACTAATATACAATGCCTCTTTTCCAGTGAAACGGGTCTCCGGTTTTCTACACTCACCATACGAAACATAGCAGCATTAAGCTGCTATTTTACATTGGTATTCTGTTAGAGCGTGATCCTTCCCCGGTCGAGCCAATCCATTCATGCTACAACTATACTATTAATATAGCTGCAGCATGACTCTATCACGTGAAAGAAAAAAAATAAGTAGTTATGTAACATAGTCAAATCTATAAAGTATCAAAGCTAATTGAGATAAAAGCATATATATATATATAAACCTTTACTGTTGAAACTTACGAAAGATTTCATGATTCTGTAAAGCGGTAGGTTCCCTGGAGAATGTTAGTCGAGTTGTGTTCGGACAGTCTTCCGCGCCGATATATATATCGCCGTTGCCCGATATTTCACAACGCGTCCTCGCTGAACGAATGCCGGGTAGAATCTTGCACTTAGAACTTTATAATTGTGCGTTTTACTATAATAACAAACAAAAGTTACGACTCGGTAGCTAACGGCTTACCTGCTGCAGATCTTAGGTTCGATTACTTCAAAAAAATAATTATGAAAACGACACGACCGGAGAGAGATCAGGCGCAGGACTTTACGTACTTTCCGTGGCCCGGAGATGAAATACAGCCATCTTCCTCTAGACTGCTACAGAAAATTTCTTGACAGTAAAAAGACAGATTTTTTGGCCCGACCCGGGATTCAAACCTTCATGAATAGCAGCTGTGATTATGACCACTAGACCAACGAGGTACTCAAAGTTATACTCTGAAAGTGTTGCAGGCCTCTGCGTGTGTCTGACCTGTGCTGCATGTGTAAAATACTTTAAAGAATCTTTTATGTAAGTCAGTTAAACTGATTTATGTATCGTGAAAATCTGAGGGTGAGCAAAGTACTTTGGACCGCCAACGGTGTCCACTCACTCTCTATGTCGGACTGACTGTGTTGACTGGGTGGTTCTCCGACAGCATATGCACTGTTGCACTGTTCAGAGGTGTAAAGAGTAATTAAATGCTATCTGGTTTCCTGTTTCAACACACACTTAAAGTACCTAATGAAAAGCAACTATTTACTCATTGAATTTTAGGAAGAAATTGTCAGGTATGATCGGTTTCGTGTAAAATACACATTAAATACTTTAAATACGTAGTACAAAATCACAACTAGATTCGTTCTTCACCCATCTGCTCGCTGAATGAAAAGTGTTTGGTATCAAACACAATATGTTAATAAACATGTCGTGGATTTGTTGCTAGAGCCGCGTATCGATTATGCGCCCCAAGAGGTCGAACATTGGCGCGCGTTCCAGTCGCGTGAAATGGATACCGTATTGGAACGCGCGTTAAATTGTTCGCTGGAACGCCCATACATAGAGTGAGCCATTTCCTCTGCAGGGCTAGCATGGGCAGGAGACAATTTTATCCCCGGGGAAAGGAGAAAATGTTTATCTCCTCGCTTCGTTTTATCCACCCTTCGAGCATGGGTACACCGGTGAATATAATATCCACAGTAGATAAAATCGGAGTTGACTTAGATAGACTTTTTGTATGAATATAAAGTTAAACCCACGTCCAATGAACTAGGATAAAATTGTACCTTTCAAATGTTAAGCCAAATCAAAGATATTTTTTTTATCTTTCATTTGGCTCCACGCTACGGACGGGGGATATATGTCTACTCGTTATGTCAAACGGGGATTTACTTCTCCCTGTTGCCGTGCTTTGGCATAAGGACAAGATAATTTTATCTCTTGTCAGTGGATGTGATCGGGGGATAAAATTTTGGCCCCAGTCCATGCTAGCCCTGCTGGCGTCGGTTTTTACAGCGTATCAATGTACATAGTTAAGTTTTGTCACGCGCCGGTGTGGACGGTTGTTTTCATCATTCGTGTGTTCGTTGCATTCCAAGCTATGGATAACCAGATTTGCCGTAAATTGATAAAATTACATGATTCAAAAGAACTGCTGTGGAATAGCAAAATTCGTTTTTACGATTCCGTAGTTACACATCAAGGAACCCCTATAGTTTCGCCATGTCTGTCCATCCGCGGTTTTACTCAACAAATCCTAGGTTCTAGAAAACTATAAATCTTGGCATATTTATGGATATTAATCACCCCTAAAAAACTGTGAAATATAATCTTAAAAAAAAACATTTTTATTTTGGATGTTTCCCATACAAGTAAGAGGATATCTTTTCGATTCAGGAATCCGATTATGAAATATTTAGCTTTAAAGTGGTATTTTTCATTAGAGTTATGTGTGCCCCCCCCCCCTCCTCTGCCAACTAACCAGCTGTTTTTGGAAATATAAAAATTATACACTATAGTAGCATATATAATGAAGTTAAAATAAAATACACACGTGGTAGAGCCACGCTGCAGTTATATTATGGTTGTAGCACGAATGGTTTGGCTCGACCAGGGTAGGACCAAGCTCTCAGATAATACCAGCATAAAATAGCAGTTCAATGCTGTTATGTTTCATATGGTGAGAGTAGAGAACCGGAGACCCTTTTTACTGGAAACGAGACATTCCATGTTAGTCCTCACGGGTGACAACACATCCGCATTTTGATTCATAATCGAAGATAAATGTAGATGAATATGGGCCACAGCATCCACTTACCATCAGGTGGACTGTGCGCACGTTTCGATCTACTAAGAACTATCGCAGCTAAGTAGAATTACGAAGTTAACGAGTAATAATCGACTAACTTAAAAAATGCACTTGGATAAGTAAAAAATTCGTTACAAGAAAATGACCTAAAACTAGCTTCGTTGTAACTTTGTAATTTTATCGTAAACTGTTAAATATAAACATTTTATGAAGAAAACGACTTATATGCATTACTACTAAAGCTTTATTTTTTATTTGTGGGATAGACAGGGAGGATCTTATTTACTTACTACTTTCACTTATGTTTTAGTTGGTCGTAATTGTAGGCCTTATTCAAAGTATTCATACATTATATAGCCTTATACAGTTTCATTCTTCACACTTTGTTTTTGGTTTATGCGAGTGACCTCACGAAAATTTAGGGCATTGGTGGTTTACGTGAAGGTTCGTTACGGTCATATATTATGTATATCTTAAGGTTGTACCGCCGAGGATATATAGATACTCGTACATATTCAACTATGATCATCTTTGTACCTTGGCATGTGAATGATTTCATGTATATAGTATTATTTTTAAAATTCGAAAAGTTTTTTAATCTTTTTTGAATACCAATCGCTTTAAGTTTGTTTGAAAATAAGTTCTTCAGTTATCATATTCTTATTTGGAACTATTTTAGTCCTTATAGCGGTCAAACCGCAAACTCACTTATTATGCTCATCATCAAGAAAGCCTACGTATTGTGACGTGCAGCTACGGAACCCTACCTCTTATATAATGTAATCTTATCTCACATTGTGCGTGGCCCGACACGTAGTTGGCCAGTTTTATATTAATAAATCGCTCAGAGAAGGTGCACGGCGAGAACTACGGAAGCGGCAGCTGCCGCTGCACTGGAACAGCTGCCGCGCGCACCAGGCGCGCTTAGTTTATATACTTCTAACCCCACACTAGGATTTTCTCCTGTATCGTGGAGGCAGTTTCCAAACGTAAATTTCACGAGGACAAACATCCAGACCCGGAACAATTATTTATAATTGGCCATACAAATGCTTGTTCCGAGCAGCATTCGAACCCGCGGCACTTAGCGCAACAACACATTGCTAAGCTACTGCGCCACGGAGCACTAATATTTATTTATTTAAGAATTTGATTGCTTTAACCGTAAAGGTTACGAAATACGTACTTAATGTCAGTTAGCCTTCTCTGCCCGTTAGCCCATGCCGTGGTGAGAAATTAGTGGCAGGTGACTTAAATAACTAAATACAATAACCAGAAATAAATATAACATGTATTTAAATAAGGCTTACAAATTACACAAATACATATGAATGCAAACAAATACATAATAGTCCAAATATACAAATTATCTTTAACACATAAGCTACACAACGAAACATAAGTTTGTGCAGTAACTGATAGTAATGAATTATATAGGTATTTTTCTTTATCTGTGCTAGCAGCTATGCAGGTCTAGAAAGATCAATTCTATATTTTACGCTGGTATTCTGTGAGAGTGTAGTCCTACCTCGTTCGATCCTACCCATTCGTGCTACAACCTTCATATAGCTGCAGCCTGGCTCTACCACTTTGATGCCTAGTATATTATTAATTTAAAATAAATATTGTGAAACAAGCATAAGTGTGTGTCTAAATACCTAGTAAAAAATCTGAACTAAATTCGTCCTTCACACATCTTTTCACTGAATGAAAAATATTTTGTATCAAACACTAATTAATACCTTAATTAAGTTGAAACAAGTATTTGTATGGCCTACAGATGTTCCGGGTCTGGATGGTTTTATTTGCGCAATTTATACATGTAAATTGACTCCACGATCCAGGAGATTTGAATTCGAAATTCTAGTGTGGAGGAGATAACGTTATCGTGTTTACAGTCTAATAAATCAATCTATATAAATATGTAAGTTCACTCCGTGATACAGGAGAAAATCCTAGTGTGGAGGAGGTAACGTTATACAAACAATTAAAAATGATTAATGCAACATCGTGTTTACAGTCTAATAAATCAAGCGTTTCTTGATAACAATCGACCAATTTTAATGAATTCATCAAATATAACCTTCGTTTCATTTATTTATATTTTCTTCACTTGCTTACCAAACAAATTTAATATCAATCGGAAGTACAAAACATGCAAAAATTAGATTGCCTACCTTTCTCTATTGTCTATTACCGAGTTGCCAGGTCAATGGCACATGCGGTACATTGATCGGCACTTTAACCCCCACTAATAAATTCTCCTTTGTTAGCATTGTACTTGAGTCCAAAAGATTTTCCATAGGCCTCAGTAACTCCTTTTAATTGTTTCATTGCCCCAATCTAGGACTCAGGATAATTAATTAAATAAATAAATTTTTCTTTCTTTTTAGGGTTCCGTACCTCAAAAGGAAAAAGGGAACCCTTATAGGATCACTTTGTTGTCCGTACGTCTGTCTGTCTGTCTGTCTGTCTATCTGTCTGTCTGTCAAGACCCTTTTTCTCAGGAATGCGTTGAGGTATCAAGCTGAAATTCATATCAAATACTCAAGTCTACTGTCCCTTGGAGCTGTGAAAAAATCTAACTTCTAAGCTAAATCAATCAAAAGATACAGCCGTTTATGCCGCAAATATTATGCCGCAAGGGAATCAAAACCTACAGGGTACTTCCCGTGAACTCAGAATCTTAAAATTTGGTACGAAGCAACGTATTATAGCACAGATAAAGGAAAAATTGCGAAAGGCATAAATTTTTAGTTACATCATATAATAAAATATTTTTAATAATTTTAACCTACGGATTTGTTCGGAACCCTCGGTGCGCGAGTCCGACTCGCACTTGGCCGGTATTTTTTTATATAGGGTAAGGGTGACAAACGAGCACACAGTCCACCTGAAGGTAAGACGTGTGGCTTAAGCAGTGGACTATCACAGGCTGATAAAAAGAAACAAGTCAAAATTGAATTAAGCAAACGTCACTATAGAAATTAATTTGGCCTAGAAATGAATTTGAAAGTCCGCACAAACCACAAAACAACAGCAATGAGAAACACAAGAACAAAACAAAAGAGGTGAGAGAATTCCGCCTTGAGGAACGCCAGCAACCAGCGTGCACCAGTCAGAAATAGCTGGACCCACGCGAACAGCATGCTGACGTCCCTGAAGATAGGATGCGAACCATTCCCGCGCTGATGAGGAGAAACCAATGTGAGAAAGTATTGTAAGAAGGATGTCATGATCAACAGCATTAAAAGAGTTTGAGAAATCTATTAAAACTAACACAGTTAATTTTGACTCCTCCATAGCTATACGTAAATCTTCTGTAACTTTAAGCAGGGCTGTTGTTGTACTATGTCCTGGCCTGAAACCTGATTGATAGCTACTTAAAAAGTTATTTTTAAAAACGTAGTCAGAAATTTGTCTGTGAGCGACAGCTTCAAGTACTTTTGATAATAAAAACTTTTTAACAAAAAAATTAAACCGCCGAAAAAACTAAAAAGCAAAAAATAATAAACCTTTTTATTTAACCTTAATAAATAAGTTCTTAAACTAATTTAAGTATGCCTAAGTATATATTTTTGTAATTATTTTGAGTTTTTAATTAACCTTAATAACTAAGTTCTAAAACTAATGAAAGTATACCTAAGTAATTTCGAGTCGGCGCCAAACAATCAAATTAATTAATTATGTAAAGCGTGATGCGCGGCATTGTTAATTTGATTTGGTTATTTCTTTAAATTTAAGGTAATTTACTGGTCTTTGTTCATTGATTGTTTAGCGCCGACTCGAAATTACTTAGGTATACTTTCATTAGTTTTAGAACTTAGTTATTAAGGTTAATTAAAAACTCAAAATAATTACAAAAATGCGAAGAAAGACTGTAAGCATAAGAAGCAGACTAAAAGATAGCTATGGTTGTGTGAAGTGGTAGCAATTTTTCAAAGTACGAAGGGTTATGGCGACTCTGAGCGCAGGATGTTGCCGATAATTTTATGCTGAGCCGTCACGGTTCACAAATTACAAGGTACGACCCTTGATAAAGCTGTAATCGACCTCGGAAAGAAAGTGTTTGCCAAAGGGCAAACACTGTATATGTGGCACTGAGTAGAGTACAAGAACTTGAGGGTATTGCTTTATCTAATCTAGAGCCAAATAAGGAGATAGGACGAAAGTGAGAAACAGAACTAGGATTATTTATTTTTGGAAGTGGGAGAACAAAAGCATTTCGCCATAGTGAAGGAAAAACCCCAGTATTTAATGAAAAATTTATTATGTGGGTAAGTACTGGTAAGACATAATCGAGGATGTGATTGATCATGATTCTGCTCACATCATCAGAGCCTACTGCGGCAGACTTGATGGAAGAAATTGACTTTTTTATATCCTCATCAGTAACGGGAGAAAAATTGAAAGAGCTTTTGTAAAATTTTGGAAGCGAATTAACATGGGCAATAGTAGTAGATTTAATTGACGAATGCAGCTGTGGTGCAGTTGAAAAGTATGTATTAAGTTGATTAACAGAGAATATTGAAGGATCAAAGTTAGAAGCAGGTTTACCTATCCCGATTGATTTTAAAATTTCCACGAATCAGCCATAGAAGCGTTAAGGATTTTTCGTTTAGCGGCCCGCACCATCTGATTACACCGATTCCTAGCGGCTTTGAATCGAGTCCAGTTAACAAAACACCGATTACTCTTATATTTACTAAATTCTCGATCACGCTTTGCCATAGCCCTGCGGATATCCTCAGTAATCCACGGCGCAGGAGATCGTTTCAGTCTGACTTTGTGTGGAGGAGCGTGTTTATCAAACAACTTCTGTATATTTGAATTAAAAAGAGCTACTTTTTCGTCAACACTCTCTACGCTGAAAGTATCACTCCAATCTATACTACAAGCACCTTGCTGAAGTTCTTCAACATTAAACCTCGCTAGATTACGCAGATGCACCATCACACGATTGACCTTAGGACATTTAATCCTATAAGAAATATACAGTAAATCGTGCCGCGAAAACCCAGGGGCGGAGAGTTGACCGTGGCCGACGACATGGTCTTCAGAAGCGACCACTATTAAATCTATTAAAGAATCAGCAGTATCAAGATTGTGGTGTGTGGGGTCGAGAGGAAGAAGTGACAAATTAAAGGAGTTCATAACTGTATACAATTTACGCGACCTCGCAGAGTTACAGAGAATATCGGTATTGAAGTCTCCCATTATAATAAAGTGCTGATGATCAGAGCCGATAGAAAAAAGAGCCGATTCAAGGTCACAAAAATAATTAACTCCTGGTGGACAGAAAATTGCACCGAGAACAGTCTTAGTCCCACTGATGGTGATCTCCAAGAACATGTATTCTATTGTACCAGAATAAACAGAAGAAGAAGCACATAATTGTTTATAGGGTATACCATTACGTAAGTATAACACTACACCACCACCTCTTTTGTCCGTACGATCATTTCTTAAGAGGACAAAACCAGGTATTCCAAAGGAGGTGGACGGTAAGGTAGGTTTTAACCAGCTTTCCGAAACAAGTATCGCGGAAATAGACTGATTATGAAAAGTATCAACAAGTTCATTATAATGTTGCGGAATGCTCTGAGCGTTAATGTAACAAACGTTAAAGTTATTAGTCAAACCATGAAACTTTTGAGTAAGCAGATAACGAAGAGTAGTAGGTTCCGAAAAAGAGTCATTTAGTGAAAAAAAGAAGAATCTGAATCAGCAGATAGAAATAGTTCATTGGTATCAGAATCTGTCATAATATATAATTATACTTATGATATATATATTATTTATATAAAGTATATATATATATATATATATAAAAAGTATATATATATATATATATATATATATATATATATAGTCTAAAAAATAGAGAAAAAAAAACCCTATTAACTGATAATTGCACTGCAAACAAACGCGCCGGTAAACTGTTTACAAAAAGAAAAATTAAAATATTACACGAAAACAACTAGTAATACTTACTACAAGAAAGTATCTAATTTTAATTATTTACAATTGCAGAGACAATAAAAATCATACGTATTGAAAAAAAGAAAAAAAAACATATGTTAATCACTACGAGAAGTGGTAATTTAAACGAAAAAAATATACTCCAAAGCGTAATTTCACGAAATTTAAGGTTCAGATTAGTCTGTACTATTACTTGTGTCGCAAACCAGCCTAGTAACCGGTTGCGGAGAACAAAAGGATCGAATACAAAAGCACTCAGTGACGTACACAGTACACACAGCAGTAGTAGTAATTAATAAGCCGTCGAAGTGTAAACAAAGTATTACCACTATCCCGAGACTGTTTACTTATTTTTGAATGCTCGTCGGGTTCTTGGCTGCTCGCTACGGGAAACTACACTACTAGTTCCTGCCTTCACTTGTTCCGGCTCCTCGTTGCACCCAGCTTTATGAAGATCGCGCAGTAGTGCATTCAGGTCATTAGCGCTAAAGATGTGACGTCGAGACCCGTCAGGCAGTCTAACGCTTATGTTGCCCTCGAATGACCAGACTTTTTTAATTCCAAAATGCTTACGGGCTTGAAGAAATAAGTCTTGCCTGTATTTTGTAAGGAATTCCGATAATTTAAACGAGGTGCCTTTTAACATTGTTTTTTTAAACCAAACAGTTGAGCGCAGTGACATATCTGTGAAGCGCATTAATATAGGACGAGTATGGTGTAATTTGACCGGGCCAAGTCTGTATGCTGCTCGAAGACAAGATGGTGCTATATCTTTAAGACCTAGATTTTCGTGAAAAATTTTGATCACGACATCGGATAAATCTTCGCCTGGTTTTTGGGGACACCGCCCATTAAAAGGAATTTCCTGCGATGCCTTGTTTCTATAATGTCAAGCGAGCGACTGACTTCTGCAATTTGCTGGCGAAGAAGGTTAAACATATCCTTGACGTAACTCTGAAAAGCGGTATAATCCTCGCTGAACCTGTCTACATTGCTACTCTTGGAAGCGCTGGAGTTGAGTTTTGATTCAAAATCTGTCATTTTACGAGTGATGAGCGCTTCCAAAGACTCCTGACTTCTGGAAATATCGGCAATTGTGGACATAGTGACGTATGTAGTAACAAATGTTCGTGTGTAAAAAACTTGGTTCCAGCAGTTTGTGCAGTGCTAAAAAAAACTAGTGCATAAGAAGGTAAACCTTTACGCGTTGATGCTTAATACTGCATTATATAGAAAAATAATAAAAGTATGGTAAATTACTTCTTTTTTAAAATAAATACGTTTTACGAAACGAAACACGTCTGCACTTATTTTCACCCACCCGCGTGTTCCTACATTGCGCACTATTTTATAAGTAACCATCTCGTTTGTAGAAAGAAAAGATATTAGTATGTCTGTATTCTTTGTTTACTAGGCAAAAGCGACTAACTAATAAAAACCATAAAAAAATTGGGCTTGCCAACCTGTTTCCCAAGCGTGGCAACTATGGCAATATTAGCCTATGAGGCAATCTTCGGGGAGGCCTACGTTGAGCAGTGCCTTCTTTAATAAGGTTTAATGAATAAATGAATTCATTGTTTTTATATTCGTTACTTAAATCTTAATAGCTGCATGTCGTTTGAGTTAAGCCTGACTATACTTGGCTTAGTTGTTTAATGCTATTGACTGGTATTTGTTAATTTAATTTTGTAGCAGTTAGTTATAAATATAGTCAGTCCTAAATTAAATGTTACCAATCCTAATATTATAATAACCATTTTAAGCTTACTTTTAACAGTTGATGGGAATATTATTGTGTATATTAAAACAAAATTAGTTAGTTATGTATTATTCTTTTCTGTAGCTTGTATGTGAATTAATGGTTACGTTTTAATTTTTGATTTTGTTTACATGAGCCGAATACATTTTTATGTTTATACCAGCTGGTGGCCGGTGCGATGAAATACAATGAACCTCTGCCGCAGAAGAAATAATTGTGGAAATATATTGTTTAATTAGGAATGATAAAACATTCATTGAAATTTATTGATGTATAATTTTAAAATAAATTTGTCAGTATGATACGCGCGCCTCCTTATTATATTAATTATATTATTATACTATGCCTATAACCTTCTCGCAAGTGCAAGCAATATGTTGAATAAGTTCTACCGCAATCTGATGAACGCTATGGCAGCGCATAAAATACGAACAAACAAAAATTAATTTTTATATATTAGATTATAATAGATAGGTGGAGTCAGTAGGAGTTAAATTTTGATACTTCAATTTAATGTTTCCCACTTTTATCTATACTAAATGGTGAATTAATTAAAATGTAAAAATAAATAAAAAAAACACATTTATTTATCAGTCAAAATAAATATACATTTTACAAAAAAGTATTTGAGCAATTTACTAATTTGACATGATGTCGCTTAATTCCAGCCTTTGGAGTAGCCACCAGAGTAACCACCGAGTCCGCTTCCGAAGCCGCTGGTGTAACCGCCGCTGTGTCCACCGCCGAGTCCGCTTCCGAATCCACCGCTGTATCCGCCACCGGAGGACACTAATCTGTTCTCAGTTACAACTTGTGGCACGGAGACGACCTTGTTTACGTTGATGACTTGGGGTACGCTCACAACTTTAGGGACGTTCACAACTTTGTTGACGGTGACGAGCTGAGCTGACGGCGCGGAGTAGCCACCTAAGCCAGAGTAGCCGCTTGAGCCAGAGTAGCCTCCGTGGCCGGAGTAACCACCGCCGAGCGACAAGCCGCCTCCGAGGCCGCCGGAGTGCAGTCCTCCGAGGTAGCCACGCTTTTCGCGTGCGTTTTCTTCAGCTGCAACACATGCCACTAGGCACAATACTGCGACCTGAATTAAAAAAAATTAAAGTACATTAATATCGAGGGAAAAATATAGTTATACTTGCGATTGCTGTCACTTGGTGAAATTCCAGATTCATTTTTGTTATTTGGCAATTTATTGTGAAACTAGTACAAGTGTTTATCCAAATTACAAAAATATTATCAGTTATGATAATTTTTTTTGAAAACGAACATCCAATTATTCGAATTCAACGTTAGAATAGAACTTTATTTAGTTAATGTGATTTTAAATAATTATTAAACATAGTCAAATCTATAAAAATCGAAGGTAAAAATATATATAAACATTTACTGTTGATACTTACGAAAGATTTCATGATTCTGTAAGGAGGTTAGGTTCTCTGGAGAGTGTTAGTCGAGTTGTGTTCGGACAGTCCTCTGCGCCGATATATATATCGCCGTTGCCCGATATTTCACAACGCGTCCGCGCTGAATGAATGCCGGGTAGGATCTTGCACTTAAGAACTTTATAATTGTGCGTTTTACTATAATAACGAACAAAAATTACGACTCGGTAGCTAACGGCTTACCTGCTGCACTGCAGATCATGGGTTCTAATCTAAGTAATCTATTACCTGACAAAGAAATTATGAAAACAACACGACCGGAGAGAGACCAGGCGCAGGACTTTACGTGCTTTCCGTGGCCAGGAGATGAAATACAGCGGTCTTCCTTCAGGCTGCTACAGAAAATTACTTGACAGAAAAAAAATATTTTAGGCCCGACCCGGGATTCGTACCTTCGTGATTAGCAGCTGCGATGACGACCACTAGACCAATGAGGCACTCAAAGTTATACTCTGAAACCGTTGTAGGCCTCTGCGTGTGTCTGAAATGTGCTGCACGTGTAAAATACTTGAAAGAATCTTTCATTTAAGTCGGTTAAACTGGATTATGCATCGTGAAAATCTGAGGGTGAGCAAAGTACGTTGGACCGTCAACGGTCTACACTCATTCTCTATGTCCTGGTCGACTGTGAGGTGGTTCTCCGACAGCATATGCACCGTTACACTGTTCAGAGGAGTAAGGAGTAATTAAATGCTCTTTGGTTTCCTGTTTCAACACACACTTAAAGTATCTAATAGCATCTATTTACCTGCTCATTGAATTTTAGACTGAAATTTTTAGGTATGGTCAGTTTCGTATAAAATACACATTACATACTTTAAATACCTAGAACAAAATCAGAACTAAATTCATTCTTCACCCATTTGCTCGCCGAATGAAAAGTATTAGGTATCAAACACAATATGTTAACAAACATATCGTGGATAGGTTGCTAAAGCCGCGTATCGGTTATTCGCTCCAAGAGGTCGAACATTGGCGCGCGTTCCAGCCGCGTGAAATGGATACCGACTTGGAACGCGCGTTAAATTGTTCGTTGGAACGCTCAAACGTGGAGCGAGCCGTTCCCCCTCTGGTGTCGGTTTTTACTGCATATCAAAATAGTTAAGCTTTTGCGCGCGCGTCGGTTTGGACGGTTGTTTTCATCATTCGTGTGTTCGTTGCATTCCATAACCAAATACATAACCAAAGTTGCCGTAAATTGATAAAATTATATGGTTTTAAAGAACTGCTGTGGAATAGCAAAATTCATTTTTACGATTCTGTAGTTACACAACAAGGAACACCTATAGTTTCGCCATGTCCGTCCTTCCACGATTTTACTCAACAAACCTTAGGTGCTACAAAACTATAAATCTTGGCATATTTATGGATATTAATCACTCCTAAAAAAACATTTTTATTTTGAGTGTTTACCATACAAGTAAGAGGACATCTTTTCGATTCATAGGTCCGATTATGAAATATTTTGCTTTAAAGTGGTATTTTTCATTAAAGTACATAGATACATAGATGGGCAGAGGCAGTAGAGTGCAAGGGGGAGGCGTTTGCCGTTAGTTTGGTCACAGCGAAGGCCTTAGATCGGGTTTGGCACAAAGCGCTTCTTTCGAAGTTCCCTTCCTATGGGCTTCCTGCGAAATTGTGCAATTGGATCACCAGTTTCCTTGCAGATCAGAGCATCAAGGTCGTTGTAGACGGTGCATGCTCCGACTACAAGCCTATTAACGCTGGTGTTCCACAAGGCTGTGTGCTATTACCAACGCTGTTTCTTCTGCATATCAATGATATGTTGCTAACTGGTAACATTCATTGCTATGCGGATGACAGTACTGGTGCTGCTCTATACACCGGCCGTGCTAATATTTCTCGGGAAAACGTCTCCGAGTACCGGAACAAACTTGTGTATGAAGTCGAGTCTTTGCTGAACAAAGTCTCGGATTTGGGGAAACTTTTTTTTATAGGATAAGGGTGACAAACGAGCACACAGTCCACCTGATGGTAAGTGGTTGCTGCGGCCCATAGACATCTACATCTATCCTCAATTACAAGTCAAAATGTAGATGCGTTGTCACCCGTGAAGACTAAGATGGAATGCCTCATTTCCAGTAAAAAGGGCCTCCGGCCACCTGCACTCACCAAGCGAAAAGCAGAGGTAAACCTCTACTTCACGCTGGTTTTCTGTGAGGTCGTGGTGCCACCCCGGTTCGAGCCGGCCCATCCGTGTGACAGCAAAAGCTGCCGCGTGGCTCTACCACTGTTAATTTTTATCTAGTCCAGTTTAATCCTTAGAAGACACAAGTTTTCGCGTTCACCGCTAAAAAGGACCCCTTTGTCGTATCTCCTCAGTTTTAAGGCACTCCCCTTCTTGCCTCAGCCATTATCGGAATCCTAGGTGTCGAGATATCGAGTGACGTGCAGTTTCGTGGCCACTTGGAAGAGAAGGCCAAATCGGCCTCTAAAAAGCTTGGCGTGCTCAGCAGAGCGGAACAGTATTTCATGCCGGCACACCGCCTGCAACTTTACAAGGCGCTACTTTTTCGTCAACACTCTCTACGCTGAAAGTATCACTCCAATCTATACTACAAGCACAGTAAATCGTGCCGCGAAAACCCAGGGGCGGAGAGTTGACCGTGGCCGACGACATGGTCTTCAGAAGCGACCACTATTAAATCTATTAAAGAATCAGCAGTATCAAGATTGTGGTGTGTGGGGTCGAGAGGAAGAAGTGACAAATTAAAGGAGTTCATAACTGTATACAATTTACGCGACCTCGCAGAGTTACAGAGAATATCGGTATTGAAGTCTCCCATTATAATAAAGTGCTGATGATCAGAGCCGATAGAAAAAAGAGCCGATTCAAGGTCACAAAAATAATTAACTCCTGGTGGACAGAAAATTGCACCGAGAACAGTCTTAGTCCCACTGATGGTGATCTCCAAGAACATGTATTCTATTGTACCAGAATAAACAGAAGAAGAAGCACATAATTGTTTATAGGGTATACCATTACGTAAGTATAACACTACACCACCACCTCTTTTGTCCGTACGATCATTTCTTAAGAGGACAAAACCAGGTATTCCAAAGGAGGTGGACGGTAAGGTAGGTTTTAACCAGCTTTCCGAAACAAGTATCGCGGAAATAGACTGATTATGAAAAGTATCAACAAGTTCATTATAATGTTGCGGAATGCTCTGAGCGTTAATGTAACAAACGTTAAAGTTATTAGTCAAACCATGAAACTTTTGAGTAAGCAGATAACGAAGAGTAGTAGGTTCCGAAAAAGAGTCATTTAGTGAAAAAAAAGAAGAATCTGAATCAGCAGAGAGAAATAGTTCATTGGTATCAGAATCTGTCATAATATATGATTATATTTATGATATAAATATATATATATATATATATATATAGTCTAAAAATAGAGAAAAAAAACCCTATTAACTGATAATTGCACTGCAAACAAACGCGCCGGTAAACTGTTTACAAAAAGAAAAATTAAAATATTACACGAAAACAACTAGTAATACTTACTACAAGAAAGTATCTAATTTTAATTATTTACAATTGCAGAGACAATAAAAATCATACGTATTGAAAAAAGGAAAAAAAAACATATGTTAATCACTACGAGAAGTGGTAATTTAAACGAAAAAAAAATACTCCAAAGCGTAATTTCACGAAATTTAAGGTTCAGATTAGTCTGTACTATTACTTGTGTCGCAAACCAGCCTAGTAACCGGTTGCGGAGAACAAAAGGATCGAATACAAAAGCACTCAGTGACGTACACAGTACACACAGCAGTAGTAGTAATTAATAAGCCGTCGAAGTGTAAACAAAGTATTACCACTATCCCGAGACTGTTTACTTATTTTTGAATGCTCGTCGGGTTCTTGGCTGCTCGCTACGGGAAACTACACTACTAGTTCCTGCCTTCACTTGTTCCGGCTCCTCGTTGCACCCAGCTTTATGAAGATCGCGCAGTAGTGCATTCAGGTCATTAGCGCTAAAGATGTGACGTCGAGACCCGTCAGGCAGTCTAACGCTTATGTTGCCCTCGAATGACCAGACTTTTTTAATTCCAAAATGCTTACGGGCTTGAAGAAATAAGTCTTGCCTGTATTTTGTAAGGAATTCCGATAATTTAAACGAGGTGCCTTTTAACATTGTTTTTTTAAACCAAACAGTTGAGCGCAGTGACATATCTGTGAAGCGCATTAATATAGGACGAGTATGGTGTAATTTGACCGGGCCAAGTCTGTATGCTGCTCGAAGACAAGATGGTGCTATATCTTTAAGACCTAGATTTTCGTGAAAAATTTTGATCACGACATCGGATAAATCTTCGCCTGGTTTTTCGGGGACACCGCCCATTAAAAGGAATTTCCTGCGATGCCTTGTTTCTATAATGTCAAGCGAGCGACTGACTTCTGCAATTTGCTGGCGAAGAAGGTTAAACATATCCTTGACGTGACTCTGAAAAGCGGTATAGTCCTCGCTGATCCTGTCTACATTGCTACTCTTGGAAGCGCTGGAGTTGAGTTTTGATTCAAAATCTGCCATTTTACGAGTGATGAGCGCTTCCAAAGACTCCTGACTTCTGGAAATATCGGCAATTGTGGACATAGTGACGTATGTAGTAACAAATGTTCGTGTGTAAAAAACTTGGTTCCAGCAGTTTGTGCAGTGCTAAAAAAACTAGTGCATAAGAAGGTAAACCTTTACGCGTTGATGCTTAATACTGCATTATATAGAAAAATAATAAAAGTATGGTAAATTACTTCTTTTTTAAAATAAATACGTTTTACGAAACGAAACACGTCTGCACTTATTTTCACCCACCCGCGTGTTCCTACATTGCGCACTAATTTATAAGTAACCATCTCGTTTGTAGAAATAAAAGATATTAGTATGTCTTTATTCTTTGTTTACTAGGCAAAAGCGACTAACTAATAAAAACCATTAAAAAATTGGGCTTGCCAACCTGTTTCCCAAGCGTGGCAACTATGGCAATATTAGCCTATGAGGCAATCTTCGGGGAGGCCTACGTTGAGCAGTGCCTTCTTTAATAAGGTGTAATGAATAAATGAATTCATTGTTTTTATATTCGTTACTTAAATCTTAATAGCTGCATGTCGTTTGAGTTAAGCCTGACTATACTTGGCTTAGTTGTTTAATGCTATTGACTGGTATTTGTTAATTTAATTTTGTAGCAGTTAGTTATAAATATGGTCAGTCCTAAATTAAATGTTACCAATCCTAATATTATAATAACCATTTTAAGCTTACTTTTAACAGTTGATGGGAATATTATTGTGTATATTAAAACAAAATTAGTTAGTTATGTATTATTCTTTTCTGTAGCTTGTATGTGAATTAATGGTTACGTTTTAATTTTTGATTTTGTTTACATGAGCCGAATACATTTTTATGTTTATACCAGCTGGTGGCCGGTGCGATGAAATACAATGAACCTCTGCCGCAGAAGAAATAATTGTGGAAATATATTGTTTAATTAGGAATGATAAAACATTCATTGAAATTTATTGATGTATAATTTTAAAATAAATTTGTCAGTATGATACGCGCGCCTCCTTATTATATTAATTATATTATTATACTATGCCTATAACCTTCTCGCAAGTGCAAGCAATATGTTGAATAAGTTCTACCGCAATCTGATGAACGCTATGGCAGCGCATAAAATACGAACAAACAAAAATTAATTTTTATATATTAGATTATAATAGATAGGTGGAGTCAGTAGGAGTTAAATTTTGATACTTCAATTTAATGTTTCCCACTTTTATCTATACTAAATGGTGAATTAATTAAAATGTAAAAATAAATAAAAAAAACACATTTATTTATCAGTCAAAATAAATATACATTTTACAAAAAAGTATTTGAGCAATTTACTAATTTGACATGATGTCGCTTAATTCCAGCCTTTGGAGTAGCCACCAGAGTAACCACCGAGTCCGCTTCCGAAGCCGCTGGTGTAACCGCCGCTGTGTCCACCGCCGAGTCCGCTTCCGAATCCACCGCTGTATCCGCCACCGGAGGACACTAATCTGTTCTCAGTTACAACTTGTGGCACGGAGACGACCTTGTTTACGTTGATGACTTGGGGTACGCTCACAACTTTAGGGACGTTCACAACTTTGTTGACGGTGACGAGCTGAGCTGACGGCGCGGAGTAGCCACCTAAGCCAGAGTAGCCGCTTGAGCCAGAGTAGCCTCCGTGGCCGGAGTAACCACCGCCGAGCGACAAGCCGCCTCCGAGGCCGCCGGAGTGCAGTCCTCCGAGGTAGCCACGCTTTTCGCGTGCGTTTTCTTCAGCTGCAACACATGCCACTAGGCACAATACTGCGACCTGAATTAAAAAAAATTAAAGTACATTAATATCGAGGGAAAAATATAGTTATACTTGCGATTGCTGTCACTTGGTGAAATTCCAGATTCATTTTTGTTATTTGGCAATTTATTGTGAAACTAGTACAAGTGTTTATCCAAATTACAAAAATATTATCAGTTATGATAATTTTTTTTGAAAACGAACATCCAATTATTCGAATTCAACGTTAGAATAGAACTTTATTTAGTTAATGTGATTTTAAATAATTATTAAACATAGTCAAATCTATAAAAATCGAAGGTAAAAATATATATAAACATTTACTGTTGATACTTACGAAAGATTTCATGATTCTGTAAGGAGGTTAGGTTCTCTGGAGAGTGTTAGTCGAGTTGTGTTCGGACAGTCCTCTGCGCCGATATATATATCGCCGTTGCCCGATATTTCACAACGCGTCCGCGCTGAATGAATGCCGGGTAGGATCTTGCACTTAAGAACTTTATAATTGTGCGTTTTACTATAATAACGAACAAAAATTACGACTCGGTAGCTAACGGCTTACCTGCTGCACTGCAGATCATGGGTTCTAATCTAAGTAATCTATTACCTGACAAAGAAATTATGAAAACAACACGACCGGAGAGAGACCAGGCGCAGGACTTTACGTGCTTTCCGTGGCCAGGAGATGAAATACAGCGGTCTTCCTTCAGGCTGCTACAGAAAATTACTTGACAGAAAAAAAATATTTTAGGCCCGACCCGGGATTCGTACCTTCGTGATTAGCAGCTGCGATGACGACCACTAGACCAATGAGGCACTCAAAGTTATACTCTGAAACCGTTGTAGGCCTCTGCGTGTGTCTGAAATGTGCTGCACGTGTAAAATACTTGAAAGAATCTTTCATTTAAGTCGGTTAAACTGGATTATGCATCGTGAAAATCTGAGGGTGAGCAAAGTACGTTGGACCGTCAACGGTCTACACTCATTCTCTATGTCCTGGTCGACTGTGAGGTGGTTCTCCGACAGCATATGCACCGTTACACTGTTCAGAGGAGTAAGGAGTAATTAAATGCTCTTTGGTTTCCTGTTTCAACACACACTTAAAGTATCTAATAGCATCTATTTACCTGCTCATTGAATTTTAGACTGAAATTTTTAGGTATGGTCAGTTTCGTATAAAATACACATTACATACTTTAAATACCTAGAACAAAATCAGAACTAAATTCATTCTTCACCCATTTGCTCGCCGAATGAAAAGTATTAGGTATCAAACACAATATGTTAACAAACATATCGTGGATAGGTTGCTAAAGCCGCGTATCGGTTATTCGCTCCAAGAGGTCGAACATTGGCGCGCGTTCCAGCCGCGTGAAATGGATACCGACTTGGAACGCGCGTTAAATTGTTCGTTGGAACGCTCAAACGTGGAGCGAGCCGTTCCCCCTCTGGTGTCGGTTTTTACTGCATATCAAAATAGTTAAGCTTTTGCGCGCGCGTCGGTTTGGACGGTTGTTTTCATCATTCGTGTGTTCGTTGCATTCCATAACCAAATACATAACCAAAGTTGCCGTAAATTGATAAAATTATATGGTTTTAAAGAACTGCTGTGGAATAGCAAAATTCATTTTTACGATTCTGTAGTTACACAACAAGGAACACCTATAGTTTCGCCATGTCCGTCCTTCCACGATTTTACTCAACAAACCTTAGGTGCTACAAAACTATAAATCTTGGCATATTTATGGATATTAATCACTCCTAAAAAAACATTTTTATTTTGAGTGTTTACCATACAAGTAAGAGGACATCTTTTCGATTCATAGGTCCGATTATGAAATATTTTGCTTTAAAGTGGTATTTTTCATTAAAGTACATAGATACATAGATGGGCAGAGGCAGTAGAGTGCAAGGGGGAGGCGTTTGCCGTTAGTTTGGTCACAGCGAAGGCCTTAGATCGGGTTTGGCACAAAGCGCTTCTTTCGAAGTTCCCTTCCTATGGGCTTCCTGCGAAATTGTGCAATTGGATCACCAGTTTCCTTGCAGATCAGAGCATCAAGGTCGTTGTAGACGGTGCATGCTCCGACTACAAGCCTATTAACGCTGGTGTTCCACAAGGCTGTGTGCTATTACCAACGCTGTTTCTTCTGCATATCAATGATATGTTGCTAACTGGTAACATTCATTGCTATGCGGATGACAGTACTGGTGCTGCTCTATACACCGGCCGTGCTAATATTTCTCGGGAAAACGTCTCCGAGTACCGGAACAAACTTGTGTATGAAGTCGAGTCTTTGCTGAACAAAGTCTCGGATTGGGGGAGACTAAATCTAGTCCAGTTTAATCCTTAGAAGACACAAATTTTCGCGTTCATCGCTAAAAAGGACCCCTTTGTCGTATCTCCTCAGTTTTAAGGCACTCCCCTTCTTGCCTCAGCCATTATCGGAATCCTCGGTGTCGAGATATCGAGTGACGTGCAGTTTCGTGGCCACTTGGAAGAGAAGGCCAAATCGGCCTCTAAAAAGCTTGGCGTGCTCAGCAGAGCGGGACAGTATTTCATGCCGGCACACCGCCTGCAACTTTACAAGGCGCAGGTTCGGCCTCACATGGAATACTGTTCCCACCTCTGGGCAGGGGCTCTCCAGTGTCAGCTCCTTCCACTTGACCGCATCCAGCGCAGAGCAGCTCAAATCGTCGACGACCGAGTCCTTTCCGATCGGCTCGATTCATTGGCACTGCAAAGAGGTGTTGCATCCCTTTGCATTTTCTTTCGCATTTACCACGGGGAGTGCTCTGAGGAATTGTTCGGATTAATCCCAGCCGCCAAATTTCACGAACGCACATCGCGGCAGAACTCCCGATACCATCCACACCATCTGGATGATTGGCGGTCTATCACTGTGCGATTTAGAAGATATTTTCTTCCTCGCACAACTTTCTTGTGGAATCGATTACCATCAGCGATTTTTTCGGACCGATACAACTTAAGGAACTTCAAGAAAAGAGCCTACTGCTTTTTAAAAAGCCAGCAACACATCTGCAATTCCCCCGGTTCCCCTGGTGTTGCGGTTGTTCATGGGCGGCGGTAGTCACTTACCATCAGGTGGAAAGGAAAACTATCACAGCTAAGTAGAATTACGAAGTTAACAAGTAATAGTCGACTATTAGAAAATGCACTTGGATTGGTAAAAATTTCATTACAATAAAATGACCTAAAACTAGCTGCATTATAACTTTGTAATGTTATTGTAAGCTGTTAAAAATAAACATTTTATGAAGAAAACAACTTATATGCATTACTACTACAGCTTTATTTTTTATTTGCGATATAGGCAGGGAGGATCTTTCTTACTTACTACTTTCACTTATTTTCTAGTTGGTCGTAATTGTAGGTCTTATTCAAAGTATTCATACAGTTATGTAGCCTTATACAGTTTATACGGAACCCTAACTCTTATATATACTCTTATCACACATTTTGCGTGACCCGACACGTACTTGGCCAGTTTTATATTAATAAATCGCTCAGAGAAGGTGCACGGCGAGAACTGCGGAAGCGGCAGCTGTTCGTACACGAACGACATCCATGTTGAACGGTCAAACACTGGAACAGCTGCCACGTGCACCAGGCGCGCTTAGTTTATATACTTCGAACCCTAAAACTAACATTTTCTCCTGTGTTGTGGAGGCAGTTGCCAAACATAAATTTCACGAGGACAAACATCCAGGCCCGGGACAGTTATTTATAGGCCATACAAATACTTGTTCCGAGCGGCATTCGAACCCGCGGCACTCAGCGCAACAACTCATTGCTAAGCTACTGCGCCACGGAGCACTAATATTTATTCTTTAAGAATTTGATTGCTTTAACCGTAAAGGTTACGAAAAACGTACTTAATGTCAGTTAGCCTTCTCTGCCAGTTAGCCCATGCCGTGGTGAGAAATTAGTGGCAGGTGACTTAAATAACTAAATACAATAACTAGAAATAGATATAACATTTATTAAAATAAGGCTTACAAATTACGCAAATACATATGAATACAAACAAATACATAATACTCCATATATACAAATTATCTTTTACACATATATTACACATAAACACATACCTATATGCATACATAAATCTGAATAAAGGTAACAATACTATTCATGTCATATGGATGATGTTGTTTTTGAAAGATGTTCGCGAGCCAAACTTTTGAAGTCTACCATATTTGGTGCTTTCCTTATGGAATACTAGCTGATCCCCGCGACTCCTCTCGCGTGTTATTTGGGTTTTTAATTATTTTGCGCAGAACCCTAATTATTTTTCTAAAATAAAAGTAGCCTAAGTTACTCCTTGTGATATCAGCTATCTGCGAGTGAAAATCCCGTCAAAATCGTTCCAGCCGCTTTGGAGATTAGCCGGAACAAACAGACAGACAGACAGACAGACAGACAGATTAAAACTTTAAAAATTGTAATTTTGTTAATAGTTCCGTATATACTTTCATATGAATTTAGCAAAAAGCTGTAATTTTGACATTACAAACAGACACTTCAATTTTATTTATATATATATATATATATTTATCCATAACTACACACCACCACACCATAATACGTAAAAACTACAAACTCAGATAAAGAAACATAAGCTAATGCAGTAACTGATAGTTATGAATTAAATAGGTATTTTTTATTTGAGCGAGCAGCTATGCAGGTCTAGAAAGACCAGTATCACTGCGACCTACAAGATCTATTATGATCGCTGCTATAGCTATATGTCACTGCTAAGCCCTATGTCTTCCATGACTTGAAGGAGTTGGTTAGCTGTGAGCAATTTCACTTCTTCTGGGCGAAGTAAATAGTTTCCCAGATGAGTGTTACGTTTGCACATTAAGAGTCCACAATCAGTTAGGATGTGCAGAGGCGTATCTTCCGTTAATGAATAGAACCGGCACATCCTTGAGTTGCTTAGTCGCAGGATGGGCATGTGCTTTTCAAGACAACAGTGGCCAGTCAGGGCCAGAATACGCAGTTTATTTAAGAATAAGCCAACTCTCACGGATTTTGAAGTGAATTTACGACCGTAAGCCCTGATTAAGATTTTTGAATGTTTTAGCCTGGTGTATCAGACCAGATCTTAAGTAATTTATTGTGTCAGAGCGTTTAAACGTTACACGCAGTCTCCCACTGGCTTCGAGTTCATTGTTTGATCTCAGCGCTAGCAGTGCTGCTTAACTATCAGTTTTTATATAGATAATATGGTTGACGTAGTATATTTATTGATTTCTGCGCACTAAATTATGGCGAAAATTTCTGCCTAGAAGATAGAGATAAATATACCCAAATTCATACTAAGTTTGAACTTAGAGTGTTCCCCATAAATTCCAAAGTCTACGTAGAGGCCATATAAGACTCCTAACCTCACAGATAATCTGTCCATTATGCCACTATTTAGTAATTCAAATATATATTTTTTTTATTAAAAGTGTATAGTGGACGCATGATATCTGAGATCATGCATAAGCCCGGTGTTTCCTTAATCGAGTCGAGCATGGATCTCAATCTATAGGAAAGCAAGCTCAGAACGCCCTGGGCGTTGATCCCATGCAAACTAGCCCTCGACTGCTTGTCGAAATAAAAATCAGGCATTGTGCATTAGGACCCGCTGCAGGCAGTGATCAGTTGCCATTAATTAGGTAGTATTTTGTAGACTATTTTAGTCTGTTCAAAGTAGTCTTTTCGTTGGCTTTGTTACACCAGACAATGGAGGCGTAGGTAAGAATAGACCTCACTATGCTACTGTACAGCCATAGGATCATACTAGGACGCAAACCCCAGTTGTTCCTAACCATATGACTCCACGTTCCTAATTCATGCTCAAGTTAGTAATAAATATAGTCAGGTCCAAGTTTAATGTTACCTACCACTCCAATTATTATAATGCTTTTCAGCTTACTTGTAATAGTTGATGGGAATATCATTATGTATTAAGGTTAATTATGTAGTATTATATTGTGTAGCTTGTATGTAAATGATTCGTTAGCTTTTGTTCAACTTAGCCTGATTAATTTTTGAATTTATATTTTAATTAATACATGGTCAAGAAGGGAGTTTTGTTGTAGATTCAAATTTTTATATTTTAACTAGCATTTTACCCGCGGCTTCCCTCGCGTGAGTTTAAATTTAGAAACATCATTAAATGCCTCGCGCCGTGCCAAATTTAGCGAAATTGACTGTCAAATATTTTTTTTGAATTCTAAAAGACTATTAGCTGTAGATATTTGGTATTTGGCATAGATATAATATGCTACAGGAACACGTGAATACATATGTCAAGAAACACCTACTATTTTTTATTTCGGGCGTGTCTTCCGATGTATCCATAAGAAAGGTAAATTGTCTTGGAATCAAAAATTATTATTATTATTTACATTTTACTCTGTACATTCTTATGAATGAATAATTAAAGTTAATTTAGTTTTAACAAAATAATAATGAATTTCATGGTCTTCTATCAATTTATAGTATAGTTGAATAAAACTATTTTTACGCATTTTATCGCGTTTAATTAACTTATTTTATACAAGTATAAAAAGGCCAGCGTGGGCTTAGCCCACTCCACACATGTTATCTTTAAAATCAGTACAATCAAATACTAAAAGTAAATAAGATATTATATGCGTTTCGGCCTAGTCTCGTCTTAGCGAGCGTTCCAGGCCGCCAGCTTCACTTGTCAATTATGTTTAGATTCCCGACGTTTCCGTTGCTTTCCAGCAACCGTGGTTATTAGTATAATGTTTATAGTATATTTATATATGTGTATATAATATCTCACATAAATATTATAGTATAATGTTTATTTGAGATATTTTATTCGTATCATTGGTCCTATTTAATATTGATTAGCACCATAAAATAGATGTAGATATTTTTTTTACGTTCGAGTAGTCTACAAAATTTCATAAATACAGTTTTATAATGATGTATAATACACATGGAATAAAACTAATATTACTGATTTTATTACGTTTAATGTTAACTTTTTTACGTGGGGTCGTTTTTACGCATCTTTGAATGAGAATTCCACAAAAACCCGCGTAAAAGAACATATTATAGTTGTTGTAAACCACCGACGTTCCGGGAAGTCTAAAGTATGTCAACATGATTAGTAGCGTCCCAAACATTATATCGGATCTGATAGACATCAAATCCTTGCAATACAACACCGATTCCTACCAATGATGATTCGCGAGGCTATTGCAATTAAAAAAACAGCCTAATTTTAATAAGGAAGATGGCCGTATGCTACGATCTGCTAAAGACCCCATAATTAATAAAATTAAATTTAAACCCAAGCATACTACTGCATTTATTATATTCTATCCTATTCTATTCTATTCTATGACATCAGGTCGTCAAACACCTAAGTCCTCCCGTGACCATGGGTGCTGTAAAGTGCCCAAACATCGGGAATTAAAAAAGTTAAAACTAAACGCGATAAAATTTTAAAAATTAGTTTTATCTATAATTTAGGAATGAATCGCTGAATGTGTTGCTAAGCGCAAATCTCGAGAGCAGCTGAACCGATTTCGCTAATTCTTTTTTTTATACTATTCCTTTAAGTACGAAGATGGTTCTTACGGAGAGAAAAATTTAAAAAATTGCCTGAAAAAGTCTAAAAACAACACTTTTCTATATTTCCACACAAAAGATTCTTAATAATACTTAAAAGTCAATTTGAACTTTAATACCATACCCATAAAGTTTAAGCGTTAGTGGAGGGGTTCCGGGAAGGCAAAACAATTGAGTGACGTTAGTATCGTATTAATGTCAATATTTGTCAATATTTATACGATGGTAACATTACTCAAAAACAAAATTAGGGTTCAGCGCAAAAAAATTGATATCCATGAAATTGTAGTAAATTCCACGCGGGCGAAGTCGCGGGGCACAGCTAGTTCCTTATAAATATTATTCACAGTGAACGTAGGAAGTACTACACTCATGAACGGGAGTAGAAAAATTTTCGCCTTGTTTTGGCGGTGAAAGAGAATCGGCCACCTCATATCATCGTGTCATAAGAGGCGACATAAAAAAACAAACAGGAGATGGGCAGCATCATCTTCCTGACAACAGATCAAAATAATAATAGCTGTGGTTGCCAACCCGCCTACAAATCGTGGCAACTATAGCAAATATCCAGCTCCTTGAAAGCTGATGGGAGAGGCTTATATTAATTTCAGTGGACTTTTGATAGGCTTTGAGTTCTACTCATCTTTGCAACTCTTAATATTTACAGTAGAGTGAAAACAAAAAAGTAGCATATGGAAAAATACGTCCAACAATGCCACGAACGAATTTTCAATTATTTTCATCGTATATTCGGTAGCATTATATTATTTTATTTTATCAGTGACTTACCTTTTAGTTTATTTATAAGTAAGTAGATGGCGCTATTATTAGATGAAATAATGAAAGCAAAAGCTATAATATCTAGTGATATCAGCGATAGAAGCGAACATTTATTTATTAATTCAATAAGGTATAAAATGATGTCAATTATGTTAAAAGTTCTGTTTCTGTTAAAAATACGCTATCAGCGCCGCTAGCGGTGAAAAACGATTTAATGATATCGTCATATGACCATATCATGAAATGGCAACGTTGTGTTTAGTTATTAATATCTTGAAACGATTTCTATTCATTGATTTGGTCAAGCTATATTGACAAGAAACAGTGTGTCATACCATTTCACGAAATGATAAACTACTTTTTGATATACAGGGTATTTTTGGAACGCTCCCGAAAACTAAGACAGGCGACAGCACCAAGTATACCTTTGATCATGGGTCACAAATAAATTTGATCCTGATGAAAAAAAAATCATATTTTTACAACGTTTTATTAGCGTTATTCACGCGCCATCATGTTAGTACAGCTAAATGAAACGATAATTTCATAAAAAAATCATGAAAATACTGAAACATAAAACCAGCAGTGAAAACTGAATTGATATCACCTGACTAATGGAGGTTAATGTACGCGCGAACGGTGAAAAAAGAACGCTGGCCTTGAACTTGGGCACAGCGATTTATCACATATTGGTACGAAGGGGGCGCGACGGGGGAACAATCCGCCAGTATTACTGTGCCTGCATGCTATTGGTTCCCGCGTTTTGTTCGCTCCAAAAATACAGTCGCATACACAGCTTACTTTGCGACTCGCGACGATGTTTTAAAAAGGAAGGAAAGAAAAATTATTTATATCTATTGTTTTATGACTAAACTAGTGAACGAAAAGGTAAATATGATAGGAGAAGGTGAATGGGGAAAATTGTGCAGTAAATTTAAAAGTGTTGAGGAAGAATACCGAAAAAATTACCATGTGATCGACCTGATGACGGAAGCTCAAGCGAAGATGAAAGTGATGATGAAGTAGCATCCAGTAACACCAACACACCTTCAACATCTGGCTTCCATGTGACCCAAGACGACATAATGGACGGCGTGCCACCCTTACCTTAAGTTTTCTTGTTATAAACTACTTTATATTTTACGATATAAATAACAAATAATGCTCAAGTAAACATTATCCATTTTTAATTCCAAGTAAGGCACTATGATTCTACAATAAAACAATTAATGACTTACTATAATATTATAAAACAATATCCCAATACCATGTAGTACTTTAGAACGCGACTGTAACCTCCCTCCACTCGACCTGTATCTATAAGCGAAATAATGTAACCCGCCCGGCTCGTGTCGCATCACGCTGTGACGCAGTAGGTTTCAGTTTAATTGTAGTTTTTGAAACAGTTCCGTGTTGATTTTGTTACTTGTTGTTACGTTTTTTGTTTAAATAATGCTTAACGCGTACGTTTATAGTGATTGTGAATACGACAACATGTTATGTATCCGAACCTAGGTACACGAAGTATCGCTAAATAAATTGTTAAAACGTCGGGATGGAACAAGAGTGTCACATACTGTGCAGTGCACAAAGTGTTGAAGCGTAACCGAATGCGCCCATACAAATTGCACAAAGTGCAAGCTTTAGTTCCCGGCGATCACGACCGCCGACGAGTTTTCTGCCGTTGGTGATTATACCAGCAACAACGTGTGGCTGGTTTCATTGAGCACATTATCTGAACGGATGAGTCGACATTTACCAGAAACGGCCTGTGGAACCGAAGAAATACACACGTGTATTCAGAGGTTAACCCGCACGCTGTTCGACAAACCGGGCACCAAACCCGATGGTCGGTTAACGTATGGGCAGGTTTATTTAAGGATCGCATACTGGGACCAATGTTTCTACCACAGCGACTGAACGGACAGCGATACCTAAACTTTATAAATGAACAGTTGACAGACATTTTAGACGACCTATTGTTGGCTGAATATCGCCGCACATGGTTCCAGTATAATGGTGCCCCTCCACATGCCGTGAGCGCCTCAATGAGCTATTTGATGATCGCTGGATTTGGCGGACTAGCACCACACGCTTGGCCACCTCGCGCACCAGATCTGACCCCGTTAGACTTCTTTCTGTGGGGTATGTGAAAGAAAGGGTTTTTAATCGTGAGTGTGATAGTGCTGACGAAACCACAAAAGGATCGTGGATGTTTTCGACAAACTACGTACGGACTGTGTCGAAGATCACACGATGATGCCCCGCCTCCATGAGGAGACGCAACACCGAGCCCAAATCTGCCTTGAAATGAATGGAGCACAATTTGAGCCGCATCTCATAAGACCACGGAGGATTTAGAGCGGTAAGCTGTTTCATAACTAATTTTTTTAAATAACTTAGTACTGAACTAATCTGAATACATACATAACTGAATACATGAGAATAATAAACATACCTACACGATGAATAAAAACGCATGACGCTAACCTTGGTTACATTTCATTTATGTATTTTGTTATTAGCGGGAAATCGAACCAGTTATTTGGGTTATTTAACCTGTAAATTCGGATTAAAATGGCTACGTGGAGACAAGTACAGTAGCAAAATAGTATGTTAAGTAGATAAGTTAGGTATTTAGACAAGTGTTGTAAATTATTAGGTATTGTGGTATAGCCCGCTAGTTGCGGACCGCGCGAATTTGCGTTCGCGCGTACATTGACCTTTAATCAGCTGATATGAATTCAGTTATTCCACTGCTGGTTTTAGGTTTCAGTATTTTCATGATTTTTTTGTAATGAAATTATCGTTTCATTTAGCTGTACTAACATGATGGCGCGTGAATAAATCTAATAAAACGTTGTAAAAATATGATTTTTTTTTCATCAGGATCAAATTTATTTGTGGCCCATGATCAAAGGTATACTTGGTGCTGTCGCCTGTCTTAGTTTTCGGGAGCGTTCCAAAAATACCCTGTATGATTGTATAAAAATCTCTTTAATAAAACTATAATGATAATGAAAATTTTGCAGTAATTGCAGAGAGAATAATTTTAATCAGTTACATATAGATTAGTAATTGAAATAAAAACCTTATCAATTTTTATATTTTTAATAGACGTCACTATAATCTATTGAAATTATTATGCCTTTAAAATAAAATAACAAAAATAATAAAACGCTAAACGTTAGAATATTAAATTAATTTTAAAAATCCTATTATTTAAACATATCAATGTAAGTTATTTATATTATTTAATTTATTAGTAGTATATTTTGCCTTCAGTCAAAATATACTACTTTTTCCATTTGATGATAGATGGCGCAGTTTTGATAACTAAATCGGTGTAGTTTCAAATTATTTTACCAAGGCTTTACCAAAGCGTAAACTATATTTTAAGCTTTGCTTATAAATATGGTATTAATTTGAAAACCCCGTCCGTCCCGTCATCCCACCTATAACTAAGATGAAATAGAAAATTAATACCTTAAGGAAGGAAAATACTTAACCTTCGTTTTTTGAAGTTCCGTAATGGGACAAAAAGTAACATAACAAAAACAAAAACATACAAAATTCCATGTGAATAGGTCCAGTAGTTTTTGCGTGAGTCCGTAATACACAGACAGACAAAAATTCTAAAAACAACTAATTTGGCTTTAAAATCCTTTATTTAGTCCCCTAGATTTGTTTTTTCAAGAATATATTAGAATTACTGACACGACATTTCTACAGATTTATTATATGTATAGATTAAATTTTTCCACTTTTATCAATGGTTGATGGTGATTTAAATAAAATGCAAACATAAATAAAAATATACATATTTATTATCAGTCTAATTAAATACAGATTTTTACAAAAAAAAAACAATTGAGCAATTTACTAATTTGGCATAGCATCGCTCAATTACCAGCCGCTGGAGTATCCACCAGAGAAACCACCGTGTCCACTTCCAAAGCCGCCACTGTATCCGCCGCTGTATCCGCCGCTGTGTCCACCACCAAGTCCGCTTCCGAATCCGCCGCTGGACACTAATCTCTTCTCAGATATAACTTGGGGTACGGAGATGACCTTGTTTACGTTGACGACTTGGGGAACGCTTACAACTTTAGGGACGTTCACAACTTTGCTCACAGAAACTATTTGAGCTGAGGGCGCGGAGTAGCCGCTTGAGCCAGAGTATCCGCCTAAGCCAGAGTAGCCGCTTGAACCAGAGTAGCCTCCGTGGCCGGAGTAACCACCGCCAAGCGACAAGCCGCCTCCGAGGCCGCCGGAGTGCAGTCCTCCGAGGTAGCCACGCTTCTCGCGTGTGTTTTCTTCAGCTGCCACACATGCCACTAGGCACAGTACTGCAATCTAAATAAAAAAAATCGTAAATACATTAATATCGAGTGGAACATATTGTTTTAATTTATACTTGCAATTATTGTCACTTGGTGAAATTCTAGATTCATTTTTGTTATTTGGGTAAACTCTTTATTGTGAAACTAGTACAAGTTTTTACCCAAATCACAAAAATATTATGAACTGTAATTAATTCTAAGTCTAATTTTGGTATTCAGTGTTTCAATAGAACTTTATTTAGTTAATACATTTTGATTTGAAATAATTACAATATTGTGAAATCTAAGAACCGAAGGTATTGAAAAATTGATGTTGAATACTTACGAATGATTTCATGATTCTGTAAAGCGGTTAGGTTCTCTGGAGAGTGTTAGTCGAGTTGTGTTCGGACAGTCTTCCGCGCCGGTATATATATCGCCGTTGCCCGATATTTCATAACGCGTCCTCACTGAACGTATGCCGGGTAGAATTTTGCACTAATAACTTTATAATTGTCCGTTTTACTATAATCACAAACAAATATTAGTAATTACGACTCGGTGTTAGAGTAACTAAGGGGTAGCTCCAGCACTGAACACAAGGTTCGATTCTCAAAACAAGTATGATAAGTCCACAAATAATTTTCGTGCGTAAGTTGACTGAGCGAAATGTATATGTGTGGATGAATCGTCCCTGATGTGGAATTAATGCTATAGAGTACTGAAATAACTAAACTGGTGACTACTTTTCAATTATTCGAGTTCATCATTTAGCTTTTATTATTACAGACCTTTCCATAGAATATAACTTAAAATAACAAAAACTATTAGTCAGACCTTGATCAAATTAATATGGGACTACATGAGAAGCACCAGCTTTCAAACAAAAAAAAAATCATCAAAATCGGTTCACCCAGTAAAAAGTTATGAGGTACCACACATAAAAAAGTAAATACAGTCGAATTGAGTACCTCATCCTTTTTGTTGGTAAGTTGGTAGAAAATAAAATAGAACAGAAATGTTTTGTCACCACTGAGGACGAAAACTCACCATACAAAGGAATTAAGCTGTTATTTTATGCTGGTATTCATTGAGAACGTGGTACTTCCCTGGTCAAGCCGACCCTTTCCTGTTACAACTATAATATAGCTCAGCATTGTATAAGGGAGTATGCAAAATACCAGGATGATCTTATGGCGTTATATATATTATCATAGGTCTATATTATCATAGCCTTATGTATATTATCATAGCGGGGATATTTGCTTGCTTATTCGTCCTATCAATCTGTAAACTTTACTTGGGGACATAGATCTTTGCCACAGCATAGAGGATATCAAGGAATAGCTGAATAAGTCGAAAGCCACAAATATTATTCAAACATTATATATTAACATTAGTATTAAAAACCCAAGCTATTTCTTAAATAATTTTTGTAAGTAGTTTGTACAACCTGTGTTAATCACTTTATTTTTAAAAAGAAAATTTTGCTAGGTTTCTTGCTGGTTTTTCCGAGGACCATTTTATTTTTCGAACCAGTACCAAAAGTAATAAATTCACTTTCAATAACAGTTCCTTGTAATTTATTTTGAATAAAAAATATTTTATTCCATTCTATCTATATCACCATGAATTGGGGGCAAGTTTATGTAACTCAGTCGGGTTGTTGTTTGCCATAATTGCTAAGCTAACTGGGTGGTAATGCAACCACAGCAAAGTAAAGCAAATGCCCCGCGGTTTCAACCACGTATATCTCGCGTTTGAGCTACGCAACATGACATGACATCTCGCTCATATAGTTCAATCATTTTAGTTTAAAAAATAGGGCAAAAATTCATGGTGTTTCCGAGCAATCTGCCTAGAAATTTGAACATTTTTTATCATTTAATGATTTTTTTTGCTCAAAGTTAATTTTCTCAAAAATTTTCCACTTTCCCGCCTAGATATATATGACTAAAGTAAAGAATCCAATATGATTTTAAATAATAATTAAAAATTAAAAATTTTGTACAGCCGCCTTCAATATAAGCGACTTCAATATAGGTTATTTAAGAATAACTCAATAACCATTGGTCTGACTTTGATCAAATTCATATGGGACCACACGAGAACTATCAGCTTTCATATAAAAAAAGAATCATCGAAATTGGTTCGCCCAGTACAAAGGTATGAGGGCAGGACACATCATTTTCTTTCTTCACGCGGAATAACGCAAATAGTTTATAACAACCCCATTATAATGGATTTCCGCAAAGTTACGTCTGATTCTATCAATTATCTAATGAAGAAACGTTCAATGCTGGTTTCTCTCGGTTCTAATCAGGCGGATAGCGTTTATGCGTCGTTTGCGCACCGAGCCAAGTGTTGAATTATTATATTTTATTATTATTTATTAAACTATGCGTCTTAATCATATGCTATAAAGAGCAAAGTTTATTTTCAAAAATTGTCTTGATAATGAAGTATCTATCTTTAAACCAATACGCCAGCCCACGCGGTTAATTTGTTTCGGGAGCGCTGTATCTTCTGACTTGCTTAACTAAAAAAACAATATTAGAGGCTAGCTGTTAGGTGTAGCTTAATCCTAGATAGCCTATACTATTTGTCATGAATCTGGCTATAATATAGAAAAAAAATTCAAATTTGACTTCCAGTTCCAGCGGTCGGTTCCAGGGTGCTTAAACAAACAAAAAAACAAAATGATTCTTCCGCATTATTATATTAATAGTGAGTATAGATTTGGTATCATATCAATAGCCTTAATAAAATGGGCTTTATTAAAATGGCTAAGAAGATGGAAATCAGTGACAGGATAAATTAAAAGCGAAGGGGATACTATAGCACATGTTAGGAAAAGGCTGTATCAGAGCACTCCTGGCCTGGAAGGATTAGGTAGTTAGTTATATTTCGGAATACCAACCATGGGTTCGCGAACCCAAGTACTAGTGTATATACGCCGACTACTGAACAAGTTATTAGTATCTGTATCGCTGACAGCTAATATAAATATACGAAATACGCTTTACGGTTTATACATGGTCGTATAAAGCCAAAATTTATAATACTATTGTTTCAGCTACGAATGTGTCAGCTCGACCGTGGAAGGACCACGCTCTTCTTCACGAACCGATTACTCGAAGACGCCTGAACCGATTTGGAAAATTCTTTTTTGTTTCAAAGGGTTCAGTGGTATACTTTCGGGCGAACCCATTGAAATTTTATCGGAATCGGTCGAGCGATTTTTAAAAAATCAACAATAAATTATTTAATTTTTTTTATAGGATAAGGGTAACACACGAGAACACAGTCCACCTGATGGTAAGTGGTTGCTGCGGCCCTTAGACATCTACATCTATCCTCGTTTGCGAATAAAATGCAGATGCGTTGTCACCCGTGAGGACTAAGATGGAATGCCTCGTTTCCAGTAAACAGGGTCTCTGATTCTCTACACTCACCATACCAAACATAGCAGCGTTAAGCTGCTATTTTTTTATAGGATATGTGTGACAAACGAGCACACAGTCCACCTGATGGTAAGTGGTTGCTGTGGCCCATAGACATCTACATCCATCCTCGATTACGAATCAAAATGCAGATGCGTTGTCACCCGTGAGGACCAAGATGGAATGCCTCATTTCCAGTAAAAAGGGTCTCCGGTTCTCTACACTCACCATAAGAAAAACAGCAGCGTTAAGCTGCTATTTTACGCTGGTATTCTGTGAAAGCGTGGTCCTTCCCCGGTCGAGCCGGCCCATTCGTGCTACAACCATAATATAGCTGCAGCATGGCTCTACCACGTATAGAAATTCATATTAAAGTAGAAAATTTGTAATTTAACCACTTCTTTATGGTTACCGATATATCCGTTGCTGTTCACATTCAGTAAATGTATCAATATGTGGACAGGTTTAATGTATATAATAAGAAGATAATGTAATTAAAGCAATTTTTTAAAGCCGTATTTTCTAAACGATTTCCTGCTCTTTTGTTCTACAGATAGTTTTTTCCCTTTCTCTTATTTCAATTCCAGCCTCTTTTTTGTCTACGTAACGTACTTGATATCACCGGTGTCTATTGGGGTCACTTACTCTCGTAATAATTATAATGTAACTTTTTTACTATTATTTATTTAATATTGACAAAAAAGGGATAGAAAGAAGAGGAATGTTAAAAACTACATGCAATAATAAGGTATTTTACCTACAATCGCATGGGGATATAAAGGATGAAAGGACAAACAGAAAGTTTTTTTTTAGTGCTATAGTTATAAAATTGAGTGAAAAGAAATTTTTTTTAAAGCTTAAGAGACTTATTTATAGAACTGATAGTATAATATTTGTTAATCATATTTTACTTAATGATTTCTTATTTTTACACGAAGACTACACATTAAATGAAACTAATTTTTACGGATTTTATCGAGTTTAATTTAACTTTAATTACCGACGTTTACAGCTTTACAGCACCCGAAACGTCCCAAAACCCCCGTCCGGGGGAACTGAGGTGTTTGACGTCCTGATGTCATAGTTAGCCAGGCTACCTTCAGTTTTTGAATATTATTTTTTTTGCTCCGATCTACGCAGAATGAGCTTACAGTATCTTGAAGGCTATCCAAGGGAATTTCTCTAAGCCATCACTACCATCTCTGCACAGGGAGGACGACTCACTGGCCCAAGCTGCAAACGACAAAACCGACCTTTTAGGTTCCCTTTTTGCGTCCAACTCGACTCTTGATGATGGGGGGAAAACACCGCTGACCATGCCGCGGTGTGAATGCTCCATGCCGGATGTGCTGTTCTCACAACGCTCGGTTTGCAAAGCATTCCTCGCCCTTGACATCCAGAAGTCGAGTGGGCCTGACGGAATCCCCCCAATTATGCTGAGGGCGTGTACTCCGGAGTTGGCACCGGTCCTAATGCGTCTTTTCTGGTACTCCTACTCCCAAGGCGTAGTCCCGAATTTATGGAAGACAGCTTTTGTCCACCTGATCCCTAAAAAAGGCGATCGCTCAGACCCGTCCAACTATAGGCCTATCGCGATCACCTCCTTGTCCTCCAAAATAATGGAATCCATTATTAACTGCCAGCTCATGCGGTACCTTAAGGATCACCAGCTGATTAGTGACCGCCAATACGGTTTTCGTCTGGGTCGATCAGCTGGTGATCTTCTGGTCTACCTGACTCATAGATGGGCGGAGGCAGTAGAGTTCAAGGGGGAGGCGTTGGCCGTTAGTTTGGACATTACGAAGGCCTTCGATCGGGTTTGGCACAAAGCGCTTCTTTCGAAGCTCCCTTCCTATGGGCTTCCCGAGAAATTGTGCAATTGGATCACCAGCTTACTTGCAGATCGGAGCACCAAGGTCGTTGTAGATGGTGCATGCTCCGAATACAAGCCTATTAACGGTGGTGTTCCACAAGGCTGTGTGCTATCACCAACGCTGTTTCTTCTGCATATCAATTATATGTTGCTAATTGGTAACATTCATTGCTATGCGGATGACAGCACTGGTGATGCTCCATACACCGGCCGTGCCAATATTTCTCGGGAAAACATCGCCGAGTACCGGAACAAACTTGTGTCTGAAGTAGAGTCTTTGCTGGACAAAGTCTCGAATTTGGGGCGACTAAATCTAGTCCAGTTTAATCCTAAGAAGACACAAGTTTGCGCGTTTACCGCTAAAAAGAACCCCTTTGTCGTATCTCCTCAGTTTAAAGGCACTCCTCTTCTTGCCTCAGCCAGTATCGGAGTCCTCCGAGTCGACATATCGAGTGACGTGCAGTTTCGTGGTCACTTAGAAGAGAATGCCAAATTGGCCTCTCAAAAGCTTGGCGTGCTCAGCAGAGCGGGATAGTATTTCATGCCAGCACACCGTCTGCAACTCTACAAGACGCAGGTTCGGCCTCACATGGAATACTGTTCCCATCTCTGGGCAGGGTTTCCCCAGTGCCAGCTCCTTCAACTTGACCGCATCCAGCGCAGAGCGGCTCGAATCGTCGACGACCGAGTCCTTTCCGATCGGCTCGATTCATTGGCACTGCGAAGAGATGTTGCATCCCTTTGCATTTTCTTACGCATTTACCACGGGGAGTACTCTGAGGAATTGTTCGGATTAATCCCAGCCGCCAAATTCCACGAACGCACATCACGGTAGAACTTCCGATACCATCCACACCATCTAGATGATTGGCGGTCTACCACTGCAAGACTTCAAGATACTGTAAGTTCATTCTGTGTAGATCGGACCAAAAAAATTAATATTCAAAAACTGAAGGTAGCCGGAATAACTATGACATCAGAACGTCAAACACCTCAATCCCCCCGTGACCACGTGAAACGTCAGGAATTAAAAAGTTAAATAAACGCGATAAAATCCGTAAAAATTAGTTTCATTTAACGTATTTTACTTACGCGTAAAATTACTACGATAAGCAATGAAAGTGAAGGCACTTGTTTATGAACATGTTTTTTTATCATCATCATTGTAGCCTACTACAAATCATCTGCTGAAAAATAATATCTCCTAAATACGATTTTTCCTTGTGGGTTGACGATTGTCTAATCCGGCTTGCAGGTTCTTAATCCGTTGAGTATATAGCTTACTCTGGTTCTACTGTGTTTATCTCATATATTGAAATGAACCATGAAGATGTTAAGTTGTATCTTATGTAAGTAGCAGATACCTAAGTGAGGGACAAATAATCGGAATGAACACAAATAATTATTTATTCGAATAGATTAATGTATTTGAGTTCGATTAAACATTTCAGTGTACCATTTGTTGAAGTCTCAATGACTTCTCAACAAATGGTACACTGAAATGTTTTGCATATACAACATGTAACAAAAACCCTGTGATTCCCGTTTAGTACGTTATCAGTATCAGTATTCAAAACTATAGAAAAACTTTTTTTTCAAAACCCTACCATATTTTTTTTATTTTATTAATAAAATGTTATTTTATTTTAAGTGGTTTTATTACCTCTTATTGACACTAGCCGATGCTAAAGCTAAGTAAAGCGAGGTTTTTGACTCTTACTCCCCAGACAATGCAGAGGTAATAAAACCACATACAATTTGCATACAATAATTTCTTTTTAATAAAATAAAATAAATATTGTTCGAGTTTTTAAAAAAGTTATTTCTATACGTTTGAATAATGACCCTGATAACGTACTTAACGGGAACCACAGGGTTTTTGTTACATATTGTATATCTGAAAATTGTTAATTGTAGATGAAATCTACAAATACACCTATTAAGAATTTGGTCCTATAGCATAGGTAATTTTTATCAGGTATTGTGATTAGAAACTCCTTGAAACGAAGTTTACGTTCGATGGATGAATTAAAATTGGTCAATTATTATGAAGAAACGCTGTCTTTAATGGACTGTAAACACGATGTTGCAATAATAATTTTAGTGTGTACCTATGTATTACTACCAGAGGGGCAATGGTCTTGCCATATACTGAATATCCGACAACCGATGGGGAAGTAATGTCTCCGAGGGATAGTCTCGTACCTGTAAGCGAAATGTAGGGCCCCCTACTAGTTGGAGTTGGAGGACCTGAAAAGAGATTCAGGAAGTCAATGAATACACGTGGCTCAGGGCCGTGTCTTACAAAAATCCTAGGGACCGTGGACTGTAATGATGACGATGATGTTGGATACTCACTTTGTAAAATTCAGAATTTATCTGCTGAGAGATTATAAATTTATATGCAGACAGTTTTTTTGCACCGATATCACTACAGCTATATATTTCGCAACGTGTCCTTGCCAAACAAAAACAGTTTATGTTTACACTACAAATATAACGCGTCTGATTTCCCAATTTAAAGTACAAATCACCAAACGTAATATGCATGTAATGTGTTCGTTGTATCAACACATTTAAAATGAATGTTATGCCTAAACAACTCATCATCCTACTTTCTACCGATTTGAAAAAGGAAACGGTACTCAATTGGACTGTATGTTTTTTTTTGTGTATTCACTTATTATTCACTATATAATTTTCTTCTCGATGAACCGATTTCGATGATTTTTTTTATTTGAAAGCTGGTGCTTCTCATGTGGTCCCAATTTTTCTTAAAATTAAATTTAAATTGATCAAGGTCTGACCAATTCTTAATAACTTATATTGAAGTCGGTTGTACAAAATTTTAAATTATGTGATATCTTATGTTTCGATCCTGGTTTCATTCCAACCTTCCATAAGATTCTTAACATTCTTCCATAAGAAGGCGACTAAGGCACATACCAGAAAGATCTAATAAAACAAAATTTATGGAAAAAAAGCCGTTAAGAGATAATGAAATGCGTATTACACTACATTTTTATCTTTTTTTATTAGCATGTTGGCTCACTGCACTGCTTAGGATTCTTTTGCCCGAGAAGGTTTTAGGTTGAAGGTTTCTAATTTCTAAGGCATGTAGGTTTTATCTCGATGTTAAAATTCATTTTTACGGTAATATGAGCCAGTGATCTGCGTAAAATAGAATAATTCTGCTAATACATAATTTTCATATTGTTAGTGACAAGGATGGAGACTATTTTAGTGGTAAGTAGTAGCATTCCGTTTAAATCCGCAGGTGGTTAACGTATCTGTATTTTAATTTTTAATTTAAGGATAGATGAGCTACAGTACCCTCTTACATCCGCATCCATCACAGTTTGGCATCTACAATTAGTTAATAAATAATTTAAAATTTAAGTTATAGAAAATCTACAGCCTGTTTAAAAAAAATGTTAGATGACTTGTATGAGAAAAATGGTTCATTCTCTGACGTTGTGTAAAGCTTTTATTTTACTCTGTATTAGGACCTCTTTTCTGCCAAACCTTTAGCCTGGATAGGTATCACCCGCTTACCTATTTTGCTGCCAAATATTAGTGCTTGCACTGCTGTGTACCGGTTTGAAGGGTGTAAAGAGCCGGTATAGTTTCAGACTGTGAGGCATTTCATCAAAGTACTCAGGGGTGACAACCCATCTGCATTTTGATTTTTAATCGAGGATAAATGTAGATATCTATGGACCACTTACCATCAAGCCAGCGTCAACTATGTGTTTGTTTGTCATCTGTCTATAAAAAAATCTTACTTATAATAATATATTTCCAAAATTATATAAGGAGTATGCTTCGGTGGTTTGTTCATATAATAATAATAATGTCCTCCTGACCGAATTTCGGTCACGACAACCAGCTTCAACGGAGACTAGCCATCGGTGCAGGACATGATTATAGTGTCCCGAGTGTCTGCGCAAGCACAGGCGCACTATCTATTCCCTCACTCTGTTAGTCCGGACGATAAACCAACACGACCGAAGATCAGGCGCAGGACCAATGGCTGGATTTTGAGTACCCATAACCGACGAGCATGCATAGGGATACACGTCTAGGTGACATGCATGAGTGTTTACGTTATGTTTATGTTTTAAAAATACGTTTATTTTTATTTTCAGCGTTTTTTTAAATTGTGCTACAAAACTAAAAATTCAATAAAGTATACAGATGTCAGAAAGGCCCTATAATATTACTTACATTATAGGGGCATTCTACGTATTAATTGTAACATTCACAAGTCAACAAGGGGTATTTGTAACTAGACACGACGCCTGCGTTTGATCCTTTCTAATTATATTCGTAAGGTAATAATATAATAACGTTACTTAATTGTTGCTTCAATATTACTTCGCGGATACGTCCCTGCTGTTCTGATTGTGGACCAGCCCTCTTTTCCCTGTTCGACTTTCACTTTTAATGTTGAAATTGTCTATGCAACTTACTTTAGCGAGTTCACGCGTCAAAACGAAAAGCTATACAGCTTCCTTGATTTGAAATAATAGAGCCTAGAATGGTGGCATAAATGTGTTGAGAATGAAAAGATATGAGATTACTTTATTTATTTTTATTATTCATAATTTTGAACTAACTAAAGTGTTTCGTATGGTGAGTGTAGAGAACCGGAGACCCTTTTTACTGGAAAAGAGGCATTCCATCTTAGTCCTCACGGGTGACAACGCATCTGCATTTTGATTCGGAAACGAAAATATATGTAGATGTCTATCGGCCGCAGCAACCACTTACCATCAAGTGGACTGTGTGCTCGTTTGTCACCCTATCCTATAAAAAGGTGGCAACGAACTTACAGTCAATTTGATGGTAAGGATCTACTACAATCCATGGACATCTGCCCAAAGCCACACATCTGCACACAATCACTATGCTGGTCAGACGTGAACACAACAGTGCACGCACTGTTTTTTGGCGACAGAAATAGGTATGATGGTGTTACCTACCCATACGGACTCCTCAGCAGAAAAAGGAGTACAACCACCTTTTTTTTTAAAGGATAAGTGTGAAAAACGAGCACACAGTCCACCCGATGGTAAGTGGCTGCTGCGGCCCATAGACATCTACATCTATCGTCTGTTACAGATCAAAATGCAGATGCGTTCTCACCCGTGAGAACTAGGATGGAATGCCTCATTTCCAGTAAAAAGGGCCTTAAATATATACAGTAATTTTAAAAGTGGTCATAAATACATGAGAGGCTTTGTTATTATTTCGCATATACTACTACGTACTTAGACTATCTTACATCACCGAACGCGGTCGGCGCGGCCGTTGGCTGAGTCATATCCTTTCTTACTCCAGTCTAAACATAATGATTGTGCAACGCACAAATAATTGGTTTTCTGGACTTCCTTTTTCTTTTCATACTTTATACATTAACGATGTTTCATTTCGTTACACTTTTTTAAAAGATAATTACCCGAATGCGGCGGAGCGCAAAAGGAGTGTAATATTTTTGACTGATACATATGTAAATCTCTATCTAGGTATGTCGATTATTGCGGTGGTAACATAGCCTATAATATGACGTCATTGTTGAATGAACATGAGGACATCATCATCATCATCATTATTCTCTCATTCAAGTGATGCCGCAAAGCACGTATACTTCCTGTATCTATTGCCAGGTCGTCACTTCGTCTGGTCGGACCCGCTCATGCTTACCAGTACGAGGCTGTCACTCGAAAACCTTTTTTCTCAATCGGTTTTTGTACCACCCAGTTTTCGGAGTATCTGCAGCAGAACCAAAGTAACCAACATAGCTCAACGGAAGGAAGCTTAAGTGGCAATATTGCATATAGATCGAAAATGGGCGACCAGTGTGACAGTGACCAGAGAGTGAACCGCAGCAGAAATATTATATTAGCCAAAAGTACCATCCTATGATATTAATGAGTACATTCCAAATTTAAAAAAAATTGTATTTATGTCATAAACATTATATTTAACTCGGTTAAATAGTCTATTAACATATCTGAAATTATGTGCACAATACTAGAGTTAAATATCATTAGTTTTAACGCAGGGCAATTTAGTACCACTGATATTATCTCGTAAACTTTACACTGGATACTTGGAGCTTATATTAGAGCTAGTGATTCAATATAGTTAGGTAATCTGCACGGGTGATAACCTGTTTTTGTTACTGAGGAGAAGTCGCCGCGTTTGAAATATGCGGGCGTAACAGCTTTGTAAGTCCATAGCGGGTATTTTTTTAATAAAACTAAATTTACGGATTATATCGCGTTCAATTTAACTTATTTAACTTATTTTCTTATTATAATTTTCATATTCAGTAGGTTAATGGCAGGTTACGGACCACGAAATCAAAAACGTCGTGTGTTCGAATCTGCCATTCGACTACTGTCATGAACCATCCCTAACACAAGCATTTTAAGCTTACGAGGAGTGGTTAAAAGGAATATTAATATAGGAAGAGCTATATGTTAATATTAATAATCATAATTAATAAAAATAATTGTATAATTAATAATAACAAATTACACTCCTAAGTAGATACGATGAAATACGCGAAGAGATGTTGCATCTCAGTGCCAGTGAGTCTAGCCGATCAGGAAGAGCTTAGTCGCCGACGATTCGGAGCGTTATGCACTGGATACGATCTAGTGAAAGGAGCTGGCACTGGGGTATTCGGCCTAGAGATGAGAACAGTATTTCATGTGAGGCCGAACTTGTGACTTGTAAAGTTGTAAGTGGTGTGCCGGCAAGAAATACTGTCCCGCTCTACATTTGGGCCTCCGTCCATTTGCACTAACCAAGTGAAACCCAGAAGCAAAGCTTCTACTTCATTAAATAAAACTATTTTATCGATTAGCTTAAAATTATTAGCGCAATTTTTTATGTACCAGCCGACTTTAATGTTTATGTATTTTTTTTTATTTCTTTTTTAAACCTTACCCCTATTATATTGTGCGTAACAATTGATATACCTAAATTTCTCTAAGGCAAATCCATCCCGGAAGAACTTTATTTGTACATACAAATGCTTGTTTCGTGCGGGATTTAAACCCGTCGCTCTGTTATATTACGCGATATCTTCGTCAATTATGAACCGATGTTAAGGATTAGTTTTTTATTAAGGGATTAGAGTTAATTCATGAGTGACCTCATTTAAATTTATGATGCATTTAATATGCATTTCTAATGTAATTTTTTAGACGATATTCGAGCTTATACTCTTTAGTTCACTCAAAAGGTTAAAATATTTGACTTTTAATAAAAAGTACTCCTTTTCGGTCACTATAATTGCAGGCTGTGAGGCATTCCATCTCAGTGCTCAGGATGTCGATGAGAGATGTCTCGGACACCGTCTAGGAGCCACAGCATCCACTTACCAGAAGATGGACTGTTTGCTTTTCATATGGCTTCGATTAAGCCCAGAGGCTATATGAATGCTAATAAAACATAGATAATAAATTTAAAAAAGTCTATCTGTCCGTTCTAATCTTCGGCATGCTTGAACCAATTGTGATGAAAGTTTACGAATAGATAGAGCTCGGCGGAATGCCAGAAGACATCTAGGCTATATTTTATCCGAAAAATTTGAAGTTTTTTAAAAATGACATATTTATTAAACATATGGTCTTTGATTATTTTAACTGAGTAAGTGGCGCAAATATGAGTCTCTGAGAGATGACTACATATTTTTGCCATTTGCTGTAGAGACTGTCGGTCCGTGGGGTCCACGTGCGGTGGAGTTCCTAAAGGAACTGCATCCGCGGCTGGTCGTTGCTGCTGAAGAGGGCTGGTTCTTTTCCTGCTCAAAGGCTAAGTATAGCCATTCAGCGGGGAAAAGCAGCCAGCGTTCTTGGCACGATACCCTGGCGAGTAGGAGTATATGATAATTAAGTAATTGTTTTAGTTTTTTTTATAGTTTTTAATATTGTATATAATAAAATAGTGTATAAATCAAATATATAATAAAATTTTGTATATGATGTTATGTAAATCTAAATAACACTATATTAATAGATACCTATCCACATAAAGTCACGGGGAGGGGGAAGGGGGCTAGTTCTATAATAAAAAAGCCTAATATTCTGAATTTAGCGCTATATATTTGAAAGTAAAAATGCAGTTTTTGTAGAGTAGTAATTTTGGAAGTTGTATATTTGAAAATATAAAATTTCAAGGACAAGTGACGGACTTCAGCTCTACTCTATAGCATTGTCTTATAAAAAATGAAAGGTGTCTTGTGCATTGTAGTGAGAATCACAAGCCATTACTCAAGAAATGGCAGCGGGTTTTTTAACAATTGTGAAATTATGCATTTGTTAAAAGGCGAATTAGGTAAAGGTCCAACACATTTCGTAGCTTTCGATAGATGGTAGAATAATTATTGCGTTTTTATATCAAACATTAAAACCAACCTTACGTTGAGGGTCGAAAGGTTGGAGTCACACACAGGTTGGAGTGGCTCAGGACCGTGCTGGTAGCTTAGGACCGTGCTTTGTGACATTCTTTGGGGGAGGCCTATGTTCAGCAGTGGACTTGTGAAGGGCTGTAATGATGATGATAATGTGTCTATATGGAATTTTGTTGACTGAAGTAAATAAATAAAAAAATGACATTCATTAGGGACTTTTTTATTATTCGATTAATTGTATTATCAAAAAATAAAAATTTCATAATTTGAAAATTTAAATCATTGTCCAGCACTGAACCCTGGAACGCAGCAGCCCAGTGACGGCGATATCAAAGCTCAAGCCACTAGTAGTTGTTGTTGACTAATCTGAGCGTATAATTTAAAATGTATTACTATTAAGTTGTATAAATTATAACAAATCGTACATAAAGCTCTCTTGCAATGCAGGACCACAACTTCGTTATTATCTTCCTCTCATTGCGTCCTAGATACCTTTTGCTGTCAAAACCTCTGATCAGTCAAGCGGCAGTGAAAAAATCCCATTAATTTAATCCTGACATCCCGTCTCTGTCCATATGTTACCTTAGGTCTAAAGGTGCAGGCATCCCGCACTTTTCTAATTTATTTTCTATATCCATATGGTAGGGCTAGGGCTAGGGTATCAGATACTTCTAGGGATTGCTACTCGTAGTTATGGCCTGTACAACAAGTTCAAATGCAAACCCAACTACTGCAATATTTCAAGGGCATGTAAGCCCTTCTGCGTAGATATGGCATTAGCAATCAGCAAAAGTTATTCTTGTTATAAAATACTAGAAATTATTATTTTCTCTAACTCAATAGACTAGTCGTATATCAGAGATTTTTGTAATTTGAGCAGTGAGCAAAATATAGTTTCCTAACAGTCAGAAAGTCGACCAGATTGTATGTTTCAGTGATAGGCGTTCGGTGTGCTGTAACTTTTAATAATGATCTTAGAGCCTTTTATAGTTCCAAGGACTTTGTTTTGGGAGCCCCTGTCCACACAGTAGCTTATAATAATGAATACAGAATACAATATGTCAAAACTAATGGGACTTTTGGTCTGTAGGATCTAATACTTATACTTATGAGCAGCCAGGTATTTGGGCTATTGGAGAGAAATTGAGCTAATATTTAAGTAAATGGCTACCTGACTGTACGATCCATTAACATTCGTTTGATTTTCACATCTATTGGTACTCCGAGCAACAGTTATGTACATTTTGTATGGTTTATTTATTAATCAAAACATATGATGGACTGCGCAAGCTTAGTACAAAATACAACTTAATTGACATCATAATTAATATATACTTATTCATATTATTATATTACACTGCTATTACACGCATGCAATTTGCATGTTGGTGACGCGAACACATAGGATTTTACTCATCCAAAAAGCGCCCAACGCGCATATCATGCGCGCAATATGACACACTAATAGCTACAGATATACTGCATTACTTGTAACACGTAAGTGACGCGAACACGTAAGATTTCACTCATCGTATAATCGGAAGTTTAACATCAAAAAAATTATTTCCCAGAGCAGGCACGGAAAACTTTTTTTTTATTTTATTATATTGGAAAACTTACCGATAAAACATCAAGTAATACATGAAAAAAATAATTTGAGGATGTAGGCCAATTACGAGTTTTCACAGGTAGAATGAACAGTAAACATATAAGAACATGATATTAAGTAATGATAACAATAATAATAAACGTACGCACATTTTAGGAACCTAGTTAAAGCAATTATTACAAAACGTATTCTTTAGTTTACGAAGATTGGTGTTAAATAAATCTATATCTAAATAATGTGCCAAAATATTAGTTTTGTATGACCTTATTAAAAATGAATTTTGTCGATAGATAGTTTTATTTAAAGGGACGTGCAGAAGATTATGTTTTCCTAGTGTCACCGATGGCGTGCGCAGCCTTATGTTGGAACAACTCTGGATAGTCAACTACTACTACAACACTACTACAGCTTACTAATCCGTTGGGCTATGTCGGTCACTCTGGTTCTACTGCGGATATCCTCATTTCTGAGTTAATCACGCAGAGAAACTCCGAGCATAGCCCTCTCCATAGCTCGCTGACCGACCTTGAGCTTCCTCATCCGGCCAGCAGTGAAGGACCACGTCTCAGTTCCGTATGTCATCACTGGCAACACGCACTGGGTGTACAGTCTCGTTTTCAAGTTTTTGAGGTATACCTGCGGTTGTACATGGCCGGCGGTAGTCACTTACCATCAGGTGAGCTCCTATAAAAAAAATCTGTTGTTATGATATGAAATATAGAATAAATTATAAAATATAAATATAAAATATAAAATAATAAATATTTTTTAATAGTAAAAATAGTGGTGAAATCACTGCGATTTCGTGGCTAGTTTACGTGTATTTACAACACAAGAATAGTGTTTCTTATGATTTCTAAAAATAAATATGTTCGTTTATTTTGTTCACAGTCTAGAAGCTGCTTTATGAATCGGTGTTTTCAGTTTTTGTTTTTGAAATCAAAATGAAACATTATATAAAGAAATTTCATATTCCTAACTATTTTCCTTTTTGCGATACATACACTAATATAGACGGTCTAAATTAACAATTTTCATTTCATAAATTTTGAAGATAAAAATAATAGAATATATATTTATTTATACTCAATAATCTCTAGGAAACTTTTTTACTTAATAAACTAGCTTATAATAAGTTAAAAATTAGTTGGCTACACATCCCAAGTGGTAGGAACGCCCTAGATGGTATAAGCATTGTCCTAGGGTAGAACAATAATAGAGTTAGCGATGACATTAAGGTACGGCCAACAAGTTTTTTTTAGCTCCGTTTTTACGTTCCCATGCAAGATGAAAAAAAAATTGAATTAACCTACTCCTTTTTAAAAGGCCGACAACGCATCTGCAATTCCCCTGGTGTTGCAGTTGTTCATGGGCGGCGGTAGTCACTTACCATCAGGTGAGCCGCATGCTCGTTTGCCCCCTCTCCTATAAAAAAAATCTGTTGTTATGATATGAAATATAGAATAAATGTATTTTTTAATAGTAAAAATAGTGGTGAAGTCGCTGCGATTTCGTGGCTAGTTTACGTGTATTTACAACACAAGAATAGTGTTTCTTATGATTTCCTTGTTTTAATAAAAACTTTTATCTTTTTACGTGAACAAAGGCTGTGAACTTTCTGTGATATTATTGCATCAAGATGTAAATTACACCCAATGAAACTCGTGAGAATAGGATTAATATTATAAGTAATTATGTAATAAACAGAGTCGTTTTATCTTTTAAAACGTCTTTTATTAGCTTGACCTGTATTTGTGTGAACAGAAGGTGAGCGGCGGCATCATCCCAATAACTATTCAAAATAATGAAATATTGCGGTTGTCAACGCGCCTTCCAAACGTGGCAACTGTAGCAAATATCAAAGGTAGCAAACTTTGTTCAGCAGTGGATTCTTGATAGGTTGTGATGGAAACGATTTAATGTATGTCCTTATGTACCTATGTACAAATGTAATAGAATTTTTTACTTAAGTTTTAACCCTCTTCTCAAAGTAATTATGAAGAATCGATGACAATAAGGTTCGTTGGGGTAATACCGGACGGATTTTCGAAAAGTTGGAAGAGTCTGCCAAAAACTTTAATTTCTCGACATCCGTATACGTCAGATTTCTGGAACGTGGAGCAAACCGTTAATCGTTAAACGTAGTTTAGCTCTGAGAATCTTTTGCTTGCGTAAACTCAACGGTTTCTGCTTTAAAAGTGTGCGAAAACTAGACATACTTTTTATATGCATAATGAAATATTGGCCATTAAGGGGTAAGACCGGACTTAAATTTAAAACCAATTCTACTGCTTAGAGTACAAAGTTTATAAAAGAGATTTGTCCTATCTTTAACGCTGAAAAACATATTTCAATAAGATCTATAAAGTACTAGAAACATAAATGTTCCAAACGATTTTCTCTTTTTTTGTTTCTTGGCATCCGATCTTATCCCTGATATAAAGAAATTGTAATTTTATGTTTCTCAAACTTTGTTATGACATAAGATGGAATTACTCAATATAAGGGAAAGATCGGATGCATTTGATTATTTTATGGGAAAAAAATTAACAGTAAGGACTGGCGAAATGCCCTGGGATAATACAAGAGTTGAGGAATATGTAAATATTTTAGGAAAGCAGCATTTGACGAAGCAGGTAGTTAGGTAAGTAGTTAATTGATAGATTATTTTGTGTGCATATTTGTATGTGTATCAACATAAGCAGGCGTGAGATTATTTATAGAGTTAATTAGAATCAGGATAAGGGCATGAAGTCGGAAAAAGTAAAGCAAAGTTGACTAGACCAGAAAAAGGAACGTGAGTTGAAAGTTTCCCCTGAAACTGAATTAGTAATGTTTTTTTTTTTTTAGTAATGTAGTAATGTTTAGAACATTATCTAATGAGATAAATATTATGTAATTTATTATTATAAATTATTTTTTAAATAATTATTAAGTGGCGAAGCTTGCGAAGACACTTATTGATTTCACGATGTCTGTCCGTCTGTCTGTCCCACGATTATCTCGAGAACGGTTTCGAATTTTCAAATTCTGTTTTCAGCAATCGATTACTTATCACCCAGGCATCTGAACCTCCTATTTTGAAACTGATTGCTCAACGGCAAAAAAAAACAGCTGATTGCTTCGCCACTTTGCTATGCTGTTAGCTTGCTAGGTTTATTATAAATTATATTTTGATTTGTAATAGAGGATAGATGTGGATGTCTATGGGCCGCAGCAACTACTTAACATCAGGTGGACTGTGTGCTCCTTTGTCACCCTTATCATATAAAAAAATACTTAAAAGATCAATCGTATTGTTTTATTACTTTTATATATACAGACTTGCTAACGAGACTGAGCCCTATAGTCATTTGAGTAATCTCCGAAAAAATATACATGACCCAAAAAAGTTTAACAACCACTGCCATATTTGCAACGGGCAAAGATCGGATAATATTCATCCGATCTTCACTCACGCGGGGAAACATCGGATCTCGGCCTACAGCGATCTTAGCTCTGCATGGACCAGCTTTATCTAGCTATAACTTCATAAAACTTAGTATTCACACAAAATAATAACAAAAAAAGCCATATTCTCGCTAAAAATCGTAATTAAAAGTGATAGGGATAGTACGGATGGACAAAAATAATACAAAAATTACATTGTTTTATAAAATCCCGCGCAGCACAGGTCCCACTTGCCGGAGTGACTGGCGCGAACTGAGGATCGGGGCAGGATGAAATGGCGTCGTGTAGCACATTGTTAGCATTTCAAAATATAGGATAATTCGCCAGGAATTTGAATCCTACGGTCTTGCCCCATCACCGATCTTACCCCAACGCACCTTATGTATTGCTTTAATCAATTGTTCATCAATTCAATCAACAAATGATTGAATTGATAGCATCCGCGATTTTTCTGCTACCAGGGCGGCGCCCTTTTGGAATGAGTTGAAATATTTCGTAGATTTCATAGCGGGGAAGTTAATTTGTTAGAAAAATGTAATGGATCACACGAGCGATTTTTGGATCTCGATAACAGCGCCATCTATCGGGTCCCATTGTGAATATATACCATGCCGAGATCCACTCAAATACATACAAAAAAATTCATCAAAATCAGTGCAGCCACTTTTTTTTTCAATTGATTTTTATTTATAGAGATTAATTAGATTAGAAATGAATAAACCAAAAGACGGATATTCATAAAATTGAAAAATTAATGAAAGAGTTATAAAAGTGCAATAAATTAGAGGGCAAACCACTGACGCATTGTTTTGTGTATTAATCTATAGAAAATGTTATACTTTTATTTAAAACTAACTTCTCGATGAAATGAAATAGTGTGAGAAAAAACTTCTCAGTCCCAACTAGCGACATCTAGTGAGTGAAAGATTGACGTAATTTTTGTCTCAGTTTTCTTTTATGGTTACTTTTATTTGCCTTAGAAACAAATTGATTGATATTATTATGTTGAGCGATATATTTTACATAAACAAATCTATTTTAAACTGCGCGGACTTATATTTTTTTCGTCATTATCATCACGGCAGCCCTTAAAAAATCCACTGTTAAACATAGTTCTTCCCAAAAAATACGCACCATAAAGCACGGTATTAAGCCACATGTGTCCATCGACTTCCAGCATCTCTAATCAAGCTGTCTCTACATCTAGTCCATTTTTTTATACGCACCCCCATTTATCTTCAATTAAGGATCGTAATGTAGATGAATATTTACCCTCGAGGACTAGGTTCTGCAGTTAGAGTTCCTTAACTAAGCTCAAGACACGCTGGGGCTCTATTAATATTGGATCTTGTTCTAATATTTACAAGGTAAACCGTGTAGTAAATGTTGTACTTGGTTTAAAGTAAAATACAGAAATAAATTTAAAAAAATATATTTTCACTGTACAGTCATTAAATATTATCTTAAAATAATCACGCAACAAAACTCATCACCAGCCACTGGAGTAGCCACCAGAGTAACCACCGTGCCCGCTTCCGAAACCACCGCTGTATCCACCGTTGTATCCGCTGCTGTATCCACCGCTGTATCCACCGTTGTATCCGCTGCTGTATCCGGAGGAGAAGCTCGGAGCGGCCACTACTTTGTTAACGGACACAACTTGGGGCACGGAGACGACCTTGTTGACGCTGACTACTTGCGGGACGCTCACAACCTTGGGCACGTTTACAACTTTGTTGACGGTGACGAGCTGAGCTGATGGCGCGGAGTAGCCACCTAAGCCAGAGTAGCCACTGTATCCGGAGTAGCCACCTACGCCAGAGTAGCCACTGTAGCCAGAGTAGCCACCAATGCCTCCAGAGTGTAGTCCACTGAGGTAGCCGCGCTTCTCACGCACATTTTCTGCAGCGGCACATGCCACCAGGCAAAGTACTGCGATCTGTTTAGAAAACAGTTGAACGTTAATTGGCTATCTAATACATTGATGTTATAATAAAGTATTTTTTTATAGAATAAGGGTGACAAACGAGCACATAGTCTACCTGATGGTAAGTGGATGCGTATCTACCACAGATATTTATCCTCGATTATGAATCAAAATGCAGATGCGCTGTCACCCTTGAGAACTAAGATGGAATATATCATTTCCATTAAAGTAGGTCTCTGGTTTTCTAAACTCACTATACGAAACACAGCAGCATTAGGCTGCTATTTTACGCTGGTATTCTGCGAGAGCGTGTCCCTCCCCGGTTGAGCCGACTAATTTATGCTACAAGTTGCAGCGTGGCTCTACTAAGTATAATCAATAATTTAAAAATGAAATAGTTAATATGCTAAAATCTGTATGCAAAAAAAGTTTAAATTATGTATTAAATTAATCGAAATGTGAAGACGCTCAAGTCCTTGATTTTATTTTATTTCAAAAAAATTAAATTAATTTAATATCCCCATAGTCTAGGCTAAGTCTAGCGCTGGAAATAGGTCCACTCCTAACTATAGTTGTAGGTTGAAACAACAAAATGAATTGAAACTTTAACGGCTCCATGGTAGGTTTGAATCCTGCACGGAACAAGTATTTGTATGGCCTACAAATAATTGTTCCGGGTCTGGATGTTTGTCCTTGTGCAATTAATGTAAGTAAACTGCCCCCATGATACATGAGAAAATTCTAGTAAGGAGTAATACGTTTTATTTTAAAAAATACATAGAATAATAAAAATTAATATTGCCCCATAGGATATAAATTATGTTGATACTTACGAAGGATTTCATATTTCTGTAGTGTGGTTTGTTTAACTGGTGAGTGGAAGTCGTGTTATGTACGGACAGTTTTCTGCGGCAATATATATATCACCACTGCTCGATATTTCGCAATGCGTCCTCGCTGACCGAATGACGAGTAAAATTTTGCACAGCATACGTCTTAGGAATATTCGTTCTTGCGACGGTGCTTGTTCTTCAATTTAAGAAAAGAGTTGCTTGCGTTCGGCCATTTTTATATTTCATTCTTGTTTATTATATTTGTTTTGAATGGTAATAAAACTTTTTTCTCTTCTACAGACCAAGGTTAACAAACGGGTACACATTCCACCTGATAGTAAGTAGATGCTGTGACCCATAGAAATCTTTATGTTTCCTCAATTAAAAATCGTATCCAGTAGAAAGTTTCTCCGGTTCTTTACATTCATCAAACGAAATACAGCACCATAAAGCTGTTATTTTATGCTAGTATTCTGTGAGAGTGTGATCTTTTCCCCGGTCAAGACAACCCATCCGCGCTAATACAGCTATGGCATAATATAGCTATGGTATGGCTCTACCACGTAAAAAGATGAGCACTAATGTGATATGGAAGAGTGGCTCGTTCTGACACAGGTGCAAATGCACTTAAAAGAATGAGTCAACCTATGTTCTAGATTTAAGACAAACCTTGTCAAAGAAACAAACTTTTATTTTTTTTAAATGTATAAGTAGCCCTATAGAGGTGGAGAAAGCGAACACATCATTCACTTTCTTCTCAAGAATGTCTTATGGCGAAGAATGGCGATAATGTGATATGTCAGAAAAATCTTATATTTTTCGATATCTGTCGGATATCTATCTGGCGTAAGCGACAGTTATAGAGCCATCTGGTGGCATAATTGTCGTTTTTTAGGGTTCCGTACCTCAAAAGGAAAAAACGGAACCCTTATAGGATCACTTTGTTGTCCGTCTGTCTGTCTGTCTGTCTGTCTGTCAAGACCGTTTTTCTCTGGAACGCGTAGAGGTATCAAGCTGAAATTTATATCAAATACTCAAGTCTACTGTCCCTTGGGGCTGTGAAAAAATAAAACTTCTAAGCCAACGCAATCAAAAGATACAGCCGTTTATGCCGCAAATTTTCGATATTCGCAAGGGAATCAAAAGTCAAAACCTACAGGGTACTTCCCGTGAACTGAGAATCTTAAAAATTGGCATGAAGCAACGTATTATAGCACAGATAAAGGAAAAATTGCGAAAAGCATAAATTTTTAGTTACATCATATAATAAAAATATTTTTAATAATTTTAAACTCATATACCTACGGATTTGTTCGGAACCCTCGGTGAGCGAGTCCGACTCGCACTTGGCCGGTTTTTTTTTTAATAGGATAAGGGTGACAAATGAGCACACAGTCACCCGATGGTATGTGGTTGCTGTGGCCCATAGACATCTGCATCTATTCTCGATTACGAATCAAAATGCAGATGCGTTGTCACCCGTGAGGACTAAGATGGAATGCCTCTTTTCGAGTAAAAAGGGTCTCCAGTTCGTTTACGCCAGACGTGAAATCCGCAGGAAAGTTGACATTTACAGACACGTCAAGTTTAAGCCTTTACAACAAAGCACCAGAATACACAACAAAGTCCCAGATAGTCTATTATTGGCTACGCGCTAAAATGTAATTTTTTATTTAGTTCCTTCCAAAAAGTAAATAATATCATGTTCGTAAAACATTGCTATTAAATTATGCAAGGCACTTCAATAGGAAGTAATCTATGTTAAAAATGAATAGATTCATTATAATGTCAAACGAAATTTCGGGGTTCGATTCCCCGGTCGAGCGTTAATTTTATGAAGGTTTGTTGGATTGATTTAGAGTCGTGTATTACATAGTACCTAATCAACTGTGCTATACGAATAAATTATTATATGAAAATAGATACTTATTTTGGATAAAAATATATTTGTCACTTATAATTATTTTGCTCTTGTGATATCAGATAAGAAAAACATATGTAAACAATAGTGATTCATAATGAGCAGAGATATATGTAATTTAGACAAGGAAGACACTAGCCTCCCACGTTCTCCTCTGCGTGTATGCTATTTAGCACACATCAAATCTCGGGCCTCCTCCTCGCGATACTTACTATGTACCGATCGTGGGAGCCGTTATGAGAGTTGTAGGTAACGCAGCGGTGCGGTGTTCGGTTCCCCGATCGTTGCAAATTGGTATCAATAGAATGTCTATCTGCGACATTGAATGTTGTTACTTGACTCTCTAAACTCTATAGAGAGGAGTTCTCTTGGTAGAGGTCACCCGTCCGGTGGCCGGGCATGTAAAGGTGCCATATGGTTGAGGTGGGGGTGTGGCCAGTTGTTAACCACAAACTCTTTGATGGTCTCCTTCTTGAGGTTGGCCGCGATGACGTCATTCCGGACATAGAAACCTGCACCGACGATGGTTCGTAATGATATGTTCTGTTGGGGTCTGCAGCCGATGCCTCTGCTGTTCGCTCAGGAGTGCGTACCAGGCCGGAGACGCGTAGGTGATCTTCGGTCTTATGTATAACTTGCATATCTTCAGCTTGGTGTTTATTGAGATCTTGGATGCCAGAACGGGATGGAGCACCGCCCGCCCACATCTGGCATTGCGGACGGCGATGTCAACGTGGGCGGTCATACGCAACATACTGTCTATCCGGCACCCAAGGTAGGTTACGGCCTTTTCGTACGCCATATCTTGGCCTCTTAGCGTCAACGGGGGCGGGCAGTTCCTATAGCGGCGGGTGAGAAGAGCGGCCGTCTTGCCAACATTTACGGCCATCCTCCACTCATCCAGCCACGGTAGTAGCAGGTCCAGCAGGCGCTGCGTCTTGGCGGTGGCGAGATAGGCTCTTCTGGACGAGATGAAGTAGGCGCTATCGTCCGCGTATAGCGCCAGCTCTACGTTGTCTTTCCATTCGCGTAGGTGTCCCGCTAGTGTAGGGATATCGTTGGTGTAAGCCGCGTACAGGATTGGCGAGAGACAGCTTCCCTGTGCTACGCCAGCTCTTATGGGTTTTACTGCGAATTCGGTATCTTCGACATAGACGTTGAAACTCCGGTTGGCTAGAAATAACGCCACTAGCCGCAGCATAGCCGGAGGGACCATCTTAAAGAGTAGTCCAGAGTGCGACACCCTGTCGAACGCTTTCTTGATATCGAGGAACACGCCCAACGACGTGCGATCCCGGTTGTGTTCGACCGCCATGTGGTGCAGCATTCCGGTCAACTGTGTTGCTGTGGAGTGCCCCCTCCTAAAACCATGTTGTTCCGCCTGAAGTTGGATACACGGGTGGATTCTTCTTAGAATTATTCTTTCAAATAGTTTGGCTATGTGCGGTAGCAGCGTTGTCGGTCTGTAACTAGTTGCTCTACGCCTGTCCTTCCCGGGTTTCGGCAGAACTATGACCTTGCCGGTTTGCCAGCCCTCCGGGAAGTGTGAAGACCGCAGTATACCATTGTAGAGTCATCCTAATTCTATAATGGTTCTATTTGGCAGCTTTCGAAGTGCAGAGTTCGTGACCCGGTCGTGCCCCGGCGCCTTCCTCGGTTGCAGGCGGTTTACTGTCTTCCGTAGTTCAGCGGGGGACATGAACCACTCTCTTGCAAGTGGTGGCGCGGGCGATGATATGAACTCCCGTACGCGTTTCGCCTTTTGGATATGAAGCTCCATGTACTCCGCACTTACTGGATTCGGCATAAATTGTTCCTCGAAATACTCGGCTAGGATATCCGTTCCATCTTTGGTCTCGTAACAACGCCCGCCCACGTTGTTGGTCAGCGGGTAGACGGGGGGCTGGTTTTACATAGCTGCCGGTTCAATTTGTAGAGTGACGCTTTCTGTTCTTCGGTTTTCCATATGCGTCGCTTACAGGTCTTTCCTCGGTGTGCCTGGATGGCAACCGAAGGCTCATCCGTCAGCTTGTTGAGTTGTGTGCTTATTCGTGGGCAGCGAGTGCGTGCCGAGAGCTGCCTCGGTGCTTGTTTTTGGTTGAGCTGCGCACGTAACTCTCGTGGCAGCTCATCTCTACGGTTCGATAGAGGGACGATCGTACAGGCCGCATTGAGGGCTTCTTAGATGGATGTCGTCCGCTGAGTTGATTGGTGTATATATTGGAGATCTCTCTTGCAAGTGTTGCTGGTAGAGCTCCAGTTAATCTTGGTGTTAAAAATTCTGAGTAGCGTAGTCACCGCCTTGAGGCCAAGGGTAATCAGAATCGGGAGGTGCTACGAGCTCAGGTCGTACAGCACCTCTACTACTATCAGGCAGTTGACGTTCTTATCGAGCACGATGTCCAATACATTCGGACTTCTCCTGTGATCAGCTGGAACGTATGTTCTTCGGGACCTAAAACTTCACAGTTGTTAAGTTCTGCATCCTCATAGAGTTCACTACCCAGTGGGGTGATCATTCTGGATCCCTAGGCTGGGTGTTTTGCGTTTAGCTCCCTGGCAATGATGGTAGGTGCTGTACCTTCCATGATCGTCCGGATGTTTGAGGAGTAAAATGGAGTCCCTGGAGGGCGGTATGCTGCAAAGATCCTTAGTTCTTCGTCCGCCGCCTCCATTTTTATGCCGATAGAGCGCGTCGAATGGTATGACGGTAAGTCAAGCTCTAGGTAGACGATGTCCTTTTTGACTAGAATCGCTGCGCCTCTATAGGCAGTTCCTTGAGCATTGACTTCATCCCTCCTGTATATGTAATAGTTGGCCATCTTAATGTGCGTAGATGGCCTCAACTTTGTCTCTACCAGCAAGATTATATGTATGTTTTGTTGTAGAGCGACTGTGCGGAGTTCATGGAGCTTCTGCTTGATACCGTCCGGGTTCCAGTAGAGCAGGCGCAGTTTCGGGTTACTAGCCTCTGTGGTGTGGAGCCAGTAATTGTGCAAGCGCTCTCATCACTGCGGTTATGGAGTTGGCTCCAGCTCTGATGTCAGCCAGGACCTGGCTGTGGACCTCAATGGCGATGCCAACCAGCCTTTAGATTACGTCCATTGTGTCCTGGTTGGCTGTTGGCTGTCTTGTTGTTATAGTTGGTACTGGTCTCGACTGGGCTTTGGTTTTGCTTCCTTATGGTAGAACGGGCTCTATTTTCTGATAGAACGCTTTTTGGCGCTCTACTAATTGTGTTTTTTTATAGGATTAGGGTGACAAACGAGCACACAGTCCACCTGATGGTAAGTGGTTGCTGCAGCCCATAGACATCTACATCTATCCTCGTTTGCGAATCAAAATGTAGATGCGTTGTCACCCGTGAGGACTAAGATGGAATGCCTCATTTCCAGTATAAAAGGGCCTCCGGCCACCTGCACTCACCAAGCAAAACGCAAAGGTATACCTCTACTTCACGCTGGTATTCGGTGAGGTCGTGGTACCACCCCGGTTCGAGCCGGCCCATCCGTGCGACAACAATTCTGCCGCGTGGCTCTACCACTGTTGAATTTTCTTCCTTATTTTCTTTCCAGTAACCTGCGCCTGTAAGTCTATCGTTATCGCTGGGGTTGCGGTGGAGGTAGCTGCCTGAGGAGGAGGCTGCACTTTCTTCTCTTCTGTCTACCCCGCTTCCTCTTCTTGGAGGGCTGACATTCCGTGGCGTCATTAGCGGAGGCTGTAGATTCGCCCTGGTGGTTGTCCTTGTTGTTACGGGTTCCACCGTATCCATTGGTATTGCGGGTGTGGATGGAGGGGGCTGGTTGCCTGCTCTCTGATGGTTGCCCACCCGTCTTCCTGGACTTCTAACGCTCTCGGGCAACTCTGGGGGACCCTCTTCTGATCTTTCGAAAGTAGTCCCGGCAGAATAATCCCCTGCTTCATAGCAATCCTCCTCAGGACTGGGCAGCGGCGATCGTTTTCGGTATGGTTCTTGGTACAGTTAGCGCATGTGGGTTCCTTCTCTCTACCCCGAGAACATTGGCTTGCGATGTGTTCCCCAGCGCAGCGGACACACTGCACTGGCCTGTGGCAGTTGGCTGATGCGTGGCCAAAAGCATGGCAGCGGTGGCATTGTAGGTGCGAGCGCGGGACTCATTACGGGCTCCTTAATTGGTGACGCAGGTTTCCGCATAGGTATTTGGCTAAACGGCGCTATCCTGGATCTCTCGGGGTTGGATAGGACCCTCGCAAATAGCCGTCGTTCTAACAAGTCCGGTCGTTCCGGGGGTTTCCAAACACGGGGTGTGGGGTGGGCTCCCCCTTCCCCTTGCCCGTCATAGTAGTTAGTTACAACTGTTTTGCATATTACAACTGTTAAGGTGATCTAATTGTGTCCTGTCTATTTTCCCTACCTAGCGAGCCGATAGCGATATGACGCGCGATGCGATTGGGAAGGAGGGGGCAACGCTTAGGCGCACTACCTACTCCTTTCTAAACGAAAGGGTTGGGGGAAGTGCTATGAGAGCACTCGCGCACGTAACTGACAAACAAGGGCACAAACGCTCTTGAGTGCCAAGAATCTGCCTAAGGCCCGTTGACCTCGACGCCTCTCAGAGTATGCGACTCAACGATTGGCGGAATATGTCTTACCGGCGGTTGCTAGGGACCACTGTATAATCCACAAACAACACACACTTAGGACATTCTTACTAGCTTCCTACCGATGTGATTAAGGTCGTGTAGATATTGGTTCATCATGTTGTGTGAGATGTAAGTCGAGGGCACAATTATGTAAAATAAATACAGAAAATAAATTTTATTAATTTGTGAAAATTTCAGCAATATGTGTAAAAAAAAAATATTTCAGGATTATTGTGCATGCTAAAAAGAGTAGTTCTGTGTAAAAATTGTTTAAATTTGTGCTAAATATAGTGAAATAATGATAGATTTATATAAGAAAATTAAAGTCGTTTAATAGTGAAAATACTTGTAAAATTGTGAATTAAACTATCGTATTAGTTAAGTTATTTATGTTTATCAATAAATATTGTTGTTTTAACCTTGTGTGTTATATATTTAAGGTTTCTAACTTTGAAAATGTGTTGTAAAATAGGCATATTTTGTTGAATAACTTAATACGTTTTTATGTGATAATAATGTAATGTGTGTCATAATTTTACTACTGTTTGTATGATTTCTATGTATGAATTGTGTAACCATATATTTTGTATGAATAAAGATATGGGGAAACACATAAGAGCGCAATGGTGAAAATCGGTGTTAAGATATTGCGAAACTGCGCAAAGTGCGCGGTTCTCTTTCGACTAACTATACCTCGCTATTAGGTTAGTAAACTGTTACGTAGGTCACTCAATAAGTTTTGAGATATACAAAAAGTATTCTAGATACTATTAATATTTATTTTACATCTTTCCAACATATTGAAAGATTCATGTCTCGTCACCAGTAACGATTTCCGAAACACGCCTAGATGCCCCGTTTTCAAAACGTATACGCATTTTATGGCACCAATCCACACAAATCTGTTTTTCGCTTTCGGAGAGAAAACGAGGAATCCATCGACAAAAAAGCTTCCTCACTCCAAGATGTTGATGTAGGATGGTATGAATGTTCCCTGAACTAATGCCTACAAACTTTTTGATGTCCGTATATGTGATTCGTGGGTCTTCTCGCACCAACATTTCAGTAGTCCATACATTTTCTACCGTTACTGCTGTTTGCGGCGCCCCGGTTCTTTGGTCATCTTTAAGATTAATTTTACGCCTTTTGAATTCAGAAAACAATCTAAAAATTGTTGCGCGTGATGGAGCTGAGTCCCCATATGCTGACTGTAACCGTTGTAAATTTAATTGTGTGGTTAAACCAAATTTAAAGTCATAATATATCATAGCGCGCATGTTAAACGCTTAAATGTTCACGGTTAAGATCCATTGTTTTAAATGAAAAGCGCGGGAAGCATTGCAGGAAAATCAATAGAACTTTTTTTTTAATATTGAGCAATTGGTTTATGGAGTTCTATTTTTAAAACTCAAAACTCTCAAAACTTATTGAATGACCTACGTAAAATGGCAGTTCGTTCGGGACCAGCTACTAGTTTATATTTAAAGCAAGAAAGAAAAGCGCTTAGGGAAGTGATAGGAATTTAGTGAAAGTCAACATTGCACTCATATGTGGAAATTTTGAAGATAAATCGCTGTTTTATTTCATAAAGTATCTTCCACCACCTATTTAATACAGTCTACACCTAAAAGGACGACGAGAACGGCACCACTTCAAGAGGATCCGTAATCTTAGTCTTCTAACCTTTCTTTTCAGAAAGGACAACAGAAGTTCTCTTGTGGCACTCCTTCACGGGGGTCACATCCACCTCGTTGTTTCCGGACCCAATGTTTCGGGGTAGAACGTCAATGAACGACTAACGCCTGTCTGTTGGACTCTTTCATAAATAATTAGAATGCTTTATTAAGCAACAATTATTAAATAGGGTTTTTAAAATTTTTATATAGTATATAAAATTTATAACGCCTGGTAATAAAACACACATTGTAATTAATTCAACCAAAGGTTATTTTGCCTTTTAATAAAAATTAATAAAAATATAATTTTTGTGTAAACAAGTCATCATGAATTGTGTTTGTAGATACTAATTTATTGGATAAATAAATAAAATTTTATTGAAAAAATAAAACTTTAAATAAAATGTAAAATCTGATTTTAACAACTAAAAAAACTTGCGTGAGTGTCGTGGAACTCTCGGTTGGAACGAATTTCCTTTCGTAGTATATTGTTATTGATAAACGTATTATATTAAATAAATACAAATAAATTAATTACTAGCGTCTATTAAAATTAAGGGTCATTAAAAATAAAATAATATTTCTATCATGACAAGATAACAAAGACAAAGTGCGAGGGAGATGGATATTATTCAATCTTGCTTCCTTATAGCCGCCAAGGCCGTCTACACTAACTCAGAAGAGGTCGTGACGGAAAAATCTTACTTTTTAAAAATCTACTTTTTCTCACCTAGGCCCCATCTGCCAAATTCGTACTTTCCGATAAGGAACTTCGTTCCATAATGATTTCTTATATTTACGCGAAGACTACGCATTAAATGAAACTAATTTTTATTTTTAAATGGTGAATCGCAACATCATCCATCACAGTTAGCTGCCGTGGAAAAATCTTTGTTTCAGAGAGCACGAGGGATCTGTGACAGAAAACATCTGACCGCCGAGCTTCAGCACGTCGAGCAAGTATTGCAAGACAACAAAGCTTCGGGTCCCGCGTCTACGTCACAGTGACCGAGTGAAGCTGGCCACAGTCTAGCGTGTGCCTGCTGTACTACCCTATGTGAGAGGAGTCACAGACAAGGTTAGCTACATATTGATGTGAGCTTCCATTAAAACATACTTCAAGCCGCCGTAGAAGATTAGTCAACTTTTACCATCCGTCAAGTGTCATATCCCTCTACAAGATGCAGGAGTGTACAAGCTGGATTGTGAATGTGGTCTCTCCTACATAGGACAAACGAAGAGATCTATTAAAACCCACGTGAAAGAACATATAGTTGACTTGAAGTATCGTCGTTCTGGGTCTGCAGTGTGTGAACATGTTCTAGATCCTCCCCGCCATTACATTAGATTTGATAGACCACAAATCCTTGCAAAAGAACACCGATTCCTACCAAGGATGATTTGCGCGGCTATTGAAATAAAAAAAACATTCTAATTTCAACAGAGAAGATGTATGCTGCTATCTGCTGGGGATACTATAACTAATAAAATTAAATCTAAAACCAAGCATACCACCGCAAGACTTCAAGATACTTTAAGCTCATTCTGCGTAGATCGGATCAAAAACTAATATTCAAAAACTGAAGGTAGCCTGGCTAACTATGACATCAGGACGTCACACTCCTCAGTCCCCCCCGTGACCACGGGTGCTGTAAAGCACCCGAAACGTCGGGAATTAAAAAGTTAAACTTCGTTCTAATAACAAAGTTATTTCCACATAACATCTTCAAACCTGGATGGTGAGACATAACGTATCGTAGAACATACCCGAATTTAGAATCTAATATGTTGAAATATTTTTTTTCTTTTTGTTATTTGAAGACGGTTTCAATTTTAACGCCCACCATGCCGAATGGCTCGGTTCACTTTTAACCGATCATACGGGGAGATCCGTTTATGACTTTGTCTTGGCATATGGTCTGACACAACTGGTTACTTCGCCTACGCGGATTCCAGATGTGGAGGATCATACACCTTCCCTGTTGGAACTTCTGCTGACCTCTCATCCGGACGGATATCAGGTTTCCGTCGATCTTCCGTCCCTCTCGGCTCTTCGGACCACTGTATGATCCGGAGTATGGTGCCACTCACGCTCCCTTCGCGGTTGCGTTCTGCAGGTTGCCGCCGTGTTTAGCATTACAGGTCGGCTAATTGGGACGGAATGCGGTCTTTCTTTGCATCCTACCCATGGGGCGGGGTTGCTTCTCGCCGAATGATCCCAGCGCTGTTGCTGAATCTGTCACTGATGTGGTGCTACAGGGAATGGAACTATTTATTCCATCATCTGTGGTACCCATCGGAGGCAGATCTCAGCCTTGGTTTGGTCGCTCCTGTAAAACTGCATTACGCAGTAAGCAGGAGTGTTATCAAGCCTGGGCTGCGGCTTCGGCGATTCAGGATGTAAACACCAGCATACTTAAAAAGAAGTATAACTTCGCCTCTAGGTCCTTCAAAAGAGTTATTGCCAAGGCAAAGTCAGAGCACATAGGCAGAATTGGGAAGAAACTAGTTCGCCTTCCTCCGGGAACCCGTGCATTCTGGTCTCTTGCCAAGGCTGTCCAAGGGAATTTCTGTAAGCCATAACTACCATCTCTGCACAGGGAGGACAACTCACTGGCCCAAGACGCAAAAGACAAAGCCGACCTTTTAGGCTCCTTTTTTGCGTCCAACTCGACTCTTGATGACGGGGGGAAAACACCGCCGACCATCCCGCGGTGTGAGTGTTCCATGCCGGATGTGCTGTTCTCACAGCGCTCGGTTCGCAAAGCACTTCTCTCCCTGGACATCCAGAAGTCGAGTGGGCCTGACGGACTCCCCCTAATTGTGCTAAGGACGTGTGCTCTGGAGTTGGCACCGGTCCTTACGCGTCCTTTCCTGTACTCCTACTCCCAAGGCGTAGTCCCGAATTCATGAAAGACAGCTTTTGTCCACCCGATCCCTAAAAAAGGCGACCGCTCAGACCCGTCCAACTATAGTCCTATCGCGATCACCTCCTTGTTCTCCAAAATAATGGAATCCAGTATTAACTGCCAGCTCAATTGGTACCTTGAGGATCACCAGCTGATTAGTGACCGCCAATACGGTTTTCGTCGGGGACGATCAGCTGGTGATCTTCTGGTCTACCTGACCCATAGATGGGCGGAGGTAGTAGAGTCCAAGGGGGAGGCGTTGGCCGTTAGTCTGGACATTGCGAAGGCCTTCGATCGGGTTTGGCACAAAGCGCTTCTTTCGAAACTCCATTCCTATGGGGCTTCCCGAGAAATTGTGCAATTGGATCACCAGCTTCCTTGCAAATCGGAGCAACAAGGTCGTTGTAGACGGTGCATGTTATGACTACAAGCCTATTAACGCTGGTGTTCTACGAGGCTGTGTGCTATCACCAACGCTGTTTCTTCTGCATATCAATGATATGTTGCTAACTGGTAACATTCATTGCTATGCGGATGACAGCACTGGTGATGCTCTATACATCGGCCGTGCTAATATTTCCCGGGAAAACGTCTCCGAGTATCGGAACAAACTTGTGTCTGAAGTCGAGTCTTTGCTGGACATAGTCTCGGACTGGGGGCGACTAAATCTAGTCCAGTTTAATCCTCAGAAGACACAAGTTTGCGCGTTTACCGCTAAAAAGAACCCCTTTGTCCTATCTCCTCAGTTTCAAGGCACTCCTCTAGTTGCCTCAGCCAGTATCGGAATCCTCGGCGTCGACATATCGAGTGACGTGCAGTTTCGTGGTCACTTGGAAGAGAAGGCCAAATTGGCCTCTAAAAAGCTTGGCGTGCTCAGCAGAGCGGGACAGTATTTCATGCCGGCACACCGCCTGCAACTTTACAAGGCGCAGGTTCGGCCTCACATGGAATACTGTTCCCATCTCTGGGCAGGGGCTCCCCAGTGCCAGCTCCTTCCACTTGAGCGCATCCAGCGCAGAGCGGCTCGAATCGTCGACGACCGAGCCCCTTTCCGATCGGCTTGATTCATTGGCACTGCGAAGAGATGTTGCATCCCTTTGCATTTTCTTTCGCATCTACCATGGGGAGTGCTCTGAGGAATTGTTCGGATTAATCCCAGCCGCCAAATTTCACGAACGCACATCGCGGCAGAACTCCCGATACCATCCACACCATCTGGATGATTGGCGGTCCACCACTGTGCAATTTAGAAGATGTTTTTTTCCTCGCACGACTTCCTTGTGGAATCGATTACCATCAGCGATTTTGCCGGACCGATACGACTTAGGGACCTTCAAGAAAAGAGCGTACTTATTTTTAAAGGGCCGGCAACGCATCTGCAATTTCCTCCCTGGTGTTGCAGTTGTTCATGGGCGGCGGTAGTCACTTACCTTCAGGTGAGCCGCATGCTCGTTTGCCCTCTCTCCTATAAAAAAAAGAACTTTTAATTAAAAGCTTAATGTTTTTGATCCTTTTGAGTGGACAAAGAAATATCGCAAGCTCAAAGTTGCAACGAGAATGTCAGCTAAACAGTTGAACTTCATCCATTCAGTTTAATTTATTTAAATTTTTTACCCTTTAAGGTGATAACTTATTGAATAAAAAAATATTCAAGTCAGTTCACAATTGATGAAGATATCGCGTTACTTACATTTAAATTTCATACGTGGTAGAGCCATGATGCACCAATATTTTGTTTGTAACACGAATGAGTCGGCTCGACCGGGGAAGGACCACGCTCTCACAGAATAACAGCGTGTTATACTCACCATAGGAATCACAGCCTAATTCTGCTGTGTTTCCTATGTTGAGTGTTGAGAACCGGAGACCCTTTCAACGTTTTATCTTTGTTCTCTGGGACAACACATCTGCATTTTCATTCTTAATCTAGTATTAATTAAAGTAGATGTATGTGTGCAACAGCATTCACTTACTATCAGGTGGACTGTGTGCTCGTTTGTCACACTTATTCTATATTAAAATACAAAAATATACAGTCGAATTTAGAAGGTCCTTCTTTCTAAAGTCATATATTCATTGTTACAAATAGAAATAGATTAAAAGATTACAAGATCTGTTTAACTTGCGCAATTTTGAACTAGCGTCCAAACTAGTTCGAATGAATGTTTTCTAAACTTCTAGTTGGATAATTGCTTAATACGTCCGCGACTGCGTCGTAGGTCTAGTGATCGTAAACATGCTGCAGATCATGAGGTTTCGGGTTTGAATTCCGGGTCGGGCAACAAAAGTCAGTTATTGAGTTTTACAGTCAAGAATTTCTCCATAGCCTAGAGTCAGGAAGTTTTTGATGTTTCACCCCCGTGCCTCGGAAAGCACGAAAAGCCATCGGTCTAGTGCCTGATATCTCTTCAGTCGTGTCGGCTTGCCGTCCCATCGGACTATGAGAGTGAGGTAATAGAGAGTGTACTTGTACTTACGTATATACTTAAGTACTATAATACCGTCCTGCGCAGATGTCTAGTCTCCGTAGAGACTGGCCGCCGTGGCCGTAATCCAGTCTAGAAGACATTATATATATATACCCTTTTTTAATATAAGAACAATATTTATATTAAATTTGTTTGTTTTTAGTAATCGTGTTCTAGAAAACATGTTTAAGGATTTCGATTAAATAAACAATAAAGGGTTTTACGGGGGCGAGAAATCGATTTAGCTTGGTTTCTAGGATAATTCGTTTTTACCGTGTTTCACCCTCAAAATAATAAACTTGACTCGCCCACGCATTATGATTGGTGATTTCTTCCTTCGATCATCTTTTCAATAGCCCAATAACTAAGATTTAGGTCTAACAGGCTGGAGTTCGCGAGTTCGCATTCGGTCAGATTCTGTAAGTTTTTATTTTTTTCTATAGTATTCTAGCCAACGCGACGCACACAGCCGCGCAATAATAAATAATTTTAGTCTAATAAAATGTTTTGATGCGTACTTTTTAACCATGAGATCAAAATTTTAGTCGAAAAGTGTTTTGAAAGTTAAGTAAGTAAAGTAAAGTAAGTTTAAGTTAAAATTAAAGTATTTTGAAAAAAAGAATCATTGTTTTATGTAAATATAATAAGAACTATTTATTAATTTTTTGAATAATTAAAATAACGAAGGAAAAATATTTAATATATGATGTTTATCTATATGTAACTGGTTTCTTGGAAACGGCTCCGTTGGGTTTTTTTTACGTGGGAGTGTTACGCTGCAGCTTTGGTTGAAGTACGAATGGGTCGGCTTGGCCAGAGCAGGACCACGCTCTCACAGAATACCAGCGTAAAATAAAATAGCAGCTTAACACTGCTGTGTTTCGTATGGTGAGTGTAGAGAACCGGAGATCCTTTTTACTGGAAACGCTGTATTCCATCTTAGTCCTCAGGGGTGGCAAAACATCTGAATTTTGATTCTTAATCAACGATACATGTAGATATCGGTGGGTCACAGCATCCACTTACAAACACGTGGACATTGTGCTCGTTTGTTACCCTTATTCTATAAATAAATAAATAATTTGAATGAAATTTTGTAATCTGGGGGCACGGCAGTGCCCCCGCCAAGTCGAGCAAAAAAGCGGCACGGCCGTACCATCCTTTTCTCGAAGCATTTCAGGCCATTTCCGAAACCCTATAACTTCGTTATGGATAAAACTAGAAGCCTGAATTTTTACTAACTAAGTAGGCGATGTATAAACTCGATATATTTCAAATTTCACTAAATTTGAACCAGTAGTTTAAGAATTATAACTAGTCAAAACTTCTTAATTTTGTCACTCACTGACTGACCGATCATCAAAACTCTGAGGCACTTTTAGCAGACATAGAAACTTCAAATTTGGAATAAAATTATTGTTTAATATATAAATCGAGGAAAAATTAAAATATTTTAAAATTTCGGTCCAGTTTTCGAGGTACACCAACTGCATAAATAACTTTGTAATCCCATATAATTATATAGTATTACAAAGTTACATTTGCAGTGAATGAATCAGTGCACCTATATATGTATAATGGAATAATAGGTGTAAATAGCTACCTAGATATAGCTATCTACAAAAAGAAATGAGATGCCATCAAAAACATAACTTGTATAAAAGGCCAAGTCTCGCAACTTAGATCTTCTACCGTAAAAAGTTGTGAGATCCATGTAATACCAAGTCGGTTAATTTATTCAGTCCATAGATTGATACATAGATTGACTTGGCAATCGCACTAAACAATCTAATTTAATATAATATGTATTACTTGTGAGATATATTGTGTTTTCATGCGATTGCCAAGTCAATCTATGTATCAATCTATGGACTGAATAAATTAACCGACTTGGTATTACATGGATCTCACAACTTTTTACGGTAGAAGATCTAAGTTGCGAGACTTGGCCTTTTTTACAAGTTATGTTTTTGATGGCATTAGATAATGTTTTACTTAAGAAATTTCTCTAGATGGGTATATTCCCTTGTTTTTTTCGCATAGATACCTACAGTACTTATCAACAAAAAAATCTGGTTTCAATTATCCTCAGCACCATTAAAATTTAAAACAGGATAGAGCCATGCTGCAGCTATATTATGGTTGTTCAAATGGGTCGGCTGGCAGGGGAAGGACCACGCTCTCACAGAATACATGCGTAAAATAACAGCTTAAAGTTGCTGTGTTTCATGTGGTGGTGGAGAGAACCAGAGACTCTTTTTAGTGTATTCGAGGAATTACATCTTAGTCCTCAATGGTGACAACGTATCAGGATTTTGAATTGTAATGGAAGATAAATGTAGATGTCTATGGGCTACAGTATCCACTTACCATCAGGTGCTCCTTTGTTACTCTTATTCAATATAAAAACAATGAAATTGTTAAGTGCTAATTTAACACGTGCTCGTCGGCAAAAACATGGTAAGGGAACGTACATGTCGACGCATCGCGGTGGACTAATTCAGAAGAACACAATTACTTTTGGTAATTGCTCCAGAGTTTTTTCAAAATCAAATGAGAGGAGAATTATGCTTCAAATGTGGGATACATAAAGGCTGTTTTACAACCGTAATATAGGATTTATTAAGAGCCCGCCCTAAATTTCAACTTAAAAAGTTTAAATTGCGAAAAATTGTAATATTTATAAAAAGTAAATTGACAGTACTACACCAAACGGTGGCGGTGAGATATACACCCCATATCGTGCAATGAGTGCCGAAAGAAGCAACAGAAATAAACAAGGAGGTGGTCACAGAACAACCAGAAAATAAAAAACTGCGGTTGCCAACCCGCCTGCCAAACGAGGCAACGATGGCAGGTATTATACCTTATAAACGATATTTGGAAATATATGTTCAGAAGTGGACCTTGATAGTCCATAAAGATGAAAGTGACAGTTGTGTCTTTCTGCAGGATGCAGGTCTCCTATTTTTGAAAGGATATTGGCATGGGGAAGACCTCGTCGCGTTGATCCAATACGAATGGCGAATTTCGCATGTCTTTGAAATATTTTTAATTTTCCAATTTTGCATGTTTCCTTGCGACGGCAACCTTCATCATCTAGCACATGGTAAACGCACATCATCGCAACTACCACATCAACATCATAATCATCATTACAGCCCTTAGCTATTCCACTGCTGCATATAGGTCTCCCCCAAGGAATGCCACAAAGCATGGTCCCGAGGCACCTGCATCCATCATACCATATTAACGTATTTATCGTATTTAAAAAAAATACGTTTTACGTGGTAGAACCATGCCGATGCTATATTACTGGTATAGCTGTAGCACAAATGGTTCTGTTCGACCGGGGAAAATCACGCTCTTACAGAATACCAGCCTAACGCTGCTATGTTTCGTAAGGTGGGTATAGAGAACCGGAGACCCTTTTTAATGGAAACGAAGCATTCCATCTAAGTCCTCACGGGTGACAACGCATCTGCATTTTGATTCGTAATCAAGGATAGATGTAGACGTCTATGGGCTGCAGCAACCACTTACCATCGGGTGAACTATGTTTGTCACCCTTATCTTACACAAAAAAAGAATAAAGTTACAAATTGACTTATGACCACCTGATGGTAAAGGGCTACTATAGTCCGTACACAAATAACTTCAAAAAAGAACACTACAGCTGCGTTGTCACCTCTGAGGTCTATGCCTTACAGTCTATGATTATACGTCACTCGATAACCTTGAGACCGGAACACTGCAGTGTAAGTACTATTTGGACTAAGATGGTAATAGTGGTAAATATATGTAAATAATAATGTTAAAGTGGTGATCTAAAAATATCCACTACACCATATCATCCCGTGGGTGTCGTAAGAGGCGACAGAAGGAAACAAATCAGGAGATGGGCAGCAGCGTCTTCCTAATAACTGCTAAAAATAAAAATATGCTGCGGTTGCCGACCTGCATGGCAAACGTGGCAACTATGGTAAAAATCCTCCATACTATGGGGAGGCATATGCTCAGCAACAGATACTTTAATAGGCTGCAACATGAACGGTAATGATATTGTATTGAATTTTTTGAGAACTGGATAGTCTTAAGCTTTATGGCCTACGTTTTAATAATCAGATAAATGTACTAACAGTTGTATGAATAAAATTCGTCATTTGTTTCTATAGGGCAATCTATGGGTGGCTATGATCAGCAAAGGAAATTGAAAGGCTGTGATGATCATGTTTAATGTATTACTCTGATTTATGTCTTTCGTATCTCTTTCTTACCTTTAATGGTTATTATTTTCTGAATCAAGAACAGGAATGTGTCAAATAAAATGCAAAAGTAAATAAAAATATATTATATTTTAAACAAGAAAACAAACATTATATTTACTATACAATAAACATTAACAACTTTGAAATATCACTTGGTACAATTGACTAGACAAAGATCAGCCGCTACGATCACCACCAGCCACTGGAGTAACCACCGGCGGAGTAGCCGTACCCACTTCCGAACCCACCGCCGTATCCGCCGCCGTATCCGCCGTTGTATCCGTTGCTGTAGACAGAGTAGCTGGGGGCGGCCACTACTTTGTTAACGGACACAACTTGGGGCACAGAGACGACCTTGTTGATCCTGACTACTTGCGGGACGCTCACAACCTTGGGCACGTTGACGACCTTGTTGACGGAGACCACTTGAGCCGCGGGCGCGGAGTAGCCGCCAGAGATGCCGCCTAAGGCAGAGTAGCCGCCGTAGCCGGAGTAGCCGCCACCGCCGGAGTACAGCCCGCCGAGGAAGCCGCGCTTCTCGCGCACGCTCCCGCCCGCCGCACAAGCCACCAAGCATAACACTGCGATCTGTATAGGATTTTTTAAATTAGGTTAATAATTATATTAAAATGTTTCTGTATCGAACGTGGCAGATTCGCGTTGCAGCTATATTATGGTGTCTCACAAATGGGTCTGTTCGACCGAGTAAGCACCACTGTCCCAGAATACCACAGTAAAATGCAACTTAATGGTGCTGTGTTTCCTATGATGAGTGTAGGGAACCGAAATCCCTTTTTCCTGGTAACGAAGCGATCCATCTTGGTGCTTAAAGTTGACAACGCGACTACATTTTGAGAATATGTACATCATCAATTTTTATAAATAAGTGGATACAATTAACATTAATCTAAAGCTTGAACTCTAGTAGCTTAACTAATTGTTATGTAAACTTTTAATTAAAAACTTTTTCTACAATTCCAAAAATAGAATACTCACGAAGGCCCTCATGGTTGTGTTCGACGATTGGATGTACTGGAGAATGATATCAAGCTCTGCACGGTCAGTCTTCCACGCCAATATATATATACATCAACGATACTCGGTGTTTCGCAACTCGTCCTCGCTCATCGAATGTCGCATAAAATTTTGCTCGTGTGATGTTATATTCATAACTTTATTAATAAATTATGTCGTCAAATCTTGCAAAATTTTTTTGGCAAACCAATTCTTATTTAAAATACCATTAGCTATAAATGATAATACTAGGTGATACCTATAGGCTGGTGGCACCCTTCTGTCTGTTTCTGCCGCCAAACAGATTGCACCCTTTTTTACATCTATATAAAGATGTAAGTGAAACAAACGAGCACACAGTACACATGATAGTAAGTGGATGTCTTAGCTCGTAGACAGCTTTTTTCCAGGGGATATGCATACGCATACCCGCTTTGAGGTGGGGCGGGGGACAAAGATGGGTGGTGTCGGACTCGCCCAACTATAACCCCATGGTATTCCATCCTCGCTGCATATTGGTAGTACCATGGAAACGCGTTCTCACATATCCGCGACTACACCGACGTCGGCCACCTCATGGCAGCCCCTTGTCGAGAGAGGCCCCAGCACCTTTTCCTTCTTATTAATATGCACCAAAATACATACGGAGCCCATGGGACCAGGAAAAGCAAGCACTCCGGAGCACTAGATTCCCTGATCCAGCGGCCTATCTGGTCTATGGCTCCACTGCCAACCAAGATTTGGCCCCGGAGTTTAGGAATAGCGGTGGCTGTGAGCCATCACTCCCCTTCCCCTGCGGCCCCACTACTACCGCAACAACGTCGAGGCCCCGCCAAAGTCGCGGAGTATAAGGCGAGTGGCGCATCGCTATACTAACGCAAGTCCACCTCGGCTGCGATGGGTAAGAAGAGAGGACACTTCTCTTGCCACAATTCACCCACGTGCATCCGGAGTGAGCTGGGCTCACTGCAGATGCACGTTGGAGTGGCCACCTCGTGGCAGCCCCACATATTAGGCCAGCCAAGTGTGTTCCACTTTATTAACCGTGGGTAACTAAGCTACAGCTACTAAGCCTTTCCGCTACAGCAAGGCGGGAACCCGTTCGGTGGAAAGCCATAGACATCTACATCTATCCTTAATTAAGAATTGAATTTTGAGTTACCTACCGCTGTATTTTGATTGAAAGGTTCCAATCACAGTCTTTAGAGTATGATTAAGCTTAAAATGGAAACGAAGAGGGCAAACCAAATAACAACAAAATACTTTTTTTTATAGGATAAGGGTGACAAACGAGCACACAGTCCACCTGATGGTAAGTAGATGCTGCGGCCCATAGACATCTACATCTATCCTCGTTTGCGAATCAAAATGCAGATGCGTTGTCACCCGTGAGGACTAAGATGGAATGCCTCATTTCCAGTAAAAAGGGCCTCCGGCCACCTGCACTCACCAAGCGAAACGCAGAGGTAAACCTCTACTTCACGCTGGTATTCTGTGAGGTCATGGTACCACCCCGGTTCGAGCCGGCCCATCCGTGCGACAGCAAAAGCTGCCGCGTGGCTCTACCACTGTTAAAAATACTGCTAACTTTACATCAAACTTTATGTTTTAAAGTAACAAAATCAATTAATTTGAACCCATCATCTAAAACACTTCTTCTATGACCTGTAGAAATGCTGCTTGCGCATTTTCCGGCGAAAATGCAAACTGAACTGAAATATTGCAAACTTTGTAGAAATATTATTGTTGTAGCACGAATGGGTCAACTCGACCGGGGTAAAACCACGCTCTCATAGAATACTAGCGTGAAATGGCAGCTTAATGTTGCTGTGTATCGTATGATGCGTGTAAAGAACCGGAGATCGGAAAGAGTATTCCATCTTAGTCCTCAGCGAGGACAACGAATTTGCATTTTGACTCCTTTTTTGTAGGCTAAGGGTGACAAACGGGCACACAGTCCACCTGATGGTAAGTAGTTGCTGCGGCCCATAGACATCTACATTTATCCTCGATTACGAATCAAAATGCAGATGCGTTTTCACCTCTGAGGACTAAGATGGAATGCCTGGTTTCCAGTAAAAAGGATCTCCAGCCACCTGCACTATACTCACCATACGAAACACAGCAGCGTTAAGCTACTATTTTACATTGGTATAGTACTAATGTAGCTGCAGCATGGCTCTACCACGTAAAATTAAATATATATAAGAATAAAAATCTCCTAATCGAGAATAAATGTAGATGTCTACGAGCACCCACTGCAGCTCACTAGTCACTACTGCTTACCATAGGGTGGACTGTGTGCACGTTTGTCACTCTTATTCTATAATAAAAGTTGAATCAGTGTATTCACTGTCCACGAAATTCCTCACGGTAAGCGCTGAGTTTGTAAACACGTTATCACGGTCAAGCAGTAGCCCGCGGAGCCCAGTACTCGGTCACTTGTTCATAGCAGTGAAAACTTTTGGCACGAATTTGGAAGAACCCCATTCGGCATTGATGCTAATTCAAATTCTTCCTCCAACAAGTGATAAAATTAAAAAAAATGTACAACCGACTTCAATATAAATGATTAACAATAACTAGTCAGACCTTAATCAAGTTTATATGAGACCACATGAAAAGCATCAGCTTTCAAACAAAAAATAATTTTTCAAATCGGTTCAGGTGTCTTCGAGTAATCGGTGAACATACATAAAAAAGATTCCGACAAATTGAGAACCAACTCATATTTTGAAGTTGGTTGAAAAGAATTGAGACCAAATACCCCGTCAATGTAAAAAATAGCAACCAAAGTCTTTCCTGCACTTCCCAATCGATTAACTTTTTTAGGCTTTGGTTTTTTTGCAAACAGAGAAAAAATTTCCTAGCGCTTTGTTTCTGGATCATATTGATAAATCCAAGATTCATTACCTGTAATAATATCATAAACATGCCGAGACAAGCCCGCTTCAAATTTAGTCATCATAATGTCACGACACCTCTCCACACGGGCCAGCTTCTGAGCATCTTTGAGTTTGTGTCGGCACATGACGCGAAGCAATCCTCTTTACGCGAACGTGTAGTCATTTACAATCTCGTGCAAACTTCTCCATCCAATCTGCAACATGTGCTGAATCTTTTTTTTTTTTTTTTTTTTTTTTATAGGAGAGGGGGCAAACGAGCATGCGGCTCACCTGATGGTAAGTGACTACCGCCGCCCATGAACAACTGCAACACCAGGGAGGGAATTGCAGATGCGTTGCCGGCCTTTTAAAAAGGAGTACGCTCTTTTCTTGAAGGTCCCTAAGTCGTATCGGTCCGGAAAAATCGCTGATGGTAATCGATTCCACAAGGAAGTCGTGCGAGGAAGAAAACATCTTCTAAATCGCACAGTGGTGGACCGCCAATCATCCAGATGGTGTGGATGGTATCGGGAGTTCTGCCGCGATGTGCGTTCGTGAAATTTGGCGGCTGGGATTAATCCGAACAATTCCTCAGAGCACTCCCCATGGTAGATGCGAAACAAAATGCAAAGAGATGCAACATCTCTTCGCAGTGCCAATGAATCGAGCCGATCGGAAAGGGCTCGGTCGTTGACGATTCGAGCCGCTCTGCGCTGGATGCGGTCAAGTGGAAGGAGCTGGCACTGGGGAGCCCCTGCCCAGAGATGGGAACAGTATTCCATGTGAGGCCTAACCTGCGCCTTGTAAAGTTGCAGGCGGTGTGCCGGCATGAAATACTGTCCCGCTCTGCTGAGCACGCCAAGCTTTTTAGAGGCTAATTTGGCCTTCTCTTCCAAGTGACCACGAAACTGCACGTCACTCGATATGTCGACGCCAAGGATTCCGATACTGGCTGAGGCAACTAGGGGAGTGCCTTGAAACTGAGGAGATACGACAAAGGGGTTCTTTTTAGCGGTAAACGCGCAAACTTGTGTCTTCTGAGGATTAAACTGGACTAGATTTAGTCGCCCCCAGTCCGAGACTTTGTCCAGCAAAGACTCGACTTCAGACACAAGTTTATTCCGGTACTCGGAGACGTTTTCCCGAGAAATATTAGCACGGCCGGTGTATAGAGCATCACCAGTGCTGTCATCCGCATAGCAATGAATGTTACCAGTTAGCAACATATCATTGATATGCAGAAGAAACAACGTTGGTGATAGCACACAGCCTTGTGGAACACCAGCGTTAATAGGCTTGCAGTCAGAACATGCACCGTCTACAACGACCTTGATGCTCCGATCTGCAAGGAAGCTGGTGATCCAATTGCACAATTTCTCGGGAAGCCCATAGGAAGGGAGCTTCGAAAGAAGCGCTTTGTGCCAAACCCGATCGAAGGCCTTCGCAATGTCCAAACTAACGGCCAACGCCTCCCCCTTGGACTCTACTGCCTCCGCCCATCTATGGGTCAGGTAGACCAGAAGATCACCAGCTGATCGACCCCGACGAAAACCGTACTGGCGGTCACTAATCAGCTGGTGATCCTCAAGGTACCGGATGAGCTGGCAGTTAACAATGGATTCCATTAATTTGGAGAACAAGGAAGTGATCGCGATAGGCCTATAGTTGGACGGGTATGAGCGGTCGCCTTTTTTAGGGATCGGGTGGACAAAAGCTGTCTTCCATGAATTCGGGACTACGCCTTGGGAGTAGGAGTACCGGAAAAGACGCGTTAGGACCGGTGCCAACTCCGGAGCACACGTCCTCAGCACAATTGGGGGGATTCCGTCAGGCCCACTCGACTTCTGGATGTCCAGGGAGAGAAGTGCTTTGCGAACCGAGCGCTGTGAGAACAGCACATCCGGCATGGAGCACTCACACCGCGGGATGGTCGGCGGTGTTTTCCCCCCGTCATCAAGAGTCGAGTTGGACGCAAAAAGGGAGCCTAAAAGGTCGGCTTTGTCTTTTGGGTCATGGGCCAGTGAGTCGTCCTCCCTGTGCAAAGATGGTAGTGATGGCTTACAGAAATTCCCTTGGACAGCCTTGGCGAGAGACCAGAATGCACGGGTTCCCGAAGGAAGGCGAACTAGTTTCTCGCCAATTCTGCCTATGTGCTCTGACTTTGCCTTGGCAATAACTCTTTTGAAGGACCTGGAGGCGAAGTTATACTTCTTTTTAAGTATGCTGGTGTTTACATCCCGAGTCGCCGAAGCCGCAGCCCAGGCTTGATAACACTCCTGCTTACTGCGTAATGCAGTTTTACAGGAGCGACCAAACCAAGGCTGAGATCTGCCTCCGATGGGTACCACAGATGATGGAATAAATAGTTCCATTCCCTGTAGCACCACATCAGTGACAGAGTCAGCAACAGCGCTGGGATCATCCGGCGAGAAGCAAACCCGCCCCCATGGGTAGGATGCAAAGAAAGACCGCATTCCGTCCCAATCCGCCGACCTGAAATGCCAAACACGGCGGCAACCTGCAGTACGCAACCGCGAAGGGAGCGTGAGTGGCACCACACTCCGGATCAGACAGTGGTCCGAAGAGCCGAGAGGGGCATCGACGGAAACCTGATATCCGTCCGGATGAGAGGTCAGCAGAAGGTCCAACAGGGAAGGTGTATGATCCTCCACATCTGGAATCCGCGTAGGCGAAGTAACCAGTTGTGTCAGACCATATGCCAAGGCAAAGTCATAAACAGCTCTCCCCGCATGATCGGTTAAACGTGAACCCAGCCATTCGGCATGGTGGGCGTTAAAATCGCCAAGGATCACGATCTCTGCGGATGGAACCTGTTGTAGCAAAGAATCTGTAGCCATTTGGACGTGGTCGATGAGTCGGTCTGTTTCGGTATTACCGCTATGGGACCTATAGAGGCACCCGTAGACGCGCGGATGGTCGTCGCTGTCTACGCGTAGCCAAAGGATGGACAGGTCCGAACCTTCAAGACTGCCGAGGCGTCGAGAACAGATGTCCTCTCTGACATACACGCAAACTCCAGCCCGAGGCACAAAGGAGTGCTCCAATTTGTACCCCGGGTAGGAGAGATACGAAATATCAGCCGGAGAGGAAACCTGCGTCTCGGTCAGGAAGAGCAAGGCCGGCTTTGCCGTCTCGAGATGGTAGTGGACGGCGTTCAGGTTAGAGTGAAGTCCCCTGATGTTGCAGAAATTCACGGATAGCGTGGCAGGGGTCGCCTTGGTATTATTGCTCAGTTTGCCCCGAGCAGTTATGTTTTTGAGCGGAATTTTGCCCCCCCCAGAATACGTGGGGCAGCCTGAGCACCCACGCTCAGGATTAGAATAACATGGTCGTGGATGCTCAGCGAGGGATTCTCCAGGGGTACTGGTACCCTCCTGGGGTAGTCTTTTGTGTAATTCCGCTACCATGTTGATGGGGGGGGGAGGGAATTGGGCCTCCGGCCACCTGCACTCACCAGACGAAACGCAGAAGCAAAGCTTCTACTTCACGCCGGTTTTCTGTGAGGTCGTGGTACCAACCCGACTCGAGCCGGCCCATACGTGCAACAGCGTAAACTGTTGCGTGGCTCTACCACCGTTAAATCTCTTCAAACATAATTTGCAAATTCAATTCAGTAAACTTTTTCACTGCTAGCATGTGTTTCCTTTTTCAGACGTGAAAGAGCGAGACACATCTTTCTTCATCTCACAGTTGACCCTGCTGAAATTTGTTATACCAGCGGTACAAAATTGAGTGAGAAGAGCCTTTAGTCCTCAATATTATCTGAAGTCTAGTAAAGGATTCGTCAGACGTTTGATATCGTAAAAAACCGTCACTTGAAAGTGTTCGAATCATTCTTGTTTTTATTTTATTAAGATCCATTTTTCAATGAAACAAGGCATTTCAATTCAGCTCGTATAAATATGTGGAGGGAAGTTTAAAATTAAACAATTCGCTGCTAAAATAGTCAATTTATTTAGTATCAGATTATTATGAACATACTAATATCCGAAATAACAACTTCCCACAACTCAATAGCGAACTCATATCCCAACTTCAAAGGATGCTACATAAAATAAATACATACGTTCATAGTTTTAGGGTTGCATTGCAATCGATCCGTCAAGATTTAATAAACAATTATAAAATAGTTATTAACGCTGACAGACGTCCTGTTACTGAACACCGCGGTAGCAACGTTCCTGTCACTGATGAAGTGGCAGTGGTATTAGTTGACTAGGAGTGCGATAGACGTGACATCGTGTTGCACACACATGACGATCGACTGCCAGGGATTTATGAAACGCATCGATATTATGATGCTCTACAATATCCATTAATATATTGTCTTTTTTTTGTTTAATATATTGTGAAAATGGGTACAATTTCGGAATTTTGCAAGTTAATCCTATATACTAATATAATCCTAAATACCTGAGAGAACAATTTTAATAAAAAAAATATTTGCTCTGCAATTTTATTCGCACCTGTTACATGTAAGGCATAATCGTCTTGCGTATCTGCAAAGATTTCGGGGGTTGTTTTACCAATTTATAGTGGACATGTATGCGAAAATAGAGAAGGAGCGCTTTGTGTATGTACGGAATTTATGTACCAATTTATAGTGGACATGTATGCGAAAATAGAGACGGAGCGCTTAGTGTATGTACGCACTAACCAGAGACGTCTGTTACACTAACGTTATCACTTATTGATACAGTAATGATATAAATCGTTTAATATTCTCTTACCTGAATGTCAAATTCTCTAAGTAGTATTTTTAACAGTGGTAGAGCCACGCGACAGCTTTTGCTGTCGCACGGATGGGCCGGCTCGAACCGGGGTGGTACCACGACCTCACAGAAAACCAGCGTGAAGTAGAGGTTTACCTCTGCGTTTCGCTTGGTGAGTGCAGGTGGCCGGAGGCCCTTTTTACTGGAAATGAGGCATTCCATCTTAGTCCTCACGGGTGACAACGCATCTGCATTTTGATTCGCAAACGTGGAAAGATGTAGATGTCTATGGGCCGCAGCAACCACTTACCATCAGGTGGACTGTGTGCTCGTTTGTCACCCTTATCCTATAAAAAAAAAGTAAAACCTATATACGCGAGCTACGCCGCGGGCACAGCTAGTTTTAACTATTGCTGTTTAGGTCGGAAAACCAACGAAATAATATCAGCAAATAAAACCATATCATGTACCCTACTCGTACCAAGTGAGTTAAGTCAATTATATAAACCAATAAAAAGAAAGGTCCAAGAATTGAGCCCTGAAACACCTATAGATACTAGCGATATGGAAGAACTACTTCCATTAATATAATAAGTTTAAGCGCTATGTTTTTTGCACCATAATATTGTAACTTCCTGATTAATGTTTCATGGTGAACATAGTCGAAAACCTTGAAAAATCACGAAATATACCCAAAGCATCCTCTGGATTCTCCCATGCACAGAGAATACGTTTAATCAGCTCAACACCGGAGTCAGTTGTCTAGCGATCCTTGCAAAACCCAAACTGATTTATATGGAGCAATCAATTTATATGAAAAACTTAGCAGTGAACTGTACAGAAATATGTCTAAAATGATTAGGGTCTAATGTACTGCCAGATTTAAATAAAGGTATATGACTTTACTTAATAGCAAGTTGGGGTGCGATTGCATCTATTTTAGACGTAGTAACTTCAATTGATACCCCCCATAGATCTGCTGTTTTCTTAATATTATAAATTTGAAATATTTAACAATATTGTAGGAATATTTTTACAAATACAAATTTATTTACTTAAAGACTTATAATTTTAAAAAATGATCTATTTAAACAGTCAGTATTGTTTTTGTATGGAAGAAATGGAAGCTTTTTCACTATAATACTTCTAAATCTCTCTAAGCGATGTTCATTTTCTTGGAACAAGCACAACTTTCACGCGTGAAATAATAATGCAAAAGTGAATAAAAATATATTATATTTTACTTTAAAATAAACATCAACAATATCTAAGCATCACTTTGTACAATTGACTACACAACAATCGTCTGCGGCTGTCACCACCAGCCACTGGAGTAACCACCGGCGGAGTAGCCGTATCCGCTTCCGAACCCACCTCCGTATCCGCCGCCGTATCCGCCGCCGTACCCACCGCCGTACCCGCCGCCGTATCCGCCGTTGTATCCGTTGCTGTAGACAGAGTAGCTGGGGGCGGCCACTACTTTGTTAACGGACACAACTTGGGGCACGGAGACGACCTTGTTGATCCTGACTACTTGCGGGACGCTCACAACCTTGGGCACGTTGACGACCTTGTTGACGGAGACCACTTGAGCCGCGGGCGCGGAGTAGCCGCCAGAGATGCCGCCTAAGGCAGAGACGCCGCCGTAGCCGGAGTAGCCGCCGCTGCCGGAGTACAGCCCGCCGAGGAAGCCGCGCTTCTCGCGCACGCTCCCGCCCGCCGCACAAGCCACGAGGCACACCACTGCGATCTGTATAGATATTCAGAAATAAGTCAGGTAAGAAATTGATAATAACATTAGATAGTAAATTATAGTGGCTATACATTAAAAAAATCACCCCTAAGTGTAGTAAAATAGTAAAAATTAACACGTCATTCGACATGTAATAGCAACACTGCGTTATACAATATAGAAAGAAATGCCAAGAATACATTAAAAACGTTTCATGGGTCCCGACATACGCAGTACAATCTTCTTAAAGTCTGACTCAGAATAAGCAGAGCGGTGAAATTGATACTCAATTGCTTACCAGCCCAGTATGACAACGAAAATGGGTAATGTTCGGGTAAATTAATAAATAATTGATCTAAAGTTTGAATTCTACCAGCTTTATGTATTCTAAAATAAATTAACAATTTTTCTATAAATCCAAACAACAAATACTCACGAAGGCTTTCATGGTTGTGTATGACGATTAGGTGTACTGGAGAGTGATATCGAGCTATGCATGGTCAGTCTTCCGCGCTAATATATATATCAACGATGCTTGGTGTTTCGCAACGCGTCCTCGCTGATCGAATGCCGCATAAAATTTTGCTCATGTGACGTTGTATTCATAATTTTATTAATGCATTTTTAATCATAATTTAATCAACTATTGCCTGCAAAATTTTTGTTTCTCGATGATCTCAGTAGGTAACAACCTTCTGTTTATTTCTGCCGCCAAACAGAGAGAACACATTTTTGAGAATAGGCGTAAATAAATGAGACGAACGTGCAAACAGTATACCTGATGGTAAGTGGATATAATAATCCATAAACGCCTACATCGAAAATACAAAAATGGAATAGAGCAAAATCACAAAATTAGAGAGAAATGAAAGAAGTTGGGAGAAACCTACGTTAGAGAAGCGTCAGCTCTTTTCGAGCTAATTATGAAAAGTCATCAGAACTAAATTTGCATGGGAATTTGTGGCTAAATATTTGTGACTAATTGGTTACTAAAAAAATGGCCAAGTGCGTTTCGGGACACGCACAATGTAGAAATAGGGTTCCGTAGTTACTCGTCACAATACGTAAAAACTTAAAAGGGGCTTTTTTGATACTATGACCATATTAAGTGATATTCAAAAAATATTAAAAAACTTTTCGATTTCGAAAATGAAACAATCTACAAGAAATAATTCACATGCCAAGTTCGTACAAAAATTGTATATTTTCTTATCCACCTATTAGTTCCCAGTGTGCATTTCTAAGATATACGTGATCGTAACGAACCTTCCCGTGAACTACCACTGCCCTAAACTATCCTCTATCCTAAAGGTTGCCCGCGTAATCCAAGTATCACGAATGAAACTGTAGGCCTACAATAAGTAGTAACTAAGCGTTAGTTGTATGTCAGGATCGGTCTCTTGGCGATCAATCCTCTCTGCCTAACGCGCAAAGAAAACGTAGAGTTATAGTAGTAATGCATAAGTAGTTTTTAAAGAAAATACTTTCTACAGGTTACAATAACATTACAAAGTTATATTGCACCTGCTTTCTATGGAAATATAACAAAATTTTTAATAATCCATTTTATAAGTTGGTCGACTGTTACTCGCTAAGCCTTCTTTGTTTTCATTTTAACTTCATTATACTATTTACTACTATTATGCATACTTTTCACATTTCTAAAATCAACGGTTTAGTTGGCAAGGAGGGGGGAGGGGACACTTGACACTTAAAAAATACCACTTTGAAGATAAACAGACCCCAAAATCTAAGAAAGAAATCAAATAATAAATAATAAACATCCCACACTATGAAACAAACGGGTAAAGAAATCACCTGTACGGGAGGTACCATATTTTTTAATTTGTAGATGTAATTAATATCTATAACTATGCAATATTACAACTTTGTAGCATCTAGGGACTCTGAGTATAACCGCGGACGGTCGAATGGAAGGAGATAGCGAAACTATTCCTTGTTGTTTAACAACGGAACTCTAAAACCGATTTTATAGCTCAAACCTTTTCTAAAAAAATAAGTTACGGCTATTTCTACATCAAATTGTACAGAAAATCGAAGAGTACAATTTGACACTTTGTCTAGCGTATGTGTACTAAGGTGCTAAAGTCCCTTCAGTGTTGCCAAGTTGACTGTCGGCGTATCGAAGTGTTGAAGTGTTTGTACAGTAGAGCTACGATGGCTTTCCAAGTACAGAACCAGAGTACGAAACCTAACCAAACGTAGAGAGATGTAATAAAGTGTGACTTTATATGCCCGAAACTCTTCACCACTGTATTGGAAGACGGTTTCAAGCTACTGGTCTGGAAAGGATATGGTATTGATATCAATGGGTGTCTGCCTGGTTTAGTTATTATCTGTTTTTATTTAAAAAACATTACCCCCACACTACGATTTTCTCCTGCGCTGTGGAGGCAGCTTACAAACATAAATTGCACAAGGACTAACATCCAGACCCGGAACAATTATTTGTAGGCCATACAAATACTTGTTCCGTGCGGGATTGAAACCCGTGGCCCATAGCGCAACAATTCGTTGCTCAAGCCACTGCGCCACGGAGCCGCCGGTGTACATCACTCAAATTTGAATTGCCGACGAAATAGTCCTTATGGAAAAATCGCTGGAAGACCTAAGCACTATGCTCACATACCCTCAATAGTGTCTCCTAACGGATAAGTATTAAAATGAACATGGACAAAACAAAGATCATGTTTGTGTAATGTCCATTTAACATCTATGAAAGTTGTTATTGGCAGTACTAAGCTCAAAATTGTTGACGAGTATGTTTATCTGGGACAAATAGTCCGTCTAGGTAAGTCCAACTTAGACTGAGACTTTTGTTTCAGTTTAATTAAATTATTAATGAGATTTTTTTAAAAACCGTTACAGATCGCTAGATATTTTTTTTAATAGTATAAGGGTGAAAAAAGAACACACAGTCCACCTGATTGTAAGTGGTTGCTACGGCCCATACATCTATGCTCCATTACAAATCAAAATGCAGATGAATTGTCACCAGTGAGGACTAAGATGGAATGCCCCATTTTCAGTAAAAAGGGTCTCCTGTTCTCTACACTCACACAGCACACAACACAGCAGCGTTAATCTGCTATTTCATGCTGGTATTCTGTGAGAGAGTGATCCTTCCCCGGTCGAGCCGACCCATTCGTGATACAACTATACTACTAATATAGCTGCAGCATGGCTCTACCATATAAGTTTATTTTTTAATAAGATAAGGGTGATAAAAGAGCACACAGTCCACCTGATTGTAAGTGGTTGCCGCAGCCCATAGACATCTACATCTATCCTTCATTCCAAATCAAAATGCAGATGCGTTGTCACTTGTCACCCGTGAGAACTAAGATGGAATGCCGCATTTCCAATAAAAATGGTCTCGTGTTCTCTACACTCACCATACGAAACACAGCAGCGTTAAGCTGCTATTTCACGCTGGTATTCTGTGAGAGAGTGGTCCTTCCCCGGTCGTGCCGACCCATTCGTGCTACAACTATACTACTAATATAGCTGCAGCATGGCTCTACCACATAAGTTAATAAGTTATTGACAACTATATGTTGTTTTTCGAAATTATCCATAAAAATCTCCGCCATAAGGAACATATAGGGGACCCCATTAGCTAACCTTCCTTTTTGTAGATAGAAACGGTTATTAAACCGGAAATGGGTTTTGTTTCATACAGAGAAAGGTTAAGTTAAGAAGATCGATTGTTTCCCTGGGATGTAGACGACGTTTATCAAAGAGATCTGCGAGTATATGCAAACAATCAGGGGATGGGACATTTGTGAAAAGACTATCTACGTCTAAAGATAACAATATGGATTTAGGATGAATGCGAAAGTCTTTAATTTTGGAAATAAGATTTAAATTATTTTTAGGCTGTAAGTGAATCCTGATTTATCTCTAAGGAGGAAGTTAATTTTTTTAGCAAGCAAATAAGCTGGTGCACTTATTTATGAGACAACTGGACGAATAGGGACAATTTTTTATGTATTTTAGGTAACCGATGTAAAATGGGTGCTTGAGGATTCATTGGAACAAGACATATGACATATGATGACTGTTGTATACAGTAAAAAGTAATATTCGAAGTAAACTTTTTGATTGGGTCACACTCGAATAGCTTAAATTCATCACCTTGGATAACATCGTCAACCTTCTGGCTGTACCCGCTACTCTCCATAATAACGACAGTATTGTCCTTATCGGTTCTAGAAACGATGAGGTCGTTTTATTTATTCTCTGCCTTAGTGACTTAAAACAAAGAACTCAGGATTGAAATGGGAAGACGTGGGCACAGCCCGAATTTCATTAGCTACCAAACTTTAAACGATGTTATCTTTCTTCCCGATCACAGCAGCCATCTCCACGTCAACGGCCATAGTCTCTAACGATTTTGGGAGACCGAAGGTGTTAAATTATACTTTAGGCCTTTATGTAAAAGGGACAACTCATCCGTTGGCAACTGGATATTGGAAAGACTCTTAACTCAGGGATAAAATTGGTGATATTCTGTATATACGAGTATGTCATTATTACGATTACGGGATGAAGAGAATACAAGTCGTTGTAACTTACGGGACAGAATTTGATATTTCTCGTAATCAGCTATTGAAGCAAGTTCTCTGGCTGTCTTGTTCAAAATATCAAATTCAATATTATATATGAAAGTTCAGAATATAATATTTAAGGTGAATTTTTAAATTATCTCTATTGAAAAACCAACGACGACACTCCTCATTAAGCCAAAGGTTCTGAGATTTAGAAATAGCAATATTGGCCGCTCTAATATTTGTGCTGGAACCTATTTGAATATACACAATTAGGAATAACATGAAGTTGTTTGCACTGCTGATTGAACCAAATGGATGAAGTTTTGTTAATTTAACAAAGAGTCTTGCCTGGTCGGCCGTGCTAGCCTTTCTAAGATAATTAATAGAATCAGGCGCTTCAAAAGTGAGGATATTTGTATTCCTCCTAAATTCATATTGTTTTCTTTAGACGTTGATAGTCTTTTCACAAATGTCCCATCCCCTGACTGATTGCCTATTCTCGCAGATCTCTTTGATAAATGTTGTCTACATCCCGGGGAAACAAATGATCTGCTACGTTTACGGCTTAATAACTTTAATTGGAACAAGATTGTTCCCATTAAATAAAACTTATTTTTATGGACTCTATCGCGTTTAATTTAACTTTTTAATTCCTGAAGTTTCGGGTGCTTTACAGCACCCATGGTCACGGGGGGGGGGGGGAGGACGGGGGGACACTGAGGTGTTTGACATCCCGATGTCATAGTTAGCCCGACTCGGCTACCTTCAGTTTTAATAATAATCTTTTCAAAGCACTCTCCGCCAGCACCTATACAAAGTTTCGTACATATAACACTTTTTTAGTCCTGATGGAACGCTGTTTGCGCTTTTTCTGGCGACGCAAACTATATTCCTTTCAGTTGATTTTTATTTAAGGGAATAATAAGGAGTCACGTGGTATCAAATCAGTTCTGTAAGGAGGGTAACATAAAAGTGATAGAAATGCTTCTACAAAGAGTATCACCCGATCGTTCTGACTGTTTCGTTCGTCTTCTGGTCGTAAACGCGATTACTGATCAGTTATTGGGATTTTCTATTAAAGCTACTCAGAAGCAACCTGAAGTCAGGAAGTTGGCGGTCTTTCTACACTGTGCCTCGACAAGCAAGTACAGCCTGCGGTTGTTCTCTCTCCGGTCGTGTCAGCTTACCGTTCCATCGGGTTATAAGAGTGAGGGAATAGAGAGTGCACCTGTCTTTGTGTATACCCTGGAGCACTATAACCCTGTCCTGTATAAATGGATTATCTCCGTTAAGACTAGCCGCCGTGAACGAAATTTGGTCTGGAGGACACATTATGATTCGATTCGTTTTCTCATATTTTATTTTATTTATATTTAAAAATGATTTCCTGTTTTTATATAGTTTTCTTTACTTTTTATCAAGTATAATAAAGGCATTTTTAGGGTTCCGAAGCCAAATGGCAAAAAACGGAACCCTTATGGATTCGTCAAGTCACATGTTTTTTTTTTACTAATTATTATCTTACTGTTAAGAAATGTAATATCTCTTTTCTTGTTTAAATAAACGACGGGTTGCACTCCGGGAGTGGCGGCAGAGGTGAAAACTTGAATATTAACGTTGTGCATTTTTGATATTATGGAATGGCGGAGATTATTTATTATTATTTTATTTCACTTATTTTCATTCGAAATTATTTGTTTGGTAAACCTACACCGCACATGTGCTTATTGTGATGTTATGAAAACATAGGTTAATGCTATAAAGTATAAACATATTACAAATGTTACATCTATAATGTGTAAGTACATATGTATCTATATTAATAATTTCGTCAAGCGGTATAGTAGACTCGATCGAAACCTAATCTTAATAATAAAATTATATTAATTATAAATGAAAATTAATTAAACTTAACTTCCTCTCCTACGCCGCGCCGGCTGTCTACTCTCTGTCAGTCTTACGAATTTTCGATCAGGACACGTGACCTGACGCGAGTTTAACATTTTTTACCCATTACAAAAAAAGTGCACAACGCCGCTAAAGAAGTTTTCACTTCAAAAATGTTAAAAAATGATAAAGTCATTTATAAAATGGATACAGATTAAGCATCAGAGCATTAATTATTCATTAAGATATGCATTAAAATCTTAGTTTGAAGAGCACCTCAAATTCTTCCCACAATCGCATGCACTAAAAATTTACCACTTCCATCTATTTCTGTCACAAATGTCAGTACTTTGTGTGCTCCGGCTTGAAGGTATGACAGTGAGAGCTAGTACACTAGTAATAATAGGCTGCGAGACTTTCTGTCTGATGCCGCAGAGGTGACAACGCATCTGAAGCCTTCTTTGTCTGAAGTTGGTTGCAGGTATCCATGGTCTGCGGTAGCTACTTCATTATCAAGAGGACCGTAAATTCAATTGCCACTTCAGTTGTATACAAAGAAACAACATTTTAGCCTAAAACCACTTTTACCTCTACAGTAGGAAAGACGCAGCACCGTTTCTTTTTCTTTAATTTTTTTTGAGATTTTTGTCAAAATGATATGCCAACCCCATCATACCTTATACTAATTACTGCTAATATTAGAACAAAATAAAAATATATAATTGTGAGTACTAGTTAAATTACTAACCTAAAAAGAAACTTATACTGAAGAAGAGAAGATAATAATTCCGTCCTAGAAGCAAGCCGGAATAACCCTCTTGACATCTTTGATTTGGGGTTTGATAAAACCATTTACACTAGATCGACATCCAAAATATTTGCGTTAAATTTTCTAAATCCTATCGTAAAAGGAGAGAGAATATTCTCTCTTCCACAATACCATTCCAAGCGTCTGGCTAACATTACATGAAATATTTTACACAAACACGATAATAATGAAATAGGTCACAGCTTTATATCCAAATCATTATTGTTACTAACTTTAGGTATGGGAAGGATTTGAATATTATGCCATTGCCAAGGAACATATCCATGATTAAAAATTTTATTATATAATTTAAGCAAAAATTATTTAGCGTTATCTGGTAAATGATAAATCATCGAATAGGTTACCCCATCTTCACCTGGCGACGTGTCTTTCCTTTTCAAACAAATACTAGCATATGAATAGAAAAATTAGATTCCAATAAAAGATTTTTGGTACAAAATAAATGCTTTTCATATACATCGTAGTCCGAAGTTAGTTTTTGATTTTCAATTGGAAGTTACATGTTTTTTTGTTTATATCCTTTGACCCACTTTAAGCGGCGCCACATGTCAGTAACTGAAACAGTGCCATTTATGCTATCACAAAATTGCTGCCAATATAGAGATTTTGCCTTTTTTATTAATCTATGAGATTCCCGAATTTTCTCCTCTAGTTTACTTAGATTTTCTGGAATGGGGTTTCGACGAAAATTTACTAAAGCTAACCTGCGTTGTGCTATGACTATAGATAATTTCGGAGACCAATATTTATTTGGCTTAAATTGGGATTGAGGCTTATAACAAATATTATAAAAAGGGATGTTATTATCAGCTGATTTGTTAATTTGACTAAGAAAAAAATTATACATTTCTAGTGACGTCTCAAATCTATTTTGTAATCGGTTAGAACAGGTTTCGAAAACTTTACAAGGCGCAGGTTCGGCCTCACATGGAATACTGTTCCCATCTCTGGGCAGGGGCTCCCCAGTGCCAGCTCCTTCCACTTGACCGCATCCAGCGCAGAGCGGCTCGAATCGTCGACGACCGAGTTCTTTCCGATCGGCTCGACTCATTGGCGCTGCGAAGAGATGTTGCATCTCTTTGCATTTTCTTTCGCATCTACCATGGGGAGTGCTCTGAGGAATTGTTCGGATTAATCCCAGCCGCCAAATTTCACGAACGCACATCGCGGCAGAACTCCCGATACCATCCACACCATCTGGATGATTGGCGGTCCACCACTGTGCGATTTAGAAGATGTTTTCTTCCTCGCACGACTTCCTTGTGGAATCGATTACCATCAGCGATTTTTCCGGACCGATACGACTTAGGGACCTTCAAGAAAAGAGCGTACTCCTTTTTAAAAGGCCGGCAACGCATCTGCGATTCCCCCCCTGGTGTTGCAGATGTTCGTGGGCGGCGGTAGTCACTTACCATCAGGTGAGCCGCATGCTCGTTTGCCCCCTCTCCTATAAAAAAAAAAAAAATAAAAAAAAAAAAAAAAGTTCTTTCTTATAATCCAGTCAGCCAGTCCAGTTAGCTTTTTTAATGTTTATTTTTATTTTTGTTTATTTATTTATACTCTTTATTGCACACAAAACACTACACAACACAGCAAACATAAATTTATAAACGATTGTAAACCATTATTCCAATTGGATAATTATATGTGTGTGATTAGTTCTTTGAATAATTAATTTATTTTAATAACAAGATTAGTTTTTATGTTTCCTTAATTTAATTATTATAAAATGATCTATATGTTCTAACAAAATATTGTTTTAATGAAAAAGGAATAATATTTATTATAAAATTTGTTTTAATAATATTTATAAGGAGTCTTTATTTAAAAATAGTTACTTAAAAACTTGTTCTTAGCTTGTTTACTTACATTTATAAGTAATGATATCAGCTAAGGTACTGTAAATTACTTTGGTTTTGTCTGAGAATTAAGATTCTCAAATGATTAATGTATTATGAATAGAGTATCAAAGCAATATATCAAATAATACTGTAAAATAAATAAAAAAATGTATTTTACAATAAAATTAACAACTTTAAACCATTACTCTGTACAATTGACTAAACGATGATCGTCCGCAACGATCACGACCATCCACTGGAGTAACCACCGGCGGAGTAGCCATACTCACTTCCGAATCCACCGCCGTATACGCCGCCGTATCCGCCGTCATATCCGTTACCGTATCTGCCACCGTATCTGCTGTTGTATCCGTTGCTGTAAACAGAGCAGCTGGGGGCGGCAGCTACATTGTAACGATCACAACTTGGGGCACGGTGACGACCTTGTTGACCCTTACTACTTGCAAAACGCTGACAACCCTGGACACTTTGACGACCTTGTTGACGGAGACCACTAGAGCCGCGGGCGCTTAAATTGATATCCCCCACAGATCTGTTGTTTTCTTAATATTATAAATTTGAAATATTTTACAATATCTGATAATAATATTTTATGAAATACAAATTTATTTACTTAAAGATTTATAATTTTAAATAATGATCTACGTAAATAGATAGTATTGTTTTTATATGGAAGAAATGGAAGCTTTTTCACTATAATACTTCTAAATCTCTCTATGCAATGTTCATTTTCTTGGAACAAGCACAACTTTTTCGTGTCAAATAATAATGCAAAAGTAAATAAAAATATATTATATTTTACTTTAAGATAAATATTAACAATATTTAAGCATCACTTTGTACAACTGACTAGACAACAATTGTCTGCGGCGATCACCACCAGCCACTGGAATAACCACCGGCGGAGTAGCCGTATCCGCTTCCGAACCCACCGCCGTATCCGCCACCGTATCCGCCGCCGTATCCGCCATTGTATCCGCTGCCGTATCCGCCGTTGTATCCGTTGCTGTAGACAGAGTAGCTGGGGGCGGCCACTACTTTGTTAACGGATACAACTTGGGGTACTGAGACGACCTTGCTGACCCTGACTACTTGCGGGACGCTTACAACCTTGGGCACGTTGACGACCTTGTTGACGGAGACCACTTGAGCCGCGGGCGCGGAGTAGCCGCCAGAGATGCCGCCTAAGGCAGAGTAGCCGCCGTAGCCGGAGTAGCCGCCACCGCCGGAGTACAGCCCGCCGAGGAAGCCGCGCTTCTCGCGCACGCTCCCGCCCGCTGCACAAGCCACGAGGCACAATACTGCGATCTGTATAGATATTCAGAAATAAGTCAGGTAAGAAATTGATAATAACATTAGATAGTAAATTATAGCGGATATACATTAAAAAAATCACCCCTAAGTGTAGTAAAATAGTAAAAATTAACACGTCATTCGACATGTAATAGCAACACTGCGTTATACAATATAGAAAGAAATGCCAAGAATACATTAAAAACGTCTCATGGGTCCCGACATACGCAGTACAATCTTCTTAAAGTCTGACTCAGAATAAGCAGAGCGGTGACATTGATACTCAATTGCTTACCAGCCCAGTATGACAACGAAAATGGGTAATGTTCGGGTAAATTAATAAATAATTGATCTAAAGCTTGAATTCTACCAGCTTTATGTATTCTAAAATAAATTAACAATTTTTCTATAAATCCAAACAACAAATACTCACGAAGGCTTTCATGGTTGTGTATGACGATTAGGTGTACTGGAGAGTGATATCGAGCTATGCATGGTCAGTTTTCCGCGCTAATATATATATCAACGATGCTTGGTGTTTCGCAACGCGTCCTCGCTGATCGAATGCCGCATAAAATTTTGCTCATGTGACGTTGTATTCATAATTTTATTAATGCATTTTTAATCATAATTTAATCAACTATTGCCTGCAAAATTTTTGTTTCTCGATGATCTCAGTAGGTAACAACCTTCTGTTTATTTCTGCCGCCAAACAGAGAGAACACATTTTTGAGAATAGGCGTAAATAAATGAGACGAACGTGCAAACAGTATACCTGATGGTAAGTGGATATAATAATCCATAAACGCCTACATCGAAAATAGAAAAATGGAATAGAGCAAAATCACAAAATTAGAGAGAAATGAAAGAAGTTGGGAGAAACCTACGTTAGAGAAGCGTCAGCTCTTTTCGAGCTAATTATGAAAAGTCATCAGAACTAAATTTGCATGGGAATTTGTGGCTAAATATTTGTGACTAATTGGTTACTAAAAAAATGGCCAAGTGCGTTTCGGGACACGCACAATGTAGAAATAGGGTTCCGTAGTTACTCGTCACAATACGTAAAAACTTAAAAGGGGCTTTTTTGATACTATGACCATATTAAGTGAAATTCAAAAAAGATTAAAAAACTTTTCGATTTCGAAAATGAAACAATCTACAAGAAATAATTCACATGCCAAGTTCGTACAAAAATTGTACATTTTCTTATCCACCTATTAGTTCCCAGTGTGCATTTCTAAGATATACGTGATCGTAACGAACCTTCCCGTGAACTACCACTGCCCTAAACTATCCTCTATCCTAAAGGTTGCCCGCGTAATCCAAGAGTATCACGAATGAAACTGTAGGCCTACAATAAGTAGTAACTAAGCGTTAGTGGTATGTCAGGATCGGTCTCTTGGCGATCAATCCTCTCTGCCTAACGCGCAAAGAAAACGTAGAGTTATAGTAGTAATGCATAAGTCGTTTTTAAAGAAAATACTTTCTACAGGTTACAATAACATTACAAAGTTATATTGCACCTGCTTTCTATGGAAATATAACAAAATTTTTAATAATCCATTTTATAAGTTGGTCGACTGTTACTCGCTAAGCCTTCTTTGTTTTCATTTTAACTTCATTATACTATTTACTACTATTATACATACTTTTCACATTTCTAAAATCAACGGTTTAGTTGGCAAGGAGGGGGGAGGGGACACTTGACACTTAAAAAATACCTCTTTGAAAATAAACAGACCCCAAAATCTAAGAAAGAAATTAAATAATAAATAATAAACATCCCACACTATGAAACAAACGGGTAAAGAAATCACCTGAGGTACCATTTTTTTTAATTTGTAGATGTAATTAACATCTATAACTGCAAAATTACAACTTTGTAGCATCTAGGGACTCTAAGTATAACCGCGGACGGTCGAATGGAAGGAGATGGCCAAACTATTCCTTGTTGTTTAACAACGGGACTCTAAAACCGATTTTATAGCTCAAACCTTTTCTAAAAAAAATAAGTTACGGCTATTTCTATATCAAATCGAAGAGTACAATTTGACACTTTGTCTAGCGTATGTGTACTAAGGTGCGAAAGTCCCTTCAGTGTTGCCAAGATGACTGTCGGCGTATCGAAGTGTTGAAGTGTTTGTACAGTAGAGCTACGATGGCTTTCCAAGTACAGAACCAGAGTACGAAACCTAACCAAACGTAGAGAGGTGTAATACAGTGTGATTTTATATGCCCGAAACTCTTCACCACTGTATTGGAAGACGGTTTCAAGCTACTGATCTGGAAAGGATATGGTATTGATATCAATGGGTGTTTGCCTGGTTTAGTTATTATCTGTTTTTTTTTTAAAATTACCCCCACACTACGATTTTCTCCTGTACTGTGGAGGCAGCTTACAAACATAAATTGCTCAAGGACTAACATCTAGACCCGGAACAATTATTTGTAGGCCATACAAATACTTGTTCCGTGCGGGATTGAAACCCGTGGCCCATAGCGCAACAACTCCTTGCTCAAGCCACTGCGCCACGGAGCCGCCGGTGTACATCACTCACCTTTGAATTGCCGACGATATAGTCCTTATGGCAAAATCGCTGGAAGACCTAAGCACTATGCTCACATATCCTCAATAGTGTCTATCAACGGATGGCTCTTAAAATGAACATGAAAATGAACATGGACAAAACAAACATCATGTGTAATGTCCATTTCACATCTATGCCGGTTGTTATTGGCAGCACTAAGCTTAAAATTGTTGACGAGTATGTTTACCCCGGACAAATAGTCCGTCTAGATAAGTCCAATTTAGACTGAGACTTTTGTTTTATTTAATTAAATTGTTAATGAGATTTTTTTGGAAAACCGTTACAGACCGCTATTTGATTAATTTGATAATTATTTTAATAGTATAAGGGTGACAAAAGAGCACACAGTCTACCTGATTGTAAGTGGTTGCCGCAGCCCATAGACATCTATCCTTCATTCCAAATCAAAATGCAGATGCGTTGTCACCTGTGAGAACTAAGATGGAATGCCGTATTTCCAGTAAAAATGGTCTCCTGATCTCTATACTCACCATACGAAACACACCAGCGTTATGTTGCTATTTCATGCTGGTATTCTGTGAGAGAGTGGTCCTTCCCCGGTCGAGCCGACCCATTCGTGCTACAACTATACTACTAATATAGCTGCAGCATGGCTCTACCACATAAGTTAATTAAGTTATTGACAACTATATGTTGTTTTTCGAAATTATCCATAAAAATCTCCGCCATAAGGGATATATAGGGGACCCCATTAGCTAACCTTCCTTTTTATAGAAAGAAACGGTTATTAAACCGGAAATGGGTTTTGTTTCATACAGAGAAAGGTTAAGTTAAGAAGATCGTTTGTTTCCCTGCGATGTAGACGACGTTTATCAAAGAGATCTGCGAGTATATGCAAACAATCAGGGGATGGGACATTTGTGAAAAGACTATTCTACGTCTAAAGATAACAATATGGATTTAGGATGAATGCGAATGTCTTTAATTTGGGAAATGAGATCTAAATTATTTTTAGGCTGTAAGTGAATCCTGATTTATCTCTAAGGAGGAAGTTAATTTTTTTAGCAAGCAAATAAGGTGGTGCACCTATTTATGAGACAACTGGAGAAATAGGGACAATTTTTTTATGTATTTTAGGTAACTAATGTAAAATGGATGCTTGAGGATTCATTGGAACAAGACATATGACATATGATGACTGTTGTATACAGTAAAAAGTAAGAAGTAAACTTTTTGATTGGGTCAGACTCGAATAGCTCAAAGTCATCACCTTGGATAACATCGTCAACCTTCTGGCTGTACCCACTACTCTCCATAATAACGACAGTATTGCCCTTATCGGTTCTAGAAACAATGAGCTCGTTTTTATTTATTCTCTGCCTTAGTGACTTAAAACAGGGAACTCAGGATTGATATGGGATGATGGGACAACTCATCCGTTGGCAACTGGATATGGGAAAGACTCTTAACTCAGGGATAAAATTGGTGATATTCTGTATATATGCCGTTATTACGATTACGGGATGAAGATGATACAAGTCGTTGTAACTTACGGGACAGAATTTGATATTTCTCGTAATCAGCTATTGAAGCAAGTTCTGATGTTCCTTTTTTGACAACAAAATCATTAAATTCTTCTCCTACTGTCGCCGAATCATTGCTCAAACAAAATGTAAAGGCTTGTTCTAATACTTTTAAATTCCATAGAGTACTGCCAATAGATATCGTTAAATATGTTAAAGCTATTGATGTTAAGAAAACGGCAGATTTATGGGAGATTTCCGTTAAAGTTATTTTATCTATAATAGATATATTAGCACCTTATCTAGCCACTATATTTAATATAAGCGTCGAATCTGGTGTGTTTCCTGATTTAATGAAACATAGTAAAGTCATACCTATATTTAAATCTGGTAGTACAATAGACCCCGCCAATTTTAGACCAATTTCTGTACTACCAATATTAAGTAAAATTTTTGAAAAAATTATTTTAGATCAGATGTTAAGGTTCTTTAATATTAATAAATTGCTACATAAAAATCAATTCGGTTTTACAAGGGGTCGCTCGACAACTGACGCTGGAGTTGAGCTTATTAAACATATTTTTTGTGCATTTGAGAATTCAGAGGATGCTTTGGGTATATTTTGTGACCTTGCCAAGGCCTTCGACTGTGTTCACCATGAGACATTAATCAGGAAGCTACAGTACTATGGTGTCAAGAACACAGCGCTTAAACTTATTATTTCATATTTAAGTAATAGAAAGCAGAAGGTTATTATCAATGGTAAAAGTTCTTCCGGGTCACCTGTACTAATGGGTGTTCCTCAGGGCCCGATTCTCGGCCCATTCCTGTTTCTGGTGTATATTAATGACTTACCTCACCTTGTAGGGAATAGTCATGATATAGTATTATTTGCTGATGATACTTCCTTGATTTTTAAACTTAAACGTCAATCATTTAAATGTGACGAAGTGAATAATGCTATATCAAAATTAGTGCATTGGTTTAACGTTAATAATCTGCATTTGAACGGAAATAAAACAAATTGTGTTAAAAAACAACGAATGTTAAAAATCTGAATACCAATGTGTTTTTAAATGGGGAGGAATTGAGCCCTGTTGTATCCACTGTTTTTCTTGGCATCACTCTTGACGCAAAGCTTCAGTGGGGCCCTCATATATCCAAATTAGCAAGCAGACTAAGTTCTGCAGCTTATGCTGTAATAAAGATTAGAGGTCTCACTAGTGTCGAGACAGCTAGATTAGTTTATTTTAGTTATTTCCATAGCATAATGTCTTATGTGATTTTGCTATGGGGAAATGCGGCTGATTCAGAAACTATTTTTGTTTTACAGAAGAGGGCCATTAGAGCTATTTACAATCTAAAACCGAGAGAGTCTCTTAGAGATAAATTTAAAGAAATTAATATATTAACTTTGGCCTCTCAGTATATTTACGAAAATTTAATGTATGTTCACAAAAACAAAGATAGTTTTAGTAAAAAAAGTGATATACATTCTGTAAACACTAGGAACAAACACAAGCTAGTGATGCCAGTTTCTCGACTCCACAGAGTCAGTAATTCATTCTTGGGGCAATGTATACGCTATTACAACAAGGTCCCGGAAAGTGTACAGGTTCTCTCTATTACCAAGTTTAAATGTTTTATTAAGCTGAAACTGTATAAAAAGGGTTATTATAGTATAAATGAATACATGGTTGATAATAACCCCTAGGAATGAGGTGGTCGCTTCCAAGCAGTTTCTAAAATAAGTTTTGTAAATAGTTCGTAATCATTTATATTGTAAAATTTATTTTTAAAAAAATGTCCCGCTGGGTTTCTTGCTGGTTCTTCCCAGGACAGAGGGTATTTTTTCGAACCAGTGGTAAAGTAAAAAATGACTTTCAATAAGAATTACACATGTAATGTATATTGAATAAAAATTATTCTATTCTATTCTATTCTATTCTGGCTTTCCCGTTCAAAATATCAAATTCAATATTATATATGAAAGTTCAGAATATAATACTTTAAGGTGAATTTTTAAATTATCTCTATTGGAAAACCAACGACGACACTCCTCATTAAGCCAAAGGTTCTGAGATTTAGAAATAGCAATATTGGCCGCTCTAATATTTGTGCTGGAACCTATTTGAATATACACAATTAGGAATAACATGAAATTGTTTGCATTGCTGATTGAACCAAAAGGATGGAGTTTTGTTAATTTAACAAAGAGTCTTGCCTGGTCAGCCGTGCTAGCCTTTCTAAGATAATTAATAGAATCAGGCGTTTCAAAAGTGAGGATATTCGTATTCCTCCTAAATTCATATTGTTATCTTTAGACGTTGATAGTCTTTTCACAAATGTCCCATCCCCTGACTGATTGTCTATTCTCGCAGATCTCTTTGATAAACGTTGTCTATATCCCGGGGAAACAAATGATCTGCTAAACTTAACCTCTCTCTGTATGCAACAAAACTATTTCCGGTTTAATAACCGTTTACGGCTTAATAACTTTAATTGGAACAAGATTGTTCACATTAAATAAAACTTATTTTTATGGATTCTATCGCGTTTAATTTAACTTTTTAATTCCTGAAGTTTCGGGTGCTTTACAGCACCCATGGTCACGAGGAGGGGGGGGGGACACTGAGGTGTTTGACATCCCGATGTCATAGTTAGCCCGGCTACCTTCAGTTTTAATAATAATCTTTTCAAAGCACTCTCAACCAGCACCTATACAAAGTTTCGTACATATACATTGAGATATTATGTACTACGTACTAGAGGCGACACTGCACTATGTTAACCTGTTCCATTCAACTGCGGCAATGTCACCGCACTTTAATCAGTCGCTCGCTAGGCGCTTGTAGAGATGTCACGTGTTGTGTTGATTTAAAAAAAATCTCTTGATAAAATATGCCGCGGTGTGTTCTTAGATATTGCACAAAAACTTCGCGAAATGTTAGTAAAAACCAAGGAATCACTTTTCATCGGTAAGTAAGATACTTAAATAATAAAAAAACATTATAGATTAATAATTAAAAAGTTATTTCTTTGGCGCCAACTTGTGTCATGGAATATAGATTATGAAATTAATTTGTTCAAATACGACATTTCTGTGAGCAAGTGTAGCACGATCATATTATGCACAATTTTTTTTGTAGAAATAAATATACCTAAGTATTTATAATTAGGTTAAATTTCTTACGTTTATATTTGCTGATTATTCTTTTATTTTATTTTTAGGTTTCCACGTCCAAGCCACGAAAACCGAGAAAAGTGGATTAAACCGCGTCCAAGCCACGAAAACCGAGAAAAGTGGATTAAATTCGTCCAAAATAATCGTAGAGATGTGGTTACCAACAAATCATACATACATTTGTTCCTTGCATTTTAAAGAAGAGGATAAATATAGTACGAAGAATTCAAAAATTAACAAAACTTGTCTTGTTTAAAGGCACTTAATTAAATACCTAATATATATTTTTACAATAACATTTATACATCTTATTAATTGAAATTAGTTTTCAGCAAAAAACAACAAATAAGTGTATATACATATAATTCATGTGTAAACAGAAATGGTAGAAGTTTTTAAAGTTTTACTATGTTTTCTCACAGTAATTCATAAGGCATAATATAACTAGTATCAGTTCTGTGTCCATGCCTCACACAAACTTAGGTTAGGGCTTTTGTGGACCCAGTTCTAGATTTAAATAAATATATTTCATTAGCTTCGATTCCTTCCAATTTATATAGTTACCTTATAAAATATTTATATAAAATTGTAATTAAAATGCTATTGTGATAATAATATATATTATCATATTAATTTACTTCATATCTTGCAAAATAATTGACAAATTATTAAAAATTGAACTCGTTTTAATAAATTAATTAACAATATATGTACTCTAAATAAACAATAATTAAATACCTACTTATCATTCTACCTACGCATAATCTATTATGATAAAAAACCGCGCATGCGCGGTAAGACTGATGCGCAACGACATAGAGTAGCGCACATGTTTTGTTTGAAATAGCTGTTCTAGTACGTAAGTACATATTACTTCAATGTACATATAACACTTTTTAGTCCTGATGGAACGCTGTTTGCGCTTTTTGTGGCGACGCAAACTATATTCCTTTCAGTTGATTTTTATTTAAGGGAATAATAAGGAGTCACGTGGTATCAAATCAGTTCTGTAAGGAGGGTAACATAAAAGTGATAGAAATGCTTCTACAAAGAGTATCACCCGATCGTTCTGACTGTTTCGTTCGTCTTCTGGTCGTAAACGCGATTACTGATCAGTTATTGGGATTTTCTATTAAAGCTACTCAGAAGCAACCTGAAGTCAGGAAGTTGGCGGTCTCTCTACACTGTGCCTCGAAAAGCACGTACAGCCTGCGGTTGTTCTCTCTCCGGTCGTGTCAGCTTACCGTTCCATCGGGTTATAAGAGTGAGGGAATAGAGAGTGCACCTGTGCTTGCGTATACCCTGGAGCACTATAACCCTGTCCTGTATGAATGGATTATCTCCGTTAAGACTGGCAGCCGTGAATGAAATTTGGTCTGGAGGACACATTATGATTCGATTCGTTTTTTCATATTTTATTTTATTTATATTTAAAAATGATTTCCTATTTTTATATAGTTTTCTTTACTTTTTATCAAGTATAATAAAGGTATTTTTTAGGGTTCCGAAGCCAAATGGCAAAAAACGGAACCCTTATGGATTCGTCATGTCACATGTTTTTTTTTACTAATTATTATCTTACTGTTAAGAAATGTAATATCTCTTTTCTTATTTAAAAAAACGACGGGTTGCACTCCGGGAGTGCCGGCAGAGGTGAAAACTTGAATATTAACGGTGTGCATTTTTGATATTTTGGAATGGCGGAGATTATTTATTATTATCTTATTTCATTTAATTTCATTCGAAATTATTTGTTTGGTAAACCTACACCGCACATGTGCTTATTGTGATGTTATGAAAACATAGGTTAATGCTATAAAGTATAAACATATTACAAATGTTACATCTATAATGTGTAAGTACATATGTATCTATATTAATAATTTCGTCAAGCGGTATAGTAGACTCGATCGAAACCTAATCTTAATAATAAAATTATATTAATTATAAATGAAAATTAATTAAACCTAACTTCCTCTCCTACGCCGCGCCGGCTGTCTACTCTCTGTCAGTCTTAAGAATTTTCGATCAGGACACGTGACCTGACGCGAGTTTAACATTTTTTACCCATTACAAAAAAAGTGCACAACGCCGCTAAAGAAGTTTTCACTTCAAAAATGTTAAAAAATGATAAAGTCATTTATAAAATGATTACAGATTAAGCATCAGAGCATTAATTATTCATTAAGATATGCATTAAAATCTTAGTTTGAAGAGCACCTCAAATTCTTCCCACAATCGCATGCACTAAAAATTTACCACTTCCATCTATTTCTGTCACAAATGTCAGTACTTTGTGTGCTCCGGCTTGAAGGTATGACAGTGAGAGCTAGTACACTGGTAATAATAGGCTGCGAGACTTTCCGTCTGATGCCGCAGAGGTGACAACGCATCTGAAGCCTTCTTTGTCTAAAGTTGGTTGCAGGTATCCATGGTCTGCGGTAGCTACTTCATTATCAAGAGGACCGTAAATTCATTTGCCACTTCAGTTTTATACAAAGAAACAACATTTTAGCCTAAAACCACTTTTACCTCTACAGTAGGAAAGACGCACCACCGTTTCTTTTTCTTTAATTTTTTTTGAGATTTTTGTCAAAATGATATGCCAACCCCATCATACCTTATATTAATTACTGCTAACATTAGAATAAAATAAAAATATATAATTGTGAGTACTAGTTAAATTACTAACCTAAATAGAAACTTATACTGAAGAAGAGAATATAATTATTCCGTCCTAGAAGCAAGCCGGAATAACCCTCTTGACATCTTTGATTTGGGGTTTGATAAAACCATTTGTACTAGATCGACATCCAAATCATTTGTGTAAAATTTTCTAAATCCTACCGTAAAAGGAGAGAAAATACTTTCTCTTTCACAATGAGGGCTAATAATCTTCCACTCACCAGATGTCGCTAGTAGCGACTGAGGTAAAGTTTTTTGTTACACAGTGTCAGTAAATTGAGAAATTAGTTTTAAATAAATAGTTTATCATTATCTAGAATATTATATTAATATACAACACAATGCGTCAGTGGTTTGATTTTTAATTTTTTGCACTTTATAACTCTTTTTTTTAAAATCGGCTTTTAATTATATTTTATAGTTTGGTTTATTCATTTCTAATGTAATTAATATAAAATATAACTAATAATACAGAAACAAACTTTAAAGATTACATTTTCCTAAGAAATTATCATCCCCGCTATGAAATCTCTCAAATATTTTACCTCACTGTAAAGTGGCGCCGCCCTGGTGGCAGAAAAAGTCGTGGATGCCCTCATTACATTCCAAACGTCTGGCTAACATTACATGAAATATTTTACACAAAGATGATAATAATGAAATAGGTACAGAGCCTTATATCCAAATCATTATTGTTACTAACTTTAGGTATGGGAAGGATTTGAATATTACGCCATTGCCAAGGAACATATCCATGATCATAAATTTTATTATATAATTTAAGCAAAAATTATTTAGCGTTATCTTGGGATTGTTATAAATTAATTTGCTTAATTCCGCGTAAAGAAAGAAAATGATGTGTCCTGCCCAGCTTTAAGGGGGACCTCCCACCCTCCCTCAATCGCGCGCACTATACCCGTCGCCGTCAATCCCAGCACTACCATCCTCAGCACCACCACACTAGGCAGGACACACCACTCACGAAAATACGACACGTGTTTCGCCTCTACACGAGGCATCCTCCGGTGAAGTAGACTCTGCGGAGGCTGGCCGCTAAGTGCCACTTACTCACACTCACTTTCTTTCTTTGTGGGCAGAACACATCATTTTCTTTCTTTACGCGGAATTAAGCAAATTAATTTATAACAACCCCATTATAATGGATTTCCGCAAAGTAACTTTGCGTTATTGATTATTGATTCTATCAATTAGCGTTTTCTGGTAAATTATAAATCATCGAATAGGTTACCCCATCTTCACCTGGCGACGTGTCTTTCTTTTTCAAACAAGTATCTAGCATATGAATTGAAAAATTAGATTCCAATAAAATATTTTTATACAAAAATAAAGGCTTTTCACTTGCAACGTAGTCCGGAGATAGGGAATGTAATAATAGTTTTTGATTTTCAATTGGAAGTTACATGTTCTTTTGTTTATATCCTTTCTTTTCTTTTTTTGTTTATTTCACTTTAAGCGGCGCCACATGTCAGTAACTGAAACAGTGCTATTTATGCTATCACGAAATTGCTGCCAATATAGAGATTTTGCCTTTTTTATTAATCTATGAGATTCCCGAATTTTCTCCTCTAGTTTACTTAGACTTTCTGGAATGGGGTTTCGACGAAAATTCACTAAAGCTAACCTGCGTTGTGCTATGACTATAGATAATTTCGGAGACCAATATTTTTTTTGGCTCAAATTGGGATTGAGGCTTATAACAAATATTATAAAAAGGGATGTTATTATCAGCTGATTTGTTAATTTGACTAAGAAAAAAATTATACATTTCTAGTTACGTCTCAAATCTATTTTGTAATCGGTTAGAACAGGTTTCAAAAAGTTCTTTCTTATAATCAGTCCAGTTAGCTTTTTTAATGTTTATTTTTATTTTTGTTTATTTATTTATACTCTTTATTGCACACAAAACACTACAACACAACACAGCAAACATAAATTTATAAACGAATGTACAATTAGGTGGCCTTATCGCTAAACTGCGATAATGTTCCGTTTCTTTGCCTTGTAAAAATTATTAGGAACATCAACAGACACTTTAAGTACTAAATGATCACTACATTAAGTTTCGTTACTCACTGACCAATCAAATTCGATACCTACATCCATAGAAACATGTTGCTTTTTCATGCTGGTATTCTGTGAGAGAGTGGTCCTTCCCCGGTCGTGCCGATCCATTCGTGCTACAACTATACTACTAATATAGCTGCAGCATGGTTCTACCACATAAGTTAATTAAGTTATTGACAACTATATGTTGTTTTTCAAAATATCCATATAAATCTCCGCCATAAGGGACATATAGGGGACCCCATTAGCTAACCTTCCTTTTTGTAGATAGAAACGGTTATTAAACCGGAAATGGGTTTTGTTTGATACAGAGAAAGGTTAAGTTAAGAAGATCGTTTGTTTCCCTGGGATGTAGACGACGTTTATCAAAGAGATCTGCGAGTATATGCAAACAATCAGGGGATTGGACATTTGTGAAAAGACTATCTACGTCTAAAGATAACAATATGGATTTAGGATGAATGCGAATGTCTTTAATTTTGGAAATGAGATTTAAATTATTTTTAGGCTGTAAGTGAATCCTGATTTATCTCTAAGGAGGAAGTTAATTTTTTTAGCAAGCAAATAAACTGGTGCACTTATTTATGAGACAACTGGACGAATAGGGACAATTTTTTTATGTATTTTAGGTAACCGATGTAAAATGGGTGCTTAAGGATTCATTGGAACAAGACATATGACATATTATTATGACTGTTGTAGACAGTAAAAAGTAATATTCGAAGTAAACTTTTTGATTGGGTCACACTCGAATAGCTCAAATTCATCACCTTGGATAACATTGTCAACCTTCTGGCTGTACCTGCTACTCTCCATAATAACGACAGTATTGCCCTTATCGGTTCTAGAAACAATGAGATCGTTTTATTTATTCTCTGCCTTAGTGACTTAAAACAGGGAACTCAGGATTGAAATGTGAAGATGTGGGCACTGCCCGAATTTCATTAGCTACCAAACTTTTAACGATGTTATTCTTACCGATCACAGCAGCCATCTTCACGTCAACGGCCATAGTCTCTAACGATTTTGGGAGACCGAAGGTGTTAAATTATACTTTAGGCCTTTATGTAAAAGGGACAACTCATCCGTTGGCAACTGGATATGGGAAAGACTCTTAACTCGGGGATAAAATTGGTGATATGCTGTATATACGAGTATGTCATTATTACGATTACGGGATCAAGAAGATACAAGTCGTTGTAACTTACGGATCAGAATTTGATATTTCTCGTAATCACTATTGAAGCAAGTTCTCTGGCTTTCCCGTTCAAAATATCAAATTCAATATTATATATGAAAGTACAGAATATAATACTTTAAGCTGAATTTTTAAATTATCTCTATTGGAAAACCAACGACGACACTCCTCATTAAGCCAAAGGTTCTGAGATTTAGAAATAGCAATATTGGCCGCTCTGATATTTGTGCTGGAACCTATTTGAATATACACAATTAGGAATAACATGAAGTTGTTTGCACTGCTGATTGAACCAAAAGGATGGAGTTTTGTTAATTTAACAAAGAGTCTTGCCTGGTCAGCCGTGCTAGCCTTTCTAAGATAATTAATAGAATCAGGCGTTTCAAAAGTGAGGATATTCGTATTCCTCCTAAATTCATATTGTTATCTTTAGACGTTGATAGTCTTTTCACAAATGTCCCACCCCTGACTGTTTGCCTATTCTCGCAGATCTCTTTGATAAACGTTGTCTACATCCCGGGGAAACAAATGATCTGCTTAACTTAACCTCTCTCTGTATGCAACAAAACTATTTCCGGTTTAATAACCGTTTACGGCTTAATAACTTTAATTGGAACAAGATTGTTCACATTAAATAAAACTTATTTTTATGGATTCTATCGCGTTTAATTTAACTTTTTAATTCCTGAAGTTTCGGGTGCTTTACAGCACCCATGGTCACGAGGAGAGGGGGAGGGGACACTGAGGTGTTTGACATCCCGATGTCATAGTTAGAGCGGCTACCTTCAGTTTTAATAATAATCTTTTCAAAGCACTCTCAACCAGCACCTATACAAAGTTTCGTACATATAACACTTTTTAGTCCTGATGGAACGCTGTTTGCGCTTTTTCTGGCGACGCAAACTATATTCCTTTCAGTTTATTTTTATTTAAGGGAATAATAAGGAGTCACGTGGTATCAAATCAGTTCTGTAAGGAGGGTAACATAAAAGTGATAGAAATGCTTCTACAAAGAGTATCACCCGATCGTTCTGACTGTTTCGTTCGTCTTCTGGTCGTAAACGCGATTACTGATCAGTTATTGGGTTTTTCTATTAAAGCTACTCAGAAGCAACCTGAAGTCAGGAAGTTGGCGGTCTTTCTACACTGTGCCTCGAAAAGCACGTACAGCCTGCGGTTGTTCTCTGTCCGGTCGTGTCAGCTTACCGTTCCATCGGATTATAAGAGTGAGGGAATAGAGAGTGCACTGTGCTTGCGTATACCCTGGAGCACTATAACCCTGTCCTGTATAAATGGATTATCTCCGTTAAGACTGGCAGCCGTGAACGAAATTTGGTCTGGAGGACACATTATGATTCGATTCGTTTTGTTCATATTTTATTTTATTTATATTTAAAAATGATTTCCTGTTTTTATATAGTTTTATTTACTCTTTTATCAAGTATAATAAAGGCATTTTTTAGTGTTCCGAAGCCAAATGGCAAAAAACGGATCCCTTATATATTCGTCATGTCACATGTTTTTTTTTACTAATTATTATCTAACTGTTAAGAAATGTATTATCTCTTTTCTTGTTTAAAAAAACGACGGGTTGCACTCCGGGAGTGCCGGCAGAAGTGAAAACTTGAATATTAACGTTGTGCATTTTTGATATTTTGAAATGGCGGAGATTATTTATTATTATCTTATTTCATTTATTTTTATGAGAAATTATTTGTTTGGTAAACTTACACCGCACATGTGCTTATTGTGATGTTATGAAAATATAGGTTAATGCTATAAAGTATAAACATATTACAAATATTACATCTATAATGTGTAAGTACATATGTATCTATATTAATAATTTCGTCAAGCAGTACAGTAGACTCGATCGAAACCTAATCTTAATAATAAAATTATATTAATTATAAATGAAAATTAATTAAACCTAACTTACTTCCTCTCCTACGCCGCGCCGGCTGTTTACTCTCCGTCCGTCTTACGAATTTTCGATCAGGACACGTAACCTGACGCGAGTTTAACATTTTTTACCCATTACAAAAAAAGTGCACAACGCCGCTAAAGAAGTTTTCACTTCAAAAATGTTTTTTTTTATAGGATAAGGGTGAAAAACGAGCACACAGTCCACCTGATGGTAAGTGGTTGCTGCCGCCCATAGACATCTACATCTATCAAATGCAGATGCGTTTTCACCCGTGAGGACTAGGATGGAATGCCTCATTTCCATTAAAAAGGGCCTCCGGCCACCTGCACTCACCAAGCAAAAAGCAGAGGTAAACCTCTACTTCACGCTGGTATTCTGTGAGGTCGTGGTACCACCCCGGTTCGAGTCGGCCCATCCGTGCGACAGCAAGAGCTGCCGCCTGGCTCTACCACTGTTAAAATGATAGTCATTTATAAAATTGTTACAGATTAAGCATCAGAGCATTAATTATCCATTAAGATATGCATTAAAATCTTAGTTTGAAGAGCACCTCACATTCTTCCCACATGCACTAAAACTGTACCACTTCCATCTATTTCTGTCACAAATGTCAGTACTTTGTGTGCTCCGGCTTGAAGGTAGGACAGTGAGAGCTAGTACACTGGTAATAATAGGCTGCGAGACTTTCCTTCTGATGCCGCAGAGGTGACAACGCATCTGAAGCCTTCTTTGTTTGAAGTTGGCTGCAGGTATTCATGGTCTGCGGTAGCTACTTCATTATCAAGTGGATTGTAAATTCATTTGCCACTTCAGTTGTTTGAAAAGAAACAACATTTTAGCCTAAAACCACCTTTACCTCTACAGTAGGAAAGACGCATCATCGTTTTTTTACTTTAATTTTTTTTTGAGATTTTTGTCAAAAAAATTAAAGTAAAAAAATTTGTGCAAAAATAAAAATATATAATTGTGAGTACTAGTTAAATTACTAACCTAAAAAGAAACTTATACTAAAGAAGAGAAGATAATAATTCCGTCCTAGCCGGAATAACCCTCTTGACATCTTTGATTTGGGGTTTGATAAAACCAGTTACACTAGATCGATATCCAAAATATTTGCGTTAAATTTTCTAAATCCTACCGTAAAAGGAGAGAAAATATTTTCTCTTTCACAATACCATTCCAAGCGTCTGGCTAACATTATATGAAATATTTTATACAAACACGATAATAATGAACTAGGTCAGAGCTATATTATCCAAATCATTATTGTTAGTAACTTTAGGTATGGGAAGGATTTGAATATTACGCCATTGCCAAGGAACATATCCATGATTAAAAATTTTATTATATAATTTAAGCAAAAATTATTAAGCTTTATCTGGTAAATGATAAATCATCAAATAGGTTACCCCATCTTCACCTGGCGACGTGTCTTTCTTTTTCAAACAAGTATCTAGCATATGAATAGAAAAATTAGATTCCAATAAAAGATTTTTGGAACAAAACAAAGGCTTTTCATTTACATCGTAGTCCGAAGTTAGGGAATGTAATAATAGTTTTTGATTTTCAATTGGAAGTTACATGTTTTTTTGCTTATATCCTTTGACCCACTTTAAGCGGCGCCACATGTCAGTAACTGAAACAGTGCCATTTATGCTATCACAAAATTGCTGCCAATATAGAGATTTTGCCTTTTTTATTAATCTATGAGATTCCCGAATTTTCTCCTCTAGTTTACTTAGATTTTCTGGAATGGGGTTTCGACGAAAATTTACTAAAGCTAACCTGCGTTGTGCTATGACTATAGATAATTTCGGAGACCAATATTTTTTTGGCTTAAATTGCGACTGAGGCTTATAACAAATATTATAAAAAGGGATGTTATTGTCAGCTGATTTGTTAATTTGACTAAGAAAAAAATTATACATTTCTAGTGACGTCTCAAATCTATTTTGTAATCGGTTAGAACAGGTTTCGAAAAGTTCTTTCTTATAATCAGTCCAGTTAGCTTTTTTAATGTTTATTTTTGTTTATTTATTTATACTCTTTATTGCACACCAAACACTTCACAACACAGCAAACATAAATTTATAAACGAATGTACAATTGTGTTTTTGTAATTGAATTTTGTATTGAATGTAAAATTGGTGGCCTTATCGCTAAACAGCGATAATGTTCCGTTTCTTTGCCTTGTAAAAATTATTAGGAACATCAACAGACACTTTAAGTACTAAATGATCACTACATTAAGTTTCGTTACTCACTGACCAATCAAATTCGATACCTACATCCATAGAAACAAAAGATCGCACCACCGTTAGTATTACGTGTTCCGCGTCTAAATGAAGCATTGTTATATTATGTAGTATTTCTCCTGATCGCGGTTAATTAAGCAGTGCTTTCTAGTTTAATGAATTTACGCAAGATAAAACCATTATTCCAATTGCATAATTATATGTGTGTGATTAGTTCTTTGAATAATTAATTAATTTTAATTACAAGATTAGTTTTTATGTTTCCTTAATTTAATTATTATAAAATGATCTATAGGTTCTAACAAAATATTGTTTTAATGAAAAAGGAATAATATTTATTATAAAATTTGTTTTAATTATATTTATAATGAGTCTTTATTTAAAAATAGTTACTTAAAAAGTTGTTCTTAGCTTGTTTACTTACATTTATAAGTAATGATATCAGCTAAGGTACTGTAAATTACTTTGGTTTTGTCTGAGAATTAAGATTCTCAAATGATTAATGTATTATGAATAGAGTATCAAAGCAATATATCAAATAACACTGTAAAATAAATAAAAAAATATATTTTACAATAAAATTAACAACTTTAAACCATTACTCTGTACAATTGACTAAACGATGATCGTCCGCAACGATCACGACCATCCACTGGAGTAACCACCGGCGGAGTAGCCATACTCACTTCTGAATCCACCGCCGTATATGCCGCCGTATCCGCCGCCATATTCGTTACCTTATCTGCCACCGTATCTGCTGTTGTATCACAACTTGGGGCACGGTGACGACCTTGTTGACCCTTACTACTTGCAAAACGCTGACAACCTTGGACACTTTGACGACCTTGTTGACGGAGACCAGTAGAGCCGCGGGCGCTTAAATTGATATCCCCCACAGATATGTTGATGTCTTAATATTATAAGTTTTAAATATTTTACAATATTAATAATATATATAAATATATTATCAGATAATAATATTTTATGAAATAAAAATTTGTTTACTTAAAGACTTATAATTTTAAATAATGATCTATATAAATAGTCAGTATTGTTTTTATGGAAGAAATGTAAGCTTTTTCACTATAATACTTCTAAATCTCTCTAAGCGATGTTCATTTTCTTGGAACAAGCACAACTTTTTCGTGTCAAATAATAATGCAAAAGTAAATAAAAATATATTATATTTTACATTAAAATAAACATAAACAATATTTAAACATCACTTTGTACAACTGACTAGACAACAATCGTCTGCGGCGATCACCACCAGCCACTGGAGTAACCACCGGCGGAGTAGCCGTATCCGCTTCCGAACCCACCGCCGTACCCGCCGTTGTATCCGTTGCTGTAGACAGAGTAGCTGGGGGCGGCCACTACTTTGTTAACGGACACAACTTGGGGCACAGAGACGACCTTGTTGACCCTGACTACTTGCGGGACGCTCACAACCTTGGGCACGTTGACCACCTTGTTGACGGAGACCACTTGAGCCGCGGGCGCGGAGTAGCCGCCAGAGATGCCGCCTAAGGCAGAGTAGCCGCCGTAGCCGGAGTAGCCGCCACCGCCGGAGTACAGCCCGCCGAGGAAGCCGCGCTTCTCGCGCACGCTCCCGCCCGCCGCACAAGCCACGAGGCACAATACTGCGATCTGTATAGATATTCAGAAATAAGTCAGGTAAGAAATTGATAATCACATTAGATAGTAAATTATAGCGGATATACATTAAAAAAATCACCCCTAAGTGTAGTAATATAGTAAAAATTAATACGTCATTCGACATGTAATAGCAACACTACGTTATACAATATAGAAAGAAATGCCAAGAATACAATAAAAACGTCTCATGGCTCCCGAGATTCCGAGAGAGAAAAAAAAACAAGTTACGGCTATTTCTACATCAAATTGTACAGAAAACCGAAGAGTACAATTTGACACTTTGTCTAGCGTATGTGTATTAAGGTGCTAAAGTCCCTTCAGTGTTGCCAAGTTGACTGTCGGCGTATCGTAGTGTTGAAGTGTTTGTACAGTAGAGCTACGATGGCTTTCCAAGTACAGAATCAGAGTACGAAACCTTACCAAACGTAGAGAGGTGTAATACAGTGTGATTTTATATGCCCGAAACTCTTCACCACTGTATTGGAAGACGGTTTCAAGCTACTGGTCTGGAAAGGATATGGTATATTGATATCAATGGGTGTCTGCTTGGTTTAGTTATTATCTGTTTTTATTTAAAAAACATTACCCCCACACTACGATTTTCTCCTGTACTGTGAAGGCAGCTTACAAACATAAATTGCACAAGGACTAACATCCAGACCCGGAACAATTATTTGTAGGCCATACAAATACTTGTTCCGTGCGGGATTGAAACCCGTGGCCCATAGCGCAACAACTCGTTGCTCAAGCCACTGCGCCACGGAGCCGCCGGTGTACATCACTCACCTTAGAATTGCCGACGATATAGTCCTTATGGAAAAATCGCTGGAAGATCTAAACACTATGCTCACATACCCTCAATAGTGTCTCTCAACGGATAGGTCTTAAAATGAACATGGACAAGATAAAGTTCATGTGTAATGTCCATTTCACATCTATGCAAGTTGTCATTGGCAGCACTAAGCTCAAAATTGTTGACGAGTATGTTTATCTGGGACAAATAGTCCGTCTAGGTAAGTCCAACTTATACTGAGACTTTTGTTTCTGTTTAATTAAATTATTAATGAGATTTTTTGAAAAACCGTTACAGACCGCTATTTGATAAATTTGATATTTTTTTAATAGTATAAGGGTGACAAAAGAGCGCACAGTCCACCTGATTGTAAGTGGTTGCCGTAGCCCATAGACATCTACATCTATCTTTCATTCCAAATCAAAATGCAGATGCGTTGTCACTTGTCACCCGTGAGAACTAAGATGGAATGCCGTATTTCCAATAAAAATGGTCTCCTGTTCTCTACACTCACCATACGAAACACAGCAGCGTTAAGCTGCTATTTCACGCTGGTATTCTGTGAGAGAGTGGTCCTTCCGCGGTCGTGCCGACCCATTCGTGCTACAACTATACTACTAATATAGCTGCAGCATGGCTCTACCACATAAGTTAATTAAGTTATTGACAACTATATGTTGTTTTTCGAAATTATCCATAAAAATCTCCGCCATAAGGGACATATAGGGGACCCCATTAGCTAACCTTCCTTTTTGTAGATAGAAACGGTTATTAAACCGGAAATGGGTTTTGTTTCATACAGAGAAAGGTTAAGTTAAGAAGATCGATTGTTTTCCTGGGATGTAGATGACGTTTATCAAAGAGATCTGCGAGTATATGCAAACAATCAGGGGATGGGTCATTTGTGAAAAGACTATCTACGTCTAAAGATAACAATATGAATTTAGGATGAATGCGAATATCTTTGATTTTGGAAATGAGATCTAAATTATTTTTAGGCTGTAAGTGAATCCTGATTTATCTCTAAGGAGGAAGTTAATTTTTTTAGCAAGCAAATAAGCTGGTGCACTTATTTATGAGACAACTGGACGAATAGGGACAATTTTTTTATGTATTTTAGGTAACCGATGTAAAATGGGTGCTTGAGGATTCATTGGAACAAGACATATGACATATGATGACTTATACAGTTAAAAGTAAGAAGTAAACTTTTTGATTGGGTCAGACTCGAATAGCTCAAAGTCATCACCTTGGATAACATCGTCAACCTTCTGGCTGTACCCGCTACTTTGTATAATAACGACAGTATTGCCCTTATCGGTTCTAGAAACAATCAGGTTGTTTTTATTTATTCTCTGCCTTAGTGACTTAAAACAGGGAACTCAGGATTGAAATGGGAAGACGTGGGCACAGCCCGAATTTCATTAGCTACCAAACTTTTAACGATGTTATCTTTCTTCCCGATCACAGCAGCCATCTCCACGTCAACGGTCATAGTCTCTAACGATTTTGGGAGACCGAAGGTGTTAAATTATACTTTAGGCATTTATGTAAAAGGGACAACTCATCCGTTGGCAACTGGATATGGGAAATACTCTTAACTCAGGGATAAAATTGGTGATATTGTGTATATATGCCGTTATGACGATTACGGGATGAAGATGATACAAGTCGTTGTAACTTACGGGACAGAATTTGATATTCCTCCTATTCACTCCTCATTAAGCCAAAGGTTCTGAGATTTAGAAATAGCAATATTGGCCGCTCTAATATTTGTGCTGGAACCTATTTGAATATACACAATTGGGAATAACATGAAATTGTTTGCACTGCTGACTGAACCAAATGGTTTTGTTAATTTAACAAAGAGTCTTGCCTGGTCGGCCGTGCTAGCCTTTCTAAGATAATTAATAGAATCAGGCGTTTCAAAATTGAAGATATTCGTATTCTTCCTAAATTCATATTGTTATCTTTAGACGTTGATAGTCTTTTCACAAATGTCCTATCCCCTGACTGTTTGCCTATTCTCGCAGATCTCTTTGATAAACGTTGTCTACATCCCGGGGAAACAAATGATCTGCTAAACTTAACCTCTCTCTGTATGCAACAAACCTATTTCCAGTTTAATAACCGTTTACGGCTTAATAACTTTAATTGGAACAAGATTGTTCCCATTAAATAAAACTTATTTTTATGGATTCTATCGCGTTTAATTTAACTTTTTAATTCCTGAAGTTTCGGGTGCTTTACAGCACCCATCACGAGGAGGGGGGCGGGGGGGACACTGAGGTGTTTGACATCCCGATGTCATAGTTAGCCCGGCTACCTTCAGTTTTAATAATAATCTTTTCAAAGCACTCTCAACCAGCACCTATACAAAGTTTCGTACATATAACACTTTTTTAGTCCTGATGGAACGCTGTTTGCGCTTTTTCTGGCGACGCAAACTATATTCCTTTCAGTTAATTTTTATTTAAGGGAATAATAAGGAGTCACGTGGTATCAAATCAGTTCTGTAAGGACGGTAACATAAAAGTGATAGAAATGCTTCTACAAAGAGTATCACCCGATCGTTCTGACTGTTTCGTTCGTCTTCTGGTCGTAAACGCGATTACTGATCAGTTATTGGGATTTTCTATTAAAGCTACTCGGAAGCAACCTGAAGTCAGGAAGTTGGCGGTCTTTCTACACTGTGCCTCGAAACGCACGTACAGCCTGCGGTTGTTCTCTCTCCGGTCGTGTCAGCTTACCGTTCCATCGGATTATAAGAGTGAGGGAATAGAGAGTACACCTGTGCTTGCGTATACCCTGGAGCACTATAATCCTGTCCTGTGTAAATGGATTATCTCCGTTAAGACTGGCCGCCGTGAACGAAATTTGGTCTGGAGGACACATTATGATTCGATTCGTTTTTTCATATTTTATTTTATTTATATTTAAAAATGATTTCCTGTTTTTATATAGTTTTCTTTACTTTTTGTCAAGTATAATAAAGGCATTTTTTAGGGTTCCGAAGGCAAATGGCAAAAAAGGATCCCTTATGGATTCGTCATGTCTGTCTGTCCGTCCGTAAGTCACAGCCACTTTTTACGCATTAAGATTTTTACACAAAAATTTAAAAAAAACATAAATTTTGGGGGTTCCCCATACTTAGAACTGAAACTCAAAAATTTTTTTTCATCAAACCCATATGTGTGGGGTATCTATGGATAGGTCTTCAGAAATGATATCGAGCATCGCATGCACTAAGACTGTACCACTTTCATCTATTTCTGCCACAAATGTCAGTACTTTGTGTGCTCCGGCTTGAAGGTATGACGGTGAGATATAGTACACTGGTGATAATAGGCTCCGTGACTTTCCATTTGATGCCGCAGAGGTGACAACGCATCTGAAGCCTTCTTTGTCTGAAGTTGGTTGCAGGTATCCTTGGTCTGCGGTAGCTACTTCATTATCAAGAGGACCGTAAATTCATTTGCCACTTCAGTTGTATACAAAGAAACAATATTTTAGCCTAAAACCACTTTTACCTCTACAGTAGGAAAGACGCACCACCGTTTCTTTTTCTTTAATTTTTTTTGAGCTTTTGTCAAAATGATATGCCAACCCCATCATACCTTATACTAATTACTGCTAATTAGAACAAAATAAAAATATATAATTGTGAGTACTAGTTAAATTACTAACCTAAAAAGAAACTTATACTGAAGAAGAGAAGATAATAATTCCGTCCTAGAAGCAAGCCGGAGTAACCCTCTTAACATCTTTGATTTGGGGTTTGATAAAACCATTTACACTAGATCGACCTCCAAAATATTTGCGTTAAATTTTCGAAATCCTACCGTAAAAGGAGAGAGAATTTTTTCTCTTTACAATAACATTCCAAACGTCTGGCTAACATTACATGAAATATTTTACACAGAATAGAATAGAATAATTTTTTATTCAATATTGATTATTACATAATTCTTATTGAAAGTCATTTTTTATTTACCACTGGTTCGGAAAATACCTCTGTCCTGGGAAGAACCAGCAAGAAACCCAGCGGGACTTTTTTTTTTCAAACATATTTCACTTAACAATAATTTCATTTATACAATTTTTAAATGATTTTTAATAGAACCAGCATGGTGGCGATCACCTTATTCCCAGGGGTTATTTTCATTCATGTATTCCTTGATATTATAATAACCCTTTTTGTACAGTTTTTCTTTAATAAAACTTTTAAACTTGTTTATTGATAAACTTTGAATATGTTCTGGGATTTTGTTGTAAAAGCGTATACATTGCCCCATAAATGAATTACTGATTCTGTGGAGTCTAGTAACTGGTATTACAAGCTTATGTTTGTTCCTAGTGTTTAAAGAATGCACATCCTTATTCTTATTAAAGCTATTTATGTTTTTATGTACATACATTAGATTTTCATAAATATATTGCGATGCCAAAGTTAATATATGTTTATTTCTTTAAATTTTTGTCTGAGGGACTCTTTACAATTTAGGTTATAAATCGCCCGAACGGCTCTCTTTTTCAAAACAAATATAGCTTCAATATCAGTCGTATTACCCCATAGCAAAATTCTATAAGACATTACGCTATGAAAGTAACTAAAATACACTAATCTAGCTGTCTCAACATCTGTGAGACTTCTAATCTTTCTTACAGCATATGCTGTAGAACTAAGTCTGCTTGCTAATTTAGATATATGGGGGCCCCATTGAAGTTTCGCGTCAATAGTAATACCGAGAAAAACAGTGGTATCCACAAGACTCAACTCCTCACCATTTAATAGCACATTGGTATTCGAATGTTTTACATTAGGTATTGTAAATTTAACACACTTTGTCTTATTGCCGTTTAAGAGCATATTGTTGGCGTTAAACCAATGTACTAATTTCGATAGAGCATTATTTACATCGTCATAATTAATTAACTGCCGTTTGAGTTTGAAAATTAAAGAGCTATCGTCAGCAAATAATACTATATCGTGATTGTCCCCTACAAGATAAGGTAAGTCATTAATATAGATTAAAAACAGGAATGGGCCAAGAATCGAGCCCTGAGGAACGCCCATTGATACTAGCGATCCGGAGGAACCTTTACCATTTATCACGACTTTTTGAGTTCTGTTACTTAAATATGAAGTAATAAGTCTAAGCGCCAAATTTTTTACACCGTAATGTTGTAGTTTCCTGATTAATGTTTCATGATGAACACAATCGAAAGCCTTGGAAAGATCACAGAAAACACCTAAGGCATCCTGTGAATTCTCCCAGGCATTAAAAATATATTTCATAAGCTCAACGCCGGCATTAGACGTCGAGCGACCCCTTGTAAATCCAAATTGGTTTTTATGAAGTAATTTATTTGTATTAAAAAATTAACAATTGATCCAAAATAATTTTTTCAAAAATTTTACTAAGAGTTGGTAGTACAGAAATAGGTCTAAAATTAGCGGGGTCCAATGTACTACCAGATTTAAATAAAGGTATTACTTTACTATACTTCGTTAAATCAGGAAACACACCAGAATCGATACAAGTATTAAAAATAATAGCAAGATGAGGTGCAATTAAATCTATTATGGACGCAATAACTGTCACGGAAATCCCCCACAAATCTGCGGTTTTCTTTACATCAATGGTTTTGAAGTATTTTACAATATCTTGCGGTAATACTTTTTCAAATCTAAATTCTTTTAAACAGATATTAACATTCTGTTTGAGTAATGACTCGGCGACAGTTGGAGAAGAATTCAAAGACTCTGTTGTCAAAATAGGAATATCAGTGAAATATTTCTCAAACACCGCTGCGACTTCTTGATTTGATTTAGTCAATTCATTGTTAATTTTTAATTGATAGTTTGAGTTACGAGGTTTTTCATTAGCGGTTTCGCTGTTAATTATACTCCACGTTATTTTAATTTTATTCTTAGCCGTCTTAATTTTGTTGCTAATATGTAACGATTTGGCTGTGGAGCAAACTTTTTTAAACATTTTAGAATAATTTTTGACATATTCTTTAAAAGCATCAGAAGGATTATATGATCTTTTATGGTAAAGGTCATATAACCTTCGTCTGCTTTTATGAATTCCCACTGTCGCCCACTCATTAAATACCTTGCGACTGTTTCCGGAGAATGTTTTAGAAGTAAATGTTTTTTTAAATTCATTGCTTATAAGGGTAAATAATTCTCCATATAAAAAGTCTGCATTGTTCTTATAAGAAAGCGATGGAAGGTTTTTTACCATATTACTTCTAAATCTCTCCAGGCGTTTTGCATTAATAGGAACAAACACAATTTTCTCAATTTCCTGTTTTTTGTGCATATAAGGTAATGAAACCAGTTGTCCACAGTGATCTGAACTAAGTTTTTGAATTATTGATTTGTTGATTGGTACAAACCTGTAAAAATATTATCAATACAAGTTGCACTACACCCTGCAATTCGTGTAGCTTCAAAGAATAAATTATCAAGATTATAGGATTTGAACAAAGAGCAAAATTTAATACTGATGGAAGAAGTTTCCAGGAGATTGATATTGAAGTCTCCACACACTACAAGAGATTTATTCCGTTTATTAAGCTTAACTAAAACTTCTTCCATAATTTTTTCAAAGGTATCATAATTTGAACATGGGGGTCTGTAAACACTGACAACAATAAGGTGCTCAAGCTCAACACATGCCATTTCTACAGTACGCTCAACAGAGAGGCTCACAATGTCTTTACGTTCTTTAAATGCTTATTAGCTAATTTTAAGGAGCCACCACGTAATTTAGTATCTCTATTGAACGAACTGACCACCTGGTGATTACTGAAATTAAATATGGAGTTGTAACTTTTTAACCGATGTTCAGTAATACATAAAATATGAATAAGGTTACTATTTAAAAATAATTCAATTTCTAGTTCTTTGCCTAACATACCTTGTATATTTTGATGCACCAGGTTAATACAGTTTTTATTATTGCTATTTTGTGAAATTACACAATGAAGTATAGTTGAATTGTATTCTAAGGTATTTAAGTTATCTTTGCTAGAGATTACCTCTATTGTCTTATTATCTAATTTAAATTACTTGGAACTAATTCCAAATCATTTGTGAAATTATTTTTCTGCTCAATAAAAGCAGGTGTTAAGGTAGCCAATAATTTGGCTGGGTTAAAATATAAATAATGAGATAGCGTATTTGCTACCAGTCTCAAACTAAACTTTGATAGGTAATACATATCTCTTGTCAAAAACTTCTTAATTAAATTATTAATATCCACTAAATGAAATTTATCATTATTATTCTTACAATTAAATGTCAAATTTAAGTTATTATTACATGTCGAATTATGCATCATTAAATTTAAATTATATCTTAGTTTATTTTCCTGTGGCCACCCCTCTATGTAAGGCAATGTAAACAAGATAACTTTAACCACATTTATGTTATTGAGATATTCAATATATTTTAATAATTGATTCTTGTTCATATTGCCTCTTCTCCCAACAAAAATTATTAATATACTAATAGGTTTAAATTTACTAGTTAAAATTTTATTCATAATATCACTGAATGATGCTCCAGGCATGCAGTAATTACTTATCTGTTGCCTTTTTAAACAGTTATTCAATGATATACCCAATTTTTTTCCTATGTCATCACTATACACAATTACATTATTTTTTTCATTACTTTTTAAATTTATCTGCTTTGTTATGGTACTATCATAGAGTGCAGGTAAAGAAAATGAAGTATTACTGCTTGTCATATTATTAACACACACTGTCCCTAAAGAACCTGGCATTGAGTGCTGATATTCATTTTGATATTTTAATAAGGAATCAAAACGTTCCTCGTTATATTTACATGACTTTACCAGATTATCCATGGCCAGTGTTCTTTTATCTCATTCCCTGCTGATTTATACTTATTTGACATAGTTTGTAATGAAGTTTGAAGTGATAAAATTTCTGAATTAAGACACTCTATTTCAGTCTCATAACAATTTTTCATGTTTTCCACCTCAATTGAATATAATTTAATTTTACTAATTAACTCTTGCTTTTCCTTACATACATTTGAATAATTTTTAATATTAATTTTAGTTTTAACTAATTTTTGAACTTTCCTAATATATTTATTGATTTTTATATATTTTCTTAATTTCCTTCTGCTGCATGTAATCCTTTCTGCTGTTCTTGATGAGGTAGAATCTTTAGTCAAATCTATTGTTGTGGAGGGTTGCAATGTTTCATGAGATTTACATTCTACGAGCTCATCGAACAGACTCTGAGTTTGAAATGCTTGCACGTTATCAATGTATTGTTTAAATTGTGAAATCTGCTCATTAGCTTCAGTTAATTGTAATTTCAATGCAGCAATTAATCTGAGGGCTTCCTCATATTCTTTGCTGCATCGGTCAAACTCATCGACTGTCCCCTGGAGCTGATCCCTTTCCTTTAAAATATCTGTATAGTCTCTATGTATCTTAACCATATCACTTTTCAACTGTGTATTTTTCGAAATTATACTTATTATTTCCTTTTCGTTGTCATCCCTTTCTTTAAGTAACAGCTCACACTGCTCCCTGGACGCCCTCAGTTCTTGGAGCGCCAGATGAAGTTGGTTCTCCATCTGGCGCGTTTTGTCGTTGCGAGTATTCATTTTACTATATATTTTAAATAGTAAAAGAAAACAAAGATGGAAAATCAAGGGAACAGAGTAAGCAAATATCCAATTGTAGGACTCTAATAACAGATCTCAAATTAAATTATCAAGAAAACAATTCAAAATGAAATCCGAAAACAACAAAACTTAAGATATATCGTAAATATTAAAAGGGATAAAAAGAATTACAGTAACTTTTAAACCTAAGTTTTAAACGATGTTCGTTACCTGCTGTCACTTTAAATTGAGAGGCACTAAAAATTTATTTATTTAGATATTTACCACTTTTATTTATTACACAATACAATTTGTTCCTAATTAACAACTATAACTTAAATTTGAGGTGGAAATTATCAATTACAATATTTATTTTTACGAAATTATTTGGGAGCAAATTATTTAAGTATTTGTCACCGGGGTTGCCACAGCAAAAAATCACAAACACGATAATAATGAAATAGGTCACAGCTTCATATCCAAATCATTATTGTTACTAACTTTAGGTATGGGAAAGATTTGAATATTACGCCATTGCCAAGGAACATATCCATTATCAAAAATTTTATTATATAATTTAGGCAAAAATTATTTAGCGTTATCTCGTAAATGATAAATCATCGAATAGGTTACCCCATCTTCACCTGGCGACGTGTCTTTCTTTTTCAAACATGTATCTAGCATATGAATAGAAAAATTAGATTCCAATAAAAGATTTTTGGAACAAAACAAAGGCTTTTCATATACATCGTAGTCCGAAGTTAGGAAACAGAAACAGAAACAGAAAGAGAAACTTTTTTATTCAATATAGATTATAAATAATGCTTATTGAAAGTCACTCTTTTGTATAATTACCACTGGTTCGAAAAAAAAACCTCTGTCCTGGGAAGAACCAGTAAGAAACCCAGCGGGACTTTTTTTTTTAGGGAATGTAATAATAGTTTTTGATTTTCAATTGGAAGTTACATGTTGTTTTGTTTATATCCTTTCTTTTCTTTTTTTGTTTATTTCACTTTAAGCGGCGCCACATGTCAGTAACTGAAACAGTGCCATTTATGCTATCACAAAATTGCTGCCAATATAGTGATTTTGCCTTTTTTATTAATCTATGAGATTCCCGAATTTTCTCCTCTAGTTTACTTAGACTTTCTGGAATGGGGTTCCGACGAAAATTTACTAAAGCTAACCTGCGTTATGCTATGACTATAGATAATTTCGGAGACCAATATTTTTTTGGCTTAAATTGGGATTGAGGCTTATAACAAATATTATAAAAAGGGATGTTATTATCAGCTGATTTGTTAATTTGACTAAGAAAAAAATTATACATTTCTAGTGACGTCTCAAATCTATTTTGTAATCGGTTAGAACAGGTTTCGAAAAGTTCTTTCTTATAATCAGTCCAGTTAGGTTTTTTAATGTTTATTTTTATTTTTGTTTATTTATTTATACTCTTTATTGCACACAAAACACTACACAACACAGCAAACATAAATTTATAAACGAATGTACAATTAGGTGGCCTTATCGCTAAACAGCGATAATGTTCCGTTTCTTTGCCTTGTAAAAATTATTAGGAACATCAACAGACACTTTAAGTACTAAATGATCACTACATAAAGTTTCGTTACTCACTGAGCAATCAAATTCGATACCTATATCCATAGAAACAAAAGATCGCACCACCATTAGTATTACGTGTTCCGCGTCTAAATGAAGCATTGTTATATTATGTAGTATTTCTCCTGATCGCGGTTAATTAAGCAGTGCTTTCTAGTTTAATGAATTTACGCAAGATAAAACTATTATTCCAATTGCATAATTATATGTGTGGGATTAGTTCTTTGAATAATTAATTAATTTTAATAACAAGATTAGTTTTTATGTTCCCTTAATTTAATTATTATAAAATGATCTATAGGTTCTAACAAAATATTGTTTTAATGAAAAAGGAATAATATTTATTAAAAAATTTGTTTTAATTATATTTATAATGAGTCTTTATTTAAAAATAGTTACTTAAAAAGTTGGTCTTAGCTTGTCCACTTACATTTATAAGTAATGGTTTCAGCTAAGGTACTATAAATTACTTTGGCTTTGTCTGAGAATTAAGATTCTCAAATGATTAATGTATTATGAATAGAGTATCAAAGCAATATAATAATACTGTAAAATAAATAAAAAAATATATTTTACAATAAAATTAACAACTTTAAACATCACTTTGTACAACTGACTAGACAACAATCGTCCGCAACGATCACCACCATCCACTGGAGTAACCACCGGCGGAGTAGCCATACTCACTTCTGAATCCACCGCCGTATACGCCGCCGTATCTGCCGCAATATCCGCTACCGTATACACCACCGTATCCGCCGTTGTATCCGTTGCTGTAGACAGAGTAGCTGGGGGTGGCAACTACATTGTTAACGATCACAACTTGGGGCACGGTGACGACCTTGTTGACCCTTACTACTTGCGAAACGCTGACAACCCTGGACACGTTGACGACCTTGTTGACGGAGACCACTCGAGCCGCGGGCGCTTTAATTGACATCCCCCACAGATCTGTTGTTTTCTTAATATTATAAGTTTGAAATATTTTACAATATCTGATAATAATATTTTATGAAATACAAATTTATTTACTTAAAGACTTATAATTTTAAATAATGATCTATATAAATAGATAGTATTGTTTTTATATGGAAGAAATGGAAGCTTTTTTACTATAATACTTCTAAATCTCTCTATGCAATGTTCATTTTCTTGGAACAAGCACAACTTTTTCGTGTCAAATAATAATGCAAAAGTAAACAAAAATATATTATATTTTACTTTAAGATAAACATTAACAATATTTAAGCATCACTTTGTACAACTGACTAGACAACAATTGTCTGCGGCGATCACCACCAGCCACTGGAATAACCACCGGCGGAGTAGCCGTATCCGCTTCCGAACCTACCGCCGTATCCGCCACCGTATCCGCCGCCGTATCCGCCATTGTATCCGCTGCCGTATCCGCCGTTGTATCCGTTGCTGTAGACAGAGTAGCTGGGGGCGGCCACTACTTTGTTAACGGACACAACTTGGGGCACAGAGACGACCTTGTTGATCCTGACTACTTGCGGGACGCTCACAACCTTGGGCACGTTGACGACCTTGTTGACGGAGACCACTTGAGCCGCGGGCGCGGAGTAGCCGCCAGAGATGCCGCCTAAGGCAGAGACGCCGCCGTAGCCGGAGTAGCCGCCGCTGCCGGAGTACAGCCCGCCGAGGAAGCCGCGCTTCTCGCGAACGCTCCCGCCCGCCGCACAAGCCACGAGGCACAACACTGCGATCTGTATAGATATTTAAAAACAAGCCAGGTAAGAAATTGATAATAACATTAGATAGTAAATAATAGCGGCTATATAATTAAAAATTCACCCTTAAAATAGTAAAATGAATGTCCTGTTAATATTACATGTCATTCGACATGTAATATTAACAGCGCGTACTATTACACAAGGAAATGCCAAGAATACATTAAAACAGTCTCATGGCTCCCGAGATACGCGGTACAATCTTCTTAAAGTCTGACTCAGAATAAGCAGAGCAGTGACATTGATACTCAATTGCTTACCAGCCCAGTATGACAACGAAAATGGGTATTGTTCGGGTAAATTAATAAATAATTGATCTAAAGCTTGAATTGTTATTTGAACTGCCAGCTTGACTAATTTATTATGTAAACTAAATTAAATTAACAATTTTTCTATAACTCCAAACAACGAATACTCACGAAGGCTTTCATGGTTGTGTATGACGATTAGATGTACTGGAGACAGATATCGAATTATGCACGGTCAGTCTTTCGCGCCAATATATATATCAACGATGCTCGGTGTTTTGCAACGTGTCCTCGCTCATCAAATGTCGCATAAAATTTGGCTCATGTGACGTTGTTTTCATAATTTAATCAATATATTATCGGTGTGTTTCGATATACACTATGACTACTGTTAGATGTGACGTCAATTCAGCATACTGTGAAGCCGTTCCTTTTAGTTTGTTATACTGGTTACTGTTTAAAACGGAACGCAGTTCGGTATACTGTTATCCCCATTTTTCGACAATGTTTTCAAATGAAAATATTTATCATACGTTACGTGGTAGAGCAATGCTGCAGCTATATTAGTAGTGTAGTTGTAGCTCGAATGGGTCATCTTGACCAGGGAAGGACCACTCTCTCACAGAATACCAGCGTAAAATAGCAGCTTAACGCTGCCGTGTTTCATATGGTGAGTGTAGAGAACCGGAGACCCTTTTTACTGGAAATGAGGCATTCCATCTTAGTCCTCACGGGTGACAACGCATCTACATTTTGATTTGTAATAGAGGATAGATGTAGATGTCTATGGGCCGCAGCAACCACTTACCATCAGGTGGACTGTGTGCTCGTTTGTCACCCTTATCCTATAAAAAAATATCATATACACGTTTTCTGCTCAACAAGAAAAATTATTATTTGAATGTTGTTGCGTTGCTTTTAAAACTTACTGTCCGAGGTTATTTGAATAACAATATTAATTAATAATAATAACAATCATTCGTGGAAGCTGCTAAATCTCTAGGCGCTGTTATGTTTTTTAATAACATGATCAAAGTACCGAGAACACCTTACCTCGAAAGCGCTAGTGCGTGCTCACAGTACAAAATGGCGGTGATTTATGACGTCACATATTTCTCTGGGTATAGACGCAGTATACTGGCAGTTCATAACGGTACTAGTTTATCACCAGTGAGAGAACTGAGCAGTGCTTGCAGTGTATATCCGAACACACCCTATGTCATCAACTGTTGCCTATTTTAATTTTTGTTTCTCGATTCTCATTTAAATTAACAAGTTACAAATAGAAAATACTAGGTGATATAAGTTGGGGACACCCCTTTGTCTTTTTCTGCCACCAACAGATGATACTCATATATATATATATATATATATATATATATATATATATATATATATATATATTTATTTATTTATTTATTTTCATGTAACGGCACCAATTATAATATGGTGAGACGACGTATTGCAGACACTGGCCATGGCAACTCACTAACAGATCTTCGTACAGCATGTGTAGATAGTGATGCATGTGGTCGCGCCGAACATGCGCTCGAATTAATCTATTCGTATTTATTATAGATGGCGATGGTGTCAGTAAAAATTGTCACTCCACTTCACCTTCAAAAGGAAAAGGGTCATTAGGTCAATATAGTCTTCGCTAATCCGCGCCCGCTGCCCGCTGTTGCACCTTGTTGTGCTCTTACCGCAGTTTCAATTTAAATAGTTTTAAATTTTATAATCGCTAGTGTTTTCGGCTATACACTATCATACATACAGTAACACATACAACATTACACACCACAATATTTAGAACGAACGCCGATTAGTGATTGTGAGTACGAGCTTCTTGGTAAGTAAATTTAAGATACATACATATATTCGCCCGCGCAATCACGTAATTAACGGCCACGAGGTGATAGCTAGTGCCCGGCGAGATAAGCATGGACAACAGGGTCCGCTGCTGCACCTACCACAGCAGCCACCACAACATCCACCACAGCAAGGTCCGCAAGACATTTTTGTATGAGTACAAAGTCCTAATTGAACAGAAAACCTGAAAGGATATAAAAGAGGTTAAGTTTTAGTACATTTAGTTTTTTTTTGTCTTTTTATGTATGTACGTATTCCGCAAGAGATTTAGTTGTACAATATATAAGTGAGACAAACGAGCACACAGTACACCTGATAGTAAGTGGATGCTGTAGCGTAGACAGCCATGCAAGCCTTAGGGGGCAAGGACGAGTTATGTCGGACTCGCATAAACAAAAATCCCACGGTTTCCTCCTTCTCTGCATATTGGCAGGGCCACGAAAATGCATTCTCAAACATCAGCGACCCCACCGGCATCGGCCGACCCATAGCGGCCCTCGGGAGAAGTCCCTGCACTTCTGCCTACTCCTTCCCAAGCAAGGCGCACCAAAACAATGTGCATTATTCCGCGGCTACAAATTTCACATACGGAGATCACGAATCAGGACAACGAGCACTCGGGCACTCACTTGCTTTCCTGCCCCAGATCTGACTTATGGCTCCGCCGCCAAGCAACATTCAGCCGCGGAGGCTAGGGAGAGCGGCGGCTCATAATACCGACACTCTCCTCCTGCGTAGCTCCAACCCTACCGCAACAACGGTGAGGCCCCTATATTCACCGCGAAGTATAGGTGAGTGACGCTTCGCCATACTAACACTCTTCCCTCTTCCTCCGCGACTCCACCGTGGCTGCGGCGGAAAGGAACAGAAGAAGATTTACCGCTCCGAGTGAGCTTATCAAGCTCACTCGGAGCGGCTACTTCGGGCCAATCCCACATTGGGCTATTGCTTACGGGCTGCATTTTAAGTCCTAATCAACGATAAAATATAGATATCTATGGGTTGCAGTGTCCACTTTTCATCGAGTGGACTGTGGCTCATTTGTCACCCTTATTCTATTAAAAAAGTTTAACCTGTGTGCTGTCCAGAAAATCCCTCGATTTGACTCGCGCTGACTTTGTGAGTGCATTGTCACGGTGAAGCAGTAGCCCGCGTAGCGCAATATTCGGTCACTTGTTGTTCACAACAGGGAATACCTCTGGCACAAATTTGGTGGAATACCGGTCAACATTGACGGTACTTCGATGTCGGAAAATTGATGCCACTGTGAAAAAATAGTAACCAAAATCTTTCCTGCACCTTTCAATCAATTCACTTTGGTAGGATTTGATTAATTTTAAAATATCGAAACCATCGCCTGGCGGTTCGTTTCTGGATTGTGTTGATAAATCTTCACAAGCTTCACAAGCCTGCTTCAAATTTAGTCATCATGTCAAGACACCTAAGCCATAACCATATTCCCTCCTTTACATGCTCATATATACGCTCACATGCTTGTCAGTTAAGGGTACTCCCTTAACCGACAAGCATGTGAGCGTATATATGAGCATGTAAAGGAGGGAATAAAAGGGTATCAGGGTCGGGCCAAATTGAAGTCCTTTGTCTCTGCTTAATCCTCTGGGCGTCTGTTTTTGTATGTATGTACGAGTATATGTCATGACACCATTCCACTTGGACCTGCTTGTTAGTTGTGCCACTCCCAACAAAAACTATCCTCTTCACGCGAAGATGTTCGTATAAAATCTCTTGAACACTTCTCAGTCCAAACTACGTTATGTGCTGAATCTCTTCATATATAATTCGCCTATTCTCTTCAATGTAATTTTTTCACTGCTAGCACGTTCCTTTTTTAAACGTCGAAGACTGAAGCACATCTTTCTCTATCTATTTATTTATTTACTTAAAGTCAGCCAGACTTAATTACAACTAGCTGCCGTGACCAAATTTCCATCTGTATGATATAAATATTCTTTTAGCTTTTTTCAATATATTATTTAATATGTACTTAAAAATATTTTTCTTATTTTTAAATTGTTTTAATTTTTATGGGGTAGGATAAAGGTATTTTTTATTTATTACTTTAATTATTTTCCTCATTCTAATCCCGCTGTTTATAAATGTTATATCTTTCTTTTTGTCTTCGACAGAAAGAAGAAGAGAAAATTTAGAATCCGTTAAAATCCGCGTGAAAAACTTCGTTTGAATAGGACCGCACATTCCTCCCACAATCGCATGCTCACTGCAACATATTCATCTATTTGTGCCACTTAGTGAAGGTAGCATAAACTTTTTTATATAATATAGATTACAAATAATGCTAATTAAAGTCACTCTTTTGTTAAATTAGTACTGGTTAAAAAAGAAAACCTCTGTCCTGGTACTTATCGGGTCGATAGTACAAATGGGCGTGCCTCAAGTCTCAATTCTCAGCCCCTTTCTGTTTCTTGTATACATTAATGACTTACCTTACATAATAGGGGATAACCATGATATAGTATCATTCGCTAATGACACTCCTTTAATTTTCAAATTATAACGACAATTACTAAAATATTACAAAGTAAATAATGCTATATTCTAATTTAGTAAATTGATTCAATGTTAATAATTTGCATTTAAATGGCACTAAAATGAAATGTATGAAATTCATGACTCCAAATGTCAAACAATTAAATACTAATGTAATTTTAAATGGAGAGAAACTAAGTCTTATAGATACCACCATTTTTTTGGAATCACACTAGACTCGAAGTTTTAATGGAGCTCCCATATATCAAAACTAGCGAGCGGACTTAGTTCTGCAGCGTATGCTGTTAAAACTATTAGTAGTCTTACCAGTGTTGAAACAGCTAGACTAGTTTACTTTAGCTATTTCCATAGCGTAATGTCGTATGGTAATTTACTATGGGGACACGCAGCTGACACTGAAATATACTATAATAACTATATTTGTATTACAGAAGAGGGCCATAAGAGCAATTTATGATTTAAAGCCTAAAGAGTCGCAGCGACAAAAATTTAAAGAAATTAATATAGTAACTTTGGCCTCTCAATACATTTATGAAAATATAATGTATGTACATAAAAATAAAAGTAGTTTTACAAAAATAAGTGATATTCATACTGTAAATACTAGGAACAGACACATGCTAGTAGTACCAGTTACTCGACTCCATCGAGTCAATAATTCATTTTTGGAGCGATGTATACGCTTTTACAACAAAATTCCGTAAAATATACAAAATTTGACCTGCTCAAAGTTCAAAAACTTTATCAAAATACGATTGTATAAAAGGGGTTATTATAATATTAAAGAATATATGGATGATAATAACCCCTGAAAATGAGGTGATCGCTACCAAGCTATTTCCAATTTGTTGTGGTGTTAATTTGTGTAACATACATGATTGTAAGCTGTTTTTTTTTAAAAGTCCCGCTGGGTTTTTTTCTAGTTCTTCACAGGACAGAGGTTTTTTTTTCAGACCAGTGGTAATTAAACAAAAGAGTGACTTTCAATAAGTATTATTTATAATCTATATTGAATAAAAAAAGTTTCTATTTCTATTTCAATAACTTTAACGGAAATCTCTACAGATCTGCAGTTTTCTTAATATGAATAGTCTTAAAATATTTAACAATAACTTTTTATGATACTTTATGAAATGTAATTTTTTTTGTACATGCATTTACATTTGATTAAAGTAATGATAGAGCCATGCTGCAGCTTTATTAGTAGTATAGTTGTAGCACAAATAGGTCGGCTAGACTGGGGAAGACCACGCTCTCACAGAATATCAGCGTAAAATAGCATTTAATACTGATGTGTTTCGTATGGTGAGTGTAGAGAACCGGAGACCCTTTTTACTGGAAAAGAGGCATTCCATCTTAGTCCTCACGGGTGACAACGCATCTGCATATTGATCCTTTATTGGTGATAGATGTGGATGTGAAAAAAAGTGGTTGCTGTGACCCATAGGTCACAGCAACCACTTTTTTTTCTAAAGAATAGGGGGCAAACGAGCATGCGGCTCACCTGGTGGTAAGTGACTACCGCCGCCCATGAACAACCGCAACACCAGGGGAATTGCAGATGCGTTGCCGACCTTTTAGAAAGGTGTAAGCTCTTTTCTTGAAGGTTCCTAAGTCGTATCGGTCCGGAAAATTCGCTGGTGGTAATTGATTCCACAAGGAAGTCGTGCGAGGGAGAAAACTTCTTCTAAATCGCACAGTGGTGGACCACCAATCATCCAGATGGTATGGATGGTAACGTGAGTTTTGTCGCGATGTGCGATGGTGAAATTGAGCGGCTGGAATTAGTCCGAACAATTCCTCAGAGCACTCCCCGTGATAGATGCGATAAAATACGCAAAGAGATGTAACATCTCTTCGCAGTGCCAGTGTATCAAGCCGATCAGAAAGAACTCGGTCGTCGACGATTCAAACCGCTCTGCGCTGGATGCGGTCAAGTGGAAGGAGCTGGCACTGGGGTGCCCCGGCCCAGAGATGAGAACAGTATTCCATGTGGGGCCGGACTTGCGCTTTGTAAAGTTGAAAGCGATGTGCCGGCATGAAATACTGTCTCGCTCTGCTGAGCACGCCAAGCTTTTTAGAGGCCAATTTGGCCTTCCCTTCCAAGTGACCACGAAACTGCACACTATTCGATATGTCGACGCCAAGGATTCTGATACTGGCTGAGGCAGCAAGGGGAGTGCCTTGAAACTGAGGAGATACGACAAAGGGGTTCTTTTTAGCGGTTAACGCGCAAACTTGTGTCTTCTGGGGATTGCACTGGACTAGTTTTAGTCGGCCCCAATCCGAGACTTTGTTAAGCAAAGACTCGACTTCAGACACAAGTTTGTCCCGGCACTCGGCGACGTTTTCCCGAGAAATATTGGCACGGCTGGTATATAAGGCATCACCAGTGCTGTCGTCTGCATAGCAATGAATGCTACCAGTTAGCAACATATCATTGATATGCAGGAGAAACAGCGTTGGTGATAGCACGCAGCCTTGTGGTACACCAGCGTTGATAGGCTTGAAATCAGAGCATGCGCCGTCTACTACGACCTTGATGCTCCGATCAGCAAGGAAACTGGTGACCCATTTGCACAATTTCTCGGAAAGCCCATAGGAAGGAAGCTTCGAAAGAAGCGCTTTGTGCCAGACCCGATCAAAGGCCTTCACTACGTCCAAACTAACGGCTAATGCCTCCCCCTTGGACTCTACTGCCTCCGCCCATCTATGAGATAAGTAAACTAGAAGATCACCAGCTGATCGACCCCGATAAAAACCGTACTGGCGGTCACTAATCAGCTGGTGATCCTCAAGGTACCTCGTGAAATGGCAGTTTATAATGGCTTCCATTATTTTGGAGAACAACTTACCATCAGGTGTGCTCGTTTTGACAAACGAGTCATCCTATCCTATAAAGAAAACGACGACAGGAGAAGAATTCAGTGACTTGGTGGTTAAGATCGGAATATTAGTAAAAATCATTGCAACTTCCTGATATGATAGTACTTGCTGTGTTTTAGTTTGAAGGTAATAGAAAGCAAGTTTACTGGTAATAACAGGCTGCAAGATTTTCCATCTGATTTTGAAGAGGTGGTAACGTATCTGAAGACTTTTTTATAAGAGAAGGGCAAACGAGCATACGGCTCACCTGATGGTAAATGATTACCGCCGCTCATGAATAACTGCAACACCAGGGGAATTGCAGATTCGATGCCGGCCTTTTAAAAAGGATTACGCTCTTTTCTTGAAGGTATCGGTCCGTAAATATCTCTGTTGGTAGTCGATTCCACAAGGAAGTTGTGCGAGGAAGAAAACTTCTTTTAATTGCACGGTGGTGGACCGCCAGCCATACAGATATGGATGGTATCGCGAGTTTTTTCGCGATGTCTGATGGTCAAATTGTGCGGCTGGCATTAGTCCACACAATTCCTCAGAGCACTGCCCGTAATAAGTGCGATAAAATACGAAAAGAAATGAAACATCTCTTCGCAGTGCCAGTGAGTCAAGCCGATCGGAAAAAGTTCGGTCACCCACGATTCGAACAGCTTTGCGCTGGATGCGATTAAATGGAATGAGCTGTCATTGGGGAGCCCCAAACCAGAGATAGGAACAGTGTTCCATGTGCGGCCGAACCTGTGCCTTTGAAAAGTTGCAGGCGGTGCCGGCATGAAATACTGTCCCGTTCTACTGAGCACGCCAAGCATTTTAGAATTCAATTTGGCCTTCTCTTCCAAATAACCACGGAACTGCACGTCACTCGATATGTTGAGGTTCGAGGAATCTGATACTGGCTGAGGCAACAAGGGGAATGCCTTGAAACTGAAGAGATACTACCAAGGGTTTCTTTTTAGCCGTAAGCGCATAAAATTTTGTCTTCGGGGGATTGAATTGAACAACATTTAGTCGCCCCTAGTCCGAGAATTTGTTCAATAAAGTTTCGAAATCAGACACATGTATGTCCCGGTACTCAGCGACGTTTCCCCGAGAAATATTGGTATGACCAGTGTATAAAGCATCACCAGTGCTTTCGTTCGCATAGCAATGAATGTTACCGGTTTGCAACATGTTGTGGTCGTGTGAGGGAAAGGGGAGATCTCCCGCCGGGCAAGGTGTTCTGCCTGGGGAGCAACCGACGCTCCGAGTGGTAGTTTGGAGCTATTCTATATATATTAGTTTTAATTTCGGAACTTTGTTAACGCGATTTGGGCTTCGATGTGTTTTCGCTTGTGGCGTGACGACAGCATCGCCACATCACCCACACCGGCAATCGGACTACACTATCGACCTCCGGTCTGAGTGCTACTATAACTATAAGCCATGATAGGCTTATAATTGTACGGATCAGAGCGGTTATATTTTTTGGGGATCGGGTGCAGCAAGCTGTCTTCCATGATTTCTGGACTGCGCCTAGGGAGTAGGAGTATCGGAAAAGACGCGTTAAAACCGCTACCAACGCTTCAGTCTCCACACGTCTTCAGTACAATAGGAGGGACGTCGTCAGGCCCACTCGACTTGTTGACGTCCAGAGAGAGGAGTGCTCTGCGTATCGAGCGTTGGGTAAACAGCATATCTTGCATGGAGCACTCACACCGCGGGGTGGTCAATGGTGTGTTCTCCCCGTCATTAAGAGTCGAGTCGGACGCAAAGAGAGAGCCTAGTAGGTCGGCATTGTCCTTTGCGGCATGGGCCAGTGAGTCGTCCTCCCTGTGCAGAGATGGGAGAGATAGCTGACAGAAGTTCCCTTGGACAGTCTTGGCGAGAAACCAGAATGCACGTGCCCCCGAAGGAAGACGAACTAGTTTCTCGCCAATTCTGCCGATGCGGTTTGACCTTGCCTTAACAATGACACTTTTGAAGGACCTGGAGGTGGAATTATACTTCTTTTTAAGAGCGCTGGTATTTGAATCCTGAGACGTCGATGCGAGAGCCCAGGCCTGGTAGCACTCTTGCTTTTGGCGTAATGCAATTTTGCAGGAGCAACCAAACCATGGCTGGGTTCTGCCTCTGATAGGTACCACAGATGATTGAATAAAAAGTTCCATTTCCTGTAGCACCATAGCAGCGACAAAATCAGCTTCAGCGCTGAGTTGATCCGGCGGAAAGCAAAACCTGCCCCCAAGGATAGGATGCAAAGAAAGACCGCATCCCATCCTAATCGCCCGACCTACTATAGTCTTAAATACGACGACAACCTGCAAAACGCAATCGCAATAGAAATGTGAGCGGCACCGTACTCCGTATCAGACAATGGTCCGAGGAGCTAAAAGGGGCATCGACGGAGACCTGATATCCATCCGGACGAGAGGTCAGCAGAAGGTCCAACAGGGAAGGTCCATGATCTTCCACATCTAGGATCCGCGAAGGCGAGGTAACCAGTTTTGTCAGACCATATATCAAAGCAAAGTCCTAAACAGATCTACCCACATTATCGGCTAAACGAGAACCAAGCCATTCAGCATGGTGGGCGTTAAAATCACCAAGCATCACGATCCCTGCGGATGAAATCTGTTGAACCACGGAGTCTGCAGCCATTTGGACGTGGTCGATGAGTTAGTTTGTATCGGCATTGCCGCTATGGGACTTATAGAGGCACCCGTAGACGCGAAGATGGTCGTCGCAGTCTACGCGCAATCATAAGATGGACATGTCCGAACGTTCAAGACTACCGAGGCGTCAAAAACAGACGTACCTCGTACGTACGTCTGTTTTCTACGTACTACGTACGTCCTCTCTGACGTACACACCAACTCCAGCCTGGTTCACAAAGGAGTGTTTTAATTTGGACTCCGGGTAGGAGAGATACGAAGCATCAGCCGGAGAGGACACCTGTATTTCGGATAGAAAGAGCAAGGCCGGCTTTACCATTTCCAGATGATAGTGGACGACGTTAAGATTTGAATGAAGACCCCTGATATTGCAGAAATTCACGGATAGCGCAGCAGGGGGTGCCTTTGACTTATTGCTCCGTTTGCTCCGAGCAGTTTTAGTCTCGAGCGGAATTTGGCCTCGGAAATTCCCCTCTCCTACGCATACGCGCTACACCGCTTGCCCCATTTTTCCGTGGCAAGAAAACGCACATCATTAAACACGTAGTGCTTATAAAATCGTTGTTTCTGAAAACGTTAATAAATTTATATTTAATTAAGTTATTGCAATATTTTTAACATAAAGGCCAAGTGTCTAAGAAATAAAACTTAGAAAACCTGATTGAAATCTATACAATGGCTTTTCCGCGATGCGCGCATATCTGCTAACCTCTATCATTTTATTTATATACAAGAATATTTATTGAAAGTCATACAAGCATTATCATTAGTTCGAAAAAAAAAAACTTCTGTCTTAGGAAGAGCCAGCAAGATACCCAGTGTGAATATTCTTTTAAAATAAATTACAATATAATGTATATTTTCTATATAACTAAGTAACGTTTTTACATTTAGAAACAGGATGGTAGCGATGACCTCACTCCTAGTGGGTTATTATCAATCATGTATTTTTAGTAATATAATAACACAATTTTTGTTTATTAAAAATTTTAACCTTTTTGGTAGATAAGTCCCATTAAGGAATTACTGACTCTTTGGAGTAGCGTAACTGGTATAACTAACTTGTGCTTGTTGATTGTATTTACATAATGTTAAAAGTAAAAGTTAAAGTTACAGCCTATACACGTCCCACTGCCGAGTACAGGCCTCCTCTCATTTCTGAGAGGGTATTTGTGCAAGGAAATGTCCGCCGCGCTATCCCAATGCGTGTTGGCGAACACATGTCTTCGATTTTTTTTCTTATTTCCCAGACATGCAGGTTTCCTCACATAGTTTTCCTTCACCGTCGAGCACGTGATAAATCAGCACTTAAAATTGCAATTAACAGTTTTATTGTCGCCGGCGGGGATTGAACCCGGGTTGCTCACATACTGTAAAATTTTCAGCGGGCGCTAACCATGTGAGCTACCAAAGCTCCATTAATTTTAATAAAACTATTTTAGTTATTGTGTACATACATTAAATTTTGTAAATATAATGTGAGGCCAATATTAAGGGATTCCTTCGAACAGAGGTTATAAAATGATTTTATTGCTGTCTTTTGCAAAACAAAGATTCTATGTCAATCTCATTACCCCATTGCAACTTTTCTTTTGACATTATGCTACGAAAATAATTAATATAAACTAATCAAGTTGATTCATCACATGTGAGGCCTCTAATGTTTTTACAGCATAAAAACATTAGAGAGAACTATGTTTGCTAGCTAGTTTAAATATACGAGAGTAATATACTCGTATGTGGGTCTCGTTTGAAGCATCGCGTCAACTGTAATTCCGAGAAAACACTAGATTTAACAAGGCTCAACTTCTCTCCATTTAAAAGCACACTGGGTATGTTGTGTATGCTTAATAAATTTCATTTTATTACCATTTAAAAGCTAAACAATTTGCTTTTAAATGGTAATAAAATGAAATTTACGATTTTGAAATCGCATTATTCACTTCGTCATATTTTTAATAATTGCCATTTAAGTCTGAAAATCAACGAAGTATTACGAAGCAAATAAAACTATTTTGTGTTTATTCGCTACCAAGTAAGGTAAGTCATTAATATAAACTAAGGACAGGTTGAGGCCAAGAATTGAGCCCTGACAAACACCCATATATACCACCGACCTGAAAGAACTACTCCCATTAATCACAACTGTTTCCGTTCTTTTATTTAAATATGATGTAATTAGTTGAGCTATGTTTTTTACACAATAATGATGTAGCTTCCTGATTAATGTCTAATTAAATTTAAGACTTATAATTATTAATAATTGTTTATTTATTTACTCTTTATTGTACACCAGAAAACAAAACAAAAACGAATACAATTAAATCTAAATTAGAAAATGTACAACAGGCGGTCTTATCACTCTGAAAGTGATTTCTTCCAGACAACCTTAGTGTAGAGAACTGATGTAAACAATAGTTAAAAATAGAGGGGGGCGTACAAAATAAAAATAAAAAATATGAAAATATATACAAATAAAGGCAAGTCAAGATTATGTATGATATAATATAATAGATTAAATGAAAAGAGTACAAAAAAAAGGAAAAGTGATTTATCTAATAGCGTTCTAAGTAATAAGATTTAACAAGACTTTTGAAAGAATGAAGAGATTGAGCACGACGAATGTGGAGAGTAGAGAAAGATTGACAGAGGATCGAAGGAACCGATTATGGGTAAGGGAAAGATACTGGAAACGGTCTTTTCAATAATGAGGAGTGGAAGGATTAAACAGCACGCTATACAAAGTGGAGAGAATGTGAGTATTCCTGCGAAAGCGCATCGGGAGCCATTTGAGCTGTTTGCGAAATTCAGAGATATGATCATATTTGCGAAGCCCAAATATGAATCTAATACAACCCCAGATTTTTAACCTTGTTGCTGTAAGGGATTAGAATGCAGTCTAGAAAAATATGAGGTAGAGAAGACCAGTCAATTTTTCCAATTAATCTGGAACTACCGATGATAATCGCCTGAGTTTTCTTAGGATTAATCGTTAAACCATAACGTTTACTCCAATTCGAAATACAAGTCAGATCAGCGTTAATAGTGTCAACTGATTTAGACAAATCTTCAAGAGACGATTGAGTATAGATTTGGAGATCATCAGCATACAAGTGGTAGGAAGAGGACAGATTATGACTTATAGAGTTAATGAAAATTGCAAACAGGAGAGGAGACAACACGCCACCTTGTGGTACGCCAGCCGCTGTAGAAGTCCAGGTGGAAAAAACATCTTGCACCTGAATGCGCTGTCGGCGACCAAACAAGTAACTTCGAAACCAGTCAACTACAGTTGGAGATATGTTGAGAAAGCGCAGGATGCCCAACAAGTAATCAAAATCTACTGTATTAAATGCATTACTAAAATCAAGTAACATAAGAATGGTAAGCTTTTGTTTCTCCATACCATACCGAATATCATCAGTGATTTGTAAAAGTGCAGTAGTCGTACTATGGCCAGGACAGAAACCGGATTGCAAAGGATTTAAAAGATTATGTTTTAAAAGATAGATGCTGAATTGATTGTACACAAGACGTTCAAGAACTTTGGAAAGGAAAGGCATGATAGAGATAGGTCTATAATCAGAAAAACTAGATGGATTCGACTTTTTCAGAAGAGGAACTACAAATGCATCTTTCCAAGCTGAAGGGAAAATAGAAGAATTCAGTGAATTATTCAGGATGGAAGTGATTACAGGTGAAAGGAGATCAATGAGAGGGATGACCATTTTCCGACTAATGCAGTCACTACCAATTGAATTTTAATGGATGGACATTATGGCTTTCATAACATCACAACTGTTAAATTGACTAAAATTAAAAGCAGAGGTGTCCGGAGCGGGAGCTTTTGAAAGAGAATTCAAAGAATTGTGTTTTGCTTTATCGTTAATGCAAGACGAAGATGAGAAATGCAAATTAAGTTGATTGAGATCAAAGTTAAGGTGAGTGAAATTTTGTCGTAATTTCCCAACTCCTAAAGACTTAAGAAATTTCCAGACCCTAGCAGGGTCAGGATCTTGTACTGATTCATGGATATGGCGTCGTTGTGCTTTTCTACACAGATTGTTGCAGCGATTCCGTACTAATCTATACTTCTCTCGATTCAGGTCGCTAGGAACTAACTTGTATTTCGCTTTGGCACAATTTTTAATATGGATGATTTTTTTATATCATCAGTCAGCCAAGGAGAGGGAGGATGCTTTACACGCACTGGACGAACAGGAGCATGAACGTCATAAAGCTGAATTAACAGAGTTGAACAAAGCTACATGTTCATCAACAGTGGAAGCATTGACGACTACACTCCAATCCATTTTTCAAGCGTCATTTAAAAGCTGCTTCAAGTCCAAGTCACTAAAGTAACGCTGAAGTAGGATCCTTGACTTAGCTTTAGGGGGACGGATTTTGTAAGACAAGTATAAAAGGTCATGATAGGAAAAAGAATCAGCAGCATATTATCCATATAAAATTATCTATATAAATAGTCAGTATTGTTTTTATATGGAAGAAATGGAAGCTTTTTCACTATACTACTTCTAAAGCTCTCTAAGCGATGTTCATTTTTAAAACAAACGCAACTTTCTTGTGTCAAATAAAAATCAAAAGAAAATAAAAATATATTATATTTTACTTTACAATTAACATTAAAATTTTTAAAACATAACTTTGTACAATTGACTAGATAACAATGGTCCGCGGCGATCACCACCAGCCACTGGAGTAACCACCGGCGGAGTAGCCGTATCCGCTTCCGAACCCACCTCCGTACCCGCCGCCGTATCCACCGCCGTATCCACCATTGTATCCGCCGCCGTATCCGCCGTTGTATCCGTTGCTGTAGACAGAGTAGCTGGGAGCGGCCACTACTTTGTTAACGGATACAACTTGGGGCACGGAGACGACCTTGTTGACCCTGACTACTTGCGGGACGCTCACAACCTTGGGCACGTTGACGACCTTGTTGACGGAGACCACTTGAGCCGCGGGCGCGGAGTAGCCGCCAGAGATGCCGCCTAAGGCAGAGACACCGCCGTAGCCGGAGTAGCCGCCGCCGCCGGAGTACAGCCCGCCGAGGAAGCCGCGCTTCTCGCGCACGGTCCCGCCTGCCGCACAAGCCACGAGGCACAATACTGCGATCTGTATAGATATTCAAAAACAAGCCAGGTAAGAAATTGATAATAACATTAGATAGTAAATTATAGCGGCTATATATTAAAAAATTCACCCTTAAAATTGTAAAAATTAACATGTCATTCGACATGTAATAGCAACACTGCGTTATACAATATAGAAAGAAATGCCAAGAATACATTAAAAAAGTCTCATGACTCCCGAGATACGAGGTACAATATTCTTAAAGTCTGACTCATAATAAGCAGAGCGGTGAAATTGATACTCAATTGCTTACCAGCCCAGTATGACAACGAAAATGGGTATTGTTAGGGTAAATATAAAAAAAATATTTAATCTAAATCTTGAATTGTCATGTAAACTACCAGCTTGAATAATTTATTATGTAAACTAAATTAAATTAACAATTTTTCTATAACTCCAAACAACGAATACTCACGAAGGCTTTCATGGTTGTGTATGACGATTAGATGTACTGGAGACAGATATTGAATTATGCACGGTCAGTCTTTCGCGCCAATATATATATCAACGATGCTCGGTGTTTTGCAACGTGTCCTCGCTCATCAAATGTCGCATAAAATTTGGCTCATGTGACGTTGTTTTCATAATTTAATTACTGTAACTGTTAGATGTGACGTCAATTCAGCATACTGTGAAACCGTTCCTTTTAGTTTGTTATACTGGTTACTGTTTAAAACGGAACGCAGTTCAGTATGCTGTTATCCCCATTTTTCGACACTGTTTTCAAATGAAAATATTTATCATACGTTATGTGGTAGAGCCATGCTGCAGCTATATTAGTAGTATAGATGTAGCTCGCATGGGTCGGCTCGACCTGGGAAGGACCACGTTCTCACAGAATACCAGCGTAAAATAGCAGCTTAACGCTGCTGTGTTTCGTATGGTGAGTGTAGAGAACCGGAGACTCTTTTTACTGGAAATGAGGCATTCCATCTTAGTCCTCACGGGTGACAACGCATCTACATTTTGATTTGTAATAGATGATAGATGTAGATGTCTATGGGCCGCAGCAACCACTTACTATCAGGTGGGCTGTGTGCTCGTTTGTCACATTTATCCTATAAAAAAAATATCATATACACGTTTTCTGCTCAACAAGAAAAATATTATTTGAATGTTGTTGCGTTGCTTTTAAAACTTACTGTCCGAGGTTATTTGAATAACAATATTAATTAATAATAATAACAATCATTCGTGGAAGCTGCTAAATCTCTAGGCGCTGTTATGTTTTTTAATGACGTGATCAAAGTACCGAGAACACCTTACCTCGAAAGCGCTAGTGCGTGCTCACAGTACAAAATGGCGGTAATTTATGACGTCACATATTTCCCTGGGTATAGAGGTAGTATACTGGCAGTTCATAACGGAACTAGTTTATCACCAGTGAGAGAACTGAGCAGTGCTTGCAGTGTATATCCGAACACACCATATGTCATCAACTGTTGCCTATTTTAATTTTTGTTTCTCGATTCTCATTTAAAATACAAGTTACAAACAAAAAATACTAGGTGATATTATAAGACACCCCTTTGTCTTTTTCCGCCACCAACAGATTATACTCATTTTATATATATATATATATATATATATATATATATATATATATATATATATATGTGTATATATATATATAAGTGAGACTACTACTCTACTGATACTAATACTCTTCCCTCTTCCTCCGCGACTCCACCTCGGCTGCGGTGGGAAGGAAGAGAAGAAGATTTACCGCTTCGAGTGAGCTTGTCAAGCCCACTCGGAGTGAGCTTGTCAAGCCCACTCGGAGTGGCTACTTCTGGCATATCCCACATTGGGCTATTGCTTTCGGGCTGCATTTTAATTCCTGATCAACGATAAAATGTAGATATCTATGGGTTGCAGCGTCCACTTTTAATCGAGTGAACTGTGGCTCATTTGTCACCCTTATGCTATTAAAAAAGTTTAACCTGAGTGCTGTCCAGAAAATCCCTCGATTTGACTCGCGCTGACTTTGTGAGTGCATTGTCACGGTGAAGCAGTAGCCCGCGTAGTGCAATATTCGGTCACTTGTTGTTCACAACAGTGAATACTTCTGGCACAAATATGGTGGAATACCTGTCAGCACTGACGGTACTTCGATGTCGGAAAATTGATGCCACTGTGAAAAAATAGTAACCAAAATCTTTCCTGCACCTTTTAATTAATTCACTTTGGTAGGCTTTGAATAATTTTGAAATATCGAAACCATCGCCTGGCGGTTCGTTTTTGGATTGTGTTGATAAATCTTCACAAGCTTCACAAGCCTGCTTCAAATTTAGTCATCATGTCAAGACACCTAAAGGTACCCTTAACCGACAAGCATGTGAGCGTATGTATGAGCATGTAAAGGAGGGAATAAAAGGGTGTCAGGGTCGTGCCAAATGGAAGTCATTTGTCTCTGCTTAATCCCCTGGGCGTCTGTTTTTGTATGTATGTACGAGTATATATCATGACACCATTCCACTTAACCTGCTTGTTAGTTGTGCCACACCCAACGAAAACTATCCTGTTTACGCGAAGATGTTCGTATTAAATCTATTGGACACTTCTCAGTCCAAACTACATTATGTGCTGAATCTCGTCATATATAATTCGCCTATTCTCTTCAATTTTTTTTTACTGCTAGCACGTTCCTTTTTTAAACGTCGAAGAGTGAAGCACATCTTTCTCTATCTATTTATTTATTTACTTAAAGTCAGCCAGACTTAATTACAACTAGCTGCCGTGACCAAATTTCTATCTGGATGGTATTAATATTCTTTTAGCTTTTTAAATATTTTATTTAATATGTACTTAAAAATATTTTTCTTATTTTTTGTTTGTTTTATTGTTTTATTTACATTTTTATCTGGTAGAATAAAGATATTTTTTATTTATTACTTTAATTATTTTACTCATCCTAATCTCGCGGTTTTTAAATGTTATATCTTTCTTTTTGTATTATTTAAAAAGAAATGTTTAAAAAGGTGATAAAATTAAATTTAACACGCATTAGAAAATTTAGAATCCGTTAAAATCCGCGTGAAAAACTTAGTTTGAATAGCACCGCACATTCCTTCCACAATCGCATGCTCACTGCACCATATTCATCTATTTGTGCCACTTAGTGAAGGTTACATAAACTTTTTTATATAATATAGATTACAAATAATACTAATTAAAAGTCACTCTTTTGTTAAATTAGCACTGGTTAAAAAAGAAAACCTCTGGCATGGTCCTTATCGGGTCGATAGTACAAATGGGCGTGCCTCAAGTCTCAATTCTCGGCCCCTTTCTGTTTCTTGTATACATTAATGACTTACCTTACATAATAGGAGTGTTCACACTAAGCGCTAATGTCAAGAATTGACGTCAGAGGGCGTGCGCGCCTCGACGATACCGGTTTTGACGTCCTGTCGTGTCGAGGACACGCAAGGGCAAGCCAGTCCAAATTCAACGCTGCGATAGGCGGCACGCTGTTTTTTTGTCGGGAAGTCGGAAGCGGAATACGACACGCGCATCTAGGAAATATACGGTTTAGGATACGTAACACGCATTCCTTGCTTGTTAGCTACACCCGGGACTTATTGTATCTAACTCAGAATCTGTATAAGTGCATTCGACAATAATAGCTAGTGCGGTATTTGATATTCTAGAAATAACTGTGGCCACGCGAAACGGTAGTGACCTTTGATCCGTACGTTCTGTGTTTGTTTCGCGGGTCAGGCGTTATAACAAACGAGAGTTAGTGGCTTCTGCAAGGTAGTTAATCGTACGATAGAGTTACTGGACTGTCATCGTGACTGCGAAGAAAGTGACCTGAGGTGGAGAGGTGCTGAGGTCCGAACTGCTTCAGAGGGTAACGGTCTAATAAGGTCAATAACACTACCAGCCACACCCAGATACACATCACTGACCCTTACTTTCCTAGCACTATACAACCACATGTGACCTGACCGAATCCTGAGGGACCAGTGGCCTTGGATAGAGGTAAATAAGCTCCCTTTATTAGAATAGAACGCTCCCCCCTGATTGTTTATTGTAATTAGAAACTTTCCACCTTTGGCCTGTAGCAGGCCCAACCAACACCTGCTTGTAGGTTCTTCGTCTATGGGCTGCGGAGGACCCTACTCCTGGGATAAGCAGCTGCTGGCCGTAACAAGGGGATAACCATGATATAGTATTATTTGCTGATGACACTCCTTTAAGTTTCAAATTATAATGACAATTACTAAAATATTACAAAGTAAATAATGCTATATTCTAATTTAGTAAATTGTTTCAATGTTAATAATTTGCATTTAAATGGCACTAAAATGAAATGTATGAAATTCATAACCCCAAATGTCAAACAATTAAATACTAATGTAATTTTAAATGGGGAGAAACTGAATCTTGTCACCACCATTTTTCTTGGAATCACACTAGACACGAAGTTTCAATGGAGCCCCCATATATCAAAAATAGCAAGCAGACTTAGTTCTAAAACTCGTTCTAAAGTTCTCGTAAAAACGATTAGTAGTCTCACCAGTGTTGAAACAGCTAGACTAGTTTAGCTATTTCCATAGCATAATGTCGTATGGTATTTTACTATGGGGACACGCAGCTGACACTGAAATATACTATAATTATACTATAATAACTAAATTTATTTTACAGAAGAGGGCCATAAGAGCAATTTATGATTTAAAGCCTAAAGAGTCGCAGCGACAAAAATTTAAGGAAATTAATATATTAACTTTGGCCTCTCAATACTTTTATGAAAATATAATGTACGTACATAAAAATAAAAGTAGTTTTACAAAAATAAGTGATATTCATACTAAAAATGTAAAAATACGTATGTAAAATACGAAATGAGGTGATCGCTACTTCTAATTTGTTGTGTTGTTAATTTATGTAACATACATGATTGGAAGCTGTTTTTTTTTTAAAGTCTTTCTTTTTCTTAACAGGACAGAGGTTTTTTTTCGGACCAGTGGTAATTAAACAAAAGAGTGACTTTCAATAAGTATTATTTATAATCTATATTGAAAAAAAAAGTTACTGTTTCTGTTTCAATAACTTTAACGGAAATACCCACAGATCTGCACTTTCATAATTCACTTTGATTAATAGTTTTAAAATATTTTTTACAATAACTTTTTATGATACTTTATTAAATGTAAATTTATTTTATACATGCATTTACATTTTATTTAAGTAATGATGCGGTGACGACAGGAGAAGAATTCAGTAACTTGGTGGTTAAGATCGGATTATCAGTAAAAATCATTGCAACGTCCTGATATGTTAGTACTTGCTGTGTTTTAGTTTGAAGGTTATAGAAAGCAAGTACACTGGTAATAACAGGCTGAAAGATTTTCCATCTGATTCTGCAGAGGTGACAACGTATCTGAAACCTTTTTTATAGGAGAAGGGGCAAACGAGCATACGGCTCACCTGATGATAAATGATTACCGCCGCTCATAAATAACTGCAACACCAGGGGAATTGCAGATGCGATGCCGGCCTTTTAAAAAGGATTACGCTCTTTTCTTGAAGGTATTGGTCCGCAAAAATCTCTGTTGGTAGTCGGTTTCACAAGGAAGTTGTGCGAGGAAGAAAACTTCTTTTAAGTTGCACAGTGGTGGACCGCCAGCCATACAGATATGGATGGTATCGCGAGTTTTGTCGCGATGTCTGATGGTCAAATTGTGCGGCTGGAATTAGTCCAAACAATTCCTCAGAGCACTCCCCGTAGTAAATGCGATAAAAGACGCAAAAAAAATGCAACATCTCTTCGCAGTGCCAGTGAGTCAAGCCGATCGGAAAGAGTGCGGTCACCCACGATTCGAACAGTTTTGCGCTGGATGGGATCAAATGGAAGGAGCTGATATTGGTGAGCCCCAGCCCAGAGATAGGAACAGTATTCCATGTGCGGCCGAACCTGTGCCTTGTAAAGTTGCAGGCGGTGCCGGCATGAAATACTGTCCCGTTCTGCTGAGTACGCTAAGCATTTTAGAAGCCAATTTGGCCTTCTCCTCCAAATTACCACGGAACTGCACGTCACTCGATATGTTGACGTCGAGGATTCCGATACTGGCTGAGGCAACAAGAGGAATGCCTTGAAACTGAAGAGATACGACAAAGGGGTTCTTTTTCATAAAATGTTGTCTTCTGGGGATTGAATTGAACTACATTTAGTCGCCCCCAGTCCTAGAATTTGTTCAATAAAGTCTCGAATTCAGACACCCGTACTCAGTTTTTCCCGGTACTCGGCGACGTTTCCCCGAGAAATATTGGCACGGCCAGTGTATAAAGCATCACCAGTGCATGTTGTGCAACATGTTGTGGCCGTGGAAGGAAAAGGGGAGATCTCCCGCCGGGCAAGGTGTTCTGCCCGGGGAGCGGCCAACGCTTCGAGTGGTAGTTCGGAGCTATTCTTTATATATATATATATATATATATATATATATATATAAAGGCATATATAGGGTCCTCCCATTGCAGAGATGGGAGAGATGGCTGACAGAAGTTCCCTTGGACAGTCTTGGCGAGAGACCAGAATGCACGTGTTCCTGAAGGAAGACGAACTAATTTCTCGCCAATTCTGCCAATGCGGTTTGACCTTGCCTTAACAATGACACTTTTGTAGGACCTGGAGGTGGAATTATACTTATTTTTAAGAGCGCTGGTATTTGAATCCTGCGACGTCGATGCGTGAGCCGTCTTGCTTATGGCGTAATGCAATTTTGCAGGAGCAACCAAACGATGGCTGGGTTCCGCCTCAGATAGGTACCACAGATGATGGAATAAAAAGTTCCATTCCCTGTAGCATCATAGCAGTGACAAAATCAGCTTCAGCGCTGAGCTCATCCGGCAGGAAGCAAAACCTGCCCCCAAGGATAGGATGCAAAGAAAGACCGCATCCCATTCTAATTTCCCGACCTACTATAGTATTAAATACGGCAACAACCTGCAGAACGCAATCGCAATAGGAATGTGAGGCACCCGTAGACGCGGAGATGGTCGTCGCATTCTACGCGCAATCATAAGATGGACATGTCCGAAAGTTCAAGGCTACCTAGGCATCGAAAATAGACGTCGTCTCTGACGTACACACAAACTCCAGCCCGGGTCACAAAGGAGTGTTTTAATTTGGACCCCGGGTAGGAGAGATACGAAGTATCAGCCGGAGAGGACACCTGTATTTCGGATAGAAAGAGCAAGACCGGCTTTACCATTTTCAGATGATAGTGGACGTTAAGATTTGAATGAAGTCCCCTGATGTTGCAGAAATTTACGGATAGCGCAGCAGGGGGTGCCTTTGACTTATTGCTCCGTTTGCTCCGAGCAGTTTTAGTATCGAGCGGAATTTTGCCTCGGAAATTCTCCTCTCCTACGCAAACGCGCTACACCGCTTGCCCCATTTTTCCGCGGCAAGAAAACGCACATCACTGTACACGTAGTGCTTTGATACTTGTGCTCACCTTTTTGATAGATAGATATAGATATAGATATAGATATAGAGATAGAAGATATGTCCCATTAAGGAATTTCTGACTCTTTGTAGTCGAGTAACTGGTATAACTAACTTGTGCTTGTTGATTGTATTTACAGAATATTAAAAGTTAAAGTTATAGCCTATATACGTCCCACTGCTGGGCACAGGCCTCCTCTCATTTCTGAGAGGGTTTTAGGGCAAGAAAATGCCCGCCGCGCTACCCCAATGCGTGGTGGCCAACTTTACAGGTTTTAGAATTTTTTTTCCCTGACATGCAGGTTACCGCATGAAGTTATCCTTCACCGTCGAGCACGTAGTAAATCAGCAATTAAAATTGCTTTTAATAATTTCATTGGCGCCGGCGGGGATTGAACACAGGTTGCGCTCGTACTGTGAAATTTACAGCGAGCGCTAACCATGTGAGGTATGAAAGGTCCATTTACAGAATGTATATCACTAATTTTAATAAAACTAATTTAGTTATTGTGTACATACATTAAATTTTGTAAATATAATGTGAGGCCAATATTAAGGGACTCCTTCGAACAGAGGTTATAAATTGATTTTATTGCTGTCTTTTGCAAAACAAAGATAGTTTCTATGTCAATCTCATTACCCCATAGAATTATTACGCAGAATAATTCTACGCATTACCCATTGCAAGTTTTCTTTTGATATTATGCTACGAAAATAACTAATATAAACTAATCAAGCTGATTCATCACATGTGAGGCCTCTAATGTTTTTATGCTGTAAAAAAGAACTAAGTTTGCTAGCTAGTTTAAAAATACGAGAGTAATATACTCGTATGTGGGTCTCGTTTGAAGCATCGCGTCAACTGTAATTCCGAGAAAACACTAGATTTAACAAAGCTCAACTTCTCTCCATTTAAAAGCACACTGGTTATATTGTGTATGTTTAAAAAAATTCATTTTATTACCATTTAAATGCAAATTGTTAACGATTTTGAAATATACATTACATACATTGAATTTTGTATATAAAAAAAATAAAAAATCTGATAATCTACGAAGTATTGCCAGCAAATAAAACTAGTTTGTGTTTATTCCCTACCAATTAAGGTAAGTCATTAATATAAACTAAGGACAGGTTGAGGCCAAGAATTGAGCCCTGACAAACACCCATATGTACTACCGACCTGGAAGAACTACTCCCATTAATCACAACTGTTTGCGTTCTTTTATTTAAATATGATGTAATTAGTTGAGCTATGATTTTTACACCATAATGATGTAGCTTCCTGATTAATGTCTCATGGTGAACAAAGTCGAAAGCATAAGCAAGATCACAAAATACTTTAAATCATCCTATGAATTCTTCCATGCACAGAAAATATTTTTTTAATCAGCTCAACAACGGCGCCAGTTATAGAGCGACCCCTTGTAAAACCAAACTGATTTTTGTGGAGCCATTTATTTACATGAAAATACTTAACATTTGATCTAGAATAATTTTATCAAAAACTTGTAGGGTCCAATCTACTACCAGATTTGAATAAAGGCATGCCTTTACTATGTTTATACTGAATCAGAAAACACACCAAATTCGATACTAGTATTAAAAATAAGCAAGTTGCTGTGCGATCGCATCTATTTTAGACGGAATAACTTTAACTAATATTCCCCATAGATCTGCTGAATTCTTAATTTTAATAGTTTTATAATATTCTAAAATATATCCGGATAATATTTTATGAAAATCAAATTTATTTAATTTAAGACTTATAATTTTTAATAATTAGGTATATAAATAGTCAGTATTGTTTTTATTTGGAAGAAATGGGAGTTTTTTCACTGTACTACTTCTAAATCTCTCTAAGCGATGTTCAATTTTTAGAACAAACACAACTTTCTTGTGTCAAATAAAAATCAAAAGAAAATAAAAATATATTATATTTTACTTTACAATTAACTTTAACATTTTAGAAAAATTACTTTGTACAATTGACTAGACAACAATCGTCCGCAGCGATCACCACCAGCCACTGGAATAACCACCGGCGGAGTAGCCGTATCCGCTTCCGAACCCACCGCCGTATCCGCCGCCGTACCCACCGCCGTACCCGCCGCCGTATCCGCCGTTGTATCCGTTGCTGTAGACAGAGTAGCTGGGGGCAGCCACTACTTTGTTAACGGACACAACTTGGGGCACGGAGACGACCTTGTTGATCCTGACTACTTGCGGGACGCTCACAACCTTGGGCACGTTGACGACCTTGTTGACGGAGACCACTTGAGCCGCGGGCGCGGAGTAGCCGCCAGAGATGCCGCCGTAGCCGGAGTAGCCGCCGCCGCCGGAGTACAGCCCGCCGAGGAAGCCGCGCTTCTCGCGCACGCTCCCGCCCGCTGCACAAGCCACCAGGCACAACACTGCGATCTGTAACCAAATCCAAATATACATTAAGTAAATAATAATATTAAGTTTATAGCTCTTACTGTATCTAACGTGGCAGAGTCACGTTGCAGCCATATTATAGTTACAGCACATATGGATGACAGGGTCACCACTACAAAATCCCAAAAAGTCATTACCGTTGGCGAGTTCTTTGAAAGGATAATGATAATTTGGAGGTAAGCAGTTTGATAATGAACATATCGGCCGACAAGACGAGATCTGGAGTGTAAGATATAAGAAAATTTGTACTACATCATTGCTTACCAGCTAAGTATGATTAGTATATAAAAAAATTGGCAATAAATCTATTAGTGAGGACCATTAATTGGCTTACTGTAGTTATTAGTATTATCTATCCTAATTATGATAGCTGTTGGTCTATCCCAATATCGATTACTATTTTACATTTGAATCATCAACGAGTTGAATAAAGATCTAAATGATGTCTCTAGACACTCAAATGTACAAAAAAGTACTTTGTGGTAGTGTATAAGTATATCTAGGCTTCAAATAAACAAATATAATTAAAGCAAAAACCTAATGAAATAATGGCTCAAAAGGCTTAACTCCAAGTCAAAAACATTCCAAAAAACTAAAATGACTGTCATTCATTCTTTCACTGTATAAAAAACCAGTAGGAAGTTATCATGTTTAATGTCCAATATCTTTTGAACCGGTGCTTTATATGACATTAAATCTAGATATCATATAAATACTGTTAAAAAGTTATCATATGAGATAGAGCTGCAATTTGGGCATTGCATGGCATTGCTGACTTTTAGCTCCATACTAATATGGGCATGGTCCTTTCTATATGTATTAAGGAAACGGCAAGGAGACATTAAAAGTCACATGGTTTTCGATTTACGCGGTGTAATCTTTTTTAATACAGGTTGACCGGTGACGGAATGTAAGGTGTGAGGAAACTGATACTACACAATTGCTTACCAGCTAACGAGGCCTAATAATTTTACGCTCACCAGATGTCGTTAGTTGGGTCTAAGGTGGACTTATTTGTTACAGTTTCATAATAATTGAAAAGTTACGATTAAATTATAAGGTTTCGGATTTTGAAACAATACTTCGGTACTGTATTATTTAATTTTTTACACATTTATTTTTAAAACTTTTAATCTAATTAATATAATATATAAATTATATTTCAGAAAGTAACATTAACTTCCATACTTTAATAACAAATTAATTTCCCCCGCTATGAGATCTGTTGAGTATTTCTATGAAATCTGCCATAACAATGTCGTGGCAATAAAAACGAGTAAATTTGGCACTATCTGCAGACCTCAGTGGTTTTATAATTGTATTAACTTTCTAAAGTGATATAAATGAATGAAAAATAATGTCTCTCAAATACAAGCCTGTCCATGATCTTGATAATAACAATTTAACGGAAATGAAAGCGTTGAAGATGATTTACTTAAATACTGGATTTTGTTCGCGACTTCCTCCGCGTCGATATTATACTTTAAACCAATTCTACTTTACAGTTTTTGCACCGCACGCCAAAATCGCTCGTAGTTGACAGATTTTTTCTGACTTACTTAACACTTATCGTTATTTTTTGGACAATTTACACAATATCTTTATTAATTATAGCCTATGTGTTGTTCTGATGTATGAGCTGCATTATTGTAAAGTTTTATTAAAATACATTCAGTAGTTTTTGCGTAGAAGAGTAACAAACATCCATACATCCATACAGCCTCACAAACTTTCACGTTTATAATATTAGTAAGGAAAATACATTATAAATATATGGGTACCATTGGAATTGGTCTAAGTCTAAGGCTTGAACTCTAACAAGTGAACTAATTGTTATGTAAACTAAAACTCTTTTCTATAACACCAAAAAAACGAATACTCACGAAGGCTTTCATGGTTGTGTATGACGATAAGATGTGCTGGACAGTGATATCGAGCTATGCACGGTTAGTCTTCCGCGCCAATATATATATCAAAGATGTTCGGTCGTTTCGCAACTCGTCCTCGCCGACGAAAGCCGCATAATATTTTGCTCGTGTGACGTTGTATTCATAATTTTATCAATTAATTATGTGATCAACTGCAGCCATCTTACAAGTATGTAAAATAGCAAAAAAATTATGGTATTAGCCGTAAGGGCTATTTCCTACCCAATGGCACGACAAGGTTGGTGCCACTCTATTCTCACTTTGATTCTGTTTGGATAGAAGCCAACTTAAGCTTACTTGTTTTTGTTGAGAAATAGCAGTGCTTTCATTGCTGTTTTTTTTATAGAATAATTAAAAACGAATTTCTATGAATTAACGAATTAACTAATTATTAATTATAACATTGGAATTGTTTTTGATTTTTATGGTTTGATTAATATAATATAATATGACAATGAAGATATTTATAATATGGTCAAATAATTCTATTTCTTTTTAATAATTTGTATTTATTCAATAATGTAATTCAGTTTTTATTCCTTACAAAATAATCAATGCATGTTGTGATTACCCATAAAAAGAAATACAATTATAATGTGTTGAATTTGTTAAGAAAATTATCTTTGTATTACTGTTATAATTTCTGTTGGTAATCCTAATAAATAAAAACAGAAAATTGTTTGTGATTCAATATAGATTATAAATAATATACTTATTGAAAGTCACTCTTTTGTTTAATTACCACTGGTTCTAAAAAAAAACCGGAACCAGCAAGAAACCAAGCGGGACTTTTTTTTAAATAACAGCTTACAATGATGTATCGCGATATAATTAATGGCAATCACCTCATTCCCAGGGGCTATTATCATCCATAAAAAGTGAATAAGGGTGACAACACAGTCCACCTGATAGTAAGTGCTATGGCCCATAGACGTCTATATTTACCCTCAATTAAGAATCAAAATGCAGATGTGTTTTCACCACTGAGGACTGAGATGGAATGGCTAGTTTCCAGTAATAATATCTCCGGTTCTCTACACCGATCATACGAAACACCGCAGAATTAAGCTGCTATTTTACGCTAGTATTCTGTGAGAGCGTGGTCCTTCCTCGGTCGAGCCGACCCATTCTTGCTGCGTCATAATATAGCAGCAGCAGGCTCTACCACGATGAAACGCTGTAGAGAAGAAAAGATAAAAAGAGAGCTAACATAATTATAGGCTGTAAGGCATTCCATGTTAGTCTTCTGAGGTGACAACGCATCTGTAGCCTTTTATTTATTTATTTTTATTTATTTATTTAAGCTTTTATGCACAAAGTAGTACATATGGCGGACTTAATGCCATAGGGCATTCTCTCCCAGTCAACCATTAGGCTAAACAGAGATAGACAAACAAGAGGCGGTGCAGCAGTAATCAAAATAGGAAGCGCTAAAAGAAAAGAAATTGTATATACATATATACATATAATTATAAATATACACACACATACATAGACATATATACTTAAATACACACAATATATAGATAATACATACATACACATATACACGCATACACTACATATATACACAATACATATAAATATTATCTATGTCAGAACAAATATGAAATATACATATGCGTATGAAAATAAAAGCTATGTTAGTTCAAACCTGCAACAATTTTTCATATGCTTACGGACTTGATTTTTAAAAAGAAACTTGTTGGAAGCTTTTTTAATGTCAAGAGGGATGTCGTTCCAGAGTCTGATGGCCGTGAGGGCGAAAGATTGAGATAAATAACCAGTACGGTGTAAAGGAGTGAGCAACTTAAGGTTAGCCGATGAACGGAGAGAGCGATTATGAGAATCTCCCAGATATTGAAATTTGGATTTCAGATACTCGGGAGCTCATGGATCGTTCAGAATCGTGAAAATGGTGCAGAGCATTCTGACATGTCTGCTCTGACGGATAGGCAGCCAATTTAGCTGAGCACGAAAAGAAGATACATGGTCGTATTTACGGAGACCATAAATGTATCTGATACAATTGTTAAGTAGACGATCCAATGTATTAAGATGATGTTGAGACAGGTCTGAGCAACACACATCGACATAATCAATAATCGGTAAGATAAGTGACTGGACAAGTAAAATCTTGGTATTGGTGGGAAGAAAATTTTTTAATCGATATAGAGATCGCAAAGTTCCAGTAGTTTTGCGACTCACCTCCTGTATATGTTTGTTCCATGTTAAGCAACCGTCAACGTACATACCAAGGTTCTTTACATAAGGAGAGAATGGTATGACATTATTTTTAAACATAATTGATGGTATGGTGGGAATATATAGTTTCGATAATAATCGTGGGCTACCTAAGATTATTGTTTGGCACTTAGATGGGTTCACGTTTATGCCATACACAGTGGACCATTCGGAGATGTATTTCAAGTCATCATTCAATAATGAGATAGCATTAGAGATGCTTGAGGGTTCCACTTGCACATATAACTGCAGATCATCAGCATACAGATGGTAAGAGCATTTGAGATTTAATGTGATGAGATTGATAAAAATTGAAAACAGAAGAGGAGAGACTATACCGCCTTGAGGGAAGTAGACACATCACACCAATCCGATAGTATATTATGTCCAGTGCGCACGGCCTGTTGGCGCCCTCGAAGATATGATGAGAACCATTCCTGAGCTGAAGACGAGATATTCAAATGAGAAAGAAGGGCCAACAAGATATAATGATCAACAGAATTAAATGCGTTAGAAAAATCAATTAAGATGAGGACGGTCAGTTTAGTCAGTTATATTTATTTTACCATTATTATTATCACTTTCATTAGCGCTCCTTTTCGGGGTTTTAGATGCGGCATCGGCTGATCGCAAGATCCCGCCCTTTATTCCTTAAATTGAGAGGTGGCGACGTACGATCGCTGTCGTATCCAAGATTACGGCTTTTTGTATTTTGTTCCTCACCCTCACTGAGATACCTAGCTTCGCTAAGTTCTCAGTAAGGGATTTAGGAAAAATTCCCGTGGTGGAGAGAATCAGCGGGACGATATGGACCTGCTGTCGGATTTCTTCAGCCAGCCGCTGGTATTTAACCATCTTTTCAGTGGTGTATTTCTGCACATTGTGCGAATTTGGAATACCAATATCCAACAACCATGTCCGCTTCTCCTCTTTTTCTACTAATATTATATCCGGCCGATTATGCTCAAGTGTCCGATCAGTTAAAACCGACCTGTCCCAATAAAGTTGGGCCGAATCGTTCTCAAGTACCGGGGATGGGCTGTACTTCCAGTAAGGCCCTGTCTCCTTTAAGAGACCGTGTTGTACTGCCAGTTCTTGATGTATAATTTTTGCCACATTGTCGTGGCGCTGGGTGTACTCGGTTCCAGCAAGAACTTGGCAGCCACCAGTTATGTGCTGGATGGTCTCTGGCTTTTGATGACACAGTCGACACTTGTCATCCTCGATGCCTGTCTTTACAATGAACCTGAGATAATTTTTCGTAGGCATCACCTGATCCTGAATCGCTACCATGAATCATTCAGTTTCAGCAAAGATCTCACCATGTCTAAGCCAGTTGTTCGACGCCTCAATGTCGACATATGGTTGGCTCAGTTCATTTGCAAATCGACCGTGAAGAGGCTTTGAGGCCCATTGTCGGAGTTTAGCTTCTTTGTATTCAGCGTCAGTCTCTAACGGTTGAATATTGTCGGCATGAAGGAGATCAAGCGTCGTCAGACGGTCATCGGCCTTTGTCACTACGTGATGCAGGGAAGAGGACGTCCGAGAAAGAAAATAACTTCGGAGACTCTGAACCTGTTTGGCACACAGTCTACGAATATCTATCAATGCTCTACCACCCTTGGCTCGAGGTAGAGTTACCCGCTCAACAGCTGATTTTGGATGATGTACTAGATATTTAGTGAGCATGATGTGAGTAGACCTCTCACCTCTCTCCAATTCAGTGTCTGACCAGTTGACTATGCCGAACGTGTAATGCCAACACTGGGATGCCAAAGGTGTTAATTGCTTTAACGAGGATACGTCCATTAAGGCCTGAACTGAGGATTCCTTTAAGCCTTTGATTGTATACTTCAATCATCCTCGACCGGATTTCACCGTGTTGGATTCGATGTGACTGGAGAATACCTAGATATTTATAGGTGTCATTTTCTGTCATTACGCCGATCGTTCAACCTGTCTGAAGATCAACACCTCTAGATGGCTCAATTCGTCTTCGGTAAACGTCCATGGTTCTGCACTTTTCAATCCCAAATGACATACTAATATACTGGAATATAATATAATGTCACTGGAAAACTGCTCGGTGCAATGAAGTAATGTCCGGAGCTCTCGTTCATTTGCCGCATAGATCTTAATATCATCCATGTACATTAGATGAGTCAACCATTATTATTATTATTTTATTTTATCAATGAACTAAAAAAAATTTTGTAGGATAAGGGTGACAAACGAGCACACAGTCCACATGATGGTAAGTGGTTGCTGCGGCCCATAGATATCTACATCTATCCTCTATTACAAATCAAAATTCAGATGCGTTGTCACCCATGAGGACTAGGATAGAATGCCTCATTTCCAGTAAAAAGGGCCTCCGGCCACCTGCACTCACCAAGCGCAACGTTGTTGTGGAATTGTTCGGATTAATCCCAGCCACCAAATTTCACGAACGCACATCGCGGCAGAACTCGCGATACCATCCACACCATCTAGATGATTGGCGGTCCACCACTGTGTGATTTAGAAGATGTTTTCTTCCTCGCACAACTTCCTTATGGAATCGATTACCATCAACGATATTTCCGGACCGATACGACTTAGGGACCTTCAAGAAAAGAGCGTACTCCTTTTTAAAAGGCCGGCAACGCATCTGCAATTCCCTCTCTGGTGTTGCAGTTGTTCATGGGCGGCGGTAGTCACTTACCATCAGGTGAGCCGCATGCTCGTTTGCCTCCTCTCCTATAAAAAAACGCAGAGGTAAGCCTCTACTTCACGCTGGTATTCTGTGAGGTCGTGGTACCACCCTGGTTCGAGCTGGCCCATCCGTGCGACAGCAAAAGCAGCCGCGTGGCTCTACCACTGTTGAACTTTGTTATCAACTGCAGCCTGCTGAGATTTTGCTCTTCGATTCTCATGTTAATATCTATAATTGACAGTACTAAGTGGCACAGTTTCTTTCCTGCCCAAGAAGTCTGGATGTTGCTTATGCCTGTCGACAAGCAGACTGCACCCATTTCATTTATAGAAGCTGGGGTCCCGAAATGGGCACACAGTATACCTGACGGAAAGTGGATGCCATCTCCCATAGACAACTACATCTATCCTCAATTAAGAATCGTTTTAATTATAATTTTTAGAAACTCCAGCGTCATTTTTGTGAGTTGGATAGACACTTGTACTACGTTATTACCCGGTACGCTCTAATAATGCTCTCATAATTAAATTATTTCACTAATTATAAAATTTTACCTAACTATTACTCTACATGTATAACGCTTCGATCAATAATAGGATAGCGTTCTAACAAATTTTGATCGAGGTGATATGTGGAAGGTTTTTTTTATAGGATAGGGTGACAAACGAGGACACAGTTCACCTGATAGTAAGTGGTTGCTGTGACCCATAGACATCTACATCTATCCTCAGTAAAAAATCAAAATGCAGACGCGTCATCACCCGTGAGGACTAAGATGGAATGCTTCTTTTCCAGTATAATGGGTCTCCGGTTCTCTACACTCACCATACGAAACACAGCAGCGTTAAGCTGCTATTTTACGCTGGTATTGTGTGAGAGCTTGGTCCTTCCCCGGTCGAGCCGACCCTTTCGTGCTACAACTATACTACTAATATAGCTGCAGCATGGCATTGAACTCCACAGAGCATAATATTTAAAAAGACCCAGATAGTACAAGTACACAGCAGGATTTTGTTTTCTGTACCGCACCACTATAATTTGACCGTTGACTAAGCTCCAAACCGGGAACTATTACATGAAGACCATTACATGCGGGATTAGAACCCGCGACTTTCCAGTTCCGCAATCAAATACTTAGCCACTTCACTGCCGAGATAAAATTAAGTTCACAGAGAAATTCATTCCTACTCAATGTGTGATGTGATTCTTATCAATTAAATAAAAAAAAAATATATTAGGTTATTTATTTACATATAAATTATCATATAATTTGATTAATTAATTATTTATTATAGCCTAGAGATAGGAATGTATTGGAGAATAAGGCCCAGAGTTGACATGGACAATACAAAAGTCATGTGCAATGTCCATGTCACACCAGTACTGCGCTCGAAGTTGTTGTGTGTATGTCCAACAGTTTACATAAATGTAGACTGTTGTTACTTTTAATATTTTTTTAATATGGCGAACTGCCCGCCCATACTTCGCCTGGTTAGGGTCTTTTAATGTGGCGTAATTTAAATTTAAGATAATCAAAGACCACGTATTTCATCAATTTGATTTTTTCCTCAAAAAAGATCTTCAAGTTTTTCGGATAAAATATATCATAGATTTCTTCTGACATTGCTCGCTATCTATTAGTAAAGTTTCGGCACAATCGGCTCAGCCATTCCGAAGATTAGTCAGGACAGACAGACAGAAAGTTTATAACAATGAATTCACAAGTTTACAACGTGTTCACAAGTCCAAGCAGCTGCAAGGTAGTTACGGGTAGTGACCGACCGAAGATTCGGTTTCGGCTTCGGTTTCGACAAGTTTCGGCAAAAAAATCTAGTTTCGGTAATAGTAATTTTAACAGTGGTAGAGCCACGCGGCAGCTTTTGCTGTCGCACGGATGGGCCGGCTCGAACCGGGGTGGTACCACGACCTCACAGAAAACCAGCGTGAAGTAGAGGGTTTACATCTTAGTCCTCACGGGTGACAACGCATTTGCATTTTAGGAATTGTAATAGAGGATAGATGTAGATGTCTATGGGCCGCAGCAACCACTTACCATCAGGTGGACTGTGTGCTCGTTTGTCACCCTTATAATATAAAAAAAAGTTTCGGTTTCGGCAAAATATATGCCGAACCTTCGGCGACTTAGCGTGGACTAATATAAACGTGGGCGAAGTTGCATCAGCGAGGTCCCTTTTCTTTCGTTCCAAGGATCTACCCAATAGATCTATCCTACCAAATATGCTATGACATGACATACCTACTCATATCTATTAATTCCTGACAAGTCTCTTATTCCGTCAAAGTAACAATCGCAGTCTTTGAAGGTACAACAGCCTCGCAGTCGCACTAAGTGGGGCTTCTTGCGAGGCCCCAAACAAACACACTTAAATTTATGACTTTCTTTTTCTGGCGTAAAAGTGATCAAATTAATTAGTCATCTGTGGTAAACTCTAGAGGCATCGCATTTTAGGGGGCCTTGCGAGGCCCCTTTAAGTGCGAGCCCGTGGGTAAGGGCCTACTTCGCCCACGCCTAGCTACGCCACTGCTTACTATCATGTATGTTACACAATTAACCGCACAAAATAAATTAAAAGTAGTTTGATAGTGACCAACTCATTCCCAGGGGTTATTGGAGGCCGTGAAGGGGGACGTGCCCTGTGTTCCTGGTGCGCCTTGCCTGAGGAGGTGAATGGGGAGGAGAGGTCCTCCCCCGAGTAGGGGCTGCCATGGGGCGGCCGGCGCTGGTGGGGCCGCGGATGTGTGCGAAAGCGTTCCCGTGGCCCTGCCAATATGCGGCAAAGGTGGAACACCATGGGGTTTTAGTCGGTGCGAGTCCGACATAAACCGTCCTTGCCCCCGCGAGGCGGGTATGCGTAGGCATTTCCCCATGTAAAGAGAAGGGGTTATTATCAACCATAAATTCCTTAATATTATAATAACCCTTTTTATACAAACTTAGTTTAATAGTTAATAATTAATAGAATCAGGCGTTACAAACTAGGTAAGACACATCATTTTATTTTATCTAACGGAAGTACGCAAAGTAATTTTTTGTCAAATTTAAACTTAGTTTAATAAAGTTTTTGAACTTTGAGCAAGTTTTGTACATTTTCTGGGATTTTGTTAAGTTGTGTGTAAGTGTGCGAGTGTGATATATTAAGTTAATGCTCTTATTGAGTAATATTAACAATATTGTGAACATAATAAAATATGTTCTCAATTAAACTCAAAAGAACAAAAACTTTTTATGGGTTAATTTTATTTTGTGTTAATTTTTTTACAAAATGACTTAAAGAAGTATTCCTAACGTTAAATTGTCGATTTTTATTTAAAATAAATAAACATATTGCTACATGACTATTTTTCATTAACTTGCATTACCTACCTGTATAATATATGTATAAAAATATACCAGATTTAAGTATACAATAAAAAAATTAACATGTCTAAATAAGTTTCGTTTTCGGTTTCGGCCGAAACTGACACCCGGACCGAAGGTTCGTTTTCGGTTTCGGTTTCGGTTGAAAATCCTGTTTCGGTCGGACACTAATTACGGGTCCTTTCTGAGTTGCGGCGGTATTTCACGCGGGGCAGCTGCTTATCGTCTGTCTGTCTGTTTAATCGATACACCAAGCGGAAGTTATTGCTGTCGTGTATAGGCTGGTGCTGCTAAATACCACCTAGTAGCTTAGTACTTAATCGAAAGGGGTAAAAAGTAGCTGACTGTTGACGCGAGCGTCAGGCTGCGGCAGTCGGTAGAGGTAGTTGAAGAATGAATAGGCTTTTGTTGAGCTAAGTCAGTTTGCTTTACTATCTTCTGCTGCATCATCACTTACCATTAGGTAGGATATTAGACACGCATCTGCTAAGGGTAGTTAAAAAAGAACAACACCTTTCATCATACTTTTTTAATAGAATAAGTGTGACAACCGAGTACACAGTCCACCTGATGGTAAGTGGATGCGGTTGCTCATAGACATACAACGTCGATTAAGAATCAAAATGCAGATGTGTAGCAATCAATAATGAAACCATGTAGACTTATTATTTTCACACCGGCTAGTGCCCGCCACAGAGTACGTGCTCACTGACACATCTTTTAAATTCTTACCGTTTTAATTTGATACGCGCGGCAATTGCGGAAGTGAGGTAACGGTTTCATACCAATACACCGTACTACAAGACGGACTAAAATATTTTTAATAAAATAAAACTAAAATATTATTATATATAAACCTTGGAGGTGGAACCTGATAAAAGAATAATTGAAATCGAAAATACAAAAAATTAAGTAAAAAAATATATATTTGCGTTTCATCTCAATAACATAATAGTAACGAAAAACTCAAATATACTTCTAATCACATTCTTAATCACATTTAAGTAAGTGGACTAGACTCACCACCAGCCGTTTCCGTATCCGTAGCCATTTCCGTATCCGTTGCCACTTTCGTATCCATTTCCGTTCCCGTATCCGTATCCATTTCCGTATCCGTTTCCATTTCCGTATCCGCTGTAGCCGGTGGATAAGGTAGGACCAGACACTACTCTGTTCACTGACACCACTTGAGGAACAGACACTACTCGTCGCACGTTCACAACTTGGGGAACGCTCACAACCCTAGGTACGTTGACAACTCTGTTCACGGATACAACTCGCGAAGTGGGAACGGAGTAGCTGATGGCTGGACCGGTAGAGTAACCGACGGATGGACCAGTTTCGTAGCTTACAGCATTACCGGAATAGCCGATGGCAGGAGAGGAGTAGCTGATTGCAGGAGAGGAGTAACCGATGTTAGGAGAGGAGTAGCCGATACCAGAAGAAGAGTAATCGCCGGAACTGGAGCCATACGACAAGCCTCCAGCGGAGTGCAAGCCATTGAGGAAACCGCGCTTCTCACGAACATTTCCAGCGGAAGCGCACACCGCCAAGCACAATACTGCGACCTATAACAAACAATATGTCTAGTTAAAACATTTACAACACAGTTCAAATATAATATCAATTTTTAAATTAACTATTACAGCCTATAAAAGTCCACGTCTGACTATAGTACAGCTTTTTTTTTATAGGATAAGGGTGACAAACGAGCACATAGTCCACCTGATGGTAAGTGGTTGCTGCGGCCCATAGACATCTACATCTATCCTCTATTACAAATCAAAATGTAGATGCGTTGTCACCCGTGAGGACTAAGATGGAATGCCTCATTTCCAGTAAAAAGGGCCTCCGGCCACCTGCACTCACCAAGCGAAACGGAGAGGTAAACCTCTACTCCACGCTGGTTTTCTGTGAGGTCGTGGTACCACCCCGGTTCGAGCCGACCCATCCGTGCGACAGCAAAAGCTGCCGCGTGGCTCTACCACTGTTCGTAAAAAGCTGCCATATTTTATAGGAATTGGGAGACAAACGAGCACACAGTCCACCTGATGGTAAGTGGATGCTGTGGCCCATAGACATCTACATTTATTCTTAATTGAAAATCAAAATGTAGATGCGTTGTCACCATACGAATCACAGCAGCATTAATTTGCTATTTTACGCTGGTATTCGACCCATTGGACCTATTCGTGCTACTACCATAATATAGCTGCAGCGTGACTCTACTACGTAAGCTTTTTTGGCAGGCGGGTTGGCAACCAAAGATTTTAACAATTTTGAGTTGTTGTCTGGAAGACGTTGCTACTCATTCCAGTACAGAATATATAATAGTATTCTCCTGTTTCAGTTTCCCTTAAGCTCCTCTTACGATATCAACAAGATGATGTAGAATAGTGGATATTCTTACCCCGCCACTTCACGGTGAATATAATATCAATGGTAACCATTAAATATCAAATAAATATTAAATAAATCCAAAAAGTAAAAAAATATATAATTGGGTTGAATGACATTAATCTGTTATATCCGTATGTAAAGATTATGCCTGTCAATTCACTTTATAAAAATTAACTGTTGTATGAATTACCAAGTTCAAAGCGATAGTTAAATGTTGTTACTGCATAGTAATAAAATAATTTAAACTTTTCTGAAATATTAAACTACTTCTGTCTGCACCTGATAACATATTACAACAGTAATTTCGGTTATATCAATTTCCTGACTCCGGGCTACTATTACGGATTTCTTGACAGAAAAATGCAACAATTGCTTTTAGCCTGACCCGGGTTCGAGCCTGGGACATCATGCTCAGTAGCAGCTACTAGAGCAAGGCAGTCTTTCACTTACACTAGGTACCAAGCTCGATTGCTAAATTGCTGAGTGAGCTAAGCAATTAATTTTTAAATAAGACAGGCCCAAAATGGATACTTACAAAGGATTTCATGGCGCTCTTAGGCGGTTGGTTTCACTGGAGAGAAGATGGCGAGTGATATATGGATAGTCTGCCATGCTACTGTATATATATATCTTATTAGGGCGATATTTCGTAACGCGTCCTCGTCGGCTGTGGTCATCTTTGATTCATTAATTAGGTTCCATGGCTAATTTATGGCTATTGACTGTAGTTTATTCTATACCGCGAACATTCGTCTCATAACTATTAGCATAATCGAAATTCGTTTTTTATTTTAATACGAAAAGATGGTTCCTTTGCCCTGTGAAATTCTGTTGACACACAATATGCCCACAGCAATTGTAAGTGCTAATTTACCAGGTGTTCGTAGGTGAAGGAAAACATCGTGAGGTACCTACACGTCAGAAGGTTATAATATTTCGAAAGAATGCGAAGTCTAACTGATGCATAACTCTCTTAAGAGGAACATATATTCTAATGCTGAGGATATATCATTGTAATTTCACATCAACACGCCTATTCATCCGTAATACTATATCACTGAATTGCAACTGCAATACGTCTTAACTAGACAGTTAATGCCATATTAATAATCAGAGCATGTCAACGCTTTCCCTTCCTGCTAAATAAAGTCTCTTACAGTCTACCGAAAGTCTACTGCTGAACATAGGCCTAGCATAGACTGCCTCATAGGGCAAATTGATCCCATAGTTGGAACGATTTGCAAGCGGGTGTGCAATCGCAGTTTTTAATATTTTAAGTTGATATCGAGAAGATGCTGCTGCCCATCTCCTTCCCTTCGACGCATCTTGAGACACCCATGGCATGATATGTGGGGGAGGATTTACTTACGGTGCCACTACATGGCTAGTATGTTTCAGCTTCTAGAGTCTTTTTAATAAATTCAAAAGTTTACATAATGATTTCTTAAATTTACGCGAACACTACACATTGAAGAAAACTACTTTTACGGATTTTATCGCGTTAAATTAACTTATTTTGCTTATTTTTATTAATTCCCGACGTTTCGAGTGCTTTCCAGCACCCATGGTCACGGGGGACTGAGGTGATTGACGTCCCGATGTCAGAGTTAATTCCGAGTACCTTCAGCTTTTTTAATTATTAATTTTGGTCCGATCTACGCAGAATGAACTTACTGTATCTTGAAGTCTTGCAGTGGTACGCTTGGGTTTAGTTTTAATTTTATTAATTACAGGATCCCAAGCAGGTGGTAGTACTCAGCCTCTATTGAATTAGGATGTTTTTTTAATTTCAATAGCCTCACGTATCATCCTTGGCAGGAATCGATGTTCTTTCGCGAGAATTTGTGGTTTATCAAATCTAATGTAATGGCGGGGGCCGTCTAGGATATGATCACAAACTGCAGACTTCCCAGAACGTTGGTGCTTCACGTCAGCTATGTGTTGTTGAAAGCCCTGCTTACTGCACCAGTAACTCCAAGGTTCTACAAGCGGTACGTAGACGATACTTTCACAATTTTACCATCAGACAAAGTAACTGCATTTTTAGAACATCTCAATTCCATAAACTCTAAAATTCAATTAACTATGGAGTTAGAGGAAAATAATTCTTTAGCTTTCCTAAATGTTTTAGTCATTCGAAATCCTAATAGGTCACACTGTGTATAGAAAAAAGACACATACAAACCGATATTTAAACGGTGAATCCCACCGTCATCCTTCACAGTTAGCTACCGTGGGCAAATCTTTGTTACAGAGAGCACGAGGAATCTGTGACAGCAAACACCTGGCCGTCGAGCTTCAGCACGTCAAGCAGGTTCTGCACGACAACAAGCTTCGGGTCCTACGCCTACGTCACAGTGACCGAGTGAAGCCGGCCACAGTCGAACGTGTGCCTGCTGTACTACCATATTTTAGAGGTGTCACAGGCAAGATTGGCTACATCTTGAAACGAGCTTCTATTAGAACATTCTTCAAGCCGCTGAAGAAGATTAGTCAGTTCTTACCATCCGTCAAGTGCATTATTCCTCTACAAGATGCAGGAGTGTACAAGCTTGATTGTGAATGTGGTCTCTCATATATAGTACAAACAAAACGATCAATAAAAACCCGCGTAAAAGAACACATAGCTGACGTGAAGCACCAACGTTCCGGGAAGTCTGCAGTTTGTGATCATATCCTAGACGGCCCCCGCCATTACATTAGATTTGATAAACCACAAATTCTCGCGAAAGAACATCGATTCCTGCCAAGGATGGTACGTGAGGCTATTGAAATAAAAAAAAAACATCCTAATTTCAATAAAGAGGGAGGCTGGGTATTACTACCTGCTAAAATTAAAACTAAACCCAAGCATACCACTGCAAGACTTCAAGATACAGTAAGTTCATTCTGTGTAGATCGGACCAAAATTAATAATTAAAAAAGCTGAAGGTACTCGGGATTAACTCTGACATCGGGACGTCAATCACCTCAGTCCCCCGTGACCATAGGTGCTGGAAAGCACCCGAAACGTCGGGAATTAATAAAAATAAGCAAAATAAGTTAATTAAACGCGATAAAATCCGTAAAAGTAGTTTTATTCAAAAGTTTAATTAAAAAGAAAAAAATGTGTCACTATTTATTTATAACTAGCTGACCTAAAAATGTCCTAAAAAATCTTTAAATTCATAATAAAAAAAATTGAGGGTCACTTATCGGGATAAAATCTGTCCTATCTCTCAAGTTGGACCAAACATAACCACACATTTGTGCAACATTGTGAAAATTTCATTCAAATCAGTTCAGTGGTTTATTAGTTTATCGCGGACAAACAATATGACACATAATTTTTATATATATAAAGATTAAAATATTGCATGGTCATTATTTAATAATGTGGTGGTGATAGGCCTGTAATTGGACAGATCGGAGCGGTTATCTTTTTAGGGATCGGGTGCACACAAGCTGTCTTCCATGAATTCGGGATAACGCATAGGGAGTAGGAGTACCGGAAAAGACGCGTTAAAACCGGTGCCAACTCTGGAGCATACGTCCTCAGTACAATTGGCGGGATTTCGTCACGCCCACTCGACTTGTGGATGTCCAAGGAGAGGGGTGCTTTGCGTACTGAGCACTATGTGAAGCGCACATTAGGCATAGAGCACTCACACTGCGGGATGGTCGGCTGTATGTTCCCCTCGTCACCAACAGTCGAGTTGGATGCAAAAAGGGAGCATAAAAGGTCGGTTTTCTCTTTTGCGACGTGGGCCAGTAAGTCATTTACCCTGTGCAGAGATGGTAGTGATGGCTTACAGAAATTCCCTTGGACAGCCTTGGTGAGAGACCAGAATCCACGGGCCCCCGTGGGTAGGATGCGAAGAAAGACCGCATTCCGTCCCAATCCGCCAAATTGTAATGCCAAACATGGCGGCAACCTGCAGAACGCAACCGCGAGTAGAGCGTGAGTGGCTCTACACTCCGGATCAGACAGTGGTCCGAAGAGCCGAGAGGGGCATCGGCGGAAACCTGATATTAGTTCGGATGAGAGGTCAGCAGAAGGTCCAACAGGGAAGGTGTATGATCCTCCACATCCGGAATCCGCGTAGGCGAAGTAACCAGTTGTGTCAGTCCATATGCCAAGGTAAAGTCGTAAATCGGTTAAACGTGATCCGAGCCATTTAGCGTGGTGGGCGTTAAAATCACCAAGTATCACAATCTTTACGGATGGGATCTGTTGTAGCAAGAAATCTGTAAGCATTTGGACGTGGTTGATGAATCGGTCTTTGTCAGCATTACCGCTGTGGGACCTATACAGGCACCCGTAGGCGCGGGGATTATCGTCGCTGTCTACGCGCATCCAAAGGATGGACAGGTACCTGCAAGACTGCCGAATCGTCGAGAACAGATATCCTCTCTGAGATATAGGCGTCTAGTTCAAAAAGAACAAGGCCGGCTTCGCCACCTCTAGATGGTAGTGAACGGCGTTAAGGTTCGAGTGAAGTCCCCTGATGTTGCAGAAGGCTACGGATAGCTCGGCAGGGGTTGCCATGGTTTTATCGTTCTATTTGCCCCGTGCAGTGTTAGTAGAGAGCGGGATTTTGACCCCCCCCCCCCCCCAGAATACGCGGGGCGGCCTGAGCCCCCACGCTCACCGTCGCTGTTGCCGCTTAACAGTGGATGCTCAGTGAGGGATTCTCCATTACCAGGGGTGCTGGTATCCTCCTGTGGTGTTCCGTTCTTTTTAAATTCCGCTACCATGTTAAGGGGGGTAGGGGTGAGGGGGTTGGGCCTCCGGCCATCTGCACTAACCAAGCGAAACGCAGATCATAGCTTCTACTTTACGTTGGTATTCTGTGAGGTCGCGGTACTGCTCCGATTCAAGCCGGCCCATCCATGCTATAGCAGAAGCTGTAGCGTGTCTCTACTACCACTGTTAAAATAATAGAATAATTTCACATTTTGAAGGGAATAAATAGGGAATTTCATTTTTCTAAACACTGTGTGCAACGTCTTTTAAGATTTACTTTCTTTCTCTTCTTTTTTACTAGCCTGAAAAAGGACGCCCCTATAAAAGGCCCACACTTGCGCCTAAAATAATGTTGTTGGCTGCAAACAGTGAACTTTGCGTTTCCTGGTTGGAAATGACTTTAGATATATAACATATACGACGATATGTAACGTATATTACCGTGTTGTGTCGGTTTGAGAATATCTATTACACCATATCATCTCGTGGATGTCGTAAGAGGTGACATAGAGTAACAAATGTGGAGATGGGCAGCAGCGTCTTCATGATAACAGCTAAAAATAAAAACTGCGGTTGCCAATTCGCTTGTCAAGCGTGGCAACTATGACAAATATGAATTTTATTATTTTTATTCAGTATTGATTATTACATAATACTTATTGAAAGCATTTTTTATTTACCACTGGTTCGGAAAATACCTCTGTCCTGGGAAGAACCAGCACGAAACCCAGGGGGACTTTTTTAATCATAATTTCACTTAACACTAATTTTGTTTAAACAAATTTAAATGTTTTTTTCATAGAACCAGCATGGTGGCGATCACCTTATTCCGAGGGGTTCTTTTCATTGTGTATCATTCATATCATGATACATATGATACATCGTTACATATTTCATGATATTGTAATAACCCTTTATGTACAGTTTTTTTTTTAAATAAAACTTTAAACTTGTTTATTGACAAATTTTTAATATGTTCTGGAATTTTATTGTAAAAGCGTATACATTGCCCCATAAATGAATTACTAATTCTGTGGAGTCTAGTAACTGGCATTACAAGCTTATGTTTGTTCCTAGCGTTTAAGGCATGAACATCCTTATTCTTAATAAAGCTATTTATGTTTTTATGTACATACATTACATTTCTATACATTCTGTATACAATTCTATACAAATAAATAAAATTGAAGAGTCTGTTTGTAATGCTAAAATAACAGCTTTTTACTGAATGCATATGAATGTATATACGGTACGTATAACAAAAATACAATTTTTTAAATTTTTGTCTGTCTGTCTGACAGTCTGTCTGTCTGTCTGTTTGTTCCGGCTGGACCGATTTCGACGGGACTTTCACTGGCAGGTAGCTGATGTTCTAAGGAGTAACTTAGGCTACTTATATTTGAGAAAAAGTATTAGGGTTCTGAGCAATATAATTAAAACTCTAAATTACACGCGGGTGAAGTCGCGGGGAACAGCTAGTTCATAAATATATTGCGATGCCAAAGTTAATAAGTTTATTTCTTTAAATTTTTCTCTGAGGGACTTTTTACAATTTTGGTTATAAATCACCCGTACGGCTCTCTTTGTTTTTGTCTCTTTGTTTATGCCGTGTAGTGGCGGTCAAGAATATCCACTACCCCATATCCTCCCGTGGGTGTCGTAAAAGGCGACAAAGGGAAACAGGCGGGAGATGGGCAGCAGCATCTTCCTGATAATAGCCAAAATTACAATAAAAACTGCGGTTGCCAACCCGCTGGCCAAGCGTGGAAACTATGGCAAATACCCCCCAATGATCAAAACAACACACAGACGGCCCCCAGTCCCTGGCGGCCCCACTATTCCTGGCTACGGTGGCAACCATGGTAACGGCGGGGCAGGGGGTGCTAAGAATCTCCGGTGGAGGTTCGGTTGCCACCTACGACGACTCGACCTGGCAACATACAACGCACGCACCCTGAGGACTGACGAGAAGATTGTGGAGCTGGAAGAAGAGATAGACAAGTTGCGCTGGCATATTATAGGATTATCCGAAGTCCGAAGAGAGGGGGAGGACACGGTAATCCTCGAATCCGGCAACTTACTCTATCACCGGGAGGGCGACCATCTGTCCCAAGGAGGTGTCGGATTTATCGTCCACAAGTCTCTCGTTAACAACGTTGTAAAGATCGGGAGTGTGTCGACGAGGGTTGCGTACCTTATACTCAGAATCACCAAACGGTATTCGCTGAAGGTCATACAGGTTTACGCACCAACCTCGGCACACCCCGATGAGGAGGTGGAGGAAATGTATGAGGATATCTCTAGAGCCATGCATTCCTCCAAAACCCAATATACGGTGTTAATGGGAGACTTCAATGCAAAACTAGGCACAAGGGAGAACGGTGAGCTGAAAGTAGGTAAATTTGGAATAGGGCAACGGAACCCAAGGGGCCAGCAGCTGGCCGACTTTATGGAGAAAGAGGGACTCTTTATGATGAACTCTTTCTTCAAGAAGCGGCCCCACAGGAAGTGGACCTGGTCGAGCCCCGACGGTTCGACAAAAAATGAGATTGACTTCATTATGACGACCAGACGACAACTGTTCAGTGATGTCTCAGTGATCGCCAGGGTGAAAACCGGCAGCGATCACCGAATGGTGAGAGGCACACTGAACCTAAATGTTAAGTTGGAGAGGTCTCGTCTGATGAAGTCAACGCTTCGTCCCCTTCGTGCTCTAATCCAAAGTCCCGAAACCTTTCAGCTCGAGTTACAAAACCGTTTTCAGTGCCTAGAAGACTGCAATGAAGTGGACGATATGAATGACAAGCTCGTGGAAACTGTCCATGCGGTCGGAGCTAAGTTCTGCAAGACCCGCCGCAGAAGAACACAAAAACTCTGCGATCACACTCTTAATCTCATGGCTGTTAGACGGGAGATGAAGCTACATTCTTCAACAGATTTGACAGCATACAGGCAACTGAACAGACAGATCTCCAAATGCATGCGGCGGGACTTACGCAACTTCAATACAGCTCGTATTGAAGAAGCGATCGAGCGGAACCACGGCTCAAAGGCTTTGCTAGAGACCTGTCTGCCAGAAAGAGCCAACTGTCGAAGCTGAAGACCGAATGTGGCAGCATCGTTTCCGGGGCACCTGAGATTTTGAGTGAGATTGAGAGGTTCTATGGGCAGCTGTACACGTCATCGTTGGAGCCACACGCAAGTGTGAGTAACGATCCAAGACCGAGTCTTGTCCGACACTATTCCGAAGATATCCCGGACGTCAGTCTGAGCGAGATTAGAATGGCTCTCCAGCATCTTAAAAACGGCAAGGCCCCAGGCGAGGATGGAATTACAGCGGAGCTTCTGAAAGCGGGTGGAAGACCGGTACTTGAAGTCCTTCAGAAGCTCTTTAATTCCGTCCTCCATGGTGGCATTACACCGGAGGCGTGGAGCAGAAGTGCGGTGGTCTTGTTCTTCAAGAAAGGTGACAACGCTCTCTTGAAGAAATACAGATCGATTTTCCTTCTGAGCCGCGTCTACGTGCTGTTTTCGAGAGTCATTACGAATCGTCTCGCGCGCAGACTTGACGACTTCCAGCCTCCCGAACAAGCCGGTTTCCGAAAGGGCTTTAGCACCATAGACCACATACATACCCTACGGCAAATTGTACAGAAGTCCGAAGAGTACAATTTGCCACTATGTCTGGCGTATGTGGACTATGAGAAAGCCTTTGATTCCGTCGAAATTTGGGCGGGGCTGCAGTCCCTTCAGCGGTGCCAAGTTGACTGTCGGTATATCGAAGTGCTGAAGTGTTTGTACAGTAGAGCTACGATGGCTATCCGAGTACAGAACCAGAGAACGAAACCTATCCAGTTGCAGAGAGGTGAAAGACAGGGTGACGTTATATCCCCGAAACTCTTCACCGCTGCATTGGAAGACGTTTTCAAGCTTCTGGACTGGAAAGGATACGGAATCAACATCAATGGCGAGTACATCACTCACCTTCGATTTGCCGACGATATAGTCCTCATGGCAGAATCGCTGGAGGAACTAAGCACTATGCTCAATGACCTCAATAGTGTCTCCCAATGGATAGGTCTTAAGATGAACATGGACAAAACAAAGATTATGTTTAATGTCCATGTCACACCTATGCCGGTAGTTGTTGGGAGCACTAAGCTCGAAGTTGTTGACGAGTATGTTTACCTGGGACAAATAGTCCGACTAGGTAAGTCCAACTTCAACCGAGAGGTCAATCGACGGATTCAACTCGGCTGGGCAGCGTTCGGGAAGCTACGACACATCTTCTCGTCAGAAATACCTCAAAACCTTAAAACAAAATTGTACAACCAGTGCGTGTTGCCAGTGATGACTTACGGAACTGAGACGTGGTCCTTCACTGCTGGCCGTATGAGGAAGCTCAAGGTCGCTCAGAGAGCTATGGAGAGGGCTATGCTCAGAGTTTCTCTGCGTGATAAACTTAGGAATGAGGATATCCGCAGTAGAACCAGAGTAACCGACATAGCCCAACGGATTAGTAAGCTGAAGTGGTAGTGGGCCGGCCATATAGCTCGAAGAACCGACAACCGATGGGGAAGAAAGGTTCTCGAGTGGCAGCCTCGTACCGGTAGGCGAAGTGTAGGGCGTCCCCCCACAAGATGGAGTGACGACCTGGTAAGACATGCAGGAAGTCGATGGATGCAGGTGGCTCGGGACCGTGCTTTGTGGCATTCCTTGGGGGGGCCTATGTTCAGCAGTGGACTTGTGAAGGGCTGTAATGATGATGATGATGATGACGGCTCTCTTTTGCAAAAAAAATATAGCTTCAATATTAGTCGCATTACCCCATAGCAAAATTCTATAAGACATTACGCTATGAAAGTAAGTAAAATACACCAATCTAGCTGTCTCAACATCTGTGAGGCTTCTAATCTTTCTTACAGCATATGCTGCAGAACTAAGCCTGCTTGTTAATTTAGGTAAATGGGGGCCCGATTGAAGTTTCGCGTCAATAGTCATACCAAGAAAAACAGTGGTATCCACAAGACTCAACTCCTCCCCATTTAAGAGCACATTGGTTTCCGAATGTTTTACATTAGGTATTGTAAATTTAATACATTTTGTCTTACTGCCGTTTAAGAGCAAATTGTTGGCGTTAAACCAATGTACTAATTTCAATAGAGCATTATTTACATTGTCATAATTAATTGATTGTCGTTCGAGTTTGAAACTTAAAGAGGTATCGTCAGGAAAAATACTATATCGTGATGGTCCCCTACAAGATAAGATAAGTCATTAATATAGATTAAGAACAGGAATGGGCCAAGAATCGATCCCTGAGGAACGCCCATTGATACTACCGATCCGGACTGAGACAATCAATGTTCAGCAGTCGACTTTTATAGGCTATAACGGTAACGGTATAATGTATACGCTAGTCATAGATTACCCCCTAAACGCTAGTGCATGTTCCAAAATGTTGAATATGGTTTCGGCTCAGTTTTGGCGTCACTTGAGTTAAGTTGAGTTGTACGACATTACGTGGGGTACGCTGAAAGTTTTGCGTAATTCATAAAAAAACACAATTTATATGTAAACTAACATATTTATTACTTTTCATTAGTAGTATTCCTCATTAAATATTTTTCCATTCGTTCAAACCGATTTTGAAAACATAAGGACCATTGGTCTGAGGGCATGCTTTTCAGGTGCTGGTTGAAAGCTGTCACGGCCTCTTCTCGTTCAACAAATGTGAAAACTATCATAAAGTAGTTGATTTTTTGGGAAATTAAAAAATTGCATGGTGAGAGATCTGGACTATGTGCGGGATGGGTCACGAGCTCCACCTTTTCAAAAGCCAAAAATAATTTTACCTTGTTCACGCTATGCGCCGAAGCATTGTCATGGTCATGTCATAGAGCCATGTCGACTTTCTTGTGGAATCGATAACCACCAGCGATTTTTCCGGAACGATACGATTTATTAACTTTCAAGAAAAGAGCTTACACCTTTCTAAAAGGCCGGCAACGCATCTGCAATTCCCCTGGTGTTGTGGTATTTCATGGGCGGCGGTAGTCACTTACCATCAGGTGAGCTGCATGCTCGTTTTCCCCCTCTTCTATAAAAAAATAGGGTTCGAATTCTAGGTAATTTTTCCCTAACTTTTTCAAAAGACACTAGGCAAATAAGTAGTGGTATAACACTCAGCATTAACAGACTTTTACACATCAACTGGGATCGTGCAGACAGGTCCCTTTTGGGGGAAAAAATGCAACAATTTTTTTGCCCAAGCTTCTTCTCTGTCTCAATTTTATCAGTTTGCTAGCACCTTCGTGCACCCCTACAAAAGAATGTTGCCTTCTTTTTGGAATGTAAAAATATAGAAGTGTGAGTGAATTTTTTAAATCTTTTCGCGTTAATTCCATTTTAGCTACTGTAGTGTTTGCACAAATACACAAACATACATTTATATATAAGTCACTGTCTCGAGCGCACCGCGTCAGTTACACGAGAGCCTCGGGCGAGAGTGGACGTGTTTAGTTAAGTGCCTGCCGAGCCTGTGTTACACTACAGTGATTAGAGAAGATAGCAGACAATACAAGTGGCGCCGAGGAAAAAGCGCTTTCAGGGCATATATGTCTTACAAAAAATCGTGGACACTTCAGGACTTCTGTAAATTGCATAGTAGGTAACTAGTAATACTGTAAATGTGCATTATAGGTATTGAATTCACCTAAAGCCTAAATGGCACAGCAATGGAAGTAGTCGGTATAACAAATAAACCGAAAGAGAAGGGAGAGTGTTATGGAACATATTACTATCATGAAATTGAGTTTGGGTACCAAGATACCAACCATTAAATTGGTGTTGGGTACTAAGATACCAACCATTAAATTGAGTTTGGGTACTAAGATACCATCATTAAATTGAGTTGGATACTAAGATACCATCATTAAATTGAGTTGGGTACTAAGATACCATCATTAAATTGAGTCGGGTACTAAGATATTATCATTAAATTGAGTTGTGTACTAAGATACCATCATTAAATTGAGTTGAGTACTAAGATATCATCATTAAATTGAGTTGGGTATTAAGATACCACCATTAAATTGGAAGTTGGGTATTAAGATACCACCATTAAATTGGAAGTTGGGTATTAAAATACCACCATTAAATTGGAAGTTGGGTATTAAGATACCACCATTAAATTGGAAATTGGGTATTAAGATCCCACCATTAAATTGGACTTTGGGTACTAAGTTACCACCATTAAATTGGACTTTGGGTACTAAGTTACCACCGTTAAATTGGACTTTGGGGACTAAGTTACCACCATTAAATTGGACTTCGGGTACTAAGTTACTACCATTAAATTTGACTTTGGGTACTAAGTTACTACCATTAAATTGGACTTTGGGTCCTAAGTTACTACCATTAAATTGGACTTTAGGTATTATAATACCAGCATTAAATTGGAAATAAAAATATAAGAAACTGTTTCAGTTTGCCCCTATAATAATAATAATAATGATACCGTTATCAGCTTTAATGTGATAGCACATCTATGGCTATAAGGTGTGAAAAATGGAAAAGGTCTCTACTAATCTATCTGGACGCAGCTGAAGTTATATCAGCACTCAATAAAGGAGCTACGCTGTTGCATTTTGGTGGCTCTGGGTTACAAAAGATATTCTACAATTTACCGGGTGCCAATGTCGAATCATCAGAAACCGTTGATGTATTTAAAGTAGCCATAAAAAAACTCGACGAATATTTTCAACCTAAACGGAGCAAAGTTTATGAGCGGCATGTTTTTCGATTCCTAAAACAGGAAAAAGAAGAAAACAGGAGAAAAATTTGAGAAGTTTTTGATAAGATTGCGTCAACAGGCCGAAAAATGTGCATTCGAAAAGCAAGATGATCATCTCATAGATCAAATTGCGGAAAAGTGTAATTCGAAATTGCGCAAGAACCTTATATCTTACAAAACGTGGGAAGAGTTAAAAAGCAAAAAAGTATATGCTTTTAATCAAATGTAAAGACCAGACAAGACATTATTAGCATATGGTAGTAACTCTCCTTGGCAATAGAGGGTTCATTTGAAACTATACTCGAAATCGATGGACGAAAGGAACATACAACCATTTACGTGATTTCGGGGGGTACTAGAGACCTGTTGGGTAAGAACACAGCAGTCCGTCTGGGTGTCTTAAAACTTGGTATCGGGATAAATCAAATGCAGAGTACCGATCCCATTAAAGAGCAGGTTGCAATCAAAATTAAGGAATCACTAAATAATTGAAGAAGTGCAAGGCCCGTCTAAATGGGTCTCACCAATGTTCCAATCATGAAAGAAAATGGTGAATTACGTTTGTGCGTAGATATGAGATGTACGAACGCCGCTATATTGCGAGAAAACCACCCCCTGCTTCTATGGACCATATTTGCCTAAAATGAAGAAAGCTAAATATTTTAAAAAATTAGACATAAAAAAATGCCTTCCATCAAGTGGAAATTCACTCTGAATCCAGACACATAACGACTTTTATAACACCCAAAAGATTATATAGATATAAAAGAATAATGCTTGGAATTACCTGTGCTTCCGAGATTTTTCAGAAGATCATTGAAAGGATGCTGATAAACTGTGAAGGGGTCGTCAATTTTATTGATGATATCCTGGTATTCGGGAACAGTGAAGAAGAACATGACGCATGACTAAAGAAAGTTCTACAGGTACTTAGTAAAAACAACGCCGTGCTGAATAGCAATAAATGCATATATAAAACGCAGGATGTAAATTTTCTGGGACACAGGCTTACACATGAAGGAGTAAACCCTTCAACAAGTACGTTGAGAGCATTATGAAATTTAGGGTCCCAAAGACCATAGAAGAGCTCCAAAGTTTTTTAGGACTCGTAAACTACATAAACAAATGGATACCTAACTTGGTCACCATGACAGAACTTCTGAAGCACCTGCTAAGACAGAAGATGAGCAAAAAGAAGAGCTTGGAAAAACAATGGTCTGGGGAACAAGATAAAGCATTCCAAAAAACTCAAACAGATGTTCACGGAAATACAGATTTTAGGGTATTATGACGTTGTCCTCGTAGCGGCGATAGGCGGCGGCGACCTCTCGCGTCCGGCCCTGGTCGAAGCCATGGTCCGGAGCGAGACGGAATGGGATGCCGTCACCACCTTCTGCGAAGCAGTGATGCTAGCGAAGGAGGTGGCGGAGCGGGAGAAGGAAAGAGCAACAGCTTTCCTTCCCGGCCGCCGCGGGAGACGCCCCGGGCGTCGGGGGCTACGTCGTGGCCCCCGGCCACCGTAGGCGCGGGCCTGTGGACGGCGAGCAATGGGTAGCTCGCCGTCCGTCCGTCTAACGACGACAGGCCGTGTCGACGGCGCGTTTTGTTCCACGCGCGCCTCAAAGAGCTGTCAGCAGCGTGAAGGGGCCCGCAAGGGCCGACGCCTGCCGGGGCTGCGGGCTGTTCGAAAGAGATACCGCGGCTCCGGAACGTAAGGGCACTGAAGGAACACGGATGGTTTTTAGTCAGTAAAAGTCTGACACTCCCTTCCGCTCCACCCACAGCGAAAGGCGTCATTAGATGATTTTCCATCCGCAAAAAAAAAAAAAAAAAAAAAAGGGTATTATGACGTCAGAGATGCAAGACAGGTGATAGCAGATGCTAGCCCTGTCGGACTTGGTGCTGTACTTGTACAAAATGATACAAATGTCCCTAGAATTATTGCCTATGGTAATTGAACTTTGACAGACTGTGAGCGCAGGTATAGCTAAACGGAAAAAGAGGCACTAGCATTAGTTTGGGGGGGTCGAACATTAATATTTTTTTTATTTGGAAGGCCTTTGGTTTAGTCACTGACCACAAGCCGCTAGAGATATTGTTCGGGTCTAAGTCAAAAACCATGTGCGAGGATTGGACGATGGGTACTGAGGCTACAGTCTTATTCATTTAAGGTTGTATACAAGCCAGGAAAACAAATATAGCTGATCCCTTGTTACGATTATGTAACTATCCTGATAACCCACCAAAAGGAAAAGACCAGCATGTATACCAAATAGTGGAAAATTCTAGACCAGTTGTTATACCAATGAGTACCATTGTAGCATATTCAGAAAAAGACCAAGAGATTTACAAAGTGAAAAAAGGTGTCTATCACAACGACTGGGACGATTCAATTAAGAGTTACAAATTTTTTGAAAACGAGGTGTTTCGACGATAGCATTCTACTTCGTGGAAATAAAATTGTAATACCACAGCAACTCTTCAAGAGTGTATTAGATGCTGTATAGGAGGGTCATCCAGGTATCGTAGCGATGAAGGGATGCTTGAGATCAAAGGTATAGTGACCCCGTATCGATAAAGACGTAGAAGAATTAGTAAAGGCCTGTAAAGTTTGTACGTTAGTGAGTTTGCCAAACCCACCTGCACCAATGAAGAGACGAGAGTTGCTTGCAGCTCCATGGATAGATGTCACAATGGATCTAATGGGACCATTGCCAAGTAATGAGTATCTGTTAGTAGTGGTCGACTACTATAGTCGATACAAAGAAGTAAAAAATTACAAAAACATCACAAGCTTACAGATTATTAAAATGGTAAAAGAAATGTTCAGTAGACTTGGTTATCCTATTTCTATCACCGCAGACAATGGCAAGCAGTTCGTTAGTGAAGAGTTTCGATCTTTCTACAAAGAATGTAACATTAAGTTATTTAGTACTGTACCATATTGGCCTCAAATGATCGGCGAAGTTGAAAGACAAAACAGAGATATTTTGTAACGTCTTCGTATCAGCCAGATCGAGAGGAAGGATTTAAAAGAATGTTTGTGGGAGTATCTTCTAATGTATAACAGCACCCCTCCTTACAGTTACCGGGAGGTTATCGTCTGAACTGTTTTTTCAACGAAAAAGTAGGGATAAAATTCCATCAATAGGTGAAATAAATTACAGACAATCATTTAGATTCAGATATCAGGGATAGAGACAAAATACAAAAAAAAATCTTGATAAGAAAGAAATGTAGTGTTTGCACAAATACACAAACATACATTTATATATAAGTCACTGTCTCGAGCGCACCGCGTCAGTTACACGAGAGCCTCGGGCGAGAGTGGACGTGTTTAGTTAAGTGCGTGCCGAGCCTGTGTTACACTGCAGTGATTAGAGAAGATAGCAGACAATACAGCTACGATGACGAACTTCAAATTATAATAAAAAATAATTGACACGAGACTTCCGTCAAAAATATTTTAATTAGTATATGAGTTTCTTATGTTTGAAAAAATATAACATTCGAAATTCAAACATTCAAGAGCGTCAGGAACGCAGAATCTTTAGTGTGCCCTATGTATTATCAAATTTTAGGGATTTTGTTTGGAACTATACCGCCGGCGAATTTCTGCTCATGTATTAAAATTAAATGTTGGTTGGAAAAGATGAAAGTTCTCCGATCATGATATAACCAAGTTGCTGTTCGCTTAGGCGTCTATTATTTATAAGACTTATCATTAGCTTATCAGGGGTCTCGAGGTCCCGGCTCGGGCCAAAATCACTAATTGGGTTTTTTCTGACAAGAAATTCTCAGTAGAAGCCCGGAGTCAGGAAGCTGGCGGTGTTTTGCCCCTGTGCTGTGAAAATCACCTAAAGCTGTTGGTACTATGCCTGGTCTCTCTCCCATCGGAATACGAGAGTGCATCTGTGTTTGCGCATACATTCGGAGACTATAATCTCGACCTGCGCATATGGATAGTCCCCGTTTCCGTTGAGACTGTCCGCCGTGACCGAAATTCGGTCTGGAGTACATTATTGTATATAAAGTGGCAGATTAAGCCAGTCATCGACTGCACCTTTACTAAGTCTTTAAAAATTGTTTAAAAATGCCTATATTTGACGAAAGATTAATTTAAACGTCATGTTAAAAGTTAAGTAATGTAACAGCTTGTGTACATGTGACCAGGTTGCTGTCATAACAACAGGATGACGTGGCAGGTATTGATCAGCGATGTCCCAATGCGTGTTGGTGGACTTTAAATATCAGTGAAGTATTTGTATTTAGGTACTACGGAATTTTAAGCGTGAACATCAACGCTGCAGCTATATTATACTTGCTGCACGAATGAGTCGGCTCGACTGGGGAACGACCATGCTCTCACCAGCGTAAAAGAACAGTTTTCAACAGTGGTAAAGCCAGGCGGCAGCTTTTGCTGTCGCATGGATGGGCCGGCTTGAACCGGGGTGGTACCACGACCTCACAGAATACCAGCGTGAAGTAGAGGTTTACCTCTGCGTTTCGCTTGGTGAGTGCAGGTGGCCGGAGGCCCTTTTTACTGGAAATGAGGCATTCCATCCTAGTCCTCACGGGTGAAAACGCATCTGCATTTTGATCTGTAACAGAGGATAGATGTAGATGTCTATGGGCCGCTGCAACCAGTTACCATCAGGTGGACTGTGTGCACGTTTTTCACCCTTAAAAAAAAGTTCAATGCTGCTGTGTTTCGTGTGGTGAGTGTAGAGAACCGGAGACCCGTCTTAGTCCCCAGGGGTGACAACACATCTGCATTTTATTCTTAATCGAGGCTAGATGTAGATGTCTATTGGTCACGGCAACCACTAACCATCAGGTGATTTATGTGCTCGTTGTCAGCCTTTTTAAAAAGATCAAAAATAACGATATTTTAAACAATATCTTTGAAACAATTTGGAAAATAATCAGTTAAAAATTTGTAATATTTTTTTTAAATTAAGACTAGGACATAATTAGCATGCAAAGTATCGTTTAGCTAGTTACGTGAAGACACTGATCATATATGTTAATTTAACTCGACCCACCCATGAACCTTGTTCTTTTAATACATCCAAACGCAGTAAACAGACCTCTGATTCAACCTGAATCCTTAAACTAAACAATTGTAAAGGGCAAATTGGACTGTTGTGTTTATTACGTCAATATATTTTTATATTTATTGTTTTACTTTGAGCAATTTTATGAGTTTCGCCTTCGTGTCGAGAGGCTCCAGTTTGTGCATAACTACTGTTACACACCTTTTTTTAAAACTTGTTTATTTTAAGGTCAATCAGCATTGACATAGTTATGATAGAGTTTTGATAGCTCACGGGTTAAAATTGAGTGACTTCGTTGTAAAAAGTTATTATAATTTAATCATGCTTTTAAATAACACATAATTTGACTGTTAATTACTTTTTCTATCTATAATTCGACTAGATTTATTATCAGTATACTAATTATTTTTTCTAAAAAGACGTTACCCTTTCATTAGGAGTTTCTCCGGTATCGTGGTGGCAGTTTACCTACATAAATTCCACAAGGACAAACATCCAGACTCGGAACAATTAAACTTGTAAGCCATACCTATAACTACTTGTTCCGTGCGGGATTCGAATCCGCGGTTCTCAGCGTAGCTCATTGCTAAGCCACTGCGCCACAGTGTCGTCATATAATTTAAATTAATTGAGATATAAGCGAAATGTATACAGATTAACTATAGTAATTGGTTTGTTTCCTCTGAACGACTCTTTTTCTCGAATCTGGACTAGTCGTGTAGTAAAGGTGTCACCAAATAGTTCAAGTGTGGGATCCCTGTACTCTATAATCTGTCGCGGACCGTTTGCAAGATGACGACTAGCAACCGAGATTTAATGTCAGTTAACAAATAAAACAAAAAGAAATGAGAATATTTTTTAAATTAAGGATGCATCTAATTAAAAATAACAAAGTAAGTACCCAATATTAAGGCGAAAAATGGCATTTTTGATTTAAATAATCTGTCTGAAGTCTGAAGTTGGTGCAAGCTATTGTCGTTAAATCTTGGAGACAAGACGAGATTGAAAATTATTATTAATGAAGTTCATCTTGGAAAACGCTGCTTCACAAATATAATATGTTGATGATATAAACATTGTACAAAGTTTCAAAGCCTTTTTAGCTCTGGTTATTTATACCACACACTAATTTTATCCAAAATTGTAATGTTGGTAAAGAACTTCCGAATTTTTGCGTTTTAAAACGGAAGAAAATTGAATTAGCACAAAAATTTAATATCAATATTCTTAGATTCTTCTGGGGCCGTATAAAATAGGTCAGCGGTCGGGATGCGGACCGCGGTCCGCCATTTGGTGACCCCTGACTAGTATTTCATGCCAACACGCCGTCAGAAACTTTACAAGGCGCAGGTTCAGCTTCACATGTAAAAATGTTCCCATCTCTGGGCTGGAGATCCCCAGTGCCAACTCCTTCCATTTGACAGCATCCAGCGCAGATCGGTTTGAATCGTCGGCGACGAAGCCCTTTCTAATCGGCTCGCGTATCCACCAAAAATGTTGACAAAATTTATGTTTTCAACTGTTTCCAACAAGCGTCTCCACCGAGGGAACAAATGTTTGCAACAAGCGTATTCCTTTGATGTTGCCGCCGAAAATGGAAACACGGTTCTCGACATTGTTTCAAGTTTTGTTACCAACTGTTGTGTTGGCAACAAAACTTTGGTGGAGACGCGGCTTTACCTAGTTTGAAGAGCACCTCCCGCCCTCCCTCAATTGCGTGCACTATCCCCGTCACCACTAACACGCTAAGTGAATAATCTTAGCGGTAACCCGCCGCCGAGTCTACTTCACCTGATGATGCGGAAACACGTGATTTTATTTTTTTACGCGGATCTTAGCCAAATAATAATTATTAAGGTCTAAAAATGTTAAAACTTATATTAAAATGTATTTTTAATTTTTTTCTTCTAAGTAACGCCTGATTCTATTAATTTTATTGTGGCTGCAGTACGAATGGGTCCATAGCCCTGGATCTGATCTGAATCTCTACCAGTATATTTTATCATTGATCTTAATATTTCACTACTAGGTATGGACCTCTCCCATAAGAAGGATTTGCATCACAGTACCAGCCATCCTGTACCTTTAATGCTGCTCACCATCACCGGTGTTGCCATATTACATCTGGCATATACGAAATAGCATAATAACATCAATCGATACGGCCATGAGATCTAACTGACCTTTTCTGTAGTCGCCTCCCGTCAATGGGACGAAATGTGGTGTTAGATATTCTATAATGTGGTCCCGATATTTTTTGGGATGAGTATATTTTCTCATGTATTTTGTAATTAAAAATGTACTTAATTTTATTTTATTAATTACAAGATTCCAATCAGAAAGTATAGAGCCTCCTTCTCTACTGAAATTAGGATATTTTTAATTCAATAACCTCACGTTTAATCCTTGTTAGGAATCGATGTTTTTCGCAAGGATTTGTGATCTTTCAAATCTTATGTAATGGCCATCTAAAACATGAACACAGACTGTAGACTTTGGGAAAATACTCCGGTTTCTAGGCGGCCCACGACATTACATCAGATTTGATAGACCACAAATGTTGAAAAATGGGTGTATATATGTAAGCGCGTCCATGTGTGTGTTATTGCATACATACATAGAGATTTATTGATAATATTATTAATTCCAAGCTAATATCGTACGATGCGTCGCATTTGCATAATGATTCATTTATTCAATTGGTTGAACATCTTTTTAAATAAAATATGAGAAAGATTACTAAACGAATTTACAAAGATTCTCTATGTTTACCTGGTCTCTAGGTTTTAGTCTCTATGGGCACAACGAACTTGCAAGTGCAAGTTACAAAAGAGAACAGCTAATAGTGTAGTCAGACCGAATGACGAATGTCTCACGTCAGTTTTTTGTGATTAGAATCCAGCAGTTATTAAAACTGCGGTTTGTATATGAATCTTTATGCTTTAAGACAATAAAACTGCGAGTTTAAATCTAACAAGTAGTGATTGCAGTTCTCTGTAAAATATTTTTAAAAATATCAGCAGCTTTGAGAATCGTCAAAATGTATCGAATAGTTCAAACTGTGAATGTCAATGAATTCATAATGTTGGCTAATATTATAATTCGACTAATGATTAATGGATGCCGCGCGACAGATTCGGCGGCGGATGGGGCGAGGTCGTTTAGAACACAAAGTATCATGGTTACAGTGGCCGTCCCGAGAAGTAAAGATAAACATGATTTTGACTTTTTAATATAGATTATAAATAATACTTATTGAAAGTCGTGATTACGCGTAGAGCTACAATACAGCTATGTTATGGTTGTGGTACGAATGGCTCAGCTCGCCCGGGATGGGACCACGTTCTCACAGAATAGCAGTGTAAAATAGAAGTCTAATGCTGCTTTGTTTCGTACGGTGAGTGTAGAGAATCGGTAACAACGCATTTTGATTCTTACTCGAGGATGAATGTAGATGTCTATGGGACACAGCATCCACTTACCATCAGGTGGCCGAGTGCTCGTTGCATTCTATAAAAAAATCTTATATTTAATTTGCCACTGGTTTATATAATACCTCTGTCCTGGGAAAGGACCAGCAAGAAGAATTCTTTTTTCGAGCTGTGAGTGAATTGCCAAGCCGACGGCAATATTTTCATGGTGCAAGATATTATTTATGAGTCAGATTATGCTGAGTTCTCACGCTCTACTTTACGTACTCTGTTTCTGGTAAATTTCACATTAAATTAAAAAAGTAGAAGTTTCACAAGATGCGGCCTATTACTTCGCATGGCCCCCTCTCAATTATGAGACGGTAGTGGAAATAGGCGCAGGTAGGATTATTTTTAGAAAGGTGTCGTCTTCATCTTTGAATAATAACTAACAAGATATAATATATAACGACGTATACTATATACACCTAATTTTTTTTACTTATTATAAGCCAGTGCTTGACCACAATCCCACCTGGTGTTAAGTGCTGATGCAGCCTTAGACGGTAAATGGCAGTCTTATCGTAACAAAAGCCTATTCACTCTTGCCTTGAAGACACCCAGTTTGTATTTGGACGGAAAGATGGACGCCGGCAAATTATTCCACTTCTTTGCTGTACGCATTACAAAAGACGAAGCAAACCGTTTGGTTCTAATGCCATAATGCGTAATTACAGACAGATTTATAAAATTGACGGATAAGTAAGCTGAAGTGGTAATGGGCCCACCATATAACTCGAAGAACCGATAACCGACAAGGAAGATTCTCAAGTGGCAGTCTATTAACGAAAAGCAAAGTGTAGGGTGAGCCTCTGCTTAATGGAGTGAAGACCTGGTTAGAGATGTCTATGGATGGTGGTAGCTCAAGATCGTGGTACATAAGGTTATTTTAAATACTGCTTCATTGGTAAAGTGGTCGCAAACGCGACTGATAATCATGAGGTTCTTGGTTCGAGTCCCGGGTCAGGCCAAAAAAATAAGTTATTGAGTTTCTTGCCAAGAAAAATCAGTAGCAGCCCGGATTCAGGAAGTTGGCGGTGCGTGGTTCTTCCTGGTCGAGCCGAGCCATTCGTGCTACAACTATAATATTATAGCTGCAGCGTGCTCCTACCACATAAGTAAGAACATTAACCAAATACATACATAGTTTTTCGCGTATTTTTTTTTATAGGAATAGGGTGACAAACGAGCACACAGTCCACCTGATGGTAAGTGGTTGCTGCGGCCCATAGACATCTACATCTATCTTCTATTACAAATCAAAATGCAGATGCGTTGTCACCCGTGAGGACTAAGATAGAATGCCTCGTTTCCAGTAAAAAGGGCCCCCGGCCACCTGCACTCATCGAGCGAAACGCAGAGGTAAACCTCTACTTCACGCTGGTATTCTGTGAGGTCGTGGTACCACCCCGGTTCGAGCCGGCCCATCCGTGCAACAGCAAAAACTGCCGCGTGGCTCTACCACTGTCAATACTGTTATGATTAGGTGATAAATTCTATCATAATATAGGCTATGAGCAAGAGAAAAATCTTTATACATAGCGTCCGTACGTAGTGTCAATTAAATTCATGCTTTTTATTATTATTTTTTTATTAAATTTCTTTATTAAAAAAATACAAACCTTTATTTTTAAGATGATTGAGCAAGTGGGTGAGTTTGTATATTTGGGATGTTTATTTAGCAGGGATGATAGATATGATAAGGATATAGAACGACGAGTGAACGCAGGAAATAGAGTGAATGGGGCTCTACACGCTATTATGAGGAGTCAGAATGTGTCAAATAAGGCACATATGGCAATTCATAATGCTGTGTTAGTCCCTACTTTAATGTATGGTAGTGAAAGTTGGGTCTGGCAGAACAAGCATGAGAGTAGAATAAATGCTGTAGAAATGCGGTCCTTAAGGAGTATGCTAGGGCTGAACCTGAATGACAGGGTGAGAAATAGTGTGATAAGAGAAAAGTGTGGCTTGCAAGATGACGTTGTGACAAAGATTAAGAAAGGAATGTTTCGGCGGTTTGGTCATGTAGAAAGAATGAACGAGGAACGAGTGACAAAGAAAATTTATGTTGCAGAAGTGAACGGCAGGGTCGGGAAGGGGCGCCCTAGACGAAGTTTTATCGACCAAATCGGCGATACATTAAAAATGGGGCAGATTAGGAGAACCTTTAACCGACGAGCGTGTATGCGTAGATACATGGATGTAAAGGAAGCGAGAGAGGTGTGTCAGGATCGCGCCAAATGGAAGTCCGTAGTCTCTGCCTACCCCTCTGGGTGACAGGCGTGAGTGTTTATGTTATGAGTCGTAACAGTGGTAGAGCCAGGCGGCAGCTTTTGCTGTCGCATGGATGGGCCGGCTCGAACCGGGGTGGTACCACGACCTCACAGAATACCAGCGTGAAGTAGAGGTTTACCTCTGCGTTTCGCTTGGTGAGTGCAGGTGGCCGGAGGCCCTTTTTACTGGAAATGAGGCATTCCATCCTAGTCCTCACGGGTGAAAACGCATCTGCATTTTGATCTGTAACAGAGGATAGATGTAGATGTCTATGGGCCGCAGCAACCACTTACCATCAGGTGGACTGTGTGCTCGTTTTTCACCCTTATCCTATAAAAAAAAATGTTATGTTATGTCATTTTTAAGACCTCTAAACAGGTTTACAATTGAACAATCTCGCAACGGTTTCAAAATCAGTCGGATATATTTAAGCCGTAGTTCGGAGGCTAAACTGTCGCCATAGATTTCATGGTTAACGATCGCTACTAACCTGGTTTTAATTCCCGCCCGCACCAACGAAATTGTTAATTGCAACTTTGATTATTGCGTGCTCGGTAGTTAGCAAATTTGCATGTCTCAGGAATAAAATATACCTAGTATATGTGAAGTCCGTTTACACTTGAGTAGTAAAAAGGACTGATTCGTCCTTAACCATTCCAGAAAACATGAGGGGAGGCCTGCGTCCAACAGTCATATATAGGCTGAAATTTTACTTTTATAAATTAAAATGTAAATAATTGGTAAATAACTTAAATTTTATGTGTGGTGGAGCCACGCTGCAGCTATTTTATGTTTGTAGCACAAATGGGTCAACTCGACCGGGGTAAGATTACGCTCTCACAGAATACCATCAGGTGGAATGTGTGTTCGTTTGTCACATTTATTCTATGAAAAAATATAAATTAACAAGTGTGTAACGTCTAATAGATTTTGAGAATTAAGGAAAATCAGTAAATATTTGCTTAACCTTTAAAATTAACGTGAAGGTTATTTGTTTGAATTATAATAAAAATGCATTTATTTATGAATTATTTCCAAATGACGTCGATATTTCTTTAAAAAATACCGGATTTTCCATAAAACCTTGATAATTACAAACTGATAGTATTGCCTAATACAAGGTCACAATTATATAATATTTTAACTGTGGGTTATAGTCAGTAAATGTCCTCACCAAATCTAGGTTTCAGGTTTAAAATAAAGCAATACACCTTTAACTCTTACTTAAATGTCTTAATATGTAGTGCAGTGTTTGTAATAACTATTGAGTCGTAAATGTCGTCGTTATTGCTAAAATTTAAAAATGTTTTTTGCAATGCGAGGCTAGTGCTGCTGCATCTAGTGCGTTGATCTGAGTGACACTGTCTATTTCGTAATTGAAATAGAATTAAAACTAGTGGCTAAACGAGTACCTAGGCCCCGTTCATTTCTCAATTATTTTTTGGCAAAGCTGACAACCCCGAACATCATTTGCACCGAATTTATCCCGCTTTCATATTTAAATTTAGTGGTGGGATGGGACCTAATATTCTGTATTTTTGATATACTTGCATGCGGTAATCGAAACTGCGGTGTAGCGCTCTTTACTCTCTTGGCAGCGCCGTAGGCAAAAACTTAACTGTGTTTTCTGGCATTCCTTGGTAGAGGTCTATGTTCAGCAGTGGTCATTTAAAGGGTTTTAATAATAATGACGATGTTACAACTAAATAATTTACTCTTAAAAAGAATATTATTTGTTGCTTTGAGCCTTTAACAGACCCATGATATTTATTTATTAAAACTTTTATGCATAAAAATCGTACATATGGCGGACATAACGCATTCTCTCCCAGTCAACCATTAGGCTAAGCAGAGATAAACATTTATGGAGTAGTGCAGCAAAAAATAAACCAATAATGAAAAAAAAAAATGAAGTATGGATAAACCAGAATATACATATACATATATAAAATATATTCTATACACGATATATCATACAAGTGTGCTTACATGTAATATAAATATATTAATACAAAAGCAACAAATTACATAAATATATACATAAATATAATAGACATAATATTATATATATATATATATATATATATATATATATATATATATATATATATATATATATATATACATACATATAATCACGCTTCTTTCCCGTAGGGGTAGGCAGAGGCCACTTCTTTCCACTTGCTACGATCCTTATATACTTGTTTCGCTTCGTCCACTTTCATTATTCCCTTCATACATGCTCTACGGTTTAGGGTACTCTTGACCTGGCCTTTTTTCAAGACGTCCCTGATTTGGTCTAGAAATGTCCGCCTAGGTCTACCCCTTCCAACACTTTCATTCACACTCGCCTTATACACTTTTTTCGTCAATCGTTCTTCATTCATTCTCTCGACATGACCAAACCATCTCAGCATACCTTTCTCAATTTTTGTCTCTACATCTTCTTTCAGATCAAAGGTCAAGGGATACTCATCCCAAATTACCTGTCCGGTAGTTGTGGTATGGTATACGGGTATGCGACCCCGGCTTCCCTGGCTATTACTGTCCTATCCCTTGCCCTCCTGGACGGTAATATCCTACATTTCCTATTTCCTACCCTAACTTACCTTACTCTTCCTTTTCACACCTATCCTTCCTCTTTTCCTATTCCTACCCTCCGCCAATCCAACGTCGGCCGCGCGGATGGATGCATGGCTAGGGGCGAGCCTAGTCGTTAGCGTGCCACACTGCCCTGGGACCGGGCGAGCCCAGAATTAGGATAGCCTTACCCTGGCATGCGGGGCTCTGCTGGGGGGGACAAACCTTTCCCTCGCTATTCGTGGGAACGCAATGGATAATGATAAAATATATATATATATATATATATATATATATATATATATATATATATATATGTGCCATGGGAAAAAGCGTTAATTCACACTTGCAATGCTTATATACGATATGTTAAAATATAGCAGTTTGGACATTTTTTAGAAATATAATATCCGGGTATACAGTTAGATGAGCTGCCTCGTTGACTTAGTGGTCGTAAGTTCGACTGCTGATCATGAAGTTTTGTGTTCGGATCCCGGACTGAACCCTACCAAGTTATTGATGTTTTCTATCAGGAAAGTCTCAATAACAGCCCGGAGTCAGGAAGTTGGTGGTGTTTCACCCCGTTGAAAGCACAAAAAGTGGAGAACGACGTCCTGCGCCTGATTTCCTCCGGTTTTATCGGTTCTCCGTCCCTTCGGAGAACCGACGTAAGGAAATAAAGAAAGCGCCTGTGCGTACAAACTCATGCACTACAGAAAGCTAGTCTCCGTGAAAACTGGCCGCAGTGACTGAAATTCGATATGGATGGCATTATAGTGGGATAGAGGATTTTTTTAAATTAAAATGACTAGTAGTACTTTACAGGCGATTACATTTACTTACATATTACGCACTTTGATATAACTGCCCTCTAACGGTGACTAATAAAACTACTTGGTAAAGATGGTATCGAAAAAGTGCCAATTTGTAACACAAGAGTATATTTATAAAATGTTATAAAATATCACGCGTATTTTTTAAAAAAAAAATATTGCTTTCATAAAACGTGAGAAAACTGTCACCCAATATCGTTGGTGTTGTATGGTTGATTATGCGAGGATGTGAAGATCTCATAGCGTCTGATAGATGGCGGTGTAAGCTTCTCATAAAGGTATAACATATCCTGGCATGCCGCTCATCCCGATGACTTTCGATTTCGACCGACACATGAACAACTGTAGCACCAGGGGAATTGCAAGTGTTTTGCCAGCCTTGTAACGTTTTTAATAATCTTTCTACTAAGCGTAGTATTCAATGTCAAAACCAAGCCCACTCCTACAAACTATGGAAGGTCAATGCTGTGGACTGTTAAGGGCTGTTAAGAAAGAACAAGATAAAAAATGTTTAGTTAAGAAACACAGTTAATGGACTAAAATATTTGTATAATTATGTCAATAAAACTTATTTTTTAAGTAAAAAAATATCGATACTAATTTTATTACAATGACTTTAAGTTTTAAAATGATTTTCGTTCCTAATTCAGAAAATCTCTTATTGAATAACTTGGGGATAAGACGGGGTTTCAGTGATCGGTACGTATCACAAACAAAAATACTTCAAAGGTGTTCTTAACTCTACCATTGAATCCCAAATGAATGAATCCCAAAATATCAGCCAAGCAGTCCTTAATGCCTCGGTATAAGTTTCTGCCTTTTCACACCTTATTAGAAAAAAAATTGTTCCTGGAAATAAATGATATCTTATATTTATTCTGGGTAACTCATATCATTAGGTTGGTTACAAAAAATGCATTTTTATTATGTTTTTGATCATAACATTATTACAGAGATGATTACATAATCACCAGACGCTGTAAAAAAAGTGTCATGTAATGAGTATTCAATTTTATATTTCTAAGTTTTGTTAACATTGTAGAGGCGACTTTTATAGAATAAGAGTGTCAAACGAGTACACAGTCCACAGTGATGGTGCGGATTGAAGTGGATGCTGTGGTCCATAGACATCTACATTTATCCTTAATTACGAATCAAAATGCATATGCGTTGTCTCCCCTGAGGACTGAGATGAAATGCCCCGTTTCCAGTAAAAAGGATCTCCGGTTCTCTACGCTCACCATACGAAACACAGCATTAACCTGCTATGTTACGCTGGGATTCTGTGAGAGCGTGGTCCTACCCCGGTTGAGCAGACCCATTCGTGTTACAAACACAATATCGTCGGCTTATTGCAAGAACTCATTAACTACAAAAAATCACCAAGTACAGTTTATAATACCACTTAACTCTTCTTGATAAGTTCTGTATTATGCAAAACTCATTTGTTTCTAGTATTTCAAATTTGGACAGTGTGACCTAGCTTTAAAGTTGATAATTACAATTTTGGTGAAGCTGGTTCTTAGAAAATCGGTAAAGTACAATAATAGTTTTTAATAAATTAAAGTAAAACAAAATAGAGCATTTTATTGTAATACAAAGGTCATTTATGTGACGTAATAACTTTTTAAGACACACGTTACGCACATCATTTAAGAACAGCATTTGGTTAAAAATCACTAGGTGCACATAGTTTAATGTGTGACAACGAGTGACAGTCACTATTTAAAGTTTTAGTTTAATCGAAATTACTTATTGCTTCTTAGCGATTCTTTTTTTTACGAGATATTATAATCAACCTATTCATTTTTATTCGTATTAAATATAGTTAATTACTTTTGATAGACTCCGGTAAACACTCCATGACTTTTAATCAATTTATGTTTTCGTACGCGCACACATACTATAAAGTCGTCTCGAAATACAGCGATGAATTACAATTATTTTGTCATAACCAAAATGAAACATATAATTTGCGTCTATTTTGTTATTGCAGATCCTATTCAATGACACAGAGACAATTTTTATACGTGGTAGAGCCATGCTGCAGCTATATTAGTAGTATAGTTGTAGCACGAATGGGTCGGCTCGACCTGGGAAGGACCACGCTCTCACAGAATACCAGCGTAAAATAGCAGCCTAACACTGCTGTGTTTTGTATGGTGAGTGTAGAGAACCGGAGACCCTTTTTACTGGAAAAGAAAACCCTCTCATTTCTGAGAGGGTTTTAGGGCAAGGAAATGTCCGTTGCCTCAATTCGCTAACGAACTTCACGTCTTCGTATTTTTTTCTTATTTCTCAAACATGCAGGTATCCTCCCGATGTTTTCTTTCACCACCGAGCACGTGGCATATCAGCACTTAAAGTTGCAATTAACAATTTCATTGGCACCGGCGGGGTTCGAATCTGGGTTGCTCGCGTTCTGTGAAATTTACAGGGAGCACAAATTATCTGAACTACCTCAACTCTATCAGTAATTATAATTGTGTCACAAATATAGCTGCGCCAAAGCACAAGGCTTACCCGATCTTGCTGCATGACAATTTAAGTATGAATTACACATTAAAAGAACAAAGCCGAGAAACGAAGATGAAAAATCCATGTCTATTACGTTGGACTTACCAAAGGTACTTCATATGCCATCTAGTAACGTGTCACTTCTGTACTACCTAAGGAAACTGATATAAAATGTTACTATTTACGAAGCACGTCCGACAAATGATGGCCATTGTAACTTGTGGTCTGAAGTTGAAGGAAGGAAAGGAAGTGATGAGATGGGAACGACATTGTATCTTTGGATCAAACGTCTACCATCTTAAGTAAAAGAAATATCGATGTTTTCTGATACCTGTACAGGCCAAAGTAGGAATCAGTTTCTTTTATGTTTGCAGCTGTATTTGATTCTGACAACACACCTTGAGGTTACTGAAAACATATAGCTCTAATCTGGACACACTCATATGGAGGAGGACAGTATACATAGCGCAATTGAAAATCAAATGCGCTTTATGCCAGTTTTATCGATGGTTGATCTGCAACATCGTTAAATTTGCCAGGCCTAATAGAAAATCAAAGAAAAGCATCATCATTAAAAAATTGTACAAATCTATAGTAATGGAAAACAGAGAGATTTTAGACTTAAATTATTTAAGAAATATATTGTTGTTGAATCGATGTCTTGGGCCTAATGGAGAATAAGTGCAGTGGATAAAAGTGAAATGTTTTAGGTTTGAATAAAAATACCCTCACATCGATTAATAATATAGATACGACTATAGGTCACACTAAAAAGAACTGGATGTGTCCAAAAGGGGGCAGCTGAAACTGTCATCCTAATGGTTAATCTGCAAAAACGAGAATCTAACGTAGAAAGTTTCACTGACAAATTTGAATATTACACTTACGTTCTAAAAAAAAAAGCTTATAACAAATAGCTTCAAATCACTAAAGCAAAGAAAACTGATTTATTAAAAATGTGCACTGAAAAAATAATATCTCTTGAACTGCATCATTGATACCAAAACCTACCAGATTAAGAAGGTCGAGATGTTTTACATAAAGAAGACTATTCGGACGTAGAATAACTAGGCATACTTGCTATAGTTCATTTATTTAGTTCCAAAGTTTACTTCTATGACTAATTTATGTGCCAACGTAACTTTTTTGCAAATAAAGATTGTTTTGTTTAAGGATTATGTTTGAAAGATAAAGAATACTGTTTTGTTAAAATTTAAGAATTTTTTTAAATGTATTCTGGTTTGTTCCATTGAGAAACTAGTCTAGTGTTAGTACTAAGGCTAATTTTAGAAATCTCTAATTCACCCTTAGACTAAAACTTCAATGACAAGAAGTCATTAATAATGTTTTTAAGCAAAAAAAAAATATATCCGACGTTATTATTTACAACTTTAGGTTGATTTTATTAATAAATATATTAAACTTTTTAACGTTGTTTTTAATTTTTTTTATTTAAAATACTTATGATGATACAGAGCATTTAATAGAAGCAAAACTAATTCAACGATTTCTCAAAGTTGTTGAGTTCTTGTAGTAAGCCGACGATATACCTGCAGCGTGGTTCTACCGCGAACAAACAAAAGATCAAACAGAAGATGAACAGATCTTCCTGAAAACAACTGAAAATAACAAAATAATGCGGCTGTCAACCCGCCTACCAAGGTTAACCACAAACCTACGTGGTTTGTGTGGCGCAATGCAATATCTGTCCTATGAAACAAACTATGTGGGATGTCTATGTCACAAAAAGCTTTGTATTTACTGTAAGGTAAATACTTCAAAATTAAAAATTTTGTAAAACCGACTTCAATTTAAATTATTAAGAATAACTCAAAAACGTTTGGTCTGACCCTGATCAAATTATATGGGATCATATATGAAGCACCAGCTTTCAAATAAAACAATAATCATCGCAATCGGTTCACCCAGTAAAATGTTATGAGGTAACAAACATAAAAAACATACAGTCGAATTGACTACCGTCTCCTTTTTGAAGTCGGTAGAAAAGATTTTTATGACACGCAAATAAATTGTAAAGTAAATTGTAAATTGTAAAGTAATTAATTGAAACATCTCAAATGGCTTTGCTTTTGTGATGTTTACTTGCCCAAAATGGGGTTCCTGTATAGAGCGAGCTCTAGAATGAAGTTTCTCAAAAAAAGTGAGCCAGCAGTATTACCAGGACTTTGCTTTGTGACAAGTGACAGTCACAGACTTAATACATGTCCAGCTAAGAAATTATGTACAAAGCATATTAGTTACCTGTTCAAGTTCGTGAAACTAGTTATGACACCCGAAATGAGATAAAAATCCTCCTTACTTATCATTTAACCTTTATATTTATATTTTTTTGGTTATAAAAACGTTACCCCCACACTAGGATTTTCTCCTGTGTCGTGGATGCAGTTTACCAACATAAATTGCACAAGGACAAACATCCAGACCCGGAACAATTATTTGTAGGCCATACAAATACTTGTTCCGTGCGGGATTCAAACCCGCGGCCCCCAGCGCAACAACTGATTGCTAAGCCACTGCGCCACGGAGCCGTCAAACGTTCAACATTTTACATTATCATTCATTATATAATATAATATGACATATATTACAAAATGTTACACTTATAATTTTGAAATATTAGTGAACAACGTGACATTTGCACAATTGGGCTTTGAGCGACGGACAAACTGTTGCAATAAGTACGTTTCTAAGGTACAAATATAGTTGTATCTTGTATGGCCATAAGTTTTGTTATAATTTAAACAGTTCTTTTTTTTCTTTGCTTGATTTTAAGCTTGGAATGTGTTTATTAAGGCAGAAAAATTGCTTTTTTTTTTCGGCAGGGTCGGGAAGGGACGCCCTAGACGAAAGTTTATCGACCAAATCGGCGATACATTAGAAATGGGCCAGATTAGGAGTACCCTTAACAGACGAGCGTGTATGCGTAGGTATATGGATGTGGAGGAAGCGAGAGAGGTGTGTCAGGATTGTGCCAAATGGAAGTCCGTAGTCTCTGCCTACCCCTCTGGGTGACAGGCGTGAGTGTTTATGTATATGTAAAAATTGCTACTTTTACGGGTATTTCACATATATAATTTTTACTGTGTTTTATAAATTACATTATAGAGTGGGCCGTTATAGAAAACCACATACCAGCCACATTTTATAAATATAATTTTTAATTTTTTTTTCTTTATTTGGTCTACAAAACTGAACACAATTTCTACATGCTGGCGGTATTATATAAAACAAACATTTCAAAAATTGTATTCTATCAGCTTGCACAAAATTTACCTGTAATAATTAACAATAACGTTTGGTACCTACTTAAAGTTATACTAGATATATTATTATGTATTAATTATTATTAGGTATTATGTATTAATGCTAAACTAAACACCAAATTAAATTAAGGCTAAATTAAATTACATACTTCGAATAGAGATACTGTACTTACTATACTGTTGTTTTTTGTGTGTACACATCTATACTAATATAATAAAGTGGAAGAGTTTTTTTTGTTTTTTTGTTTGTTTAAACGCGCTAATCTCTGGAACTACCAGTCCGATTTGAAAAATTCTTTTTGTATATTATAGCCAGATTCATGTGGAATAGCATAGGCTATCTAGCATTAAGCTATATTACTCAGCTAGCCTTAAATATGGATATTTGTTAAGCAAGTCAGAAGAAAAAGCACTCCCGAAATGATTTATCCGCGTACGCTGGTGTTATCGTTAGAGATACGTAAATACAATGTTCTAGAAAAATATAGACCTTTACTCCGACTAAAAAAAAGTCCGTGATACCATATCTCTATTTCTTATACATAAGCCATAATTTGGTATTTTGTGACAAAAAAATATTGAAAATTTAAAAGTGATTTATGAGCGTTATTATTAGGCATGGCCTATTTATCCTTACGAACGAAAGTTACTTCATCATCAAGGCAATTTTATGAAGATAAACTTTGTACTTTATACCATGTTATTTGGACCCATAGTTTAAGAGATAATGTAAAATTAATATAATTCAATACTTGGCTGGGCACGCGAACGACGCTTAAACCCTAGCCGTTATAAAATGCTTGAACTAGGTCATGTCGCGCACCTCGGACACGTGATGACGCGGGTGAAACTGCGGGGTACAGCTAGTGCGGTATAATTACAAAATGCTGAATTCATCGAAATCCTCAGACACAAAAAAATATAATACGCATGAAATAAAAATTCTCTTGGACAAACTACTAAGTAAGACCTGAAGCTAGGTGCTTAGTGTTGATACAGTAGTAGTTTTAAGGACATCATGTACGTAAAGTAAAAAAGTATGTGTAATGTATTTAAAAAAAAGTTTTGAAAACGATTTGGTAGAACGAGCACCGGTGATAGTCTAGGCGCTAGTCTTCTTGATTTAGATTGGCTTAAATTAGAACGTCTTTTTTGAGTAAATATATAAAATCATATGATAAAGTTTCTTATTTTTAGAAACTTCATTGTAAGTGGTAGGTAAGTGCAACAATCCAAAACAAAAGAAGCTGTTCAGGAAAACCCTACTATATAAAATATGACCTGAAGAACATGTTGAGGTTATTAATAAGATTGTCTGGAAACAACTCTAAGCATTTGGAAGTCCCTGGCTACTGATATTATTATATTTTAAATATGTTACAAAAATTTGACAATGTATTATTTTATTATCAGCTCTAGGTGTAAATGGTAGTCCAAAATGGATTAAAACACGAGTTTCGTGCCACTTCTTCTCTGAGAATCTTGTCTTTGCGGATCGGTGTAGATTTTGGCGCTCATAAGAGTTTGAAAGCCTAAATAGAATAAAATGTTTTTACTTTAACTTTGACTCTGAATACGTACACATAAATTTAATTGTTAATAAACAGCTTACAGATAAAATACATTGTTCGTATTGTTTATATATTGTATTATTATACTGTTTTTTTTGTAAGCATAAGTTAGCCCTAGAACAACCTTCAGATCTATAATGGACTTTGGGTAAGTTGTATAACAATATATTTTTTTAAATGAAATTGAAGGTCTAATTATTCATTTAATTTTTTTTTATAGGATAAGGTGACAAACGAGCACACGTGACTCCAAATGTCAAACAATTAAATACTAATGTAATTTTAAATGGGGAGAAACTGAGTCTTGTAGATACCACCATTTTTCTTGGAATCACACTAGACGCGAAGCTTCAATGGAGCCCCCATATATCAAAACTAGCAAGCAGACTTAGTTCTGCAGCATATGCCGTAAAAAAGATTAGAAGTCTAACTAGTGTTGAAACAGCTAGACTAGTTTACTTTAGCTATTTCCATAGCATAATGTCGTATGGTATTTTGCTATGGGGACACGCAGCTGACACTGAAATTATATTTGTTTTACAGAAGAGGGCCATAAGAGCAATTTATGATTTAAAGCCTAAAGAGTCGCTGCGACAAAAATTTTACGAAATTAATATATTAACTTTGGCCTCTCAATACATTTATGAAAATATAATGTACGTACATAAAAATAAAAGTAGTTTTACAAAAATAAGTGAAATTCATTCTGTAAATACTAGGAACAGACACATTCTAGTAGTACCAGTTACTCGACTCCATCGAGTCAGTAATTCATTCTTGGGGCAATGTATACGCTTTTACAACAAACTTCTAGAAAATATACAAAATTTGACCTGCTCAAAGTTCAAAAACTTTATTAAACTAAGTTTGTATAAAAAGGGTTATTATAATATTAAAGAATTTATAGATGATAATAACCCCTGGAAGTGAGGTGATCGCTCCCAAGCTATTTCTAATTTGTTGTGTTGTTAATTTGTGTAACATACATGATTGTAAGCTGTTATTTAAAAAAAAGTCCCGCTGGGTTTCTTGCTGGTTCTTCCCAGGACAGAGGTTTTTTTCGAACCAGTGGTAATTATACAAAAGAGTGACTTTCAATAAGTATTATTTATAATCTATATTGAATAAAAAAGTTTCTGTTTCTGTTTCACGGTCCACCTGATGGTGAGTAGTTGCTGTGACCCATAGACATCTACATCTATCTTCAATACAGATCCAAAATGCAGATGCGTTGTCACCCGTGAGGAATAAGATGGAATGCCTCGTTTCCAGTAAAAAGGGTCTCCGGTTCTCTACACTCACAATACGAAACACAGCAGCGTTTAGCTGCTATTTTACAATGGTATTCTGTGAGAGCGTGGTCTATGCTTTGGGAATTCCCGACAATTTCAAAGTCCCGGGACACGGGACAGCCTATAGTCAAAGTCCCTGGAATTCCCTGAACTTCGAGACTTAAGAAAAAACTTTTTTGTTTTTTTAAGATGGGTACGCCTTTTTTGAAGGATTTTAATTCAGTTACTTTCTGGTGAAACGTATCAAAAAGAGGCAATTTTTTGTTAAAATCAACATTTATTAAACAATTAAACAGAAATTGAATAAAACTATCTTTTATGGATTTTATCGCGTTTCATTTACTATTATTTTAATTCCCGACGTTTCGGGTGCTTTACAGCAACCCATGGTCACGGGGGGACTGAGATGTTTGACGTCCTGATGTCACAGTTAGCCCGGCTACCTTCAGTTGTTAATATTAATTTTTGGTTCGATTTACACAGAATGAACTTACAGTATCTTGAAGTCTAGCAGTGGTATGCTTGGGTTTGGATTTAATTTTGTTAATTATAGGATCCCAAGCAGATGGCAGAACCCATCCATCTTCTCTATTGAAATTAGGATGTTTTTAATTTCAATAGCCTCGCGTATCATCCTTGGTAGGAATCGGTGTTCTTTTGCGACGATTTGTGGTCTATCAAATCTGATGTAATGGCAGTGACGATCTTGAACATGTTCACAGACTGCAGACTTCCCAGAGCGTTGGTGCTTCACGTCAGCTGTATGTTCTTTCACGCGGGTTTTAATGGATCTTTTTGTTTGTCCTATGTAAGAGAGACTACATTCGCAATCAAGCTTGTACACTCCTGCATCTTATAGAGGGATATTGCACTTGACGGATGGTAAAAATTGACTAATCTTCTTCGGTGGCTTGAAGTATGTTTTAATAGAAGCTCGCTTCAAAATGTAGCCAACCTTGCCTGTGATTCCTCTGACATAGGATAGCACAGCCGAAACGTCGGGAATTAAAATAGTAAATTAAACGCGATAAAATCCGTAGAAAAATGTTTAATTCAATGTGTAGTGTTCGCGTAAATATAAGAAATCGTTAATTAAACTGAAAATTAAATAACTTTAACCTTAATTTCAGTCTTAATAATTGCTTTGTTTATTTATTTTAGTCACACACAGATGCACTTCTAAACAGTTAAATCTTATAGTTATGAAACGAACTTGGTTAAAAATCATACTAATTCTTAATAACTTTACTATTATCTAGTAATTCTAGTATCTAATCATTGTTCATAATCTTATTGCTAATTCTCATAATCACATATTTGTTTAATTTATTGTGTTGCGTACTCAGTAGTTACGTGGTAGACCAAGTAATTATTCATTAAACTAACACATGGCGCTAGGTTCCTTCAATTATTTGAAAATAAAAATGATTACATAACAATTTTGATAATCTTGTATCGTCTCGAGTGTCGACCCGAAAGTCCCGGGACTCGAGACAACTAAATATACGAAAAGTCCCGGGATTTCGAGACACGAGACGCCCCGGGACCCAAACCCTAGCGTGGTCCTTCCCCGGTCGGGCCGACCCATTCGTGCTACAACTATGCTACTAATATAGCTGCAGCATGGCTCTACCACGTATAAAAAAGCCTTATCCACTTATTATTTAACACTTATAGTTTTATTGTAAAATGGTTTTTTATTAAAAAAAAAACTTTAGGAGATAGAAGGTGAAGTCTCAGGGCCTTTTTTTCAGCTAAATTCCAAACCAAAAAAATTTGTTTGAAATTTGTTCCTATCTCTTATGGCTTATGAGATAATCAACAAAAACATTTATTTCAACAGTTTTTCGATTTCACGGAAAAGCCTATGATGTTATTCTGATAAAATATGGTCTAGATCACTTCGGGCACTGCTTTCTATCAGATCATAAAATTTTATTACAATTGGTTCAGTAATTCTAAAGATTAGTCCAGACAGTCAGAAAGACATTTAAAAATGGTTATTTATGTCTTAGTTGAATGCAAATAAGCTTCTGAGCCTAATATAAGGTAATTTCGATATTATGGCCAGACGCTTACATTTTATTTATATGTATAGATTTTTTATGCATTTTATTGTGTAACGGAACTTATCTGTTCTTTTTGATCCGTTCGTAAATGCAGTTACATATTCTGTTTCTGTCATTGGTCAAAATCTCAAATTCATCTCTTTTTTGCCAATATATAATAATGTTACCAAAAAAAAATGGCAGCAGAGAAGAAATAAACCCAAGCGCTTTGCAAGGAATTGTTACTTCACCGAACTGTCGGACTATTAGAATTGATTCATACATTTAGATATACACCAAAAGAAAAGATATACTATTTTCAATCCTATATGATCCATGCACTCCCCAATACCTGAAATGCAAGTTTCAGTATTTGGTTTCTTCCCACGATCGTAACCTGAGATCCTCCGAGGGAACTATTTTATGTGTTTTTCCTCGCCGTACTAAATTTATGTCTCAGTCTTTCGCCGCTGAGGTTATAATGCTATGGAATAAATTACCTCCTCATATCAGGAAACCGACTTCTATTGCAGCCTTTCTTTCAGCAACTGACCTTCTTATTTAAATGTTTCTGCATAAGTGTATTATAAATTACTTAGGTTGTTTTTGTATGATATGTATGTATGTAAGTATGCTTAAAATGTATGTACTATGTATTGTTTAAAATTATGTATATTTATGTATCATGTATAGAGTATATTATTTAGGTTATTTATTTTTGTATTTGCAAGTATAGTATGTGTATGTTTATATTTACATTCACGTAGGTATAGATATTCTCAAGTTTTTATGGCACCTGCTTAAGTTTCTCTGCTTAGTTTGTGGTTGACTGGTAGAGAATGCCTAAAGGCATTAAGTCGGCCAATTGTACAGCTTAAGTGTAATAAAGATTTTTAAATAAAAAAAAATATACATATCATGTAATGGTATTAAAATAGTTGTACCCTCCTTGAAATTGAATTAAGAGAAGTAACACTCATTGAGGTAATATGTTACTACGTAGTAACATATTACCTCAATGGTAACACTACAAATACTTATGGCCACACTAGTAATATATCAACACCAGTCAAGCCTCTCTCGCTGCCTCAGTGGATATAGTTACACGGTATTTATCTAAATGGGGATAACATAAACGTTAACTTAAAAATGACTTCGTCATTGATGAATAAGTTCGGCTTGTGTTGAAATGTGTCCCCCTCATGGTAAACACTAATCAGTCCATGAACACCTGCAGCTAACTTAAAACTCAAGGCTGCAGATGCGTTGTCACCTCTGACGATTAAGATGGAATAGCTCAAAGCCTGTTGATATACTGGCTCTCGATAGCCTTCAAATCTATAGCACTGCTGTTTGAAATAAAATAAATTTATGACCCAAAGAAGTAGTTAAATTGTTTACGCAATAAATTTATTTTTGATAAATAAGAATAGGTGTATAATTATTCATATGGCGCAGCGGAGCGTTTTATGTGTTTCAAAAATACGCGTTGTTGTGCAAAAAAACAAGGAACCCAACTACAGTGATCTAACTTATATTAAATATTATATTGACTTTACTCGTTTGCCATCCTTGTTCAATAAAAAAAATAGTGTCACGTAAGGTATGGTAGGTATACTACAGACATCTACATCTACCTTCAATAAAGAATCAAAATGCAGATCCGTTGTCACCCGTGAGGACTAAAATGGAATACCTCGTATCCAGTATAAAGGTTCTCCGATACTCTACACTCACCATACAAAACACAGCGCCATTAAGCTGTTATTTCAAGCTGGTTTTCTGTAAGAGCGTAGTCCTTCCAGTCAAGTCCGACCCATTCGTGATACAACCATAATAAAGCTGCAGCGTGGCTCTATCACTCAATAATAATATGTATCTAGGTATGTACCCTTTTCACTGGAAACGAGGCATTCTATTCTAGTCTTAAAAGGTAATACCGCTTCAATTTGATTCTCAATCGACGGTAGGTGTAGATGTCTATGGGTCACAGCATTTACTTGTTATCAGATGGGCTATGTGCTTTGTTGTCACCCATACTTAAAAGAAAAATACACGACACATTTGCTTCTTATTTTATTAATATATGCTCAAGGTAAATACATTGAAAAGATATATATTAGTAATAAACAATAGATATCATAATTTATGAGTATCTAGTTTTTTTGGCATGACCCTCGTAGTGACAATTCAAAGGAATAATAATGATACGATGCGTCATATTTTGTCTTGGTACGAGTTGATCCTAAGGATACAGGCTCGCCTAATATGACTGTGGTCTATTTCAATATAATAAAACCTAACGTCTACCACTGTAGTGGCGATGTAAGAATAACTACTACCCCATATCTTCCCGTGGGTGTCGTAAAAGGTAACAGAAGGAAACAAACGAATGCGTCTTCCTAATAAAAACTAAAAATAAGAAAAACTGCGGTTTCTACCTGGCTGCCAAACGTGGCAACTATGGCAAATATCCCTCCTAGTAGGCAATATATGGTGGAGGCATATGTTAAGCAGTGGACTTTTGATACTATGTAATGGTAGCGGTAAAAACCTAACATTCATGTACTGTCCGTATTGCGAACAAAAGTGGGGCATAATAATTTATTATATAATTTAAAATGAACATTATTTTATGGGACGGATCTCAACCTTGCCGTGTTGTGGTGGCATAAGAGATTCCACTGCCCCATATTATCCCGTGGGTGTAGTAAGATGCGACAGAGGAAAACTAAATTAGAATATGTGCAGTAGTATAATCCTGATAAAGTATCCTTATATGAGATATCCTTAACAATAAAAAAACTGCGGTTGCCAACTATAAACATAACATAACATAAACACTCACGCCTGTCACCCAGAGGGGTAGGCAGAGACTATGGACTTCCGTTTGGCACGAATCTGACACACACTCTCTCGCTTCCTCCACATCCATATACCTACGCATACACGCTCGTCGGTTAAAGGTACTCTTGATTTGGCCCATTTTCAATATATCGCCAATTTGGTCGATAAACTTTCACCTAGGGCGCCCCTTCGCGACTCTGCCGTTTACCTCTGCAACATAAATTTGCTTTGTCACTCATTCCTCATATATTCTTTCTACATGACTAAAACAGCGAAGCATTCCTTTCTTAATCCTAGTCACAACATCATCTTGCCAACTATAGTACGGTCAAAACGGACAAAAGAAACGATCCCCAGTCCCGGACAGCCCCAATATCCCTGGCCACCGTACAACGATGTTGAATAAATGTTCTAGCTTGATAGCCTCGTACTGGCAAGCGGTGTTTAGGACGGCCCCAACTAGATGGCGTGACGACATAATAAGACATACAGAAAGTTGATGGAAACAAGCCGCGCTTTGTGACTTTGCTTGGGTGATACCTTTGTTCAGTAGAGGCCTATTCTGAGACGCTGGAATGATGATAATTATAATGATCTCAATCGCAATAACTCATCAAATGGTATTAATATGAGGGGAATTCTCAATAATTTAAGAAATTGGGATTATTTTATGACGTAAAATTCTCATTTACAGCATTTGATTAAGCGGAACAGCTAACAATTAAGCATTTCCAATAAATGAAAAGCATCTAATTATGAAAAGCAATTAAATAATGCATGTTTACGTGAATAACGCCAGATATTGGTCCGTTAAGTAAACAATATAAATTTATTGGACTGCAAGCGACATAATTCCAAAACAAATCAAAAACCTACGCTTTTTAACGCCTGGCGTCAACAAAGTGTACGTTTAAAACTTAAATCATCTTTAACCTATAAAATATAATCTATAATATACAGTGTAACATATAATTCAGACATCTTTAACATAGGCGTTTAAGTAAAAAGACTACCGAGGTCGTTGAACATAGTGGTAAGGTACTCCAAGGATACTGCCAGTCATTATGACGGTTGCTTGAAAACTTCTTCAAATACAGCGGTGAAGAGTTACAGAGATATAATATTACATTATACATTAGATATAACACCTCTCTGCAGTCGGATAAGTTTCGGATCTAGTTCTATACTCGGATAGATGGCGTAGCCTTACTATACTATACTATAAAAAAAAGAATTATAAAAGTACTTCGAAACCTCGTATACCGCCTATGAACTTATCACTGGCACTGCTGTAGAGATTGTTGACTACAGATGATCATGTAAAATTTAAGTGCAATATTCTCATCTGCTGTGCTCGGAGTTTCGCTGGTGGATAAGATTCGTAACGAAGAAGTCCGCCGGAGAACCAAGGTCACCGAGGTAGCCTTCCGCATTTGCAGGCTGAAGTGGCAATGGACTTGGCGTGTAGCCGAAGATCGGGCTAAGTGGCGCGCCTTGGGGGAGTAGTAGCCCAGCAGTGGACTGCCGCAGGCTGATTATGATGATGGTGATTCTCATCTGACCTCAATGTTTGTGTGTTATAATATGTTGTCAGGTCCAATCATTACTGGTGGCAACAAACAAACAACCAAAACACCAGCGTAGGTTTCCGCCCGTATTTTACGTACCGCCTTCCTGCCATTCACTTGACATTCACCAGTATCAAGAACAGCAAGAGCGTCAAGATCTCATCATTGCAGCCCTTCACAAGTCCACTGCTGAACATAGGCCTCCCCCAAAGAATGCCACAAAGCACGGTCCTGAGCCACCTGCACCCTAGATAGATCTTGACCTGCATCCATACAGGTCAAGATCTAGGCTGTTTATTATTTGTAACCCTCATAGAGGAGATCCAAATATTAAAAGTTATTTTATGGATTACATCATAGAACATACTTAAGTTACCGATGGGTGTGTTATCGCTTTCCATTCTGTATACATACTATGCTATGTATGTTTACAAACAACTGTACGCTCAACAACGCTGTACGTACAACGCGTGTCTTAACAGTGGTAGAGCCACGCGGCAGCTTTTGCTGTCGGACGGATGGGCCGGCTCGAACCGGGGTGGTACCACGACCTCACAGAATACCAGCGTGAAGTAGAGGTTTACCTCTGTGTTTCGCTTGGTGAGTGCAGGTCGCCGGAGGCCCTTTTTACTGGACATGAGGCATTCCATCTTAGTCCTCACGGGTGACAACGCATCTGCATTTTGATTCGCAAACGCGGATAGATGTAGATGTCTATGGGCCGCAGCAACCACTTACCATCAGGTGGGCTGTGTGCTCGATTGTCACCCTTATCCTATAAAAAAAAATCTACACAATGCAGTTAAAGTGTGACTAGGAAGCGTTAAATTCGATACTTTTTATTTACTTGGCCAGTGGGTTTTATTTATTTAGCTCTTATCAGGAAGAAGCCGCTAGCCTTCTCCTTGACGAATATATATATATATATATATATATATATATATATATATATATATATATATATGTATATATATATACTAGCTGACCAGGCAGACGTTGTTCTGCCCTTTCCGAACGACCATTTGCTTTCCCAAAAAAGCTCCTGAAATTAGCAATAAAAAAATTGAGGGTCACTTATCGGGATAAAAACTATCCTATTGCTCAAGTTGGACCAAACTGCACACAGTCTGCAATTTGTTTTTGAAATCGGTTCTATTTGTTGAATACTTACAGCAACACGTGGTGGTTATACTACTAAATTGTGAAATTGGAAAAATTAAACGTTTGTATTTTTAACACCATCTATTAAATATTTACTCAATCCAGTCAACAGATATCGTCATCTGACAGAATCGTTTGGAGCTAACAGATAATTGTGACTGTCAAATAATAGACAAATAACTTTCAATAAAATAATATTGTATTGCGACTATAAATTGAGATGTAAGCTATCCTATCTTTTAAGTTGGACCAAACTGCACATTGACCAAAAATTTCATTGAAATCAGTTCAGTAGATTAGGAGTCCATCGCGGACAAACAACGTGACACGTACTTTTTATATATAAAGATATGTGTGTATATATATATATATATATATATATATATATATATATATATATATAAACATGTTACACATAATTATCATGAATAGATCTACTTTTTTAACCTTTAATTGTTTATTTACTAAACTGTTGTATATGTTTTTATTAAATTTATAATTTAAGATCATTAGTTATTTAATGGTCGATTCTGGCTTACAAAATGCAACAAAAACATTAGTAAATAAGACAGTTACTGTAATATATTTTTTGAACGTTACCCCACACTAGGATTTTCTCCTGTATCGTGAAGGCAGGTCAAAAACATAGATTGCACGAGGACAAACATCCAGACCCGGAATAATTATTTTTAGGCTATACAAATATTTGTTCCGTACGGGATTCGAACCCCAGCGCAACAACTCATTGCTAAGCCACTGCGCCATGGAGCCGTCATTTAATTTAATATTTTTTTGATTTTAGACATAATACTCATTTATAAAGGAAAACATTTCTGCCGCGTCGTTGCAACTGTCAAACCATAACGACCACGTTCAATTTTTATCAATATGGAATAATTCTAGCGATGAAATGTTATTTCACTTCATTTATAGAGTAAAATGCTTTTATTTATGCGGGGTAGACAAAGACATTTAGGTAGTTGAATTTATTTGGGGTACAGCACATTTCCAGTCAATATGATGCAATATAAAGTATAATGGATGAAAGTGGACTGTATATTTATTTATGCTATTGATTGATTAATGACTGACTGATCTGAGGTTAGCTATACTAGGGGACTGCTCGAAGAAAAGATGGTACTTTTTACTATACTGTATTACACTATTTACAATATTCGGCACTATTAAAATAAACTATTTAATATGTACAGAGAGAGGTCTTCAGTTGTGGAGTCTTGATCTGTTGTCTTGAGTCTTCTTTGGAGTCTTATCGAGTGCCGCTTCCGAAATGAAATGAACAGCTCACAGACCGAGACGCCTTTCTTATATCTCGCAAGAAGGTGTCTCAGTCTGTGAGTAGTGCCGTGCGACGATAATGAAGCCGCACGCGCGCTGATTGGTCGCCGACATCACGGGATCAGCGCCGGTGTGCGGGGTGCGCGGGGCGTAGCGGGGTACGAAGGGGCGACGGGGCGGCGGGTCTCTAGCTGTCCTCAACATCCTCCCCCCGGCGTAGCTCGCGAGCCCCATCTTCTTTCGGGAGGACGGCGATCTTCCTGACCGGCCGCCGCAGCAATCCGCCCCTGGTCCGCACCTCCACGTTGCGCACCACGTCGTCTGGTCCGGGAAAGGTCCGTGTTACAATTCCCCGCGGCCACACGTTCCTTGGCAGGCTACCGTCTGCCACCACAACGAGGTCCCCTTCTTGTAGCTGTCGCTGCTGCACTTCCCGCGAGTCCCCGCGCGCAACCAGCGTCGGCAGGTACTCCTTCATCCAGCGCTTCCAGTACTCGTCGGCGCAAGTCCTTGCGCCGCTCTCCACGCCCGACGATCACTAGGCGTGCACGGCGCGGTTACTGGAAGGCTCGATGGTCCCAGCAGCAGAAAGTGGTTGGGTGTCAGCGCCTCTTCCTCGTCGATGTCGACCGGTACGTGTATCAACGGTCGAGAGTTCACCGTGTTCTCTGCTTCTGTGAGGAGCGTCACCAACGTCTCCTCCCGCGGGCTCTTCTGATGTAGAGTGGCTTCGAGCGCGGTCTTCACTGAGCGCACGAGACGCTCCCATGCGCCTCCCTGGTTCGGCGCGTCCGGCGCGATGAACTTCCAGTCTGTCCGCCGAGTCAACGCGTAGTCCTTCAGCAGGGGTGCCCACTCCTCCATTGCCCGTCGTAGTTCGGTGTCCGCCCCATGGAAATTTGTTCCGTTGTCAGAGTAGATGACCCGTGGCCACCCACGCCTAGCCGCCATGCGCCGCAATGCCGATATCGCCGAATCCGTCGTTAGGGAATAAACTATCTCTAAATGCACCGCGCGCGTCGTCAAACAGGTAAATAACGCTACCCACCGTTTTTCATGCCTACGTCCTATCGTAACGGTTATAGGCCCGAAATAGTTGATTCCGGTGTAGGTGAATGGTCGCGCGAATGCCCCTAACCGTTCAGGTGGTAGATCTCCGATAACCGCTGGCCGTAGTGTCGCCTTGCGTACCCTGCACCGCAGACATCTCCGCTCCGCTTCTCCTACGGTTGGTCGTAATCGAAGGATATGATATCTCGTGCGTAGGTCGTTTACTACCCGCTCCCTGTTGGCGTGGCTTGCTTCCTGATGCGCCTTTTCCACAAGCAGCTTTACAAATTGGTGGCGTCCGTTCAGTATGATGGGCCTCTTCATTTGGCTGTCCACATCGGCTGCGTCGATTCGTCCTCTAGCTCGTAATATGCCATCTTCCAATATGGGGTCGAGCTTCCTCAACGCGCTGCTGGTTGCCAGGTTCTTTCCTCGCTGCAGTCGACTGATGTCTTCAATGAAGCTTTCTTGCTGACTGCGTTCTATCCACATCCGCTCTGCTCTCTGGATGTGCTGCAACGTCAGTCCGTGCGCCCTTCCTCTTATGGCATCGACGAACTGTAGTATCCGTGCAGTGGCCCTTATTAATCTCTCGTAGGAAGAGAATCTCTCTATGTCCGGCAGGTGTGGAGCGTCCTTGGTGTCGCTCTGGTACGCCACGACTTCCTCCAGCTCCTCATCATCATCGCCTGCCCTCTCTTCCTGACGACGAGGCCATCTGTCTTCGTCCTCGTACAGGAATGCCGGTCCCGTGAACCATCTGTCGTTCCCTTCTTTATTCATATAATTCACACGCGTCGCTTGATCCGCGATGTTGTCTGCGGTCGGTATCCACCTCCATTGCTCGGGTGATGTCTTCTCTGCTATCTCCCCTAACCTATGAGCCACGTATGGAGCGTAACGCGCCGTATCGTTCTGTATCCAGTGGAGCGCCGTAGTGGAGTCTGTCCAATACACTACCCTATCAGCTACCACTCTGTGCTCGCCTTGCACGAAATCCGCGAGTCGCGCGCCTATCAAGTTCGCCTGCAACTCTAAACGCGGTATACTTTGTGCCTTTATAGGGGCAACTTTCGCCTTGGCCGCCACTAACCGTACCCTAATTGTTCCGTCGCGGTATCGTATACGCCAATACGCCGCGGATGCGTACGCACGTTCGCTTGCGTCGTTGAATACGTGAAGCTGACGCTCTACCACTCCCCCCGTAGGAGCATAGCACCTAGGCAGTCGCAGTCGTGACACTTCCTCGACGACTCGCAGCCACCTCTGAAATTCATCAGCTGCCTCCTCGGGTAGTTCGTCGTCCCATCCGACCTTCTTCATTCGCCATAGATCTTGCAGCAGAATCTTGGCGGTGATGGTGAGGTAGCTAAGCAGTCCGAGCGGGTCAAACACCGACATGTACTGCGCTCAATGCTTCCCTCTTAGTCGGTGGTCGCTGTAGCGCCTTTACTTCCTGTGGCACCCTATTCATAGAGGTGTTGAACGTCAGGGCGTCTTCGTCGGCCATCCATAACAACCCTAGTGTCCTGCCTGGGCTGTCTTGCCTTAAGCCTACTTCTTTAGGCTTGCTCGCTAGTAGTTCCTCCGGCTTGTCTTCCAATAGGGCTGTGTGGTTCGAATTCCAGCCTGCCAAGGTGAAACCGGCCTTCTGGTGTACTTCCATAACCTGCCTTGCCGTATTTACCGCCTCCTCTACCGTAGCATAACTGTCTAAGTAGTCGTCCATATAGTGACTACGTACGATAGCGTTAAGCGCCAACGGATGTGTTTCTGTGTGTGCGCGCGCGTTATGATCCCTAACACTATGTGCGAGAAACGGCGAGCTCCTCGCACCGAAAATCATCGATGTCATAACGTACTCCCGCGGTGGGCTGGATCGCTCGTTACCTCGCCACAGAAACAATTGCGCGGGTTGGTCGCGACGGTCGATCTTCACACGTAAAAACATCTCCCTAATATCCGCGGACACGGCTATTTCGTTCTCCCTAAATCTAAACAGTATGCCCGGTAGGTTTCGTAACAAGTCGGGGCCGTCGAGTTAATAATCGTTAAGACATCTACCGGACGCACGCGCTGCCGCGTCGAAAACCACTCTTGTCTTCCCCGGCTTGTTCGGATTCCGTACGGCGAAGTGAGGCAGGTACCAGCTCTTGGGGTCCTCTCTCTCTGTCCCCTCGGCTTCCCTTGCGTATCCTTTTGCCATGAGATTGTCTATCTGGGCTGTGTAGGCGTCTCGAAACTCCGGCGACTTGTCCATTTTTCTCTCGATCGTCCGCAGTCTTCGAGCGGCCATCTCGTAGCTGGGTGGCATCCGCACGTTGTCGTCCTTCCATGGCAGTCCAACTTGGTATTGCTCGCCGACCTTCTTGACGGTGCGCTGGAATATCTCGACAGCGTGTTCCTCTTCTCGTCGCGGCCTACTCTTTAGCGAGATACCTATGGAATCGATCTCGTACTGCCGTTTGAGGAGTTCCGTTAGCTCCTCGTCCTGACTGGCAAATGTTCGGATGTCCCTATCTGACCGTCCGCTAACGCTTACGACGTGTAATACGGTTTCACCGTCTTCCCTACACGTGAATCGCGGCACGGTTCCCTGTATTACCCACCCTAATAACGTACGTGCAGCTATAGGCTGCCTTCGACGTCCTATCCTTAAATTACGGGTGATTATTAAATGCCAGTTGTCGGCGCCTTATAATAATCTCGGTTTTGCGTCGTCATAACAAACCGCGCTCGGTAGGTCGCGTAAGTGTTTTAAACGTAAACACTCCTTACTTACGGATTGCGAACCTATCTTTAAATTTGCTATTGTCCGCGCATTTATTCTATACATCTCACTGCGCGTCTTGCCACGTATGCCTATGTTAACTAGCCTGCTATCGGCCTCGCGCTGGCTATTATTTACGCCTCTAATATTCAGCGGCTTTACCGGTCCTTCCGCTCCTAACTCGCGCGCTAAGTCGTCGTCGATCAACGAAATAGTCGAGCCTTCGTCACGCAACGCATACGTATCTATTTCCCTACCGCGTGGTCCACGTAACGTAATGGGACACACTTTCAATAATACGGACGCATTACTACCAACGTTAGACGCGACGAGCACGGTCTCATCCGGTTTTGCCGATGTCTCAGGTGCGCGGGTCTTGCGGGTGTGAAGGAGGGCATGGTGGGGGGCGTTGCAGCCGTCGACGCTGCATTTCTTGGCTTTACATCTAAACCGTTGGTGTTTACTATTTAAACACAGAAAACACACCCCTTCTTCCTTTACCCAATTCCACCGGTCGTCCACACCCATTTGCGCTAACTTTCTACACTTGGCGATCACGTGTTCACCCCCGCAACACATACAAGAGGCACTACCGGTGTCCTCCTGGGCGGTGAACGTTTTTACGTCGCGGGCCCTATTCTCTACGCGGCGTGTTAATACAACTCGTTTTGACGGCGGCGCCTCTCGTCCTACGGGCGATTCCTTAGTCGGCGCTACGGACGTATAGGCATGACTCAACGCACGGTCAGCCTCTCTCATCATGAACCTAGACAGTGTAACGATGTCCGGTTCGTCTGCACTTCCGTAGTGCTCCGCATAATCGCACCAAAGCGACCGTAAGTGAGGGCTTAGTTTACTAGTTACTTCCCTAGTCAGCATTGGATTTTGTAAATACCCTTTGCCGTCGACGTTCTGCAAAATACATACTATATTTTGTAACTTGATCGCGAACGAATTCAATTCCTGAGCGGTTTGACCCGGGCGCGGAAGGCGTTTCAGTTCCTCTAACGCTCGATCGATAATTACTTCCGGGCGGCCGAAACACTGCTCTAATGTTCGCATAATATCTGCTGGATCCTTCGCGGTAAACAGCAGTGCCGATACTACCTCCCTAGCTTCACCGCGTAGACAGTTTCTTAACCTTGCGATATTTTCCGTATTTGTGAATCCATATAAACGCGTGGATTCTTGCATCGCGGCTTTGAAGGCTAACCATTCCGCGGCCGAACCGTTAAAAATAGGCAAGTTCTGCGTCTGCTTCGCGGCAGCGGGCCTGACTCTAATCATATTCTCTAGAGCTTCCGCTAGTCGCTCTATACCCCTCTCTTTCCCTCGCGGAGTAAGCGACCTATCTCGCCTATCCCTATCTCCCTCTAGCCTACGCTGTGGCGCTGGCGTCCTATGTACACCTACATCCCTATGACACGGCGACGATAATCTACGATCCGCGTGGCGATGTGGCGATAGCGATCTATGTACACCTACATCCCTATACGGCGACGGTGATCTACGATCCGCGTGGCGATGTGGCGATCTATGTGTAGGCGATAGAGTGCGGCGTTGGACGCGCGACGGCGACGTAACCCGTACACGACGATCCACCTGGTTCATTTCTACGGCGACTCCACTATCCCTCTGTATCGTTTCTACGCGACGTGGTTGAACCTCATTCGCTACCGTCCTCCCCTGGGCATCTTCAGCGTGGTCGTAACCGGTTTCCCTATTCGGTAGGGCTTGCTCTGTCTCGATGCGGGGCGCAGGCTGAGACGGGCGGTAAGGCCATGTCAACGTGGTAGAGCCATGCTGCAGCTATATTAGTAGTATAGTTGTAGCACGAATGGGTCGGCTCGACCGGGGAAGGACCACGCTCTCACAGAAAACCAGCGTAAAATAGCAGCTTAACGCTGCTGTGTTTCGTAAGGTGAGTGTAGAGAACCGGAGACCCTTTTTACTGGCAAAGAGGCATTCCATCTTAGTCCTCACGGGTGACGACGCATCTGTATTTTGATTCTTTATTGAGGATAAATGTAGATGTATATGGGTCACAGTAACCACTTACCATCAGGTGGACTGTGTGCTCGTTTGTCACCCTATCATATAAAAAAAAAAAAAAAAAAAAAAGGCGACTCCCCCCGCACAGTCTCTACGTTCTCTAACCACCTATCAACGCGTACCCTATTTTCAACTAACTCGTCTTCGTTAATACTTTCCCTATCTGTTTCTTCTTGCAGTTGCGCGACGTCCCTAGCTTACTCCTTCTTAATAAGATCTTCTTCGAGTTGCAATTGCTTCCTCCTAATTGCAGCTAGTTCCTCCGCGGCGTTATATTCAATTTGTTTTAACCTAGCTATCGCGCTAGCTGTCGACCGGGCTGAACGAACGGAGCGGACCGACGGAGCGCGAGGTGCGGGCCTATGTACAACGTCTATTACAGGCGCGACGGTACGTACTATCGAACTAGTTTCTGTAGACGGAAGATCTTCAATAATCGCGGCGAGTGTCTCTGTGCGCGGCGCGGATGTGCTAACTTCTCCCAAGCGATCGGTTGTGGACACGGACATAGCGGGGCGCGGCGGCGGGGACGCGGACGCGGGCGTAGATGCGGGCGTGAGCGGGGCCTGGGGCGCGGCGGAGTGCGCTTGTGCCATCGCGAGATAATCGGACGGGGACGCGGGTGCTTCTTCGAATATACGCATTCCTACTGGCGTGTCGTCCTCGTTCCGTGTCTTCTGGCTTCGTGTCTTCCTCATGGTCCCACGTTGCGACCTCCGGTCGTCTTCAAAAAGACGTACGTATCGTCTTCAAAAAGACGCACGCATTGGATGTCGTTCCCGCCACAAGGGCGTTACCAGATGGTCACAGTTTGGTACCGTTAGGGAGTAACCACCTGGCCGCGTAAACGCGGTTAAAGAAACAAGAAATTGTCTGGAAACAGACAATAGACGTATATGACGTAGTCGTAACAAGAAACAGGGAAGAAATTAGTACCGACGATCTTCTCTCTTCGTCGACGAACTTCTTTCTTCCTTGAAGATCTTCTATAATGATCTTCTCTCTTCTATAATTATGTTCTTTCTTCTATAATTATGTTCTTTCTTCTATAATTGCCTTCTTTCTTGTTTCTTCTTACTTGAATCCGGCGGCGATGGACCAAGAATATAATGGATGAAAGTGGACTGTATATTTATTTATGCTATTGATTGATTAATGACTGACTGATCTGAGGTTAGCTATACTAGGGGACTGCTCGAAGAAAAGATGGTACTTTTTACTATACTGTATTACACTATTTACAATATTCGGCACTATTAAAATAAACTATCTAATATGTACAGAGAGAGGTCTTCAGTTGTGGAGTCTTGATCTGTTGTCTTGAGTCTTCTTTGGAGTCTTATCGAGTGCCGCTTCCGAAGTGAAATGAACAGCTCACAGACCGAGACGCCTTTCTTATATCTCGCAAGAAGGTGTCTCAGTCTGTGAGTAGTGCCGTGCGACGATAATGAAGCCGCACGCGCGCTGATTGGTCGCCGACATCACGGGATCAGCGCCGGTGTGCGGGGTGCGCGGGGCGTAGCGGGGTACGAAGGGGCGACGGGGCGGCGGGTCTCTAGCTGTCCTCAACATAAAGACTTTTGAGTGCTGAATATCTGTTTAGAGTTTTTAATGAATATCTCCGCTCCGCTACATTCACAGCCGGATTTCCTAATGTGTCAAAATTTTACCAACGGTAGGCTGTTTAAAGGTAAAAGAGGATTAAATATACATATTAAACGATGCCATAGTAAAAGTATTTCGGCTTCACAGCCTACCGTAAAAATTCATAACTCTATTAGTAATTCCTCCAATGACATAAATTTTTCCCTTTTTCGAAGCAAATTTACTATTTTATCATTGTAATGTACCATTAGTTAAAAGAATTACTAGAGGTGCGAGGATGCAGCTTGCTAAAGTAGTGTCATGAACTATTCAAAATTGTTTACTAATAGTGAAAAGAGTTGGCAAACATTATTTACTGTCGCGTATTCCCATTTTCATTTTGATAAAACAATAAATATATCATTAAATGAAACTATTTTTTAGAGATTTTATCGCGTTTAATTTAACTTTTTTAATTCCGGACGTTTTGGGTGCTTTACAGCACCCGTAGTCACGGGGGGGGGGGGGGGGGCTAAGGTGTTTAACGTCCCGATATAAAAGTTGCCCGGCTACCTTCAGTTTTTAAATGTAAATTTTTGGTCCAATCTACGCAGAATGAGCTTTTAGTATCTTGAAGTCTTGCAGTGGTATGCGTGGGTTTGGATTTAATTTTATTAATTATAGGATCTCAAGCAGATGGCAGCACCCATCCATCTTCTCCATTCAAATTAGGATGTTTTTTAATTTCAATAGCCTCGCAAATCATCCTTGGGAGGAATCGTTGTTCTTTTGTGAGGATCTGTGGTCCATCAAATCTAATGTAATGGTGGGGACGATCTTGAACATTTTCACATACTGCAGACTTCCCGAAACGTCGGTGCTTCAAGTTAAATGTTCTTATATATGTTCTTTCACACGGATTTTTATAGATCTTTTTGTTTGTCCTATGTAAGAGAGACCACATTCACAATCCAGTTTATAAACTCCTGCATCTTGTAGAGAGATATGACACTTGACGGTTGGTAAAAATTAACTAATTTTCTTCGGCGGCTTGAAGTATATTTTAATGGAAGCTCGCTTCAAGATGTAGCCAACCTTGTGTGTGACTCCTCTGACATCGGGTTTTGGGAGGGAATTGTGAAAGTATCGTCGTCTCAGACGACATCCTGGCGAAACTCTTGAAAGCCTTCGTCAGGAGCATCCTTCGGTCAATCCTTCTCAGTGTTTACCGCTGCCTCTCAAGCAACCTTTCACAAATTTCTGAAAAAGACACTTTAGAAGCAATTATGTCATATTCAAATTGCTCTGCTGGTGGCATTGACGGAATTACGCCTCATCATCTTAAATATCTTGTAAGAGTACTTCTTAATGATATTACAAAATTACGTAATTTTATGTATTCTTGTAATTTTAAACCAAATTTCATTGCATTCTTAAATGGGGCAAGATTATGTGCCCTTAAAAAAAAGGATAACGGTATCCGTCCTATTGCTTACTTTAAAATTAGCTTGCAGGCACATAATCTCTAAACTTAACACAACATTTCAGCCTACTCAACAAGGCTTTGGAAATAGAGGTGGCTGTGAGGCGGACATTCGGTGCGTACATTTTTAACAAACTCTCATGCAGATGTTCTTGTGAAGGTTGACTTAAGGAATGCTTTTAACTCTATCGATAGGGTAACTCTACTGAAAAAGTGGCTCAAAATACCACCGAAATTTATCATTACGTTTGGCAATGTAACAGTCAAAATACTAACTTGTTTTACGAAAACCATATTAATAGCAATAAATGTGAAATATTATTTTCCTAATTTCATCTACTTTTCATAGAGACACTTTAATTTAAAATTTCAATCATATTTTTTCAGGAATAAAAACTGTCAGTATGGAATCACTATACCTGCTAGGTGCCCCGTTGTTTTTCGATAGTATTCGAGCTGTTTTAAAAACAAAATTTGATCAGTTTTTAAACCACGTTAATAAATTGTATAAATTAAACCCCCACATTGCTCTTACTATTTTAAAATATTGTCTCCTTGTACCTAGATTTACATACTTATTCCACTCGTGTCCAGTCTGGAAAAGTTCGGATATTTTAAAAGATATTGATAATCATTTTAAAATAGCTAAAGAAAAAATTCTAAATTTAACTTTAAATATAACAGCCTGGACTCAAGCTACTTTACCTATAAAATTTGTTGGTATTGGTGTGAGAAATCTTTCTAGCGTTGCGTTGCCTGCTTTCCTTGCTTCCGTGCATAGTGTCAGGAATTTATGTAACATAATTTTAAATAATAATATAGTAGACCTGTGCTTTGCTACGGGGGCAGGGCAGACATGGCAAGCGCGTTGTCCCGGCGAAAATGTTCCACTGGAAGTTAACCAACAAAAACAATGGGATATCCGTTGGTACAGAAGGTGCAGAAAGATTTGTTTCATAATGTCCATAGTGACCAAGATAAGGCACGCCTTCTAGCTGTTTCGACTAAGGAATTTAGTCACTGGTCACACGTTTTACCATCAAGTAATCTCGGCACATTACTTGATGGTGAAAGCTTGCGCATCGCCGTAGTAATCCGACTAGAAGCGGCGATTTATCAACAAATCGCCGCCCCTGTGGTAGCAGCGTCTACAAGTTTGAATTCCACGGTCTTTCATGTAAGAAAAGTGCTGGTAGGTTTTCACGGCACGATTCTTTGAACGATGTCATCCGAAGAGCTCTTGTCTGTATAAATGTTTACTCGGTTTTAGATCCTTGTGGAATATTTAGAGACGATGGCAAGAGACCCGACGGTATAACATTGGCCCCTTGGGAGATAGGTAAAGCCCTAGTGTAGGATGCTACTTGCGTAGACACTTTGGCCACCTCTTATTTCAGGGGTACCAGGTTTAGAGCCGGGGCGGCATCAGAGGCAGCTGAACTCAGTATGTGGCGCAAATATAAGTCTCTGAGAGATGACTACATATTTGTGCCATTTGCTGTAGAGACTATCGGTCTGTGGGTCCACGTGCGGTAAAGTTCCTAAAGAAACTCCATCGGCGGCTGCCGTTGGTGATAAGATTTACCGCTAAAAAGAACCCCTTTTTCGTATCTCCTCAGTTTCAAGGCACTCCCTTGGTTGCCCCAGCCAGTATTGGAATCATCGGCGTCGACATATCGAGTGACGTGCAGTTTCGTGCTCACTTGGAAGAGAAGGCCAAATTGGCCTCTAAAAAGCTTGGCGTGCTCAGCAGAGCGGGACAGTATTTCATGCCGACACATCGCCTGCAACTTTACAAGGCGCAGGTTCGGCCTCACATGGAATACTGTTCCCATCTCTGGGCAGGGGCTCCCCAATGCCAGCTCCTTCCACTTGACCGCACCCAGCGCAGAGCGACTCGAATCGTCGACGGCCGAGTCTTTTCCGATCGGCTCGATTCATTGGCGCTGCGAAGAGATGTTGCATCTCTTTGCATTTTCTTTCGTATTTACCACGGGGAGTGCTCTGAGGAATTGTTCGGATTAATCCCAGCCGCCAAATTTCACGAACGCACATCGCGGCAGAACTCCAGATACCATCCGCACCATCTGGATGATTGGCGGTCCACTACTGTGCGATTTAGAAGATGTTGTCTTCCTCGCACAACTTCCTTGTGGAATAATTTACCATCAGCGATTTTTCCGGACCGATACGACTTAGGGACCTTCAAGAAAAGAGCCTTCTCCTTTTTAAAAGGCCAGCAACGAATCTGCAATTCCCCTGGTTCCCCTGGTGTTGCAGTTGTTCATGGGCGGTGGTAGTCACTTACCATCAGGTGAGCCGCATGCTCTTTTGCCCCCTCTCCTATATAAAAAAAGAGAGCTGGCTCTTTTATTGCTCAAAGGCCAAATATAGCCATTCAGCAGGGAAACGCAGCAAGCGTTCTTGGCATGATACCGCGGGGAGTAGGGCTGTTTGATAATTAAATTACTAGTTTTAGTTTTTCTTTATTATAGTTTTTAATATTTTATACAATATGTAACAAAAACCCTGTGGTTCCCGTTAAGAACGTTATCAGGATCATTATTCAAACGTGTAGAAATAACTTTTTTTTTAAACTCGAACAATATTTTTTTAAATTTTAAGAAGAAAAATTGTATGCAAATTGTATGTGGTTTTATTACCTCTGCATAGTCTGGGGAGTAAGAGGATTGTCAAAGACCCCGCTTTACTTAGTTTTAGCATCGGCTAGCGTCAGTAAGAGGCAATAAAACCACATAAAATTAATTTTTATTTAATAAAATAAAAAAATTATATGGTTTAGTTTTAAAAAAAAAAAGTTATTTCTATAGGTTTCAATGCCGATTCTGATAACGTACTTAACGGGAACCACAGGGTTTTTGTTACATGTTGTATAATAAAATAAAATTAAAACTTAAAACAGTTCTGTTATACTTATTTACTTTTTTATTTGCTTATTTTAGGAAAAATATGCTCGGTAAATATGCTTAATGTACCACAGCAGAATGATAGCCATGTGAGTGTGGCAATACTGATACAGTATTATGCTCAGTCGAATGCTTGCTGCACCTACATACAAAATTTCATGGAAATCTGTCTAGTAGCTTATTCATGAATTGTAAATACACAGACAGACAGACGGTCCAAATTCTAAACCACTATTTTCATATACTTTATTTAGTCCCTCGGACTTGTTTTTATCCAGGAAATGTTAGTATAACTAAAGCTATTTAGCAATAGTAATGTAATTCGAATTCTATAAATTAAACGCTAGATTTTTTTATAATTAAATTTTAATAATTAATCAAAGAAACGCGGTAGCTCAGCGCGTGAGCTTTCGATCCTTGCCTCCACCATTTAATTGTTATCATAAGTAGTAATATACCAAGCGCTCGGCAGTGAAGGAAAACATTGTGAATGTAGGTTACATATCCGTTATCCTCACAGAAATGAGTGCTTAGCAGTGGGACGTGCCAGCTTAGATAAATCCCGGGAAGATTTTTTATGGAATAAAGGTAACAAATCAATTTACCCTTATTCTATTATAAGCAATCAATTGGCGAAATAAATATGCAATGTAATAGTGTCGTGTAAGTCTTTATTGAAGTGAAAACTTCTTTAGCGGCGTTGTGCACTTTTTTGTAATGGGTAAAAAATGTTAAATTCGCGTCAGGTCACGTGTCCTGATCCAAAATTCGTTAGACGGACGGAGAGTAGACAGCCGGCGCGGCGTAGGAGAGGAAGTAAGTTAAGTTTAATTAATTTTCATTTATTAATTAATATAATTTTATTATTAAGATTAGGTTTCGAACGAGTCTAGCGTACTGCTTGACGAAATTATTAATATAGATACATATGTACTTACACATTATAGATGTAATATTTGTAATATGTTTATACTTTATAGCATTAACCTATATTTTCATAACATCACAATTAGCACATGTGCGGTGTAGGTTTACCAAAACAATAATTTCGAATGAAAATAAATGAAATAAGATAATAATAAATAGTCTCCGCCATTCCAAAATATCAAAAATGCGCAACGTTAATATTCAAGTTTTCACTTCTGCCGGCACTCCCGGAGTGCGACCCGCCGTTTTTTTATATAATTAGGGTGGCAAACAAGCACATTGTCCACCTGGTGGTAAGTGGATTATGTAGCCCATAGACATCTACATCTATCCTCGGTTAAGAATCAAAATAAACGTGTCTTGTCATCCCCGAGAACTAAGATGGAATGCCTCGTTTCCAGTCAAAAGAGACTTCGAATCTCTACACATCCATTCGAAACACTGCCATTAAGCTGTTATTTTACCTTTTAGTCCGTGAGAATATCAGCGTAAAATAATATGGAATTCGCGAATGTGACAGTTCGTCACTCCATCTAGTGGGGTGACGCCCTACACTTCGCTTACTGGTACTAGGCCGCCACTCAAGAACCTTTTTCCCCATCGGTTGTTGGTTCTTCAAGCTATATGGCCGGTCCATTACCACTTCAGCTAACTAATCCGTTGGGTTATGTCTGTCACTCTGGTTCTACTGCGGGTATTCTCATTTCTAAGTTTATCACGCAATGAAACTCCAAGGATAGCCCTCTACATAACTCACTGAGCGACCTTGAGCGTCTTCATACGGCCAGCATTGAAGGATCATGACTCTGATCCATATGTCATCACTGGCAACACGCACTGGTTGTACAATTTGGTTTTCAGGTTTTGAGGTATACCTGACGAGAAGATGTGTCGTAATTTCTCGAATGCTGCCCAGTCGAGTTGCATCCGTCGATTGACCTCTCGGTCGAAATTGGACTTACCTAGTCAGACTATTGCTCCTTAAACATACTCGTGAACAACTTCGAGTTTAGTGCTCCCAACAACTACCGACATAGGTGTGACATGGACATTACACATGATCTTTGTTTTGTCCATGTTCATCTGAAGAACTATTCGTTGGGAGACACTATTGAGGTCATTGAGCATAGTGCTTAGGTCCTCCAGCGATTCTGCCATAAGAACTATATTGTCGGCAAATCGAAGGTGAGTGATGTATGTATTGACGTTAAGACCGTATTTTTCCAGTCCAATAGCTTGACAATTTCTTACAATGCAGCTGTAAACAGGTTCGAGGATATAACGGCACCATGTCTTACAGATTTCTACAGTTGGATAGCTTTCGTACACTGGTTCTCGGATAGTCATCGTAGCCCTACTGTACAAACACTTCAGCACTTTGATATACCGACAGTCAACTTGGCACCACTTAAGGGACAAGGGACAAATTTCGACGGAATCAAAGGCTTTCTCGTTGTCCACATACGCAAGGCAAAGTGGAAGATTTTACTCTTTGGTCTTCTGTACAATGTGCCAAAGGGTATTTAAAGAAGAAGAAGGGTCTACGGTACTAAAGCTTTCTCGGAAACTGGCTTGTTCGGGAGATGATTCGTAATGACTCTCGAAAACAGCACGTAGTGGAATGCTCAGAAGGGAAATCGATCAGTAGTTCTTTAAGACAGTGTGGTCACCTTTCTTGGAGAACAAGACCACTGCACTTTTGCTCCACGCCTCCGGTGTAATGCCACCATGGAAGACGGAATTAAAGAGCTTTTGAAGGACTTCAAGTACCGGTTTTCCACCCGCTTTCAGAAGCTCCACTGTAATTCCATCCTCGCCCGGGAACTTGACGTTTTTAGGATGCTGGATAGCCATTCTAATCTCGTTCAGAATGACGTCCGGGATATAATCGGAATAGTGTCGGATTAGACTTGCTCTTGGATCATTACTTACACTTGCGTGTGGTTCCAATAATGACGTGTACAGCTGCCCATAGAATCTCTCAATCTTACTCAAAACTTCAAGTGTCTCGGAACCGATGCTGTCACACTCAGTCTTCAGCATACTATAACCCCATCATAATGGATTTCCGCAAATTAACGCCTAATTCTATCAAATATCTGTTGAAGACTGCAGCTTCATTTTCCTTCCAACAGCCATGAGATTAAGTGTGTGACTGCAGAGTTTTTTTGTGTTCTTCTGCGGCGGGTCTTGCAGAACTTAGCTAGGACCGTATGGATAGTTTCCAAGAGCTTGTCATTCATATTATCCACTGCATTGCAATCTTCTAGGCACTGAAAACGGTTTTGTACTCGTAACTCGAGCTGAAAAGTTTCGGGACTTTGGATGAGAGCACGAGAGGGACAGAGCATTGACTTCATTAGACGAGACCGCTCCAACTTAACGTTTATGTTCAGTGTGCCTTTAACCATTCCGTGATCGCTACCAGTTTTCACCTCTAGTCGTCATAATGAAGTCAATCTCATTTTTTATCGAATCTTCGGGTGTCGACCAGGTCCACTTTCTGTGGGGCAACTTCTGGAAGAAAAAGTTCATCATAAAGAGTCCTTCTTTTTCCATGAAGTCGGCAAGCTGCTGGCCGCTTGGGTTCCATTGCCCTATTCCGAATTTCCCTACCTTTAGCTCACCGTTCTCTCTTGTGCCTAGTTGTGCGTTGAAGGCTCACATTTACACCGTATAGTGGGTTTTGGAGGAATGAAGGAGCATGGCTTTAGAGATATCCCCACACGTCTCCTCCACCTTCTTACCGGAGGGTTCTATTAATGTGGAGTTATTGGTCAATGATTTATTATTTCATCTGTTTTTCGTTGAAACATCCATGATTTTCGGATGAAACATAGCCTCGACCACTCCTGGCATTATTGCTCTCTATCTTATTGTGATGTTTCAGTAAAATTGGTTTAGCCATTATGATTTCTTATATTTATGCGAACACTGCACATTGAATAAAACTATTTTTACGGATTTTAATTCATTTGATTTATTTATTTTAACTCCTGACGTTTCGGGTGCTTTACAGCAACCCATGGTCACTTCTCTCCCTGGACATCCACAAGTCGAGTAGCGCCAATTGTTTTGAAGACATGCGCTCCAGATTTGGCACCGATTCTAACGCGTCTTTTCCGGTATTCCTACTCTCTTGGCATCGTCCCGAATTCATGGAAGAGAGCTTTCGTGCACCCGATCCCTAAAAAAGATATCTTACTATAAGCTATCGGCATCACCTCCTTGTTCTCGAAAATAATGGAGTCCATTATTAATTGCCAGGTCATGCGGTACCTTGAGGAGCACCAGCTGATTAGTGACCAGCAGTGCGGTCTCCGTTGAGGTCGCTCAGCTGCTGATCTTCTTGTTTAACTAACACATAGATGGGCGCAGGTGATCGAGTCCAAGGAGGAGGCATTGGCCGTTAGTTTGGACATAGCTAAGGCCTTTGATCGCATCTGGCACAAAGCGCTTATTTCGAAGCTTCCTTTCTATGGATCTCTCGAGAAATTGTGCAATTGGATCAACAGTTTTCTGGCTGATCGGAGCATCAATGTCATAGTATACGATGCATGCTCCGATTACAAGCCTATTAAGGCGTGCGTGCTATCACCAACGCTGTTTCTTCTGTATAACAATGATATTTTGAAAACCGGTAATATTCATTCCTACGCAGATAACAGCACTGGTGATGCTCTATACACTGGTCGTGCCAACATGTTTCTAGAAAACGTCACCGAGTACCGGAAGAAACTTATGTCTAAAGTCGAGTCTTTGGTTTTCATCAGTGGTAGAGCCACGCGGCAGCTTTCTGCTGTCTCACGGATGGGCCGGCTCGAACCGGGGTGGTACCACGACCTCACAGAATACCAGCGTGAAGTAGAGGTTTACCTCTGCGTTTCGCTTGGTGAGTGCAGGTGGCCGGAGGCCCTTTCTACTGGAAATGAGGCATTCCATCTTATAATGATTTCTTATATTTACGCGAACACTACACATTTAAATAAAACTAATTTTACGGATTTTATCGCGTATATTAACTTATTTTATATTCCCGACGTTTCGAGCACTTTACAGCACCCATGGTCACGGGCGGGACTGAGGTGTATGACGTCCCAATGTCATAGTTAACCACGGCTACCTCCAGATTAAAAATTATTAATTTTTGTTCCGATCCACGCAGTATGAACTTACAGTATCATGAAGTCTTGCAGTTGTATGCTTGGGTTGGGATTTAATTTTATTAATTATGGGATCCCAAGCAGATGGTAGCACCCAGCCATCTTCTCTATTGAAATTAGGATGTTTCTTGATTTCAATAGCCTCGCGAATCATCCTTGGAAGGAATCGGTGTTCTTTAGCGAGGATTTGTGGTCTATCAAATCTAATGTAGTGACGGGGGCGATCCTGTACGTGTTCACAGACTGCAGACTTCCCGGAGCGTCTATTCTTCACATCAGCTATGTGTTCTTTAACACGGGTTTTTATAGATCTTTTAGTTTGTCCTATATAAGAGAGACCACATTCACAATCAAGCTTGTACACTCCTGCATCTTGCAGAGGAATATTACACTTGACTGATGGTAAAAACTGACTAATCTTCTTCGGCGGCTTGAAATATGTTTTAATGGAAGCCCGCTTCAAGATGTAGCCAATCTTGTCAGTGACACCTCTGACATATGGCAGTACAGCAGGCACTCGCTCGACTGTGGCCGGCTTCACTCGTTCACTGTGACGTAGGCGCGGGACCCGAAGCTTATTGTCGTGCAAAACTTGCTTGACGTGTTGGAGCTCGGCGGCCAGGTGTTTACTGTCACAGATCCCTCGTGCTCTCTGAAACAAAGATTTACCCACGGTAGCTAACTGTGAAGGATGGTGGTGAGAATCACCGTTTAAATATCTATCTGTATGGGTCTTTTTTCTATACACAGTGTGGCTCAAGGTGTTATCAGGATTCCGAATTACTAACACATCTAGAAAAGCTAAAGAATTGTTTGCCTCTAACTCCATTGTGAACTGAATTTTAGAATTTAAGGAGTTAAGATGGTCTAGAAATGCAGTTACTTTATCTAAAGGGAGAATTGTGAAAGTGTCGTGTCGTCTACGTACCGCTTGTCCATTCCATCTTAGTCCTCACGGGTGACAACGCATCTGCATTTTGATTCGCAAACGAGGATAGATGTAGATGTCTATAGGCCGCAGCAACCACTTACCATCAGGTGGACTGTGTGCTCGTTTGTCACCCTTATCCTATAAAAAAAAGAACAAAGTCTCGGATTGAGAGGGACTAAATCTAATCCAGTTTAAATCTCAGAAGACACAAGTTTGTGCTTTTACCTCTAAAAAGGACCCCTTTGTCGTATCTTCTTCGTTTCAAGGTACTCCCCTTGTTGGCTCAGCCAGTAGCCGAATCCTCGGCATCGACATATCGAATAGTGTGCAGTTTCGTGGTCACTTGGAAGAGGTGGCGAAATTGGCCTCTAAAAAGATTGGCGTGCTCAGCAGAGCGTGACACTATTTTATGGCGGCACACCGCCTGCAACTTTACAAGGCGCAGGTTCGGCCTCATATGGAATACTGTTCCCATCTCTGGGCCTGGGGCTCCCCAGTGCCAGCTCAGTCCGCTTGACCGCATCCAGCACAGAACAGCTCGAATCGTCTACAACCGAGTCCTTCCCGATAGGCTGGAGTCACTGCCGCTGCGAAGAGATATTGCATTCCTTAACATTTTCTTCCACATCTTTTTTTTATAGCATAGGGTGACAAACGAGCACCCAGTCCACCTGATGGTAAGTGGTTGCCTTGACCCATAGACATCGACATCTATCCTAAATAAAGAATAAAAATACAGATGCGTTGTCACCCGTGAGGACTAAGATGGAATGTCTCTTTTCCAGTAAAAAGGGTCTCCGGTTCTCTACACTCACCATACGAAACACAGCAGTGTTAATCTGTCATTTTACGCTGGTATTCTGTTAGAGCGTTGTCCTTCCCCGCTCCAGCCGACCTATTTCTGCTACAAATATACTACTAATATGTATCATGTAATGTGCAGCATGGCTCTACTACGTAAGATCAACTACAGGGAGTTCTCTGAGGAATTGTTCGGATTAATCCCAGCCGCCAAATTTCACGAACGTACATCGCGGCAAAATTTCCGATACCATTCACACCATCTGGATGCTTGGCGGTCCACCACAGTACGTTTCACTGGGAGTTTTATTCCGCGTACGACCTCTCTGTGGAATAGCTTATCACCGGCGATTTTTTCGGACTGATATGACTTAGGGGCCTTCAAGAAAAGAGCTTACTCCTTTCTGAAAGGCCGGCAACGCACCTGAAATTCCTAGGTGTTGCAGTTGTTCATGGGCGGCGGTAGTCACTTACCATCAGATGAGCCGTATGCATGTTTGCCCCCTATCCTATAATAAAAAACATAGACTGTGATCACTGAAAAGAGGAGAGACTTCTGAACTTGTTTTTACGGATTTCGTTTTTACGTAAAACTATAATATGATTTATTTTTTATATTTTTAAGTAGCAGTGGTTAACTATGACATTAGAACGTCGAACACTTCCCCCCCCCCCCCTCCCCCCAGCACCCCCTTTTACAGCACACCTAGTCAGGTGTGCTGTAAAATATTTGAAACGTCGGGAATACAAAATAATATTTTAGTACGTGGTATACTTGTAGCACGAATTGGTCGGCTCGACCGGGGAAGGACCACGCTTTCACAGAATACCAGCGTAATATAGCAGCTAACGCTGCTGTGTTTCGTATGGTGAGTGTAGAAAACCGGAGATCCTTTTTACTGGAAAAAAGACATCTGCATTTTGGTTTGTAATCGAGGATAGATAGATGTCTATGGGCCACAGTAACAATGTACCATCAGGTGGACTGTGTGCTCGTTTGTCACCCATTTCCACAAAAAAAGATAATATACGCGATAAAATCCATAAAAACTGGTTTTATTTAAATGTGTGTTCACGTAAACATAAGAAATCATTAGGACAGAAGTTTTTTCTGAACCATTGGTAAAGCTTGAATATCTCCAATAAGTATTTTTGTAATTTATATTGAATAAAATTATTCTATGTCAAAATATGTATTCGTTAATTTAAATCTTTCCTGCGTACGCGAAACCTGTGAAATTTGCTGTAATTTATCTTACTAAAGTGCTTTAAATTTTTAAGGTTAATTTTGCTGTTTCCTTTCCATTGAGTTATTGTAATTTGTTGTCATTTTATTAGGGCTCGAAATGCAAAAGGGCTTAATAATTGTGAAAAGTATGCTCAAAAACTGATTGTTTTATTGACATACATAATTCATCAAATACTGCCATGCAATGTCGAATTTTTATAAAAGCCATAGCCGTCTACTATATCAATTATAACTGTTTTAGAATTAGTACGGCGCTAGTCATAATAATTTTAGAGATCAAGCGAACTATGAAGTATTTTTACTGAATTTGAGGAACAAAAGCACTTTAAGAACCATTTTAACCACAAAATACTCATATTAGGGTCCGTTTGTAATTTGAATTAATTTTATTAACACACGCAAGACACAAGGTAGTTAGTAATTCATAAAATTATTGAGGTTCTTGTACAGACTTTACTGTATTAATAGTAATACATTTGGCGGCTCCGTGGCGCAGTGGCTTGGCAATGAGTTGTTGCGCTGGGGGCAGCGGGTTTGAATCCCGCACGGAACACGAATATTTCTTTATAGGCGTATAAAATATCTTTAGCATGCCTAATGCAGACAGTTGCTTTATTTATTAATACATTATAATTACTAAAACTGCTTTTTGTGCTTCTGTCGAGTTATAATTGTACGTTACGGTACAATTGGTTTTTAAGATTTTCATAGATCTGTTGTAAAGTTGTAGACTACCTATTACTACTTAGTATTATTTTGAGTTTTATTGTTTTTATTATTGGGTTTTTAGACTACGTAAAAGCATTCGACTCTATATCCCATGACAGTATATGGAAGGCTCTCAAACAGCAAAAAAAATACCATCATATAAATGTACACACAGGTACATTTATAAACATAATTAAAAAAAACAAACAGCCAAAAAGTACGTATGCCTTATGACTCTTGAGTTTTGTCCAAGGTGCTAGTAGATTGACAGTGTTACGCCACGGTAATTTTGCTGTAGCTTATGCTAAGTCTCTGAACATTACCTAGCTAGCTATAACCCAATATAATTTTATTCCTTTTATAATTTTTGTCTTGAATGTATCGTGGCGGGTTTTGTGCTAGCTACGAATAAATATTATTTCTTTCTTTAGCTATTGCTTTAAATGTTTATATCGTGACTCAACACATTTGTGGTAAACCATAATCATAATCATATCATTAAAATTCTCGCTTGTGACCCAGAGTGGTAAGCAAAGACTACGGACTTCCATTTTTCACGATCCTGACACACCCCTCTCGCCTCCTTTACATCCATATACTCGTATCTACGCATACATGCTCGTCGGTCAAGGGTACTCTTAATCTGCCCCATCTTCAATATATCGCCAATTAGGTCTGTAATTTTTTTCCTTTTTATTCAATACTAGCTGTTACCCCCGACTTCGCCCGCGTGTAATTTAGGGTTTTTTTTTTCGACTAACTCTAATTATTTTTCTAAAATAAAAGTAGCCTAAGTTACTCCTTATGACATTAGCTATCTGCCAGTGAAAGTCCCGTCAAAATCGGTCCAGCCGTTTCGGAGATAAGTCGAATAAATTTTAAATTGTATTTTTGTTATAAGTATCGTATCTAGTTTCATATGCATTGAGTAAAAAACTGTAATTTTGACATTACAAACAGACACTTCAATTTTATTTATTTGTATAGTTAGATTAGAGGGATACCTACTTATTGAAAGTAATTTAAGCTTTACCACTGGTTGGGAGAAAAACCTCAGCCTGGGATGTATGAAGCCTAAGTACATGACCAAACCACCGAAGCATTTCTTTCTTAATCCTTGTTACAACGTCATCTTGCAAACCACACTCTTCTCTTATCGCACAATTTCTCACCCTGTCATTCAGATTCAGCGGCAATGGTAAACCAAAACAATGCAAATGAAATATCACGTGTGTATAAATATAAAGTTTATTAAGTTCGTGTCAAATTGAAGAGTTTATTTACAGTTTACAGTGCAATGAGTTAACTTTGAAGGAGTAGTACAAAATTACTTGAACAGATGTTTATAAACAGTATATACAGTAAAAAGAAAGCACTCTTTCATAATCGTTTTAAATTATCACGTTAATAGGTAAAGGTATTGCAAATCGTTCGATTATCATAGACAGCCATTTTACTTGATATTGTATTAGACTTAATCATTTTTTTTTCCAATTTCAGATATAGTTGCGTTTGTCCTTAATCATAATGCCTGTATTGTATATTCATTTGGCCCACTGCTTTCACCTTTTTACCAAGAGCTGTAGCCCAAGTTGTGGCCCCAGCCGTTGTTACCCCAGCCGTTGTTACCCCATCCAGAATAACCAGAGTAGCCATTGTAGTAGGGGCTACCCCAGCCTCTCGAGTACACAAGTGGTACAGAGTAACCATAGGAAGGTGCAGACCAGCCTGAGCCGATATAGCCGGCTGACGCGGCAGCAATGATGGCGAAAAGTAAGATGCAAACCTGTAAATTTAAAAGTTAATGTAAAAAACTGTTCCTGTGCATCAGTAATAGGGATGCAAGGCTCTCTATATGTGTCTATAACCCTGTTAGAAATGAGAAGAGGCCTTTGCCTAGCAGTGGGACTCTACTTTTTACTCTTGAAAGGTTTCTTCAGTATAGAATACAATATGAAAATGTTACTTGGTAAGATCTGCGTCCACAAATCACGCGACAAAAAGTTCTCGAAACGATTCTCATAGGTAATGTAGTACAACACTGCCATCGCCGTATTTGCTGTCGTAGGAAAATCCACAAAGTCCCATGGGTGTCGTAAGAAGCAACAGAGTGAAATTAAACACGATATGGGCAATAGAAACTTCTAGATAACAGTCCAAAGTAATAAAAAACTGCGGTTGATATCCCGTCTGCCAAGCGTGCCAACCATGGCTAAAATTCCCTATATGAAGCAATCTATGGGGGAGGCCCATGTTCAGAGTTTTATATGGTGGATAAGTTGTAATTTTTATTGACGATGACAACGCGAGGGTATCGGATCTGCACTTTCCAATTCACGGAATAGACAAATCTTTTAAGGTTTGAGGGATTTTTTCAAAGGTCTTTATACAACAGTGGATTAAGAGAGGATTTTAAAGAAAAAATATTTCAACATGTTCAATTTCAAACAAATAATATCTGGATAAAGACTATATTGAAGTTAGCAAACCTATGAACATTGTGTTAAAGAATTTGTCGTGCAGTGCAATTTTTTTTATAGGATAAAGTTGACAAACGAGCACACAGTCCACCTGATGGTAAGTAGTTGCTGTGGCCCATAGACATCTACATCTATTCTCGATGACGAATCAAAATGCGGATGCGTTGTCACCCATGAGGACTAAGATGGAATGCCTCATTTCCAGTAAAAAGGGTCTCCGGTTCTCTACACTCACCATACGAAACAGAGCAGCGTTAAGCTGATATTTTACTATTCTGTGAGAGCGTGGTCCTTCCCCGGTTGAGCTAACCCATTCGTGCTACAGTTATACCAGTAATATAGCTGCAGCATGACTCTACCATGAAAACATATTCCGCTATTATTACAATATCTCCGGAAACTTACAAGATTTTTTGGTATTTCCCTAAGTGAGCATACCACATTCATCTGACAATAACTGTATGTTATTGTACACTATGTTCGTAGCATACAGCTATCGAAATTTTTTGTTGAGAAATTCTCAATAGTAGGCCGGAGCTAGGACGTTGACGGTGTCTTCTACGGGAGACAAAGAAAGGTACGGCTTTGAAAGCACGTAATACCGTTCGTCGTCTGATCTCTTTCTGGTGGTGTCTACTACGAATGAGGGAATAGAGAGTGTACCTGTGCTCGCGCACAAACTCGTGTGCTGGCCGCCGTGACCGAAATTCGGTATGGAGGATTTTATATTTATAAAATTTATGTAAACAACATATTAGACGGAATAAGAGATGCGAAAAATTCATAAAGTATAACCTAATCAGAGAAGACTTAATTAAGAATAGAATTACTCACACATTTATTACATTATAACAAAATATCTAATAGTACAAACATTAAACACTTACGAAGTATTTCATTTTGAGTGCTGTACTGTATGCTTCTGTGCTGACGATTGGAGTGAGTATGACTTTTAAAGCGCGTCTTCAACTTTATATATCAATGCATGTACGCGTCACGGAACTGATTACTAGACCTGTTTGCCAGAACATACAGAAAGAGAGCAAAGCAGTCGGTATTATTCACCTCAGAGATACCCGAAGGTCCTTTTAAAAAAATACATAATTTGCAACGACTCGTTTGTTTCGGATCATCTACATAACAACTCCGCTATCAACTAAAGAACCTGCTAATTTGTGTATTTTGTTTAACGTTAATTACTAATGGGAGAAATGTAACAGAGAATATTAAAGAAGAGGGAAGCTCAGAAAGATTTCTGTTTATTATCAAACCACAAAGATTCTTTAGTATGGAATATAGAATCATTTTTATTCACTCAATATAGATTACAAGACTACTTATTAAAAGTCATTTAAGCTTTACTGGTTTGGAAGAGACTGCTGTCCTGGGAAGAACCAGAATGAAGCACAGCGGGACTTTTAATATTATTTTATATAATAAAGTATGAAAACATTTTTTTGTTCTCTTGAACTATTTTTTGAACGTAAACGATGGGTATATTTGTACGCATATACTTAATAATATTTTTCTGTTATATTTGCTTTTAACGATCTTATTCATTAGCCTGTAAAAGTCCACTGTTAAAGTGTTGTATATCGATCTGTTTTGTTCTAGGGAAGATTTGTCTTAATCACTTATAGTCCAAGAACCCAGCTTCCAGACGTCACTTATTTTCTGACGAACGAAATGTGTAATGTTGAGTAGTGTTAGTATGTACTATGATCGCATGCCTACCTGCTAGCTCAATCAGAGGGCATTTTTCAGGTATCAGGTAATCAAGTTACTTAAAATCATTGCTCACCTCACGTTGATTCTCCCAGCTGATTTTTACGTATACGTTAGATAATATCATTAAAAATCAGTCATCAATACTCCCAGACACTTTCCGTCGGCAGTATAGCTTTACACACGCTTTAAAGCTCTCAAAAAATTACTCAATGTCATTTACGTTCTGAATGTCCATTTTTATATATTATGTTCGTCAGACAACTATTTGTAAACAACATATAATACGTAAAATGAACGTGAAGGGAAGAATATGAATATGAATGGGAGAATGAACGTGCGGTGAGCAAAGTTTTTACGTACTTTGATTACCTGATACATGGAAAATGGCCATGTGGCCAAGCTAGCAGGTAGACATGCGATCATAGTACATACTAACACTACTCAATCTTACACATTTCGTTCGTCATAAAATAAATGACCTCTAGTGGCCCAGGGATCTTGTTCTACTACGCATGGAAGGTGGATTTATTTTGTCTTAAAAAAATTTACCCCACACTAACCACACCACAGTAATTGTTTAGTGGTCACTTCATAGTGTACGTTCATCATGGCTTTTAGATATTAGGTTAATATCTATTGCGAAGAACACCTAACAAAGATTTTATAATTATTTTCTTCGGAAAACAAACTGTGATACATTTCTTAATTACTTAAGAATATTTACTATTATACGCCATTTAATGTTACCGCACTTTTTAAACGTCTACCTTCACATTAGGATTTTCTCCTGTATCATGGGATCAGTTTCGGCTGACGGTTCCGACGCGCAGTGGCTAAGCAATGAGTTGTAGCCCAAAGGGCCGCGGGTTCGAATCTCGCACGGAACAAGTAATTGTATCGCATACAAATAATTGTTCTGGGTCTAGATGTTTTTCCTTGTGCAATTTATGTTTGTAAACTGCCCCCGCGATACAGAAGAAAATCCTAGTGTGGAGGTAACATTTCAATAAGAAATAACAAAGAACAATAAGTTCTAATGCACAAATTGCACAATGACAAACAACTAGACCCGGAACAATTATTTGTACAAGGATTTGGACGGAACAAGTGTATGCAGGCCTTACAAATACTTATTCCGTCGGTGATTCGCTATTACAAATATAATTGTTATATCCATTGCTAATTTATTGCGCGATGGAGCCGTCAGTGAAAGAGGCTTGACTATCAGTTCCAGACGTTCTTCTGATGTCGCTTATCGTCGCCAGTCTGAATAATACTGGTTTCAATAAGATTACTCCATCTTTTTTTTATAGGATACGGGTGAAAAACGAGCACACAGTCCACCTGATGGTAAGTGGTTGCTGTGGCCCATAGACATGTTGTACATCTATCTTCGATTACGAATCAAAATGCAGATGCGTTGTCACCCGTGAGGATTAAGATGGAATGCCTCGTTTACAGTAAAAGGGTCTTCGGTTCTCTACACCCACCATACGAAATACAGCAGCGTTAAGCTGCTATTTTACGCTGGTTTTCTGTGAGAGCATGGTCCTGCCCCGGTCGAGCCAACCCATTCGTGCTTCAATCATAATATAGCTGCAGCATGGCTCTACCACGTATAGAATCTATCTATCGGGAGCCATGAGATGTTAAGCATTTACTATGATCACCTCTTGTGACACTCATGAGATAACAAGGAGGGGTGGATACCCTTGCGTCACCACTTCACAACATTTATATATGTTATTTTATTAAAGGATGTTATGCACCATAAATAACTTCCACACATAGATCAGTCATTTTATTACTTCTTTTTAGATAATGTGTAAAATAGCGACTAGTTGAATCAAAAACATGTTTATGACTTTTAATTATAAAAAAAGAACAAGAAATACAACTGGTTATAAAAAATAAACCGTATTAAATGTCTTTTTTTACTGTTATAATCATCTTATACTTAATTTTTCGTAGCGGCGAATAGTTTAACTTACCCGAATTTCGGGTTGAATACTACATAAATACAATTCTGTTTCCTTTATCTTTATAGCCCATTTATCTACTACAGCTCATCTATATCTATCAATTCAATCATAAACATCTATATCTATCAATTATAAACATCTATATCTATCAATTATAAACATCTATATCTATCAATTATAAATAACTATATCTATCATCGAATAAGAATCCTCCTTTTTCAAAATAGATTAAAGTCAGCAGCGTGGTCCTTCACTAGTCGAGCCGACGTATCACGTCAGTCTATTTATGTGCTGACGAATATGGTGATATCAAATTGTAATATTATTGGTTTGTGTTCTTGTTAAGTAAGTAGTGGCGGTGTAATAATGTCTTCTGTTTACTGTCGTAAGCTCCCTGGGCGGTTCTCACCGCCCAGAACATCGAACGATACGAGTTGGCCGTCAGAGCCGGGATCCGCCACCCCCGGTTCGATCGATCGATTTTAGTGCAACGTTGCACTAAAATAAATCCCCCCCCCCATTTTTTACCAGGCCTCGAGCCCTGAGTCCAATAAAGCTGTAAGAGCCTTATAGGATATCAGCATTAATATCACAGAATCTAGACCGTCGTAAGAGGCGACAAAAGGAAACTAACCAGGAGTCGGGCAGCAGTATCTTCCTTATAACAACTCTAAAATAATAAAAAATGGCGGCTGCCAACCCGCCTGCTAAGCGTTGCTACTATGGTAAAATCCCCCTCCCCCCCCTGTGGAGCAATCTGCAGGGGAGGCCTATGTTCAGCTGTGGTGTTACTAACAAATTAAAAGAGCTTCTACGCCATATGGACGGTAAATTCACTTGCCGATATAATCAGTCGGCATCCTTTGAAACCTGCTCTCTTTTGTACATGCAGTAACACGTATCGAATTCCGGAATTCAACATAATGATTAAAGATAGCATATACTTCCAAATGTACGATACTTTTTCCGTAAACATTTCGTTGTATTTAAAAGAGCATAAGAAAAATTGTGTTTATGTGCACAACATCCTTGTACGAGTACATTTGTGCTTGAGAGGTAAAGCCCCTGTAAATATCTTTCTTATTCTTTTAAAATTGAAGGTCAGACTTAAAGTTACCATTTAATAAGATTTAAAGCGAATTTAGCCGAAAAAATCAGTCATTAGGTTTCCTGTCAAGTCCGAAGTTATGCTGCTGGTAATGCTTTTTTTTTATAAAATAAGGATGACACACAGATCTTAAGTGGTTGCTGTGGCCCATAGACATCTACATCTATCCTTAACTATGAATTTAAATGCACATGCGTTGTCACCCGTGAAGACTAAGATGGAATGCCCCGTTTCCAGTGAATAGGATCTCCGGTTCTCTACACTCACCATACGAAACACAGCAGCGTTAAGCTGCTATTTTACGCTGGTATTCTGTGAGAGCGTGGTCCTTCCCCGGTCGAGTCGAATCATTCGTGCTACGACTATACTACTTATAAAGCTGTAGCATGGCTCTACCACGTCAAAAACCCAGTGGCTCGGAAAGCTCGTTAGGCCGTAAGTCCTGCGCCTGATTTTTCTACGGTCATGTCGGATTGCCGTCCCAGTGGACTATCAAAGTGAAGAAGTATGCACATGTTGTGCTTGTGCACACCCTTGTGCATTATAATCCCGTCCTGCGCAGATGGGTAGACTGAGACCTGACCGAAATATGGTTTTGGAGGACATAATAATAGACCATTGCTAGACATGGATCTTTACTCTGTAAGCGAGGACATACCGTCATTGCGACTTTTATGTTTTAAAAAAAAATTAGTAATTATAAGCCATTGCTTGGCTAAAAACGAATCCGGTCAAATTTACTTCTTTGTTGAACGCATACCAAATACAAAAATCACTCTTCTTGCTTGCAGTGCGCATAGTAAAAGACGAAACTAACCATGGTATTACTGTATGACGTGGTAGAACCACATTGCAGCTATATTATGGTTGTAGCACGAATGAGTCTGTTTGACCGGGGTAGGACCATACTCTCACACAATACCACTGTAAATTTTTTTTTATAGGATAAGGGTGACAAACGAGCACACAGTCCACCTGATGGTAAGTGGTTGCTGCGGCCCATAGACATCTACATCTATCCTCTATTAGAAATCAAAATGTAGATGCGTTGTCACCCGTGATGACTAAGATAGAATGCCTCATTTCCAGCAAAAAGTCACCAAGCGAAACGCAGAGGTAAACCTCTACTTCACGCTGGTTTTCTGTGAGGTCGTGGTACCACTCCGGTTCGAGCCGGCCCATCCGTGCGACAGCAAAAGCTGCCGCGTGGCTCGACCACTGTTAAAAAAATAGCAGCTCAATGCTGCTGTGTTTCGTATGGTGAGTGTTGAGAACTGGAGACTCCTTTTACTGGAAACGAGGCATTTCATCTTAGTTCTCACGGGTGACAACGCATGTGCATTTAAATTCGTAATTGAGGATAGATGTATATATCTATGGGCCACAGCAACCACTTACCATCAGGTGGACTGTGTGCCCATTCGTCACCCTTATTCTATAAAAATAAACTCTGCTCTAAAACTTTTCAAAAATTATGTAACACTGAAGTTTTTTTGAAACTTCTGCCTACATTTTACGAATGTTGGAAATATTAGGTTGTTCCTACAACTCATTAAGTGGTTAATTTGTAATCAGTTGATGATGAGGAAGAGCAAACGTGTAAATTATGCGCGCACATCTCTGTGAATTAAAATTTTAATGTTGTTGTAATGGCTTTATATAATTATCAAGGCTGAAAAGTGATATTATAATTAAACACCGATATATCAAGTGGAAGTTGTTTATAAAGCACATGGACGTCCGTATTTATTACGAGTATGTATATATGTATCATGCCGAGCATCCTTTGACTTTTTGTTTTTGTTTATTAGAACAGAAATGTTATTTTTTAATTAAAAACAAAGAACCCTATGTAGTGTCAACAACTAATATTTTGTATATTATATGTATCATATAACTTTTACATGAGTCATTGTTTTATGTAGCTATGTATATGTGTAATTGTAAATGAAATAAAATTTTTATTTCCTATAATATTTTAAATATAGTTAAAAGTAAAAAATTTGTTATAAATTGTAATTTTTTTACTAACGCCTTGCAAAGCTCGGTCACACAGGTAGAAGATATAATTCATAAACAGATTGTATAAATTTATTTATAACTTTTATGTGATACCATAGTAAACATTAGTTTATTTTTTTACTACGCTAATTTTTGTTAGAAAATCGTCATGCTTAGCAGCTGGATTGCCGTTCGCAGCACTAGACGTCTCGTATCCTTGACGTTGCTTCCAGTTTCCGGTCTGGATATTTTAGGTTTGGGGTAAACGAGATCTATACTACCATCTATCGAAAGCCATTAGATCTTAATGAGATCTCCCATGGTCGCCTCTTATGATACCCACAGGATTAAATAGGGTGATATATTCCCTTACGCCGCCATGAAAATCACTAGTTTAATTAATTAATTATAATTTGCATGCCACAAGAAATATATTATACATCAAGTAACGCCCCGTAGGGGCATTGCTATTTAAAAGACGAATGTTTTATTTTAAATACCAAATACTAACTACTATTAAATACCAACTAAGATATTTCTTAGCACTGCTAGTCTAACATAATATTTTCCATAATTATTATACCTATTTATTCGCATCTTTAAAGAGTTCATTTAAATTATAATAACTTTTATCAGTTACTCATGGTTTAATTTTTTTTATAAAAGACTTAGTTGTTGTCTATATTTTTGAGGTTATTTGGAACATTACTATATATTTGAATTACCATCGTATGGTTGGTTGAAAAAACAGAACCATTCTGTGGAATTTACTGTTGCCAGTGGTTTTTCGGTGTAGGAACCTTCAAGAAAAGAGCCTACTCATTTCGAAAACGCTCCTGCGATTGCCCTTGTGTTTAAATGTTTACGGGAGGCTCGTATGACTTATCTTTCATAAAAAAAGGAATAAAAAATATTGAGGTTTCCGCAACTGATATAAGCTGATAATACTGAAAGATAAAACCAGTCAGTTTAATTATTTAAAATCTTATTCAAATTTAATATAAGAATAAGCTTAAAAAATTAAACGATAAAAACATAGATTAATTAGCTAAGGAAATAACTTGTAATAATACAACAAAAAAGAACAATGTTCTCTATAGTATTTGGCAGACAATAGAGTATATTTTATCAGTACTGCGGCATTCCCGCGAGAAGGTTCTCACCCAGCAACGGCCATGGCCAAATGATATTCCGTGGTAACTCAGTGGCTCAGTGCTCAAACATCACAGTAAGACCAACCCGGGTTCAATCCTCGTCGGCACTATACCATAAAACTTTATACTATAAGTTTCACATATACGTGGTATACTGCAGATATAATAATAATAATTATTATTATGTTCTCCTGACAGAACTTGGGTCACGACAACCAGCCTCAATGGAGACTAACCATCGGTGCAAGACAGGATTATAGTGTTCAAGTGTATGCGCGCAAACACAGGTGCACTCTCTATTCCCTCGCTCTCATAGTCCGATGGGACGGTAAGCCGAAACGACCGGAGAGAGATCAGGCGCAGGAACTACAGCTTGGGAGTGAGATACCGCCGGTTTCCTGACTCCGGGAAGCTACTGAGAGCTTCTTGATGGAAAAGCTCAATTAATTATTTTTTTGGCCCGACCCGGGATCGAACCCGGGACCTCATGATCAGCTGCGGCGTTTACGACCACTATGCCAACGAGGCAGGCAAAATACTGAAGATTGTAGTTTTTTAATTGAAAACTATGGGATGTATATAGGTTGTAACTCTTTTTTTTATAGGATAGGGGGACAAATGAGTCCACCTGATGGTAAGTGGTTGCTGTGGCCTATAGACATCTACATCTATCCTCGTTTGCGAATCAAAATGTAAATGAATTGTCACCCGTGAGGACTAAGATGGAATGCCTCTTTTCCAGTAAAGAGGGTCTCCGGTTCTCTACACTCACCATACGAAACATAGCAGTGTTAAACTGATATTTTAGAGAGAGCGTGATCTTTCCCCGGTCCAGTCGACCCATTCGTGCTACAACTATACTATTAATATAGCTGCAGCATGGCTCTATCATGTGGAAAACTCATTTAATATAACTTTACAAGCACGAAGCTTATTTTCAATGAGACCAGGCAAATCGGCGCGGGTCTTTCTTTTTAGCTGTGGTCCATCATTCACTTTGAGATAGGATTAAGATTATCCACTACAATAAATCATGTCGTGAGAGGCGACAGAGCGAAACTAAAATAGGATATTGGCAGCAGCATCTTCTTGATAACGATCGAAAATTATAAAAACACTGCGGGTACCAACCCGCCTGTCAATTGTAACTATGGCCAAATCTATGCTAATCCATGAGCCATTTATATGCAAATTGCATATAAATGGCAATAAATAAAGCATTACAAGCAAGAAAAATAAAGCATTGAATATTCATTTCAGTTCAGAAACATCTTTGACAACTATGTATATGTGATTTACTAATATTTGTAGGTTAACTATATAGGTGGCTAGGGACCGTGCTTTGTGGCATTCCTTGGGGAGGCCTATGTTCAGCAGTGGACTTGTGAAGGGCTGTAATGATGATGATTACGATGAGCTATAATAACATAGTAGTCCATTGGTCAGGGTATTTGTTTTGTCGCAGGCGCCGTAATCGAATCCCATAACGACATAGACAAAAGTGGTTAGTTTTAAGGTCTTGATATGTTGTAAATTTTTCGGCATCTCCGACAATTTATTCAAAGACAAAGTCAAAATATTTTTTTTTAATTCGATTTAGGTTTATATAAATTGTTTAATTATGTACTAGGCAATAAATTTTAGGGCTTTTATATTTTTGTTTATTTAAATGCTATTTTACAATTTCATTCAATCCTGATAATAAAATCTATACCATGTTAAATTTTTTTTTTAATAAGATAAGGTGACAAACGAGATCACAGTCAGTTTTGGACGTGGTAGAAACACACTGCAGCTATATTATGGTTGTAGCACGAATGAATCGGCTCGACCGGGGAATAACTACGCTATCGCAGGGTACCAGCTTAAAATAACAGCTTAATGTCACCCATGAGGACTATGATGGAATGCCTCGTTTGCAGTAAAAAGGATCTCCGCTTCTCTACACTCACCATACGAAACACAGCAGTGGTACTCCATGAGAGCGTGGTCATCGACGGACGAGCCGACCCATTCGTCTTACAGCTATAATAAAGCCGCAGCATGCATTTACTACCTATAGTCTATTAATAATTTTTACAATTTCAGTATTAACTGTATATAAGCAGCCTGGGGACTTGCAAGTGTAGAGTTGAAGCTATTCCGACACATCTCCATCCTCAATTCACTGGTTTTTTTTAAATGTAGAATTTACTAAAAAAAAATCTATAACGAGTTTCTTAAATTTAATGTCTGATTGTTGTTATATTTTTTAAGGTCTAATTGTAAATTAATGTATATTAACTAAAAAAAACTTTCTTGTTTTAGTCATTTTAAATTTTAGAACCCCTAACGTATCCTTGACCTTGTCCGTACCTACAGAAGAGTCCGTCCGAGTTTAATAATTAAATTTATTTTTATCCTATCATAAATAATGTTTTCAAAAATAAACAACGATGGAAGTGTCAAAATATTAGCCTCATTGAAAGGTCATTTCGCCTCCCGAGGCCGCGAGTTATAGATTTGATATATCGATTGCCTTTGCAACATGAATATTGCAGTATAATCCTGTACTGCGCAGGTAGCTAGTCTCCGTTATGACTGGCCTTCGTGACCAAAATTCGATCTGGAGGACATTATTATTATTTTGGGGTATTTTTATATTTTTCTCATCTGATTGGGCTGTATAAATAAAGTGAAAAGTTAAATAAAATTAATAAATAATACTAATAAATAAAAACCCAACCAGATGGAAGCCCTCGGCCAAACTGCTGAGGGTTAGATAGAAAGAAAAAGAAACCAGCGGAGAATGCGGACAGTATTGAGGAGCACCGCCTCCTGCATTTGAACCTGAAGCGGTCCGGAGTCCCAGTCGCCTTAAATGACCCGAGAGGCTAACCGAGATTAGCCCGTTCGCAGATATGATTATTTTTATAGGATAGGGTGACAAACGAGCACACAGTCCACCTGATGGTAAGTGGTTGCTGTGACCCATAGATATTTACATTTATCCTCATTAAAGAATCAAAATGCAGATGTGTTGTCACCCGTGAGACTAAGATGGAATGACTCTTTTCCAGTAAAAAGGGTCTCCGGTTCTCTACACTCACCATACGAAACACAGTAGCAAAAAGTTGCTATTTTACGCTGGTATTCTGTGAGAGTATGGTCCTTCCCCAGCCGAGCTGACTCATTCGTGCTACAACTATACTATTAATATAGCTGCAGCATGACTCTAAAACGCTCAAAATAAACATTAAAAAAATATGTTTAATCTTCGGAACGGAGGAACCGATTGTAATGAAATTATCTAGACTATGTTAATCCGAGAATCTTGTAACATTTTTGAGAAATTGAATAATTGATAAAATAAATGGATAATTATTTAAATATATATAATGCTACAATAATAAATCGATCGCCGTTCTATGTGAATCAATAAAATTATCGCGGCTGTAGAAGAGGTTGTATCAAATTATGTAAATAATTTTTCCTGTTGTATATAAAAAAATATAAACTCTTCTTTATTACGATTTGAACGTCTCTCTTTGCCTTTATCGCAAAATTGTAGTACCAGATCCTCGCAACTCAATTTTTTTTTCTTATATATTTTCTAATTTAAAAAAACGTTATCCACACACTAGGATTTTCTCCTGTATCATGGATGCAGTTTACATACATAAAGGAGACAGTCGTTTTTGGGCCCACTAGAAATTTTTGCGGACAGCAATGATATACAAAAAATATATATATATAAAAAAAGATACCAATTTATTATTGTAAATAGCATAAAGATTTTATGAAAATCAGATAAAGTAATATCAAAAAAAATGTAATAGAGATGTGCCAACTCGGAAGAAACTCGACTCGAGTTAACTTGAGTTGAAATTCACGTAATCGATTAGTACTCGAGTTACGCAACTCGATTTGGCGGAACGAAACTGTGTCATTTTGTTACAAATTATTTTTATATTTGTTCTTCCATCCAAGATAATTATTATTATTACTTAACTTAATACGTAGTTATATGTTACTGGTTTGGGTATAGACAGTCTTCATAAAATAATATCACTCTAACTTTATGACATAGCGTCAAGTTAATGTTATTAATAATTTAACTATCACGAATTATACTTAATCAGCTTATTGACATTACAAAATACATCCATAAATTGCTCGAATTAGTAATTCCAGTTCATGACTAAATTGCAGACACACTGCATTGACCGTAAGATAAAAATATGACTCTAGTAGAATTTTGTGACTCAAGTCACTCGGGTTTTATCATGTCACTCTAATTGTACTCGAGTTTTTGAGTTATTCGAGTTATCTTTTTACAGTCCCTGCATCGATTGAAGTTAGTAGTAGTAGAGTCGAGAATAGCGATTGCCTTATTTAAAGCATTTTCGCATTTTGGACGTGAAATATGTAGACCAGAGACGAGAAGTAGCGTCAAAAGTGATGGCCCCGTGGCGCAATGGTTTAGAAATGAGTTGCAGCGCTAAGCGGCGCGAGTTTCCATCCAGCACGGAACAAGTATTTGTATGGCCTACAAGTCATTAGTCTGGGTCTGAAAGTTTGTCTTTGTGAAAGGAGCTATAACTACCTAGACCTAGTCAAAATGACTAGGTCTAGGACTAGTCATTTTAGTTTTAATGGTATTTGGGGTATGATAACTAATCAGTTAATATATTTTAAAACAAAGTTTACACACTGCACCTTTACTGATTCAACCAAAACATATTACATGATACGTACAGGATACGTGAATATCTAAGTATCGAATTACGTAAGAGGTTATCTGACGCACTTGTATTATCAAAACTTAATTATGCTGACACTGTATATGGGCCATGTCTGCTGGCGCACACCGCACACCTTATTCAAAGAGTCCAAAATGCTTGTGCAAGGTTCTGTTTTGATGTGCCACCGAGAGGTCATGTAAGCCCATTCCTTAATGATAATAACATCCTTAAGATGGCCGCTAGACGCAAACTCTACTTTGCTTGTGCTCTGTTTGGTGTTTTGAAAACAAAAAATCCAAAGTATCTGTACTCTAAACTAGACTGGTGTCGTGAACACAATAAGTATCTGACGCGTGTTTCCTCTCGCATATTAAGGGTCCCTCGACATAGTTCGGCGGCCTTCAGAGGTAGTTACAAATATACAGCCACCCACTGCTGGAATAATATACCTCCACCACTACGTAATCTAAAGACAATAGGGACTTTTAAAATACACTTAAAGAAACTTTTATTAAACGAACAGAAGGGAAGTATAAATGTTTGAACATGTTTTATTTAATAATTACCTATGTAGTATTTCTAATCATAAATTTAAATTATACCTTTAATGATAATTTACTGCTTACTAAGTATTTATTTAATATATACCTAATATATACCTGTTACTCTGTATTTATTAACCTCTATATATACTTATAAAACTTTTCTATATTATTATATTATATTATTGTACATATATTTATCATTAACATTTTAGTAAAACGTAGGGACTCTTCATACTACCGTCTACGGCACATCTCGCATGAGGTATAGAATAAGACTAAAAAAAAAAAATACTCGCTCGCAATAATTGACCGTCGGAACTTGCTCGGGGCCGGCTGAAAATCAGCGCCGCAAGCTCGCGGCATATGCTGAGACGGTCCTTTCCACCACTTCATCATAGCACACCATATTTTTTTTTTGGACGCACTTTTCTTTATTCTAATTTTTGTTTGTTTGTTTGTTTTTAAGTCATTTGTTTTATTGTTAATTGTTATTTGTCATGTGTGTAGAAGATGTAAGTGTTGGAATAAATAAATGTCTTTATGTCTTTATTAAAGTCTTGACACCGCACCTGTCTGTCTGTTCCACTACTTTGGAAATAATTACAACAATAAATGCATTGGCATTTTACTTTGTGTTTTAGCCTTATACAAACAGTTTAAAACATCTTTCTTATTATATGGCAAGTAAAGGTAATATTATAAATGGACATATTATCCGTTATTCATCTCGTCTTTAATCATATTAATATAATTACTTTAATGGTGCTTGTGATGTATATTCTCTAATCAATTAATACCTGTAAAAATAGTCCCCAACACGCGATTGAGGGAGGGTGGGAGGTCCCCTTAAAACTGAGCAGGACACGTCGTTTTCTTTCTTTACGCGGAATTAAGCAAATTAATTTGTAAAAACCCCATTATAATGGATTTCCGCAAAGTAACGTCTGATTCTATTAATTCATCATCATCATTACAGCCTTTCATAAGTCCACTTCTGAACATAGGCCTCCCCCAAGGAATGCCACAAAGCACGGTCCTGAGCCACATGCATCCATCGACTTTCTGCATGTCTTACCAGGTCGTCACTCCATCTCGTGGGGGATCGCCCTACACTTCGCCTACCGGTACGAGGCTGCCACTCAAGAACCTTTCTTGCCCATCGGTTGTCGGTTCTTCGAGCTATATATATTTTTTTTTATAGGATGAGGGTGACAATCGAGGACACAGTCCCAGGTGGACTGTTTCCAATTGGTTCTCATTTGCAAAGCTGATTTTTTTTTATAAGATAAGGGTGACAAACGAGCACACAGTCCACCTGATGGTAAGTGGTTGCTGCGGCCCATAGACATCTACATCTATCCTCGTTTGCGAAACAAAATGCAGATGCGTTGTCACCCGTGAGGACTAAGATGGAATGCCTCATTTCCAGTAAAAAGGGCCTCCGGCCACCTGCACTCACCAAGCGAAACGCAGAGGTAAACCTCTACTTCACGCTGGTTTTCTGTGAGGTCGTGGTACCACCCCGGTTTGAGCCGGCCCATCCGTGCGACAGCAAAAGCTGCCGCGTGGCTCTACTGTTCACTGTTTATATGGCCGGCCCACTGCCACTTCAGCTTATTATTCAGTTGGGCTATGTCGGTTACTCTGGTTCTACTGCGGATATCCTCATTCCTAAGTTTATCACGCAGAGAAACTCCGAGCATAGCCCTCTCCATAGCTCGCTGAGCGACCTTGAGCTTCCTCATACGGCCAGCAGTGAAAGACCACGTCTCAGATCCATAAGTCATCACTGGCAACACGCACTGGTTGTACAATTTCGTTTTAAGGTTTTGAGGTATGTTTGACGTGAAGATGTGTCGTACCTTCCCGAACGCTGCCCAACCGAGTTGAATCCGTCGATTGACCTCTCGATCGAAGTTGGACTTACCTAGTCGGACTATTTGTCCCAGGTAAACATACTCGTCAACAATTTCGAGCTTAGTGCTCCCAAAAACTACTTGCATAGGTGTGACATGGACATTAAACATGATCTTTGTTTTGTCCATGTTCATCTTAAGACCTATCCGTTGGGAAACACTATTGAGGTCATTAAGCATAGTGCTTAGGTCCTCCAGCGATTCTGCCATAAGGACTATATCGTCGGCAAATCGAAGGTGAGTGATGTACTCGCCATTGATGTTAATACCGTATCCTTTCCATACACGTACAGCGCATCTGCAATTTTATTTTAATTGAGTATAGATGTAGATTTCTATGGACCACGGCAACAACTTACCATCAGGTGAACTGTGTGCTCGTTTGTCAAATTAATTCTATAAAAAAAAAAAACAATACCCATGGAACAAATGGGGATCATTGATTCTCTTAAGTCACCACACAGCCATCAATTGTTACAAGATTTTGATAACATCTAAGTTATTAGGAAAACAATGAATAAAAAGCAAAAATCAATTGGCTAAATAAATGTATTGATATAATTTTTGTTATCACAGAAATGTATAAGGTACTATTTGAACATTTAACACAATATAATACAGTTCAGTTCAGTTGGCAGATTCAAAACAAAAATAGTCAGAACACCAGTAAGGACGTAAATATCTAATTTAAACGGATCCCGACGTTGTTGGAGTAAATAGTTGACACATGATTATATGGCAATTCACATAGATCTTCTGTCACTGTTTTTTTTGTATGCTAAACTGACAATGAGATTGTTGACATCCATACGTAGCGCCTACCACCATCCACTCCTCCAGCCAGAGGACCAGCCACCGTAGCCGCCGTAGCCGCCGAGACCACTGTAACCGCTGTAGTACGGTGAGTAGACCACCGGACTTGAGTAGACCACGGGCGAGGAATACGCGTACGCGTACGGCCGAATGTAGCCGGCCGAGGCTACGGCCAGAATGGCAATAACAGCAAAGATGCAAGCCTGTGAACAAAACGAGGACAATTATTTAAAATATGTAACTAAACGTTAGAAACATCATGGTGGTAAAATGAAAATTGTTGTTATCTTGCTTGATAGTTTTTTTAGCCTTGTAAAACTGCTGCTATTTATTATGCAGCATCTTATATTCTGTCTATTCTAACTGTGCCTGATTATGTTGTGACTTGACTACCTCGTTGGTCTAGTGGTTGTAGTAGTGCGATTGCTGATCATGAGGTCCTGGGTTCGAATCCCGGGGCGGGCCAAAAAATCAGTTATTGAGTTTTTCCATCCAGAAATTCTCAGTAGCTGCCCGGAGTCAGGAAGTTGGCGGTGTCTCACCCCCGTGCCTCGGAAAGCACGTAAAGCCGTTAATCTCCCTCCGGTCGTGTCGGTTTACCGTCCCATCGGACTATGAAAGTGAGGGAATAGAGGGTGCACCTGTGCTTGCACATAAACTTGGGCACTATAATTCTGTCCCGCGCCGATGGCTAGTCTCCGTTGAGATTGGCCGCCGTGACCAAAAATCGGTCTGGAGGACATTACTATTATTATGTTGTAACTTTCCCCGTGATTTTAACATAACGTCCAGCTTGAGTAAAATTTTATTGCATTACACTGGGTATGGGTGGATTAAGACGACTGAAGGCCACTGTTTATACGTATTATTTGTGGCAACTTAATACTTGCTTCATTATCACTGAATTTAATTTATAGAAATCTTACCAATTGTATATAACAATGTTTTATAAATAGCAACAGAACATAAAACATATGCGTAGTTAAAAAGTTAATATTTAGATAACAGGAGTAATAATTATAAATACTATAAAAACCCAATGAGTTCATTAATTTAGTAATAATGGGTAATTCTCAAGTAGGTACGGAAATAATTCTTAATAGTTCCAGTGATTAAGAATCAACAACTTACGAAGAATTTCATTTTGGTAGTTGTTGACTGCTTCAGGAGCGGTGAGTTAGTACGAAATGTGAAGCGAATCTTTTCCCTTATATACATACATCTCGTCACCGAAGATTAATATGTTGATATATGATATGAGTTTGTCTTAATTGACCTTAATAAAAGTTCAAGAAAACTGGCCAAAGAAAACACTGTATTATAGATAATGTTATTCATTTTATGACATCTATTGGAGGACGTGCCTCTCCTTTTAGTATCGAAATAGACATATTTTACATCGTAACTTGTAGTGTCGTTTCTCACCGGTAAATATCGCTGCTTTCGTATTAACCGTTTGCATCTTACTTCGAGGTAAATCGGTAATGAATATGATATATACGGTAACTAACAAATTACCAAACGACAACTGTTCAGTGATGTCTCAGTGATCGCGAGGGTGAAAACCGGCAGCGATCACCGAATGGTTAGAGGCACACTGAACCTAAACGTTAAGTTGGAGAGGTCTCGTCTAATGAAGTCAACGCTCCGTCCCCCTCATGCTCTAATCCAAAGTCCCGAAACCTTTCAGCTCGAGTTACAAAACCGTTTTCAGTGCCTAGAAGACTGCAATGAAGTGGATGATTTGAATGACAAGCTCGTGGAAACTGTCCATGCGGTCGGAGCTAAGTTCTGCAAGACCCGCCGCAGAAGAACACAAAAACTCTCCGATCACACTCTTAATCTCATGGCTGTTAGACGGGAGATGAAGCTACATTCTTCAACAGATTTGGCAGCATACAGGCAACTGAACAGACAGATCTCCAAATGCATGCGGCGGGACTTACGCAACTTCAATACAGCTCGTATTGAAGAAGCGATCAAGCGGAACCAAGGCTCCAAAGTCTTTGCCAGAGATCTGTCTGCCAGAAAGAGCCAACTGTCAAAGCTGAAGACCGAATGTGGCAGCATCGTTTCCGGGGCACCTGAGATTTTGAGTGAGATTGAGAGGTTCTATGGGCAGCTGTACACGTCATCGTTGGAGCCACACGCAAGTGTGAGTAACGATCCAAGAGCGAGTCTTATCCGACATTATTCCGATGATATCCCGGACGTCAGTCTGAGCGAGATTAGAATGGCTCTCCAGCACCTTAAAAACGGCAGGGCCCCAGGCGAGGATGGAATTACAGCGGAGCTTCTGAAAGCGGGTGGAAAACCGGTACTTGAAGTCCTTCAGAAGCTCTTTAATTCCGTCCTCCATGGTGGCATTACACCGGAGGCGTGGAGCAGAAGTGCGGTGGTCTTGTTCTTCAAGAAAGGCGACAACGCTCTCTTGAAGAACTACAGACCGATTTCCCTTCTGAGCCGCGTCTACATGCTGTTTTCGAGAGTCATTACGAATCGTCTCGCGCGCAGACTTGACGACTTCCAGCCTCCCGAACAAGCCGGTTTCCGAAAAGGCTTTAGCACCATAGACCACATACATACCCTACGGCAAATTGTACAGAAGTCCGAGGAGTACAATTTGCCACTATGTCTGGCGTATGTGGACTATGAGAAAGCCTTTGATTCCGTCGAAATTTGGGCGGTGCTGCAGTCCCTTCAGCGGTGCCAAGTTGACTGTCGGTATATCGAAGTGTTGAAGTGCTTGTACAGTAGGGCTACGATGGCTATCCGAGTACAGAACCAGAGTACGAAACCTATCCAATTGCAGAGAGGTGTAAGACAGGGTGACGTCATATCCCCGAAACTCTTCACCGCTGCATTGGAAGACGTTTTCAAGCTTCTGGACTGGAAAGGATACGGTATCAACATCAATGGCGAGTACATCACTCACCTTCGATTTGCCGACGATATAGTCCTTATGGCAGAATCGCTGGAGGACCTAAGCACTATGCTCAATGACCTCAATAGTGTTTCCCAACGGATAGGTCTTAAGATGAACATGGACAAAACAAAGATCATGTTTAATGTCCATGTCACACCTATGCCGGTAGTTGTTGGGAACACTAAGCTCGAAGTTGTTGACGAGTATGTTTACCTGGGACAAATAGTCCGACTAGGTAAGTCCAACTTCGAACGAGAGGTCAATCGACGGATTCAACTCGGCTGGGCAGCGTTCGGGAAGCTACGACACATCTTCTCGTCAGACATACCTCAAAACCTTAAAACGAAATTGTACAACCAGTGCGTGTTGCCAGTGATGACTTACGGAACTGAGACGTGGTCCTTCACTGCTGGCCGTATGAGGAAGCTCAAGGTCGCTCAGCGAGCTATGGAGAGGGCTATGCTCGGAGTTTCTCTGCGTGATAAACTCAGAAATGAGGATATCCGCAGTAGAACCAGAGTGACCGACATAGCCCAACGGATTAGTAAGCTGAAGTGGCAATGGGCCGGCCATATAGCTCGAAGAACCGACAACCGATGGGGAAGAAAGGTTCTCGAGTGGCAGCCTCGTACCGGCAAGCGAAGTGTAGGGCGTCCCCCCACTAGATGGAGTGACGACCTGGTAAGATATGCAGGAAGTCGATGGATGCAGGTGGCTCAGGACCGTGCTTTGTGGCATTTTTTGGGGGAGGCCTATGTTCAGCAGTGGACTTGTGAAGGGCTGTAATGATGATGAATGAACAAATTAGTATCATTTGTTACTGTCATGTTATCCGGAGTTCGAATCCCATAACGGTATAGACTTAATATCCGAATAATTTAAACGTAAATACACAAATTATTGATTTTCGGATATAGAATATAGGTAGAGCCATGCTGCAGCTATGTTAGTAGTATAGTTGTAGCACGAATGGGTCGGCTCGACCGGGGAAGGACCACCCTCTCACAGAATACCAGCGTAAAATAGCAGCTTAATACTGTTGTGTTTCGTATGGTGAGTGTAGAGAACCGGAGACCCTTTTTACTGGGAAAGAGGCATTCCATCTAAGTCCTCAAGGCTGAGAACGCATCTGCATTTGACTCGCAAATGAGGATAGATGTAGATGTCTATGGGCCACAGCAACTACTTACCATCAGGTGGACTGTGTGCTCGTTTGTCAGCCTATCCTATAAAAAAATCCTTTTCTTCAAGTAATTGGTCTTTTTTATATTAATATTTACTTAAAAAATTCTTAACGAGTGTTTTAAATATTATTTTTGCACATTATTTTTAAGTATAGATCTTATTAAAATGAACGAAATGTAAAAATATTAATGGCGTTGCATGTGTAGTATGGTACGCTGTTTTATTGCTGATAAGAAACTATGTAAGCAAGAATGCAAGTAAAGATCCGCTCTCAGGCTCTCATCCAACAAATCTTGGACATAATTCTCCAATAACATGTATAATACGCGTATACAATGTACGTGTAAAAAACATAGCACATACATTGGTTCTGACAGGCTCACACTTATATGAAAAAATGTAACGACCGTCAAAAAAATAATTAGTCACTAACTTTATGCTAAACTTAGCTTTTATTTACGTTACAAAATTATCTTTTGTTCGTTAAACTTATTTTCGCTCCAACTCCCATTAAAATAGGCAAATAATAGAATGACATTTTTTACTATAATTGGTAGAACATAGTAATTCGTAGATGTCAGGCACGTGTTAGAAGTAATTCAATATGTACAACTGTTGGACATCCATACAAATAAATAAATAAAAAAATCATCCGTGGTAGAACCACGCTACAGCTAAATTATGGTTGTACTATATCAGCATACATATATAAATAATACATACGAATAACTATGAACCTTTTTATATATTTTTTATATTTAACTCTCTCCGAAGAGACCAAAATCATACCGTCAGGTCTCTTGCCATCGTCTAAATAACTCTAAAATCTAGGGAGCACTTATCTTACATGAAATTCCATGGAGCCCAAATTCGTCGATGATGCTTCCACAGGAGCGCGAATGAGGTTGACAAATCGCAGCTCCTAGACGGATTCTTACGGCGATGCCCATTCTTACCCATCCAGCAATTGTCAGTGACTAGATTCCTTAGTCCAAACAGTCTGATCTTGGTCACTATAGAAATTATGAAACAAATGTTTCTGCACACTCCGTACCTTCGGAATATGGGATATTTTTATCTTTAGGGTTTTTGGTTGGTTAACTTAGTAATGTAGTGGAATATTTTCGCCAGGACAGAGCGTTAGCCATGTTTTCCTTGCATACGCAGCGTTTGTTGGTGTACTTTATTATTTAAAATGATGTTCCATAAGTTATTGAAAATACGTACTAAATCCAGCAAAACAGGCAATGCAATGCTAAAAAGAATTCTTACACCAATACCACCAAATTTTATAGGTAAGGTAGCTATATCACTTTATAGAAATAACTGTCTAATATTGTGCTGAAGGAGTTATTTGCATGCCATCAAGACATAAACAACCAGTTTTGAAATAAGCCGAAGTCTTGTATTCTTTCATCACTCCACCCGTATAATAAGTTCACTGCTGTAAATAAACCTCTCTCGTTGCATTAATCGCAACATTGTTGTACCAGATGCTAGCACCTTTCTTTCTTTTCTTATTTAAAAAAAGTTACCCCCGCACTAGGATTTTCTATTGTAGCCACGGATGCTCATACATAAATTTCGCAAGAACAAACATCCAGACCTGGAAATATTATTAGTAGGCCATACAATTACTTGTTCCGTGCGGGATAAGAACCTGTCACCCTCAGCGCTGCAACCGATTGCTGAGCTACTGCGCCACTCTGGTCTAGATATCTCACGTCTGGTGTAAACGAGGTGGTTATATCGCCATATATCGAACGCCTTGAGATCATCCTGGTATTTTGCATACTCCCTTATACTATGCTCAGCTATATTATAGTTGTAACAGGAAAGGGTCAACGTGACCGGGGAAGTACCACGTTCTCACTAAATACCTGCGTAAAGTAGCAGCTTAATGCTTCTGTGCGTTCATATGGTGCGTGTAGAAACGAGGCATTACGTCTTAGTCTTCAAGGGTGACAGGGGACAACGCATTTGCATTTTTATCCGATACAGGTTCCACTTACAATCGGATGAACTGTGTGCTCGTTTGTCACACTTATTCTATATAAAACAACAATACCCACGGCAATTTATTGTGACAAGCAGGTAAAGTAAGTAAACTTACGTTATTAGGAAAACAATTAATAATAAGCAGAAATAGGTTAAATAAATTTATTTATATAATTTTGTTATCACAGTAATGTATACGATACTTTTTGCACATTTAACACAATGGAGTACAGTTCAGTTCTGTTGACAGTTTCAAAGCAAAAACACTCAGAACACCAGCACGTAAATACTTAATGTAGACGGAACGCGACGTTGTTGGAGTGAGTAGTTGATTACCAGGTGATTTACCAAGATGTTTTGTCACTGTTTTTGATTGTTAAATTGACACTAAGATTGTTTGCATCCTCGCGTAGCACCTACCACCATCCACTCCTCCAGCCAGAGGACCAGCCACCGTAGCCGCCGTAGCCGCCGAGGCCACTGTAACCGCTGTAGTACGGCGAGTAGACCACCGGACTTGAGTAGACCACAGGCGAGGAATACGCGTACCCGTACGGCCGGATGTAGCCGGCCGATGCTACGGCCAGAATGGCAATAACAGCAAAGATGCAAGCCTGGGAACGAAACAAGTGCAATTATTTAAAAAGAATAAAGAATCAATTAACTCTAACTTAAATGAATAAAATAAATCAACAACTTACGAAGAATTTCATTTTGGTAGTTGACTGCTTCAGGAGCGATGAGTTAGTACGAAGTGCGAAGCGAATCTTTTCCCTTATATACTGCTATAGATCTCATCACCAAGGATGAATATGTAACGTAGCCTTAATTGACTTAAATAGCAGTTTTACCAGCTTGTCCAAAGAGAACACTGCATTATCAATAATTTTATTCATTTTATGACGTCTAATAGAGGACGAACCTCTTCTTTGAGATCGATATGGGCATATTTTTACATCGTAAGTTGTATCGTCGTTTCTCGCTCTGCAACTATTGCTCCTCTCGAATTCACCGTTTGTATGTTATTTTGAATAAAATTTTGATGTTTTATTTACGGCAATGGACAAAATTAAATCATGTTTTGGTGATATGTCAAGATAAAATCAATTTTTTTATTAATCTTAGGCTTGTTTCAATCTTTTTATGAAAGTCAAAATTTGCATCAGTATAAGAGATTTACATCAGTAAGAAAATCTGGATTTTTTTTTGTAAGTGCCATATTAAATTTTCATTTACATTTTATAATAAAATCAAAAGGATAAGGGTGACTAAGTAGCACACAATCCACCTGATGGTAAGTAGTTGCTGTGGCCAATCGACATGTATATGTCTGTAGATGTATATCGATCTTCAATTAAGAATCAAAATACAGATGCGTTGACAACACTGAGGCTTAATATGGGATACCTCGTTTCTACTAAAAAGGATCTTCGCTTTTCTGCACTCATCATACGCAACACAGCAGCATTAAGCTACTATTTACGCGTTATTCTGTGAGAGCGTGGTCCTCCCCCGCTCGAGCCGACCTATTCGTGTTACAACTATAACAGTGTAGCATGGCTCTTCCACGTATAATATATTATTTTTTGTTGTAAAATTTGAGCGTTAATAATACACGTGCAGCCAGGAGAACTGCACTTGCAAGTCTCCTGGCTGCACATGTATTATGTTAGAGTTGTTTCCACACGTCATCGTCTTCAATAAATTGGTCTATTTTATTGTAGAATTTACTTAAAAAAATCCTTAACGAGTTTCTATAAATTTTATTTTTGTACATTATATTTATACGTCTTATGTCTTTTTTAAGTAAAAATATGCTTATTTACTCAAAAAGACTCTTGTATTGGCGATTTCAAATTTTGGAACTTTATGCGTATCACCTTGAACCGGTCTACAGAATCTAGGAATCAGGAGTCCGGTTTTAATGAATAAATTTATATCTGTCCTTTCATAAATAATGTTCTCAAAAATCTACGACGGAAGTATCAAAATATTAATCTTCTTACTTTTACATGACTGCCTCGTTGGTGTAGTGGTTGTAAACGCGACTGCTGGTCATGACGTTCCGGGTTCGAATCCAGGTCGAGCAAAAAAATCACTTATTGAGTTTTTCCGCCAAGAAATTCTCAGAAGCTGTCAGGAGTCGGGAAGTTGGCAGTATCTCACCCCCGTCGCTTGGAAATCACGTTAAACCGTTGGCCCTGCGCCTGATCTCTATCCGGTCTTGTCGGATTGCCGTCCCATCTGACTATGAGTGTGAGGGAATAGTGAGTGCACGTGTGCTTGCGCATACACTCGGGCACTATAGTCCGGTCCTGCGCAGATGGATAATCTATGTTGTGACTGGCCGCCGTGACCAACATTTGGTCTTGAGGACATTATTATTATTATAATACTAAAATTATGTTCACTAATAACATATTTTCATAAGCAACTAAATGAGGTCACGAGGTCGTTAAAATAATTTATTGGGAGAACAAAATTTGACATTATTGTGGATATCTTTAAGATCTTTAAGCAATAATGGCTGGGACGATCTTGAACATTTTCACAGACTGCAGACTTCCCGGAGCGTCGGTGTTTCACGTCAGCTTTATGTTGAAGCACTTACGCTCCGGGAAGTTTCCAGTCTGTGAACATGTTCCAGATCATCCTTGCCATTACATAAGATTTGATTGGCCACAAATTCTAGAAAAATAACGCCAATTTCTATATTTGTGTGGTCAATATAGTATCATAGTAGGCATATTGTTCAGGGTATCTAATATATCGCAGTTTCTGAATTCATATACTATTTAGGCATATATATATACCAGAATTATTTAAGGACACCAATCGGGGGGCACGGCAGTGCCCCCGCCAAGTCGAGCAAAAAAGCTGCACGGCCGTACCATCCTTTTCTCGAAGCAGTTCAGGCCATTTCCGAAACCCTATAACTTCGTTATGGATAAAACTAGAAGCCTGAATTTTTACTAACCAAGTAGGTATTGTATAAACTCAGTATATATATTATTATACAAATTTCATTAAATTTGAACAAGTAGTTTAAGAATTATAACTAGTTAAAGTTTCTTAATTTTGTCACTCACTGACTGACCGATCATCAAAACTCTAAGGCACTTCTAGCAGACATAGGAACTTCAAATTTGGAATAAAATTAATGTTTAATATATTAATCAAGGAAAAAAGGAAAAATTACTTAATTTTTCCTTGATTAATATATTTTTATATATTAATATTTTTAATAATTTTAATTAATTTTGAACAGTGGTAGAGCCACGCGGCAGCTTTTGCTGTCGCACGGATGGGCCGGCTCGAACCGGGGTGGTACCACGACCTCAAAGAAAACCAGCGTGAAGTAGAGGTTTACCTCTGCGTTTCGTTTGGTGAGTGCGGCTGGCTGGAGGCCATTTTTACTGGAAATGAGGCATTCCATCTTAGCCCTCACGGGTGACAACGCATCTACATTTTGATTTGTAATAGAGGATAGATGTAGATGTCTATGGGCCGCAGCAACCACTTACCATCAGGTGGACTGTGTGCTCGTTTGTCACCCTTATCCTATAAAAAAAGGTCCAGTTTTCGAGATACACCAACTGCATAAATAACTTTGTAATCGCATATAAACATATAGTATTACAAAGTTACATTTGCAGTGAATGAATCAGTGTACCTATATAAGTATTATGGAATAATAGGTGTAAATAGCTACCTAGATATAACTACCTACAAAAAGAAATGAGATGCCATCAAAAACATAACTTGTAAAAAAGCCAAGTCTCGCAACTCAGTTCTTCTACCGTAAAAAGTTGTGAGATCCATGTAATACCAAGTCGGTTAATTTGTTCAGTCCATAGATTGATACATAGATTGACTTGGCAATCGCACTAAACAATTTAATTTAATATAATATGTATTACTTGTGAGATATATTGTGTTTTCATGCGATTGCCAAGTCAATCTATGTATCAATCTATGGACTGAACAAATTAACCGACTTGGTATTAAATGGATCTCACAACTTTTTACGGTAGAAGAACTGAGTTGCGAGACTTGGCTTTTTTACAAGTTATGTTTTTGATGGCATTATATGTGTTCAGGTATTCATATAATTTTTTATTTCATTTAGGCTTCATTAAATATTTAATGAACATCAAAATTTACATCAGTACGCAATAACAAAAAAATCTCTTAGAAGAACCGGCAAGAAATCGTGGGGAATTTTTTAATTTCTTAATGCCATATTACAGTCTATTTTACAACTTATAATAAAATCAATATAATCTTATCAATATAAAGTAACTTATTTTTAATAGGATAAGGGTGACAAACGAGCACACTGACATACACATCTATCTTCGATTAAGAATCAACATGGACGATCTTGAACATTGTCACAGACTGCATACGGCGAGTCTGTCAACTGCGTCGGTGCGTCACGTTGGCTATATGTTGAAGCACTAACGCTCCGGGAAGTTTGCAATCTGTGAACATGTTCCAGAACGTCTCCGCCATTAGATAAGATTTGATAGGCTACAAATCCTTGCAAAAGAAAGCCGATTCCTACCAAGGATGATTCGCGAGGCTGTTGAAATAAAGAGACATCCTAATTTTAATAGTGAAGGTGGATGGGTGCTACCATCTGTTAAGATCCTGTAATTAATAAAATTAAATCCAAACCGAAGCATACCACTGCAAGACTTCAAGATACTGTAAGCTCATTCTGCATAGATTGGACTAAATATTAATAATTTTAAACTGAAGGTAATAAGTAAAATTTGGTTTAGTAAATTCAGTAGAGTAGTTATGTATTCGTATAAATATAAGAAATCAATATAAAAACGCAACAGATTTTTTTTAATTTAGTTTAAATAATTTTATTTTGAAAATTACATGTAGTTATATTACCTCTGATAGACACTCGCATTGATAAACCGGGGTTTCTGATGCCGCTCCGCTCTAAACGAGGTACTCTCGAGATGAGAGGCCGCCAAAGTGTCTACGCAAGTAGAATCCCACACTAGGGCTTTGCCTCTCTCCCAAAGGACCAAAGTCATACCGTCAGATCTCTTGGCATCGTCTCTAACATTCCAATGTCCTTGGTGTCTAAACGCATCGACGCTGCTGCCACAGGGGCATTAATGAGATTGCCAAATTACCGCTCGTTGACGGATTCCTACAACGATGAGCAAGCTTTCCCCATCAAGAAATGTGCCTAGATTACTTAATGGTAAAGCGTGTAACCAGTGACTAGATTCCTTAGTCGAAACAGCTAGAAGGCGGGCCTGATCTTGGTCACTATAGAAATTATGAAGCAAATCTTTCTGCGCACTCTGTGCCAACGGAATATCCTACTGTTTTTGTTGGTTAACTTAGTAGTGGAACATTTTCGTTGGGACGGAGCGTTAACCATGTCTTTCTTGCGTACGCAGCGTTTGTTGGTGTACTTTATTACTTTAAATTATGTTCCATAAGTTATTAAAAATACGTACTGTATCCAGGAAAACAGGCGATGCAATGCTAAAAAGAATTCTTACACCAATACCACCAATTTTTTTAGGTAAAGTGTAGCTATATAACTTATATTGAGCTGAGGGAGTTCTTTGCATAACATTGAGACATAAACAACCATGTTTTAAATAAGACAAAGTCTTGTTTTCCTTCATCAATCCACCCGTATAAGTTCACTTCTGTATGTAAACTTCTCTTGTTGCATTAATCGCAACATTGTTGTACCAGATGCTAGCACCTTTCTTTCTTTTCTTATTTCTTTTCTTATTTAAAAAAATACCACCGCACTAGGATTTTATCTTGTAGCCACGGATGCACATATATAAATTTCACAAGAACAAACATCCAGACCTGGAAATATTATTAGTAGGCCATACAATTACTTGTTCCGTGCGGGATAAGAACCTGTCACCCTCAGCGCTGCAACCGATTGCTGAGCTACTGCGCCACTCTGGTCTAGATATCTCACGTCTGGTGAAAACGAGGTGGTTATATCGCCATATATTGAACGCCATGAGATCATCCTGGTATTTTGCATACTCCCTTATACCATGCTCTGCTATATTATAGTTGTAACAGGGAAGGGTCAGCGTGATCGGGGAAGTACCACGTTCTCACTGAATAACAGTGTAAAGAAGCAGCTTAATGGTGCTGCGTTTCATATGGTAAGTGTAGAACCGAGGCATTACGTCTTAAGTTTTCAGGGGTGACAAGGAACAATGCATCATTATCCGCTACATCGGCATTTTTATGCGCTACAGGTTCCACTTACCATCGGATGAACTGTGTGCTCCTTTGTCACACTTATTCTATATAAAACAACAATACCCACGGCAATTTATTGTGACAAGCGGGTAAGGTAAGTAAACCTACGTTATTAGGAAAACAATTAATAATAAGCAGAAATAGGTTAAATAAATTTATTTATGTCATTATTGTTATCACAGAAATGTATAAGGTACTTTTTGGACATTTAACATAATGGAGTACAGTTCAGTTCAGTTGACAGTTTTAAAGCAAAAACACTCAGAACACCAGCACGTAAATACCTAATGTAGACGGAATGCGACAATGTTGGAGTTAGTGGTTGAACCCACCACTTGCTCCTGTTGAAGTGGTTGAAACGAGGCGATTTACCAAGATGTTTTGTCACTGTTTTTTGATTGCTAAATTGACACTAAGATTGTTGGCATCCTCACGTATCGCCTACCACCATCCACTCCTCCAGCCAGAGGACCAGCCACCGTAGCCGCCGTAGCCGCCAAGACCACTGTAACCGCTGTAGTACGGTGAGTAGACCACCGGACTTGAGTAGACCACGGGCGAGGAATACGCGTACCCGTATGGCCGGATGTAGCCGGCCGAGGCTACGGCCAGAATGGCAATAACAGCAAAGATGCAAGCCTGGGAACAAAACGAGGGCAATTATTTAAAAAGAGTGAAGAATCAGCTAGCTCCAATTTAAATGAATTAAATAAATCAACAACTTACGAAAAATTTCATTTTGGTAGTTGTTGACTGCTTCAGGAGCGATGAGTTAGTACGAAGTGCGAAGCGAATCTTTTCCCTTATATACCGCTATAGATCTCATCACTGAGGATGAATATGCAATGTAGCCTTATTTGACTTAAATAGCAGTTCAACCAGCTTGTCCAAAGAGGACACTGCATTATAAATAATTTTATTCATTTTATGACGTCTATTAGAGGACGAGCCTTTTCTTGAATATCGAAATGGGCATATTTTTGCATCGTAAGTTGTATCGTAGTTTCTCGCTCTGCAACTATTGCTCCTCTCAGATTAACCGTTTGTTTATTATTTTGAGATAAAATTTTGATGTTTTGTTATTGACAATGGGCAAATTTAAATCATGGTTTGGTGCTTTGTCGCAGGTCCCGATTTCGAATCCCATATCAGCATAGACATATTATCAGAATCATTTATTCGTAACCAATTATCGGATTTCGGGTCTTCATGTATTGTAATTTTTTCAGCGTCTGTGATAATACATTCAAAAACAAAGTTAAAATCATATATTTTATTAAACTTTGGCTTGTTTCAATATTTTAGGAATGTCAAAATTTACATCAGTACGCAAAAGCAAAAACTTCTCAGAGAAGAACTGGCAAGAAACTCTTAAATATTAGTTTTTTTTATTTATTTAATTATTATTTTTATTATTATTATATTATTTAAGGAATTTAGTTTATTTTTTCAAATACCATATTAAAGTTTCATTTATGGATTATAAAAAAAGCAATACAATATAAAGTGCCTTATTTTTAAAAGGATAAGGGTGACAAACGCGCACACAATCCACCTGATGGTAAGTGGTTGCTGTGGCCAATAGACATATACATCTATCTCCGATTAAGAACCAAAATGCATATGCGTTGACAATTCTTTGGGTTAAGATAGAATGCCTCGTTTCGAGTAAAATCACTCATCATACGAGACAGAGAAGCACACAGCTACTATTTACGCTGATAGGTATTCTGTGAGAGCTTGGTCCTCCCCCGGTCTAGCCGACCTATTCGTATTCATATTACAACTATGGTTCTAACACGTATAGACTTCTAACGTTTTTTACAATTTCAGTGTTAACAATATATGAGCAGCCAGGGGACTTGCAAGTACGGTGTTAGATTTGTTTCCACACGTCATCGCCCTTATATATAATAATAATTATATTTATTATATCTAAAAATATTAGTCTATTTTATAGTAGGTTTAATAAAAAAATCCTTTATATGTGTTTTGAATTTTATTTTTGCATTATACTTTTATAGGTATTATTGTAAAATTATTCTTATTTATGCAACAATGATTGTTTCTTGTTTGGGCCATTTTAAATTTTAAAACTTCAAACGTGTCACCTTGGCCTGGTCTACAGGGTAGTCCGGTTTAGTTAATAAATTTATATCTTTTCTTTTATAAATAATGTTCTACATAAATAAACTAGGACGGAAGTATCAAAGTGTTATTGAAAAGTTCAAAGCAACTCGCGAAGCCCTTAGTTATAGATTGGTTGTATCGCTTGCTTTTGAAACATAATTTTGTTTTCAGTCCGGCTGTCGAATCTCATAGTAGGTAACATATCTTTACATGATACTTTGGATGTGTACAAAGTAGATCAATAACTTAGCTGTTGCTAACTATCAGCTTTAAAATACCCACTACGCCATATCATCTCGTGGGTGTAAATCAGGAGAACGCAGAAGCGTCTTCCTAATAACAACTAAAAATAAAAAAACTGCGGTTGTCAACGCGCTTTCCAAGCGTATTAACTATGGCAAATATCCCCTCTATAATCTACAGGGGAGGCCTATGTTCAGCAGTAGATTTCATATATATATATATATATATATATATATATATATATATATATATATATATATATATATATATATATATATATATATAGATTTCAGTGGGCTGTAACGGTAACGGTAACTGTCAGCTTTATAATCAAAGTGCGTAGGGAGAAGATGTCCTGCGCTTCGTGAGAGAACGAAGCCGACGCCACGTAGAGGATCCAATCTCTGTACATTTGCAGCGTCTGGAGTTAAATACGTAACCAACTTCAAATTCTACATGCTCCAGTTTCCTGCAAATACAAAGAGACGTTTCTAACTTCCGATTTCTCCCCCTCTGGACTATACGGGGATACGACAAAAACAGTTACCTAAATGTTGTTTTGTGTATATTTTTTTACGACCGCATGCACAGTTTCCGTGAGCTTATTGTTATTCATATCGTCCACTTCATTGCAGTCTTCTAGGCACTGAAAAGGGTTTTGTAAATAAAACTAATTTTACGGATTTTATCGCGTATATTAACTTTTTTACATTCCCGACGTTTCAAGCACTTTACAGCACCCATGGTCACGGGGGGACTGAGGTGTATGACGTCTCAATGTCATAGTTAACCACGGCTACCTCCAGATTAAAAAAATATTAATTTTTGATCCGATCTACGCAGTATGAACTAATAATTAATAATTTTTTAATCTGGAGGTAGCCGTGGTTAACTATGACATTGGGACGTCATACACCTCAGTCCCCCCCGTGACCATGGGTGCTGTAAAGTGCTTGAAACGTCGGGAATGTAAAAAAGTTAATATACGCAATAAAATCCGTAAAATTAGTTTTATTTAAATGTGTAGTGTTCGCGTAAATATAAGAAATCATTAGGGTTTTGTAACTCGAGCTGAAAGGTGTCGGGAGTTTGGATTAGAGCAGGAGGGGGACGGAGCGTTGACTTTATTAAACGAGACCTCTCCAACTTAACGTTTAGGTACAGTCGACCTCTAACCATTCGGTGATCGCTACCAGTTTTCACCCTCGCGATTACTGAGACGTCACTGAACAGTTGTCGTCTGGTCGTCATAATGAAGTCAATCTCGTTTTTTGTCGAACCGTCGGAGCTCGACCAGGTCCACTTCCTATGTGGAAGAAGTCCATTGCTTCTGAAAAACAGAGTTCATCATAAATAATCCCTTTTTCTCTATGATGTCGGCCAGCTGCTGGCTCCTTGGGTTCCGTTGCCCTATTCCAAATATCCCTACCTTCAGCTCACCGTTCTCTCTTGTGTCCAGTTGTGCGTTGTCTCCCATTAACACCGTATAGTGGGTTTTGAAAGAATAAATGGCTCTAGAGATATCCTCATACACTTCTTTCACCTCCAGATCGGGATGTGTCGAGGTTAGTGCGTAAACCTGTATGACCTTTAACGAATACCGTTTGGTGATTCTGAGTTTAAGTTACGCAACTCTCGTCGACAAACTTACAATCGTTACAACGTTATTAACGAGAGACTTGTGGACAATAAATCCAACACCTCCTTTTGACATATGGTCGCCCTTCCGGTGATAGAACAAGTTGCCGGATTCGAGGTTTAATAATAGATCATAATTCTATAATATGCCAACGTAACTTGTCTATCTTGGCACCCCCTGCCCTACCGTTACCATGATCGCTACCGCAGCCAGGAATAGCGGGGCTGCCGGGGTCTGGGGGCCGTCTGTTCGTAACTTTCATTTCATGGGGGGATATTTGCCATAGTTGCCATGCTTGGCAAATGGTTTGGCAACCGCAGTTTTTTTATTGTAATATTGTTGTCATCATGAAGATGCTACTCCCCATCTCCTGCCTGTTTCCCACTGTCGCCTCTAACGAACTTTAACAGTGGTAGAGCCACGCGGCAGCTTTTGCTGTCGCACGGATGGGCCGGCTCAAACCGGGGTGGTACCACGACCTCACAGAAAACCAGCGTTAAGTAGAGGTTTACCTCTGCGTTTCGCTTGGTGAGTGCAGGTGGCCGGAGGCCCTTTTTACTGGAAATGAGGCATTCCATCTTAGTCCTCATGGGTGACAACGCATCTACATTTTGATTTGTAATAGAGGATAGATGTAGATGTCTATGGGCCGCAGCAACCACTTACCATCAGGTGGACTGTGTGCTCGTTTGTCACCCTTATCATATAATAAAAACGACACCCCTGAGAAGATATCGGGTAGTCGTAATTCTTAACCGCCACTACACGGCACATCAACACGGTACTAACTTAGCTGCTTGTCATTCAAGTAGGCGTGGATATAGTAATAACGTTTCCGTTAGAGCAGTTTCTTAATTATTTTTAAAATTGATATATTATTTAAATTTTAAACGCAATGGGCAGCTCATTGAACAACTTAACCGACTAGTGCAGCGCACTGTACCTTGTAACATTAAGTGTTAGCATTGATGTAAATACGCTATTTAGGTCTTTGCGTTTGGTATTTAACCGACCTTCTCGTTCAGTTTTAAATTCGTATGATTAAAGCTTTTTCATCAAGTCACTAAGCAAGACAATGATATCATATATAGGCATAGTACCGTTAATATTTGTAATTTTAGAAAGTGCTCTGCATGATATCTACTGCGGTATACGTACATAAAATGGTCCTTATTGTCCGTTTCTTTGCAACAAACGCTTTATGGACATTGTACTCATGGGTATTACCCCAAAACTTGATACTGTTACGCAAATTACTTTCAACTAGTGCGTAATATACAGTTTTTAGTTGTTCTAGAGTTAGCTCATCGCGTACCTCAAAGTGCATAGTATGCTGAATTAATTGTAGTTTCTATGGAAGTTAGCTCGGCCCTCCAGTTTGAAAGTGAATCTATATGTATACATAGATATTTGATTGTATCTACTTATTCTATTATTATTATTTATCGTGTCCTTAATTCTATCTCGGTTACTACTTGTCGACTTAAATAGCATCACTCCAGTTTTGCTCAATAATAAAATTTTTAATAGTGACTTACTTAGTAAATAATGTCAACGCTAGATTAGCTTTGATTTCGAGTTCATTATTTTTTGCTTTATAGCTGAAACTGTATTATTTTACATCAGATGTAAACGAGATGGTTATACCACCTATCGAACGCAATGAAACCTTTCTAGCATTTCGCACAGTCAATGCAACAATACCCACGGGACGAAGATGTATAATTGATTCTCTTAAGCCACAGTCGCAATTGTTACAAGTGGCTTAACATCTAAGTAATTAAGAAAACAATGAATAAAAAGCAGAAATTGGTTAAATAAATTTATTGATATCATTTTTGTTATCACAGAAATGTATAAGGTACTTTTTGGACATATAACACAATGGAAATACAATTAACAGTAAAAAGTTTCAAAACGAAAACACACAGACCACCAGTAAGCACTAACGTAAATACCTAATGTAGACGGAACGTGACGTTGTTGGAGTAAGTAGTTGACACATGATTATAAGGTAATTGACCAAGATTTTTAGGCACTGTTATTTCTTGATTGCTAAACTGACACTGAGATTGTTGACATCCACACGTTGCGCCTACCACCATCCACTCCTCCAGCCAGAGGACCAGCCGCCGTAGCCTCTGTGGCCGCCGTAGCCACCGTACCCACCGAGACCACCGTAACCGCTGCTGTAGTACGGCGAGTAGACCACCGGCCGTGAGTAGACCACTGGCGAGGAATACGAGTACGGCGACCAGCCAGAGCGAATGTAGCCGGCCGAAGCTACGCCCAGAATGGCAATAACAGCAAAGATGCAAGCCTGGGAACGAAAGGAGGGCAATTTAAAACATTATGGAACATGTACTTTTTTGGACATCGATATTATTTAAAGTGATTGAACTAGAACTAAACAACTAGAAACAACATTTGGGTAAAACGCAGATTGATGCTATCTTGTCGGATTGTGTTGTAAATGTCCCTGTGTTTCTGACATTGCGACAAAGCGATTGCGACCAAGCCATTGCTTGCAATTTGCATTCAGCAATTGCATGATTGGGCTCATGTAGATTTAAGACAACCACGAGTAAACCGAAACAATATCCAGAAATATGTTATAAAAAAATTATATTTAGATAACAGGCATTGTAATTATTAATGCTACAAAAAAAACAATTAATTAATTAATTTATTAATAATGAGTATTCTCAAGTAGAAATGGAAATATGTTCTACAGTTGTAATGATTAAAAATCAGTTAGCTCTAAATTAAATGAATAATATAAATCAACAACTTACGAAGAATTTCATTTTGGTAGTTGTTGACTGCTTCGGGAGCGGTGAGTTAGTACGAAGTGTGAAGCGACTATTCTCCCTTATATACCGCTATACATCTCGTCAACGAGGATAAATATGTGACGTAGCCTTAATGGACCTAAACAACAGTTCAACAAGCTTGTACAACTGGTCGAAAGAATACACTGCATTATAGATAATTTTATTCACTGTATGACGTGTATTGGAGGACGGGCCTCTCCTTTTAGTATCGTAATGGGCTTATTTTACATAGTTGCATCGTCGTTTCTCGCTCTGCAACTATTGCTCCTCTCGTATTAACTATTTGCAGGTTATTTCGAGTTAAATCTGTAATGAATATGTATATTGATGTTTTGTTCACGACAACGGACGAAATGGAATCATTGTTGATTGTTGCGTAGGCATCAGAATGCCGGCTTTGCCAGGTCACCGGCTTAATATTAACGATCTTCTATAAATCACTTTGTAGATTTAAAATTAAATCCATATAAGGCTTACTTAACCTTCGATTTAGAATATTGTTTTGTATATAAAATTAATAGATTCACTCAATACAGTTAATGCAAATATGAAGTAGATAAAGTAAATCTAAAAAATTAAATAAAAAAATACTTATCTATGTCGTCCTCCAAATTTGGGAAATAGCAAATAGTTTAAGAATTATTTTTTTTATTATAGAATAAGTTTGCCAAGAAGGACAAGGATTATAATGCCCAAGTGTATGTGTGAGTGCGCAAGTACAGGTGCACTCAATATCCGTCTTTACTCAAAGTCCGACGGGACCGCAATCCGACACGACCGGAGAGTGACAAGGTGCAGGACCGGCTTTCTGAGGTAAGGTGTTGAAACACTGCCAATATACTGACTCCGGGCTGCTACTGCTACAAAGAATTTCTTGACGGAAAACTTAATATCTGATTCTTTGGCTCGACTCGGGATTCGAACCAGTGACATCATAATCAGCAGTCGTGTTTACGATCACTACACCAATGAGGCAGTCAGTAAACAAATATAAGATGTTATAAATAATATCACTGAGCTATCTTTATTTAAATATGTTAAGCGGCGAAATATTTATAACAAAATACAATATTTATGATATAAAAACTGGCCCGACTTTAAATTAACTTTAGTCTGTATTATTTTAACTCAAATAATTGTTTAAACTCATTTTCAAATTTAAAAACTGATTTGCTATTTGTTATTCTAAGCTGGAGTCACTGTATCATTTAAATTTAGAACACAGTGCACCTGGTACTAGGTGGTACGACTCCTTTACTACGTAGAAGTTTGTCTGGGTTTTTGGATAGGGCCTGCACTGTTGTGTTTTGGTTTGAAGTGTATAGAATCTCGTATAATTATTACGAGTCCCCAGAGTTGACAACGCATTTTTAATCTTTTTGTACGAAGTTGGTTAAAGGTGTCCATTTTTTTTATAGAATAAGTGTGATAAACGAGCACATAGTCCATCTGATCTATAATTAATCTACATTTATCCTCGATTAAGAATCAAAATGCGATCGCGTTGTCACCCCTGAGGACTAAGATGGATTACCTCGTATCCAGTAAAAAAAGGTCTCCGATTCCTACCTACACTCACCATACTAATAATAGGTAAATATATATTCAACATACAGTGGTAAAAAATAAGAATAAAAATAATAATTTATTTGACAGTTCTCACACTAAACGCGCCGACCTCGACTACCGTGAGAGATACATATACACAGATTAACACAAGTATAATTTAAAATTAAAAATTTTGTACAGCCGACTTCAATATAGGTTATTTAAGAATAACTCAATAACCATTGGTCTGACCTTGATCAAATTCATATGGGACCACAAGAGAACTATCAGCTTTCATATAAAAAAAGAATCATCGAAATCGGTTCGCCCAGTACAAAGTTATGAGGTAACACACATAAAAAAAACATACACTCGAATTGAGTACCGTGTCCTTTTTGGAAGTCGGCAGAAAATTAATGCTCGGCTGAGTTTACATAGATGAATTTTCCTTTTCCTTAAATCTCTTCCTTATTTTGTTCTTCGTATAGAAAGATAAATATATACTTAAATATATACACGCACATACATGCATTTACACAAACATACCCGTATTAATATATTAATATTACAATTATTAATTTGTTTATGTATATCTACCATTACAGCCTATTAAAGTCCACTGCTGAACATTTACCGAGGTGTTTAGGTCCATCACGCAATTAATCTGTTTAGGATGAAATTACACCTTACATTTATAAAAATATGAATAGTACTACTGTTTGTGTTAGAACAGTAGTGTGGTTTATAAAATATAATCAATTAGCCTCAAAACAATAAAACTTCAATAAAAATTCTATGCGGTAGAAGTCGCGGGCACAGCTAGTTATACGAGTATAAATAGATATCTAATGTGATTTGGATTAACACTGATGTCTGTATCACAATATTTATATTAAATTATTAACTATAAAAACGTTATGATATAAAACGAGTATGAAGTTTCTCTAAGTGTCAATATAAATTATTTAACGACTCCATGGCATGGCGCAATGACTTGGCATTGAGTTGCACGCTGAGGGCTGCGAGTTCGAATCTAGCACGGAACATGCCCTACAAGTAATTGTTCCGGTTTGGACATTTTTCTTGTGCAATTATGTTTGTAAACTGCCTCCACGATACATGAGAAAATCCTAGTGTGGAGGTAACGTTTTTAAAAGAAAACTATTTACTGGCTGGGGTTGTTATAACAAGCCCATTATAATGGATTTCCGCAAAGTAACGTCAGATTCTATCTGGGGGCACGGTAGTGCCCCCGCCAAGTCGAGCAAAAAGCGGCACGGCCGTACCATCCTTTTCTCGAAGCAGTTCAGGCCATTTCCGAAACCCTATAACTTCGTTATGGATAAAATTAGAATCCTGAATTTTTACTCACCAAATAGGCATTGTATAAACTCGGTATATTTTAAATTTCAATAAATTTGAACTAGTAGTTTAAGAATTATAACTAGTCAAAGTTTCTTAATTTTGTCACTCACTGACTGACCGATCATCAAAACTCTGAGGCACTTCTAGCAGACATAGAAACTTCAAATTTGGAATACAATTATTGCTTAATATATAAATCAAGGAAAAATTAAAATATTTTACAATTTCGGTCCACTTTTCGAGATACACCAACTGCATTAATGACTTTGTAATCCTATATAAACATATAGTATTACAAAGTTACATTTGCAGTGAATTAATCAGTGTACCTATATATGTATAATGGAATAATAGGTGTAAATAGCTATCTAGATATAACTATCTACAAAAAGAAATGAGATGCCATCAAAAACATAACTTGTAAAAAGCCAAGTCTCGCAACTCAGTTCTTCTACCGTAAAAAGTTGTGAGATCCATGTAATACCAAGTCGGTTAATTTATTCAGCCCATAGATTGATACATAGATTGACTTGGCAATCGCATGGAAACACAATATATCTCACAAGTAATACATATTATATTAAATTAGATTGTTTAGTGCGATTGTCAAGTTAATCTATGTATCAATCTATGGACTGAATAAATTAACCGACTTGGTATTACATGGATCTCACAACTTTTTACGGTAGAAGAACTGAGTTGCGAGACTTGGCTTTTTACAAGTTATGTTTTTGATGGCATTAATTATTTACTGGCTATCACATAAGTTAGATTGTACGCTTATATATTCTGTTAATTTTTATAACATTACAAATAAATAAGCTAAAACCAAAAATCCGTTGTTCCGAAGGCTCAAAGTCTTTTAATCTGTGTGCAAGATGATTCGAAATATAACACAATCATAGACGTTCTTCTAAAAACGAAACTGAGTCGATAATTTTTCAATAGGGCGTTGTTGCTTTTCTTAAAGAACAAGGAAACCACATTTCTGCTCCAGTGCATTGTGTGAAGGTCAGATAGAGGCAGAAAGATAACTGACATTTTTTACTACAGCGTTGTTTTAAAATTAATCTCACACGTAATTAATTACGGTGTAGATAAACCATAACATCCAATAATATTAATGTACATCAAATTATATAACAAATCATAAATCATAATTTATTACTCTTCATAATAAATGCATGGTACGGTGTGAACAGATAGTAAATGGTAAATAAGGTCTGTTACACACAACACTCGATTTTATGAGTACATTTAGCTAGTTACAGCCTATATACGTCCCACTGCTGGGCACAGGCCTATCATTTATAAGAGGTTTTAGGACAAGGAAGTGTCCGCCGCGCTGCCCTAATGCGTGTTAGTGAACTTCACATGTCTTCGAAATTTTTTTCTTCTTATTTCTCAGACATGCAGATTTCCTCATGATGTTTTCTTTCACCGCCGAGCACGTGGAAAATCGATACTTGAAATTGTAATTAACAATTTCATTGGTACCGGCGGGGATTGAACCCTTGTTACTCGCGTACTGTGAAATTTACAGCGAGCGCTTAGCCCCTGATTTATCACGGCTCTATGAGTACAGGCGTTAAATTTATTACTTAGAAATGTGACTTGTTCAGATTAAGTTGGGTACAAATGCTAAAATATATACATTTGGATACAAAACATCACGGTTGATCTAACAAACTAACGTTAGATATTGCCTTCACTTAAGCAAGCTAATGAATTAACTGTATATAATAGAGATTAATATGTATGTAATATACAATATAATAATAATAATAAGGATTTGTCTGTGCAATACAGGATCAGGTTATTAAGACCAACAACTATCGGAGATACATCCTAAGGGATGGCGCCGTCGACATTTGTCGAACTTGTCGCCATCCCGGTGAATCACTTAGGCATGTAATCTCCGGTGGTCCGGCGTTTTCTAACTCTGAGTACTTGTATAGGCACAACCTAGTAGCCAGGATTCTACACCAAGAGCTCGCTCTGAAATACGGGCTCGTGGATCGGAAACTGCCTTATTATAAGTACATGCCGGAAGTCGTGCTCGAAAATGACTGCGCCAGGCTCTACTGGGACCAGGCCATCATCACAGACAGGACTGCGAATAAGCCTGATATTGTGCTGATGGACCGGGCACAGTCAAGGATATTTTTGGTCGACATTATCATTCCGTATGACGAGAACCTCGTGAAAGCCGAAACAAATAAGCGAACAAAATCTGGACCTGGCTCACGAGGTGACCGACATGTGGGGTGGACTGCCGGCCGAAATTACACTTGTAGTAGTTTCTGCGAACGGGTTAATCCCAGTCAGCCTCTCGGGTCATCTGAGGTGGCTGGGACTCCGTGACGGAGCGCTCCAAGCTCAAATGCAGAAGGCGGTGCTCCTCGATACTGCCCGCATCGTCCGCCGGTTTCTCTCCCTTTCCCCCTAACCGTTAGCCGTTTAGTCTCCCCTGCCGAGGGCTTCCATCTGGTAGGGTTTTTATTTATTTATGTATTTTTTATGTATTTATTTTATTTTGCTGTTTATTTATGTATGTTTATCATTTTCATTTACAATTACATATTTATACAGCCCAACCAGATGAGTAAACTATATAGATACCCCACATTATAAAAACGTAATAATACATACATATTATTATTATTAATAGAATAATAGTAATAAATAAGGTGTAATAGTGGACAAGCATTAGCCTATAAGCTTATAACACATAAAAGGGACTGAACCTAAAAAATTGCCTTTTAAAGAACCTTTTAGATTCGCTGGACAAATAGATGGCAGCACTCTAAGCAGGGTCGTAGCTCTTTTTTGTGCATCTTACTACTTACCAGATAAAGCCAATGGTCACGGGAGAGTTGCTTAGCTTTTTAATTAGGTAATACAATCATACCTTCATTATTACAATCTGTCACAAGTCCACTGTTGAACATAGGCCCCACCTTTGTCGCGTCTTACAACAGCTACGGGTCGATATGTGGTAGTGTACTTTATAGAATAAAGTGAGATAAACGAGCACACAGTCCCCATGATGGTAAGTTGCCGTAGCCTATACACATCTACATCTAACTTCGATTACGAATCAAAATGCAGACGCGTTGTCACCCGTGAGGACTAAAATAGAATGCCTTGTTTCCAGTAAAAAAGGGTCTCCAGTTGGCTACACTCGCCATAAGAGACATAACAGTATTAAGCCGCTATTTTACGCCGGTATTCTGTGTTAGCGTGGTCCTACTCCAATCGAGCTGACTACTTCGGGCTACTGCAATAATATAACTGCAACATGGCTCTACCACGTATAAAACTGCTGTTTATTCGTGTTTGAAACAATGTTTCTCAAATGAAATTGTAGTCATTCGGAAGTATTTACATATATGGTACGATGGTAACAGTATAAGCGTTAATTAGATTTTAATTTAAGCAAATTTGGTATTTTCCTACAATAATAATTAACCATTACCTAATTGAGGGCTCCATGGCGCAGTGGCTTAGCAATGAGTTGCAGCGTTAAGGGCTGCTGGTTCGAATCCCGCACGGAACAAGCGTTTGTTTGCATACAGATAATTGTTCCAGGTCTGGATTTTTGTCCTTCTAAAGTGTATGCATGTAAACTGCCTCCACGTTACAAGAGAAAGTCCCAGTGTTACATAATAAATTAGTGGCGGATTTTATTTTAATAGGTCTTTACCTATGAAATTGCCGTTCTGCAGTACTGGCCATTTCAAATGAAAATAATTTTTGTTTGGCTAATAAATATATTTTCAAATTAATTTTATTTCATAAATACGGAATTATTTTTTAAAAATTTGTCATTTGTATATTGATTAGCGTTATGTTCTCATCGCATTTGAATCTTTTTCGTTATTATGGATACGTTAAAATTCGAGTAATTATGAAATATGTGTACCTATGGAGTATTTTCAACGTGGTAGAGCCATGCTGCAGCTATATTAGTAGTATAGTTGTAGTACCAATGGGTCGGCTCGACCGGGGAAGGACCACGCTCTCACAGAATACCAGCGTAAAATAACAGCTTAACACTGCTGTGTTTCGTATGATGAGGGTAGAGAACCGGAGACCCTTTTTACTGGAAAAGAGGCATTCCATCTTAGTCCTCACGGGTGGCAACGCATCTGCATTTTGATTCGCAAACGAGGATAAATGTTTATGGGCCACAGCAACCGCTTGCTATCCGGGTGGATTGTGTGCTCGTTTGTCACCCTATCCTATAAAAAAAGCCTTCATGGCAGCAACGTGGCACAAGCAACATCATCAACGCTTACGGAGCGAATACTGCAAATGAACGCACCATCTGTTAAATAAACCCTGTGGTCGTCCCAAAAATTTGGTCGACAATGACTAATTAAAGACGGTTGTGGAAGCTGATGATACTCAATCTACGGCTGAATTAGCGGCAACTTTCGACGTTAGCATCAAAACAATATTGATCTATTTGCGTCAAATTGGCAAGGTAAAAAGCTGGACAAATGGGTGCCCCTCGAAATCGATGACCGCCAGCACAAAATAAGCGTCGTGACGTGCATCGCAATTTTCACCAGGCTCTCAAACGAAGGAATTTTGAACCGAATTGTTACCTGCGACGAAAAATGGATTCTGTTTGACAATCGCAAGTGCTCAGCAAGTTGGTTTTAGATTCAGGTTCAGCACCTAAACAATGCCCTAAACGAAAATTTAACCGTAGAAAAGTGCTGGTCACTGTTTGGTGGTCTAGCGCCGGCGTGATTCATCATAACTTTTTACCAAACGAGATAAGTACACCTTTAGGTTACCCTATCAAGTCCAGAGATAAGCTCTAATCATAACTAACAAAATTTAGACCAAACTTAGCATACCTAGTCCTACTCTTCGAGGAGTTCCACTGCATTCAAAGAAGTGCACCTTCAGATCACTCCATAAAGTCCAAGACGTATCATCATCATCATAATTACAGCCCTTCATAAGTCCACTGTTGAACATAGGCCTCCTCTCAAGGAATGCCACAAAGCACGGTCAAGATTCACCTGCATCCATTGACTCTCTGCATGTATTATCAGGTTGTCACTCCAACTAATGGGGGTACGCCCTACACTTCGCCTGATGGAACGTATAAGTATATTTATATATAAATCCTACGTACTTTTAGCGAAACAAAATATTGTAATAAATATTTGTCATTATAAAAATAATAACCTTGGTCAAGTATTAATATTATGATATTCTTGTATAGAGACTAGTAAATTAAATTGCAGCTGCCCTGAAATAAGCCCCAAAAACAGGGAGGAGCTGGGAGAACTAAGAGCTAAAATCACTTACTTAAAAAAGAAGTTGGAAAGTGCGGAAAAAGAAATAGACAATCTATCAATAGAAAACAGTTCTTTAAGAAAACAAATTATAGCCTATGAAAAGAAATCTGATACACTGGCTAATTTATGTCGCTCAACTCCAAAGATAGATAAAAACAAAAATAAACAAAAAAAGGGAAACAAAACAAAATTAGATTACACACTTTTAAGCCAGGCCAAATGTGGGCAAAGTTTTCAACCAACACCAAGAACCAAAGAAAAAACTGTATTGAATAATGTAACACATGAAGACCATCAAAGCACAATTTTAGATAAAGAAGAACAGATGAGCGATTTAAATTCTACACTTATGCATGAAAATAAGGATTTTAGACTTTGCGTATAGCAGTAACAACAGGAATAAAGTTATACAAGCTATAGAGAATCTAGATAGTGAGAATTCCGAATACTGTCATTTTATAAAACCTATTCAGGAATAATCGAGCTACTGAGTGGACTACATAGCAAATTAATAGACTACACTATGAATGACTACTGTGTTATTTTGATTGGAGAAGAAGACTTCAAAAAATCCTATAACTATACAAATCTTATAAGTAACATAAAAAACACGCTAGAAAAAATAAAGCATACTAATGTAATCATAGCATTACCTACGTATATATGTGGTGCACCCTTGTATAACTATAAGGTAGAAATTTTCAATTCTAGTCTACAAAATAGCATACAGAAATTTAAATATGCAGTATGCATATTTAAATTTTTTAAAGTTTTGACTCAAATTATGACTTAACTTTTGACATGTTTTCTCAGACAACTGGTAAACTCAATAATTTAGGAATTAAAAATATTTTCTGCCGACTTCCAAAAAGGAGACGGTACTCAATTCGAGTGTATGTTTTATTTTATGTGTGTTACCTCATAACTTTGTACTGGGCGAACCGATTTCGATGATTCTTTTTTTATATGAAAGCTGATAGTTCTCGTGTGGTCCCACGGGGTAAAGCTCAATCCTTTTTGGATAGTTTCATAACAAATCTTCCAGATGAATGCATAAAAGATACTATAATAGATCAAAATGGGTTGTCAGATGGCCACGCATTACTAATATGTAATGTTGATCTTCAAATCCAGGGAATCACGAAAAATAATAAAAATAAAACTATTACAAGAGAACAAAGAGTATTAAACGAAATGAACAATAAATTATTCAGAGAACACATATTGAAACATGAATGGCAAAATGATGGAATAAATAGGTTCATAAAAAAACTGTATTGAAGTTGCGTAAGTCCCGCCGCATGCATTTGGAGATATGTCTGTTCAGTTGCCTATATGCTGTCAAATGTGTTGAAGAATGTAGCCTCATCTCCCGTCTAACAGCCATGAGATTAAGAGTGTGATCGGAGAGTTTTTGTGTTCTTCTGCGGCGTGTCTTGCAGAACTTAGCTCCAACCGCATGGACAGTTTCCACGAGCTTGTCATTCATATCGTCCACTTCATTGCAGTCTTCTAGGCACTGAAAACGGTTTTGTAACTCAAGCTGAAAGGTTTCGGGACTTTGGATTAGAGCACGAGGGGGACGGAGCGTTGACTTCATCAGACGAGACCTCTCCAACTTAACATTTAGGTTCAGTGTGCCTCTAATCATTCGGTGATCGCTGCCGGTTTTCACCCTCGCGATCACTGAGACATCACTGAACAGTTGTCGTCTGGTCGTCATAATGAAGTCAATCTCATTTTTTGTCGAACCGTCGGGGCTCGACCAGGTCCACCTCCTGTGGGGACGCTTCTGGAAGAAAGAGTTCATCATAAAGAGTCCCTCTTTCTCCATGAAGTCGGCCAGCTGTTGGTCCCTTGGGTTCCGTTGCCCTATTCCAAATTTCCCTACTTTCAGCTCACCGTTCTCTCTAGTGCCTAGTTTTGCATTGAAGTTTCCCATTAACACCGTATATTGGGTTTTGGAGGAATGCATGGCTCTAGAGATATCCTCATACATTTTTTCCACCTCCTCATCGGGGTGTGCCGAGGTTGGTGCGTAAACCTGTATGACCTTCAGCGAATACCGTTTGGTGATTCTAAGTATAAGGTACGCAACCCTCGTCGACACACTCCCGATCTTTACAACGTTATTAACGAGAGACTTGTGGACGATAAATCCGACACCTCCTTGGGACAGATGGTCGCCCTCCCGGTGATAGAGCAAGTTGCCGGATTCGAGGATTACCGTGTTCTCCCCCTCTCTTCGGACTTCGGATAATCCTATAATATGCCAGCGCAACTTGTCCATCTCTTCTTCCAGCTCCACGATCTTCTCGTCAGTCCTCAGGGTGCGTGCGTTGTACGTTGCCAGGTCGAGTCGTCGTAGGTGGCAACCGAACCTCCACCGGAGAATCTTAGCACCCCCTGCCCCGCCGTTACCATGGTCGCCACCGTAGCCAGGAATAGCGGGGCTGCCGGGGACTGGGGGCCGTCTCTTTGTTACTCTCGTCATTGGGGAGTATTTGCCATAGTTGCCACGCTTGGCGAGCGGGTTGGCAACCGCAGTTTTTTTATTGTAATTTTTGGAATTGGAATTGGAAGATGCTGCTGCCCATCTCCCGCCTGTTTCCCTTTGTCGCCTTTTACGACACCCACGGGAGGATATGGGGTAGTGGATATTCTTGACCGCCACTACACGGCATGTAAGTAACCAAGTTAAGTAAGTAAAGTAAGGCAAGTAAACACGTATAATGTTAATTAATTAAATTGAATATTTTATGTTACAATTAAGTTTTCCCACACAATGTACATTGTTTTTGGAGTAAATGACTATGACTATGACTATGACTAATTTGGTTTTTGGAATATTTTGTATTTCTACAGCGATCGATATTTTCGCTGACTATTACCGCTGCTGTAAGCAAACGATACAGTAAACCACTCACGACAGCGGCCAAGCGCAAAGTAAGGCAGAGCAAAGTGTATTTAGTAAAATAAATTATTACGAGGCTGCTCAAAACACCCAAAAATTTAGAGATTTCTTAGTCGAAAAAAATTTATTATAACTAAACAAAACAAAATTTAACGGCTTGCCACATGATAGATGAAGAGATTAAAAAATATATTGAGTTAAACAATTAATATTTTCAAAAGTTATTGTTTACTACTCCATGCGGACTTGATAAATCTACACCATGAGCCACTAAAACACTTTTTTTATGTAAACATAGCAATTACTCAATTAAAAAAAAAATTAATAAATTCAACGATCATTTATCTTTCTGAAAATGTGCTTTTTATATAATTTATATGTTCAATACGATTGTTAGATACGATTTTATGCGACAAAACGTTGGAATCTTGATTTTTAGGTGCTAGTAGAACATACCTACGCGCTTTGCGCTTAAGGCATGTAATATAGAAAAAAAATTACGTTAACTTATTTCATACAAAACCGGCCAAGTGCGAGTCGGACTCACGCACCGAGGGTTCCGAACAAATCCGTAGGTATATAATTTTAAAATTATTAAAAATATTTTTATTTATTATGTAACTAAAAATTTTGGCTTTTCGCAATTTTTCCTTTATCTGTACTCTAAAACGTTGCTTCGTACCAAATTTCAAGATTCTGAGTTCACGAGCAGTACCCTGTAGGTTTTGATTCCCTTGCGAATGTCGAAAATTTGCGGCATAAACGGCTGTATTTTTTGATTGAGTTGGCTTAGAAGTTAGATTTTTTCACAGCTACAAGGTACAGTAGACTTGAGTATTTGATATAAGTTTTAGCTTGATACCTCCATGCATTCCTGAGAAAAAGGGTCTTGATAGACAGACAGACAGACGGACAATAAAGTGATCCTATAAGGGTTCCGTTTTTTCCTTTTGAGGTACGGAACCCTAAAAACGGTAATTTCATATGTCAACCTAATGTCAATTACCTTATATTTTAGGTAAATGCTTGAAAAATCTTACTTTAATGAAATAGTACCCACTACGTACACACTCGCTTTAGATCATGAATTTTATCTTCTTAAACTTTCAGCGTGTTATCTTCTTATTCCGGAGAATTCTTCTAAAGAAGAAGTTTGAGAATGTGCCTTGTAGTGGTGGTAAAAATCCACTACCCATATCATTCCGTGGGTGTCGTCAGAGGGAAATTGAAACGGGAGATGGGTAGCAGTATCTTCCTGATAGCAAAACAATGATAATAAAGAATAACGGTCGCCAAACCGTTTCCCAAGCGAGACAATATGACTAAACTCAGCAGTAGGAATTTTCTTTATCGATCCATAAAAGTGCACCATGGGTGGCGGTGTAAGGATATCCACTATCACATATCATTCTGTGGGTGACGCAAGGGGTGACGAAGGGAAACAAATCAGAAAATAGGCAGCACCGTCTTCCTAATAACGACTTAAAATAAAAACTGCGAATCCCAACCGTAAAAACTAACAAACATACATACATACATAAACACTCACGCCTGTTCCTGACAGACCTCTCTCGCTTCCTCCATATCCATATACCTACGCATACACGCTCGTCGGTTAAAGGTACTCTTGATTTGGCCCATTTTAAATATATCGCCAATTTGGTCGATGAACTTTCGCCTAGCGCGACCCTTCCCGACTCTGCCGTTCACCTCTGCAACATAAATTTGCTTTGTCACTCTTTCCTCATTCATTCTTTCTACATGACCAAACCACCGAAGCATTCCTTTCTTAATCCTGGTCACAACATCATCTTACAAACCACACTCTTCTCTTATTAAACAATTTCTCACTCTGATTAACTTACAAACAAGTCGTCATAAATTCATTATGAAGGTGACAACGGAATTCAACTTTGTTGTGATCACGGATTTCACCAAATTAACATTTTTTGATTCTATTCTATTGCGAAAAACCTATTTAAGAGTAAAAATTAATGTACATAACCCTCTCATTTCCGAAGGGATTGTGGAGTAATTATTCCGCCGAGCAAAATTTTCTCGTAATATTTTATTCCTCAGACTTGCAGGTTTTCTCGCGATGATTTCCTGCACAACCGAGCATGTGGTATATCAGCATTTGAAATTGAAATTATCAATTTCATTGGTACCGTCGAGGATCGAATCAGAATTAAAATTATTTTAATGCAAGTAAAAAAGATCGCTACCACGGTCAATCGGTATCAATACCACGTAGTGGCGGTGTGAGAATAGCTACTACCTAAAATTGTCCCGTAGGTGTGACATTGTAGAGGCGATAGAGGGAATTAAATTCAGAAGATGACCAGCAGTGTCTCTGTGATAATAACTAAAAAATAAAAACTACGGTTGCCAAACCGTCTGCTAAGCTTGGCAACTATGGCAAATATCCCCCCTGTGAGGCAATCGAAAGGGGAGGCCTATGTCCAGCGGTGGACTTTAATAGGTAACGCTAACGGTAAAATTTCACGGATGGACACAACTCTTATCCCATTGTAGGAAGGATTGACAGGCGGATTGGTCCGGTTATGTTATGTCTGATGTAAGTGAGCTGGTTATGATGCTATTCTATTTAGATTTCCACATACTTGGTTCTTACGACAACATTAGGATAAAATGTTGGAATGAATTTATTCCTTCACCGTCACTACGCTGGTTTTTTTTAACAAAAGTATTTTTCCGTAAAATAAACAACCCTAAAGGTTAAAACAGTAGTTAAAAAACCGACTGCGTAAAAAGTTTACTGAATTTTATAATCATGTCAATCCCACAATTAACAAGCTCATAGGATAAAATCCATCAAGCCGTTCAGGCTACAGAGCGTGCCAAAGAAATAGACAAACATACATACTCTTGAAAAACATTAACCTCCTTCTGTGGCAATCGTATAAAATTTGTGCGTGTCAGCCTCGACACGCGACTGGAGTTTATTATTTTTATAGAATAAGGATGACAGATGAGCACCACACAGTCCATCTGATGGTAAGTGGATACTGTGGCCCATAAACATCTACATCCCTCCCCGATTAACAATAAAATTCGAATGCGTCGTCACCCCTGATGATTAATGCTTTTTACTAAAGAATGATTCTATCGTCACATATTTTCTAATAGATAGACATATATAAAACACATATAGAAAATATGTGGTGTGTTTCGTATGGTGAGTAGATAGACGGGTTATTCAGTTCCCACCCTAGGGTGGGCCACCTCGGACGGGATTCTAGGAATTCACTTTTATTTGTTCTTCCGACTTTTCATCCCAAGTACAGTTAAACACATACACTTTAATTATTAATTCATTTTTAATAGCCATAAACTTAAACAAAAACATACCACGTATTTCCGTTACCGTTACCGTTACCGTTACAGCCTATTAAAGTCCACGCATTACGTATTGCATTTAAATCAAATTAACACGTTCACTGTCCGGTTTTAAAACACAATAGTAAGACAATAGCAATGACCTATATGTAGTGCACGGGACAGCGAAAGGGTTAAACCTTCTCGTTTTAAATAATATTATTACGTATTTTATTAATTCTGCAATATGTTTAAGCAATTACTAACACTAATTTCATTATTAGATGTAGTTTGATATCCTGGATAAATTCGTCACTTTTAATGTACATTTGCAATCGTTTTCTAAATTTATTTTCTACAACAGATGTGTTAGCGAAGAACTGGGCGTTTTTTTGCAAGCATCCCAAAAACTTTATATACGTATGTTTGTCTTTAACTTCATTTTAAATAATTTAATGCCAAGATTCCAATGAATCTCTAATCCTGTGAGGTACTCCTTTTATTTCAGCGTTGACTTTTCAAACAAGAAGTATGTATATATTTTTATAGAGGTAATGTCTACAAGAGCTGTGGTAGCTCAGATGTTTAGCACTTACAGCGAGTGTTAAACATCTGAGCTACCACGGCTCTTCGAGCTTCACAGTACTCGAGTATCCTGGGTTCGATCCCCGCCGGCACCAATAAAATTGTTAATTGCAATTTTATGTGCTGATTTACCACGTACTCGGTGGTGAAGGAAAACATCGTGAGGAAACCTGCATGTCTGAGAAATAAGAAAAAAATATTTCGTAGACATGTGAAAGTTCGCCAACACGCATTGGGGCAGCGTGGCGGACATTCCCTAGCCCTAAAACCCTCTCAGAAATGAGAGGAGGCCTGTGCCCAGCAGTGGGACGTAAATAGTCTACTAAGTATCTTGGGCCAGTTTTTATCATGTTTCTATAAATGACTGTACACAACCAAGGGAGAAAGTCAGAAGAAAAATAATATATACGAATTCCGATTATCCACCCCGTATAGGGTGGATTTTTAGGGTGGATAAACGGAATGACCCCCGAAGACCCCTTTTATTGGAAACAAGTTATTCCATGTTGGTCGTTACGGGTGACAAAGCATCTGTATTTTGATTCGTAGTTGAGGATAGATTTATATGTCTATGGGCCACAGCATCACGCATACTTACCATCACGTGGACTGTGTGCTCATTTGTCACCCTTATCGTATTAAAAAAAACTTTTTCTTTGACGTTTACTGCTTAAGAAGCTGTGGGTCTATTTTGAATTAATTGTGTATTCACAATTTATAAATTATATTAATTACAAACCGATATTTAAACGGTGAAACCCACCACAGGATCCTTCACAGTTAGCTACCGTGGGCAAATCTTTGTTACAGAGTGCACGAGGGATCTGTGACAGCAAACACCTAGCCGCCGAGCTTCAGCACATCAAGAAGGTTCTGCACGACAACAAGCTTCGAGTCGCGCACCTACTTCACAGTGACCGAGCGAAGCCGGCCACAGTCGAGCGTGTGCCAGCTGTACTACTATATGTCAGAGGTGTCACAGATAAGATTGGCTGCATCTTGAAGCCAGCTTCTATTAGAACATTCTTCAAGCCGCCGAAGAAGATTAATCATTTCTTACCATCCGTCAAGTGCAATATTCCTCTACAAGATGCAGGAGTGTACAAGCTTGATTGTGAATGTGGTCTCTCATATATAGGGCAAACAAAGCGATCAATCAAAAACCGCGTAAAAGAACACATAGCAGACGTGAAACACCAACGTTCCGGGACGTCTGCAGTTTGTGATCATATCCTAGACGGACCCCGCCATTACATTAGATATGATAAACCACAAATTCTCGCAAAAGAACATCGATTCCTGTCAAATATGATACGTGAGGCTATTGAAATTAAAAGACATCCTAATTTCGATAGAGAGGGAAGCTGGGTACTACTAACTGCTTGGGATTCTGTAATTAATAAAATTAAAACTAAACCCAAGCATACCACTGCAAGACTTCAAGACACAGTAAGTTCATTCTGCGTAGATCGGACCAAAATTAATAATAAAAAAAAGCTGAAGGTACTCCGGGCTAACTCTGACATCGGGACGTCAATGACCTCAGTGCCCCGTGACCAAGGGTGCTGTAAAGTACCCGAAACGTCGGGAATCAATAAAAAAACAAATTAATTAAACGCGATAGAAACCGTAAAAGTAGTTTTATTCAATGTGTAGAGTTCGCGTAAATATAAGAAATCATTATATTCACAATTTACTGTTGTTTGTATAATACTGTTCTTAAACGGGATAACGTATGATATTTTTTTCGAATAGGGAGATTTGTTTATGTTGAAGAAAATAAATTATTAATCTCCTTGAAATTAATATATTTGTATATAATCATATCGACTTAGTATTATTGTGTATATCTCTCGATTTAGAGACTTTCAAGAAAAGAGCGTATTCCTTGCAACGCAGCTGCGATTCCCCTGGTGTTGCAGTTATTCGTGGGCGGCGGTCGACACTTTTCATCCAGTGAGCCGCATGCTCGTTTGCCCGCACTTCTATAAAGAAAATCTTTGTGTTTTAATTTAAAAATACAACCTTTAAAATAATTAATTAATTTTTCAACTGATAACTGTTAACTATTAAATAAATTAAACATTATCGTCATCTTTACACGCGTTAAGTGTAAGATGCGCAAAACCGCTGCGCGCGGGGCCAACATAACGAATTCGCTTTTTGTTAACACCAGTTAACACTCCTTGAACGGTCTGGTATTAATATTTAGTTAAATCATATTTTAATGTCACAAATTTTCTTGTTTTTCATTCTCTGTCAAATTAAATAAGTCGCGTCAGCCAGTCTGTCATCATCACAATGGAGGTTTAATAGTCCCAACACTCGTATTTGTTCTTCTTATCGTGTACCGCGGGCTACATACGAAATTAATTTGTATAAAGCAATATAACATAATTGTTAAAAAACGCTAAAGTGGGTAGTGAACCTGTATAATGCAATTTACTTAATTCTACACGTTTCACATATAATTACGCTGTCAATAAGATATTTATAATGCTCATCAGTTAGTATCATTAGTCATCAGTAACAGAGTTGTGGTAGTTCAAGGATTAAGTGCACACTGTATATTTCGCAGTACGCGAGCAATATAACTTATTGCTCCATAACCAAGACCTAACCAAGAACATGAAATATTTGGGGGATGAAGGTGCTCGCGTCCGTAGGAATTACTTGAATTTTTATTACGTATCCCCTGGGTAGTGCTAAACGAACAGCAATACATACTGGTGGTAGGTTGGTCCCCTACTAGTGAGAGGCCTGGCCGAACGTTAGTTACCACCCACCTGGCAAAGACATACCGCCAAATGATGCAAGTTGTGTTCCGGTATGATGTTAGATGAAACCCATTTCTTTGGGAGAATGGGACAGTTGCGTAGCGCATATGAACCGGTTTCAACGCGACCGTTTCTTAGCAGAATAGAATAGAATATAATAGAATGATATTTTTTTATTTAATATTGATTATTACATAACACTTATTGAAAGTAATTTTTTATTTACCACTGGTTCGGAAAATACCTCTGTCCTGGGAAGAACCAGCAAGAAACCCAGCGGGACTTTTTTAAACATATTTCACTTAACAATAATTTTGTTTATACTGGCATTACAAGCTTATGTTTTTTCCTGGTGTTTAAAGTATGAACTTCCTTATTCTTATTAAAGCTATTTATGTTTCTATATACATACATTAAATTTTCATAAATATATTGCGACGCAAAAGTTAATATGTTTATTCCTTAAAAAAATTCTGAGGGACTTTACAATTTAGGAAATAAATCGCCTGTACGGCTCTCTTTTGCAAAACAAATATAGCTTCAATATCAGTCGCATTACCCCATAGCAAAATTCCATAAGACATTACGCTAGGAAAGTAACTAAAATACACTAATCTAGCTGTCTCAACATCTGTGAGACTTGTAATTTTTCTTGCAGCATAAGCTGCAGAACTAAGTCTATTTGCTAATTTAGATATATGGGGGCCCTATTGTCAGGTGCCTGGTTATGGATGTTAGCGGGATCCGAAGCACCTCTGGCATACCCTAGATAGCTGGGGGCCCAGTTAATGAGCCAGCCACTCATGAAAGGCTGCTTCGCCATCTTATCCTGAGATGGCTCCACTATGCTGGTGGCGATTTTCAGGGGGATTTGGGCGTCTCCGCGATCTCCATAGGTATCATCGATGCTGTGACTCTGTTTGCATCCCTAGGTTATATGTGTGACAGCTCCTCCAACTGCCATTCTCTGAACATATTCACTCAATCATTATGAAAAAAGGAAAAAGAAGAGTAAGTTTGTACAGCGGTTGCACTCCCTCTCCATCAAAGTGCACCTCACAAACATCAATGCAGTCCACTATCACATTGAGACTGACAAGCTGCACTTATTTTTCTTGACTGAGACGCAGATCAGATGTCCTCTAAATGCAGCGTACCTTGGCTACCGTGGGTATACATTAGAGCATAATTTACATCAGCGCGCCATAGTCTGTGTTTACGTCCGCAATGACATCTGCTGTAAGCGTCTTCGTCACATTGAAGATCCCACTTTCTCTACGATCTGGGTATTGATAGATACAGGAATGGTTAAAATAATTTATTTTTGTGTTCTCCGATTGCATAGCGGTGACCAGGAGATAATTAGGCTATCTAAACACCTCAGTGAAGCCTCTGATGTGGCTCTAAATCTAATCGGTGTCGGTCTAAATCGGTCGGAAAATCTCTAAATACCCTAGTGCACAGTTGGTTTTTCTGGGGGAATTTAATGCCTGTAATCAGGACTGGCTGTTCCCATACCAGAAGACCGGCCACGCTAGGAGAGAGGCGTGGAATTTTGCCTTGTCACTGGGGCTCTCCCAGATGATACAACAAGCCACTAGGGTACCTGATGTGGATGGGCACACAGCCAACTGCTTTTACCTTCTGTTGACGACCGATCCAGACAGGTACGATGTTCCGGTTCCCTCACCCTTGGGAACTTCTAACTACTGCCTGGTGAAATCTATGTCGTTATATTCCCCACTTAATAACGATTTCCACGGTGTGAGGCGAGTGTGGCCATATATGTCAGCAGATTTGGATGAGACGCGGCATTTCTTTGCATCTTATCCTTGGCGTCAGGTCTGCTTCTCGTCTGAAGACCCGTCGAGCTGCGCGAATACCATAACCAATGTGATACGTCAAGCAATGGAGTATTTCATCTTCTTTGCTGACTTGCCCATTGGTGGTAAGGCTCGTCCGTGGTTCAACGCCGAGTGCTGTGATAAGCACAAACATTTGGTATACTTATCCTGGGTTGATTCTCTAGACCGCAAAGCTGGATGTTAGCCTTAAGAAGAGAACCTTTAACCAAGCCACCAAGTTTTGCAAAAAACCATTACGGCAAGTCAATTTCGACCGCAGTAGCAACAGCGTACTATCTGAATTACCTCACTACGGTACCTCTATGTCAGGGGTCCGTATCACCAACAAAGAGTTTCTTAAAACATTGCGAAGTCTAGACGTGAATAAAGCTAGTGGACCTGATGGTATACCAGCTATAGTTCTAAAGGTCTGTGCACCTGAGTTGTCTTCTGTGTTGACACGCTTATTCCGCCTCTCATTCAGGACTGGAATAGTGCACAAATCTTGGAAGCTGGCCAATGTGCAGCCTGTACCTAAAAAGGTAACTGTACCGACCCTACCACCTATCGGCCCATTTTAATTACCTCCATACTCGCTCCTTGGAGCGTATATTGAACGTCCACCTCATGGCACACCTAGAGAAAAATTATATCCTCAGTGATAGCCACTACAGGTTTCACCGAAATCAATCAACTGGGGACCTTCTAGCTTATGCCACTCACATATGGTGCAAAGCCCTTGAGAACTGTGGTGAAGCACTTGCTGTTTCCCTCGATGTTTCAAAGGCCTTTGACAGGTTTTGGCACGCTAGTCTATTAGGCAAGCTTTCAGCGTACGGCTTATCCCCTGGCCTGATTGTCTGGGTGACGGACTTTCTGACTAACTGAACAATTGGCGTCAATCCTTAAACTAAAAGAGTCCAACAGACAGGGGTCAATCGGTCAGTGACTTTCTATTTCAATAAACTAAAATCACATCACGTTGGGGGGTTCGGGAACAACGAGGTGGGCGTGACCCCTGAGAAGGAGTGCCACTGAAGGACGTCTGGCGCTCTTTCTTAAAAGAAAGGATAGATGACTAAGATTACGGGTCCCTATGGAGTGGTTCCGGTCTTGACGCCTGTACAGTGCACTGTATAGTTAGAAGGTGCAGTAGGCTGCTCATCTGATACTGTGGCGACTAACGCCGATAGTCCTCGGAGGTCCTCTAACTCTCTTCCTACTGCATATAAATTATCTGCTTATTCTCGGTCGGGCTTGCACACGGCAGCACAGTTGTGGAGTGATACCAACCAATTGCCCGGGCCAGTCGGGATCAAATCCAGTCTGAAAGAGAGGCTATGTTTAAACGAGTGAGTCTCACACTACAGGCAGACTCCAAATGGGGCTGTGTCCTTCCAAGGGTGCGGCGGTACTTCACGCCGGGCAGGTTCTTACCTTATAATTATAAAGCGCAAGTCCGGTCGTGCATGGAGTACTGCTGTCACATATGTGCTGGTGCATTGTGTTGTGCACCTGGTAGCGTTGGACTCAGTGCAGAGACGTACTAAGAGGCTCATTGGTGACCTTGATTTAGTGGAAACCAATCTTGACAGCCTCGAGTACAAGCGCAGAGTAGTCAGTCTCTCGGTATTCTAGAGGATGCATTTCGGTGAGTGTGCGCAGGAATTACACGCTTTAATTCCTCCCTCTCCTTTCCACCATCGGACAACCAGGCGATCGGCGAGTCGTCACTCCTTTGTTGTCGATATTCCACGCATTAGAACCAAACGTTTTGCTTAGTCTTTTTAATGCGTATAGCAAAGGAGTGGAATCATTTGCAGGCGTCTATCTTTCCATCCGAATACAATCTGAGAATGTTCAAGGCAAGAGTGTATAGGCATTTGTTACGCTAAGACAGTGCGATTTACCATTTAAGGCTGCATCACCACTTAACACTAGGTGGGATTGTGGTCAAGCTTGTGGCTTATAATATGTTTAAAAGAATTAAATATATTTCCCAGAAATATAGACCTTATGACCGTATAGCTACCGTATATATCTATACATCTATACAAATAAATAAAACTGAAGTGTCTGTTTGTAATGTCAAAGTTACAGCTTATTACTAAATACATATGAAAGTATATACGGTACAAATAACAAAAATACAATTTTTAAAGTTTTTGTATGTCTGCCTTTCTGTCTGTCCGTCTGTTTGTTCCGGCTAATCTCCGAAACGGCTGGACTGATTTTGACGGGATTTTATAAAATATATGTATATAAATATAATAATATAATTAATATTATATAAATAATATAGTAATGAATTATAAAATATATAATTAATTCATTATCATTATCATCATTACAGACCTTTACAAGTCCACTGCTGAACATAGGCCAAGGAATGTCACAAAACACGATCCTGGGCCACCTGCATCAATCGACTTCCTGCATGTCTTACCAGGTCGTTGCTCCATCTAGTGGGGGATGCCCTACACTTCGTCCGCCGGTACGTGGTTGCCATTCGAGAATAGTTTTTCCTCGTCGGTTGTAGGTTCTTCGAGCTATATAGCCGGCCATTACCACTTCAGCTTACTAATGTTTTGGGCAATGCTGGTAACTCTGGTTCTACTGCGGATATCCTCATTTCTAAGTCTATCACGCAGAGAAACTCCGAGGGTAGCCCTCTCCATAGCTCGCTGAGCGACGTTGAGCTTCCTCATCCGGCCAGCAGTGAAGGACCACGTTTCAGCTCCATAGGTCATCACTTGCAACACGCACTGGTGGTACAGTCTAGTTTTCAAGTTTTGAGGTATACCTGACGAGAAGATGTGCCGTAATTTCCCGAACGCTGCCCAGACGACTTGAATCAGTCGATTGACCTCTCGGTCGAAGTTGGACTTACATAGTTGGTCTATTTGTCCCAGGTAAACATACTCGTCAACAACTTTGATCTTAGTGCTCCCAACAACTACTGGCATATGGACTAAAACTAACGAGTGGGCTATTATATTTCTTATAATAGTTACAATTTAACCTTATAAAATATACAGATTAAATAAACTAGAGCATTATGTGATTACGTATTTGTAAATTAATCAGGTAGAATTTCGAACAACATTCGGCAAACTGTTATAATATGTAAAACATAGGCTCTGACCATGAGACCGCCGGTTATGCAAGGACCGGTTTACTAATGATTAAACTCTGATTTACTACATTTGAAAATTATGAATGAACATAAAAGTTTGATGATAATTGAGATAACAGAGGAAAATTGAAAGATGTGATGCAGTATTTTCCTGATAACAACTTTCGAGTTAATAAAAATAAAACTGCGTTTGCCAATCCACGCGCAAGGCGTGGTAAGTATGATAGAATCCAGAGGCAATCAATTGGAGAGGACGATGTTCAACAGTGGACTTTTATAGGCTGTAATGGATAGATGGATAAAATTGAGCTACACACCTACTTAAGGACTTAAAGAATATTTAGAACAAAATTATATTTTAATGTTTGTTTTTAAATGATTCATTAATTATGCGAATTAGCGTGTCTCTTTGCGCAGTATGTAATATGTAGATGTCGTTGGATGCATTTGGCACAGGATTATATTTTCAGGCATTCCGTGGGAGATACTTCTGTTAAACATTGGACTTGTGAAAGGCTCTAATAATGGTGATGCAACCATCACCCGTCTTGTCATCATAATAATATATAGAAGATTTTTTCCTAATGTTCTCGTTTTACCACTTAAAATCCATATAAATTTCAGCTCATTTCCCTATGTACTTCAGAACGACATAAGTATTAAATCTATATACTGATAAGGACTCCATATATGCGGTTTACATTGATTTTAGATTCCATTTTTTCTTTTTTCTTCATCATTCCGTAAAAACCTATAGCTGGACATGGTCTTTCAGAACAGATTCAGAATAGCCCAATTTTACGAGAAAAACTCCAATGAATTACATTGTACCGCACCTTGGGAAGAAATGCTGGTAGCTTTCAAGTCGTAAAATCGCAAAAATTATATATCCTGCAGAAAAATCATCGTAGATTTTTGTCAGATTTGGAACTATTACACGAAGATCTTCATCTGGTGACGTTAGCAGAGTGTAAGGCTGAACAACACTAAATGTTACGAGAATGTCATCCATTGCTCTGTAGCGATGGTCTAGTTCCTCGTAAAATATTTTTTTTGGATTTTGGATAGATGTAGATGTCTATGGGCCACAGCAACCACTTAACATCCGGTGGACTGTGTGCTTGTTTGTCACCCTATTCTATATATAAAAAAAAAAAAACAAAATATTCATTCATTTGACAACGTCAAATTTTAAAATAGTGTGTCATCTATAGCATAAAATGCACCTCCTAGTTATTAGGGAAATAACATTCGTGTAACAGAAACAGAAACTTTTTTATTCAATATGGATTATAAAATAAACAATACTTATTGAAAGTCACTCTTTTGTTGAATTACCACTGGTTCGAAAAAAAAACCTCTGTCTTGAGAAGAACTAGCAAGAAACCAATTCTTTAATATTATAATAACCCTTTTTATAGAAAGTTAGTTTATTAAAGTTTTTGAACTTTGAGCAGGTCAAATTTTGTATATTATCTGGAATTTTGTTGTAAATGCGTATAAATCGCCCCAAGAATGATTTACTGACTCGGTGGAGTCGAGTAACTGGTACTACTAGCTTGTGTCTGTACCTAGTATTTACAAAATGAATATCACTTATTTTTGTGAAACCACTTTTATTTTTGTATACGTACATTACATTTTCATAAATGTATTAAGAGGCCAAAGTTAATATATTAATTTCCTTAAATTTTTGCCGCAGCGACTCCTTAGGCTTTAAATCATAAATTGCTCTTATGGCTCTCTTCTGTAAAACAAATATAATTTCAGTGTCAGCTGCGTGTCCCCATAGCAAAATACCATACGACATTATGCTATGGAAGTAGCTACAGTAAACTAGTCTAGCTGTTTTAACACTGGTAAGACTTCTAAACTTTTTTACTTCATATGCTGCAGAGCTAAGTCTGCTTGCTAATTTTGATATATGGGTGCTCCATTGAAGCTTGGGATCTAATGTGATTCCAAGAAAAATGGTGGTATCTACAAGGCTGAGTTTCTCTCCATTTAAAATTACATTAGTATACAATTGTTGGACATTTGGAGTCATAAATTTCATATATTAAAGTGTTTAGTGGTTTTTTTTCGTGTTACTTAATAATATGCTTAATTAAAATACAATATGGAATATACCAACTATGATTAGCGATAAAAAAATGTAAGATTATCGTTCTAGCATACGTCTAAAATATTACTTTAAGTCAATAACTGTAAACGCTGGCAATGCTTTTATCTTGTGTAAACACTTATCAATGTTAGAAGGGGATAAAATACCAAACTCGGTGCCTCTCTTTCTAAGAAAAATGAGGAATGGTTACAATGTTCTAAGCGCTCACTCCCTATATTATATTATAACCTCCTTGGTTTTGGCGCTAATTTTCGATTTTGCGAGTTATGTATGCCTATGGAAATTTTAAAGTAGTTTAACACTAAAGCACAAAAAGATATTAGTCAGATGTAAACAAAGTAAGTATGAAAATAAACCAACCTTGCCTTGAGAGCCGTATAATATAAACCGATATCCGTTTTTACATATATGAAAAAATGCTTAAATGTTATTTATTTTTAATAATTATATGTATGTTATATATCTTAATCGCGGCCATAAATCTACGTATAAATTAAGGCTATTTTATGTTTTGTTTGTCTGTGGACTTAAACAATTCAAATCTGGTTATGTAATTCCGCTTTTAACGATTTAATAAAGGTCAAGAAAAATCGAGAAGTTGTAGTTGAATGCGTTGCGAAGAAATGATAATAACGAACATAAAAATAAGTTAGTATTGGTTTTCAAACTTAGTATTTATATGTAATTTTTAATGACTCAAAATACTATATAACGATTTCTTCTATTTACGCGAACACTACACATTGAATAAAACTACTTTTACGGATTTTATCGCGTTTAATGAGCTGAAGTGAAAATTTGGAAGAGGGCAATGGAACCCAAGGGGCGAGCAGCTGGCTGCCTTCATGGAGAAAGAGGGACTCTTGCATATGATAAACTCCATCTTCCAGAAGCGGCCCCTCAGGAAGTAGACCTGGTCGTGCCCAAACGGTTCGGCAAAAAATTAGATTGACTTCATTATGACGACTAGATGGCAACTGTTCATTAATGTCTCAGTGATCGTGAGGGTGAAAACCGGCAGCGATAACAGAATGGTTAGAGGTACACTGAACCTAAACGTTAAGTTGGAGAGGTTACTTCTAATGAAGTCAACGCCCCGTTCCCCTCGTATTCTAATCCAAAGTCCCGAAACCTTTCAGTTCGAGATACAAAACCGTTTTCAGTGCCTAGAAGATTGCAATGCATTAGACGATATGAATGACAAGCTTTTTTATTTATTTATTTATTTATAAAAAGAAGCTCGTGGAAACTGTCCATGCGGTCGGAGCTAAGTTTTGCAAGACCTGCCACAGAAGAGCACAAAAACTCTCCGATCACACTCTTAATCTCATGGCTGTTAGACGGGAAATGAAGCTGCAGTTTTCAGTAGATTTGACAGCAAACATGCAATTCATCATCATCATCATCATCATTACAGCCCTTCACAAGTCCACAGCTGAACATAGGCCTCCCCCAAAGAATGCCACAAAGCACGGTCCTGAGCCACCTGCATCCATCGACTTCCTGCATGTCTTACCAGGTCGTCACTCCATCTCGTGGGGGGACGCCCTACACTTCGCCTACCGGTACGAGGCTGCCACTCGAGAACCTTGCATTGAACATGCAATTGAACAGACAGATATCCAAATGCATGCGGCTAGACTTACCCAATTTTAATATTGCTCATATTGAAGAAGTGACGAAGCGCAACCAGGGTTCCAAAGTATTTGCTAGAGATCTGTTGGCCAAAAAGAGTAAACTGTCAAAGCTGAACACCAAGTGTGGCACAAACGAACTTAAAGTTCACCTAATAGTAGGAACGATTATTTGTAGGCAATACAAATACTTGTTCCGCGTGGGAATTAAACCCGCGGCCCTCGGCGGCGCAACTTAATACTAAGCCTCTGCACTACGGAGCCGTCAACATATAGTGGTATTGAATAAAACGGATTTATCGCGGATCTATCCGGATTTTATCGCGTTTCATTATCGTGTTTTTTATTGATTCCCAACGTTTCGGGTACTTTACAGCACCCATGGTCACGAGGGACTGATACTATCAGGTGAACTTCAAGTTCGTTTGTAAACCTTAGTTTAATAAAAATGCAAAAATTAATTACATTCAGGGGGGTGAAATGCATCTTAATTTTAGATCATAATCAAGAATTATTTAAGTTTCTATAGACTACAACATTAACTTACAATTTTTAGTAGGCCTCTGCATACTAGTCGATTCATAAATTTTTATAGGATAAGAGTTACAAAGGAGCACACAGTCTACCTGATGTTAAGTGGACGCTGTGGCCCATTGACATCTCGATTATTCAAAAGATATCTATCCTCAATTAAGAATCAAAATGCTGATGCGTTGTCGCCCCTAAGGTCTACGATGGAATGTCTCGTCTCCTGTATAAAGGGTCTTCGGTTCTCTACATCCACCATACGAAACACAACAACACTGATCTACTATTCTGTGGTAACCCTGGTATTCTGTGAGAGTGTGGTCTTACCCCGGTCGAGCCGACCCATTCGTCATCATCATTAAAACCCTTCACAATTCCACTGCTGAACATAGGCCTCCCACAAGGAATGCCAAAAAGCACGGTCCTGAGCCACCTGCATCCATCGGCTTCCTGTATGTCTATATGTACGTGGTCTATAGTGCTAAAGCGTTTTCGGAAACCAGCTTGTTCGGGAGCCTGGAAGTCGTAGAGTGTGCATGCGAGACGATTCATAATGACTCTCGAAAACAGAACGTAGACGCGGCTCCGAAGGGTTATCGGTCTGCACTTCTACAAGAGAGTGTTGTCGCCTTTCTTGAAGAACAAGACCACCGCACTTCTGCTCCACGCCTCCGGTGTAGTGCCACTATGGATTGGAATAAAAGAGCTTCTGAATGACTTCAAGTAACGGTTTTCCACCCGCTTTCAGAAGTAAGCTGTAATTCCATCCTCGCTGGGGCCTTACCCTTTTTAAGGAGCTGGAGAGCCATTCTAATCTCGCTCAGATTGACATCCGGAATATCATCGGAATAGTGTTGGACATCTTACAAGGTCGTCACTCCATCTAGTGGGGGGACGCCCTACACTTCGTCCGCCGGTACGAGGCCGCCACTCGAAAACCTTTTTTCCCCAACGGTTGTCGGTTCTTCGAGCTATATTGCCGGCCCATTGCCACTTCAGCTTACTAATCCGTTGGGCTATATCGGTCACTCTGGTTCTACTGCGGATTTCCTCATTTCTAAGTTTATCACGCAGAGAAACTCCGAGCATAGCCCTCTCCATAGCTCGCTGAGCGACCTTGAGCTTCCTCATCCGGCCAGCAGTGAAGGACCACGTCTCAGTACCATAGATCATCACTGGCAATACGCACTGGTTGTACAGTCTTGTTTTCAAGTTTTGAGGTATACCTGACGAGAAGATGTGCCGTAATTTCCCGAACGCTGCCCAACCGAGTTGACTCCGCCGATTGACCTCTCGGTCGAAGTTGGACTTACCTAGTCGGACTATTTGTCCCAGGTAAACATACTCGTCAACAACTTCGAGCTTAGTGCTCCCAACAACTACTGGCATAGGTGTGACATGGACATTAAACATGATCTTTGTTTCGTCCATGTTCATCTTAAGATGTTATGTTAATACCGTATCCTTTCCAGTCCAGAAGCTTGAAAACATCTTCCAATGCAGCGGTGAAGAGTTTCGGGGTTATCACGTCACCCTGTCTTACACCTCTCTGCAATTAGATAGGTTTCGTACTCTGGTTCTGTACTCGGATAGCCATCGTAGCCCTACTGTACAAGCACTTCAACCGACAGTCAACCTGGCATCGCTGAAGGGACTGCAGCACCACCCAAATTTCGACGGAATCAAAGGCTTTCTCATAGTCCACATACGCCAGGCATAGTGGCAAATTGTACTCCTCGGACTTCTGTACAATTTGCCGAAGGGTATGTATGTACGACCAGGTCCACTTCCTGTGTGGAAGAAGTGCTTTGCTTCTGAAAAAAGAGTTCATCATAAAGAATCCCTTTTTCTCCATGATGTCGGCCAGCTGCTGGCTCCTTGGGTTCCGTTGCCCTATTCCAAATATCCCTTCATGAATTGCTAGAACGGAAGAGAACGGTGAGCTGAATTACCTTCAGCTCACCGTTCTCTCTTGTGTCCAGTTGTGCGTTGTCTCCCATTAACACCGAATAGTGGGTTTTGAAGGAATAAATGGCTCTAGAGATATCCTCATACATTTCTTTTACCTCCTTATCGGGATGTATCGAGGTTGGTGCGTAAACCTGTATGACCTTCAGCGAATACCGTTTTGTGATTCTGAGTATAAGAAGCGCAACCCTAGTCGACACAGTCTCAATCTTTACAACGCTATTAACGAGAGACTTGTGGACGATAAATCCGACACCTCCTTGAGACCGAGGGTTGCCCTCCCGGTGATAGGACAAGGAGCCAGATTCTAGGATTACCATGTCCTCCCCCTCTTTTTGGACCTCAGACAATCCTATAATATTCCAACGCAATTCCAGCTCCAGGATCTTCTCGTCAGTCCTCCGGGTGCGTGCGTTATATTACATTGCCAGGTCGAGTCGTCTTAGGTGGCAACCGAACCGTCACCGGAGATTCTTATCACCACCTGCCCCGCCGTTACCATGATCGCCACCGTAGCTAGGAATAGCGAGGCCGCCGGGGACTGGGGGCCGTCTCTTTCTTGCTCTCATCATTGGGGGGTATATTGCCATAGTTGCCACGCTTGGCGAGCGGCTTTGCAACCGCATTTTTTTTATTGTTGTTTAGCTGTTATCAGAAAGATGCTGCTGCCCGTCATCTGCCATATGGGGTTAACATGCATCAAATGAGGTTGTGGGTATTCTTACCCGCCACTACCTACAACTACTACGACCATAATTATATCTACCACGTTAAGACTGTAATTTTATTGTTCATGGTGATGAACTGATCGTATAAAAGTAAATTATTTATTTCGCGCCATTATACCAGCAAGAAGGTCATTACGAAAGAAATGGTGGTTGTTGACAGGTCAAAGATCTTACACACAAATTATATACGAGTATATAATATATTTTAATTTCTATAATCGTGTTTTGGCTTCTTAAAAACCAGATGAGAGGGAATTTCCCAATTTATTCATGTTTAAAACTTTTATAATGAAACTGGCCACAGCTTTATGATACGCTCAGGATATTTATAAATCATTTGCTTATTTTTTGTAGAACACAAATTTTAACTTTTAAATTTTCTAAATTTTTACTAAAGATAAGAAATTTCATTTGCTTAGTATAAATGTGTTTTTAATTTGTAGAGTTCACGGACAAGTTTTTTTTAAGGTGAAACACCTTTGGTATTTGGATGTTTCCAGAAAATCTTCTTCAACATTTAAGTTAATAGCTTTTTGCGGAGCGTGAAATAAAACGTCACGCTAAATAGTTTTGTTAGTTTTCAGCAATTATTCCCTACATTATAATTTGTACAGGACATATATATATATATAGTCATAAGTGTACGCTCTAACAGGGATACCTAGAGTCCTGACCCATAAGGGTCTAAAACAGGGTGCCTGGAGTTTATAGCCAGAGCCACAGAAAGACACATAAAACTGGTATGTGTTTTGAACTATAGTCGGCATTGGCTGGGATTTGAATTCATAAGAGGCAGGAGTTTAGAATTCAAGTACTTAGACCACTATATCTCCATTTCAAACTCCTAGGCGCAGTGGCTTATCAATGCGTTGCAGCGCTGGGAACCGCGGGTTCGAACCCGCATGGAACAAGTATTTGTATGGCCTGTAAATAATTGTTCCGGATCTGGATGTGTATACTTGTGCAATTTATGTTTCTAACCTGCGTCCTCAGTACAGGTGAAAATCGTACATAACGGTTTCTTTACAAAAGAAAATGCAAAAAATTAGGAATTCAAAAAATATGAGAAATGTAGATAGGTAGACTTATTGGTGTATTATCCATATTTCAGTTTTAGAGCATTTCATACATACATACATAATCACGCCTGTCAACCAGACGAGTAGGCCCAAATTACGTGCTTCTATTTGGTACGATAGACACACCGCTCTGGCCGCCTTCAAGTTCATAACCTACGCATACATGCTCGTCGGTCAAGGATTCTCTTAATTTGGCCCTAATCGAATTTAGAGCTTTTCAATACAATCTCAACCACCTATTGCCTATGCCTTTTTTATTTTTTCTGCTAGATACGATTAAAATATCGATCTCAAGTTTCTTCAAACAAATAACTAATGTTGTTTTAAATTTAAATAACAGATATAAAAACATGGTTAACTAGTTTCCGTAATTTTAAGTTAAATTTGTAAATCTCCTCAATAATTTCCGTAATTTTAATTATAAAATACGATAATGAATAATCATAACACGTTTAAAAAAACCTTTGAAACACTTGTTTTTACTTGGTGGATAAAAAACAGTGAATATTCATAATAAATGATCTCGTGTAAAATTCATAACAATTTATAAGTATGTACATACCATGGTTTATAATTTATACAGTAGGCGCTCGGTAATCCGGCACCGGATTTATTTTCTCTACGCCGGATTGCTGGTACTGCCGGCTTATTAGATTTTTATTGGAAATACATGTGCAAAAGGTTTAAGTATATGAGAATTAAATTTTTCATATAGATTTTTACACTAAAAGATCATTACCGTGGAACCTGGCAACTTTGCCATTTTTGGAAAGACTTAAAAGTTTAGGAACAATTTTTCAATAAAAAATGTACTGTCAGACTGGGTGTTAACGTTAAATGTAACATAATATTATATATGTATTTATTCGTGACATAAACAAATACTAACATTAGACAAAATATTCAAAAATAGTACATGGCAAAGTTAACCTCACTTTCTGGCAACTTTGCCATCAGAGTTTATAATGAAATTAATAGAATTTGACTTCAAGGTTTTTCATAATATAATACTCATAATATAATACACAATAGGTACTCAGAGTTATGATTTGCTCCTTTAATTATGATGTAAATAGCAAAGTTTACTCTTGTGGAAAAGTTGCCCTCCCATTTTCAATATTTCATACAAACTTGAAACAATGTGTCAGGGTTGTAAAAATCCTTGATTACGTACTTAACTTAATTTTTTATTTAAATCTTAGAAGACCTACTCCAGCGATTCTGCCATAAGGACTATATCGTAGGCAAATCGGAGGTGAGTGATTTACTCGCCATTGATGTCAATACCACATCCTTTCCAGTCCAGTAGCTTGAAAACGTCTTCCAATACAGCGGTGAAAAGTTTCGGAGATATAACGTCACCCTGTCTTACACCTCTCTGCAGTTCGATAGGTGTCGTACTCTGATTCTGTACTCGGATAGCCATCGTAGCCCTACTGTACAAACACTTCAGCACTTCGATATACCGATAGTAAACTTGGCACCGCTGAAGAGGCAAAGTGGCAGATTATACTCTTCGGTCTTCTGTACAATTTGCCGAAAGGTGTGTATGTGGTGTATGGTGCTAAAGCCTTTTCGGAAACCGGCTTGTTCGGGAGGCTGGAAGTTGTAAAGTCTGCGTGTGAGACGATTCGTAATGACTCTCGAAAACAGCACGTAGACGCGGCTCAGAAGGGAAATCGGTCTGTAGTTGTTCAAAAGAGCGTCGTCACCTTTCTTGAAGAACAAGACCACCGCACTTCTGCTCCACGCCTCCAGAGTAGTGCCACCATGGAGGACTGAATTAAAGAGCTTCTAAAGGACTTCAAGTACCAGTTTTCCACCCGCTTTCAATAGCTCCGCTGTAATTCCATCCTCACCGGTTTTAAGGTGCTGGAGAGCTATTTTAATCTCGCTCAGACTGACGTCCGGGATATCTTCGGAATAGTGTCGGATAAGACTCGCTCATGGATCGTTACTTACACTTGCGTGTTGCTCCAGCGATGACGTGTACAGCTGCCCATAGAAGCTATCAATCTCACTCAAAATCTCAGGTGTCCCGGAAACGATGCTGCCACACTCGGTCTTCAGCTTTGACAGTTGGCTCTTTCTGGCAGACAGATCTCTGGCAAAGACTTTGGAGCCTTGGTTCCGCTCGATCGCTTCTTCAATACCAAGCTGTATTGAAGTTGCGTAAGTCCCGTCGCATGCATTTGGAGATCTGTCTGTTCAGTTGCCTGTATGCTGTCAAATTTGTTGAAGACTACAGCTTCATATCTCGTCTAACACCCATGAGATTAAGAGTGTGATCGGGGAGTTTTTGAGTTCTTCTGCGGTGGGTCTTCCAGAACTTTGCTCCGACCGCATGGACAGTTTCTACGAGCTTATCGTTTATACCTTCCACTTCATTGCAGACTTCCAGGCACTGAAAATGGTTTTGTAACTCGAGCTGAAAGGTTTCGGGACTTTGGACTAGAGCACGAAGGGGACGGAGAGTTGATTTCATTAGACGAGACCTCTCCAACTTAACGTTTAGGTTCAGTGTGCCTCTAACCATTCGGTGATTGCTACCAGTTTTCACCCTCGTGATCACGGACACATCACTGAACAGTTGTCGTCTGGTCGTCATAATGAAGTCAATCTCATTTTTTGTCGGACCGTCGGGGCTCGAGCAGGTCCACTTTTTGTGGGGCCGCTTATGGAAGAAAGAGTTCATCATAAAGAGTCCCTCTTTCTTCATGAAGTCGGCCAGCTACTGGCCCCTTTGGTTCCGTTGCCCTATTCCAAATTATCCTACTTTCAGCTCACTGTTCTCTCTTGTGCCTAGTTTTGCATTGAAGTCTCCCATTAACACCGTATATTGGGTTATGGGTTTTGGTAATTTTAAATAGTAAGTTTTAATTACTTATAGCTATGGAAATTAAGTTATTTTAGATTAATATAATTGTTTTATTATCCATTAAAATGGTTTTATAGTTTACAATTACATACAGGTTGACTTCATATTCCCGAAACTCTTCACCGTTGCATTGGAAGACGTTTACAAGCTTCTGGACTGGAAAGGATACGGTATTAACACCAATGGCGAGTACATCACTCACCTTAGATTTGCCGACGATATAGTCCTTATGGCAGAATCGCTGGAGGACCTAAGCACTATGCTCAATGACCTCAATAGTGCTTCCTAACGGATAGGTCTTAAGATGAACATGGACAAATCAAAGATCATGTTTAATGTCCATGTCATACCTATGCCGGTAGTTGTTGGGAGCACTAAGCTCGAAGTTGTTGACGAGTATGTTTACCTGGGACAAATAGTCCGACTAGGTAAGTCCAACTTCGACCGAGAGGTCAATAGACGGATTCAACTCGGTTGGGCAGGGTTCGGGAAAGTACGGCACATCTTCTCGTCAGGTATACCTCATAACTTGAAAAAGGGACTGTACAACCAGTGCGTGTTGCCAGTGATGACATACGGAACTGAGACGTGGTCCTTCACTGCTGGCCGGATGAGGAAGCGCAAGGTCGCTCAGCGAGCTATGGAGAGGGCTATGCTCGGAGTTTCTCTGCGTGATAAACTCAGAAATGAGGATATCCGCAGTAGAACCAGAGTGACCGACATAGCCCAACGGATTAGTAAGCTGAAGTGGCAATGGGCCGGCCATATAGCTCGAAGAACCGACAACCGATGGGGAAAAAGGTTCTCGAGTGGCAGCCTTGTACCGGCAGGCGAAGTTTTGGGCGTCCCGCCACTAGATGGAGTGATGACCTGGTAAGATATGCAGGAAGTCGATGGATGCAGGTGGCTCAGGACCGTGCTTTGTGTCATTCCTTGGGGGAGGCCTATGTTCAGCAGTTGACTTGTGAAGGGCTGTAATGATGATGATGATGATGATGATTTAAAATTACATGCGCTTTATATTTAGTTTAAATTTGGTTTGGACCCCTTTAGGGTAAAGTGCCTGCTCTAGTTTTTTCCATCATTCTCTGTCCTTCGTCTCTAATATCCAGTTCCTTTTTATTTTACGATATCTTCTATTCCTACGATTGCCATGATACCAGTTATATTACAGCTATTTTACTATAATCCCACATTCATCTTAAAAAAGTATCGAAAGATTTACGACTCCCTGCACGAGTAATCCGTGGTACTCTTAATTCTCAATGAATATTTTACTAATTTTCGAGCATTCAGTGATCCTTAGAGAAGCGTTATTCCACGGAGAACAGGGATATATGATAAATTTTAGTTTTCTCTTATTGTTTAATATATGTTCTGAATTTAATTCAAACTGAAATTTAATTGCTTAAATACTAAAATAAAAGAACAGATATTTGTAAAAAATATATTAATTTTTTCTATACTTTAAATAATATTAATACTAATGGTGAACGTTCTTATGTTCAGACTCATGTTTCGTATGGCCTGCGTGGGAATGCTCTTCGGAAGATGTCTTCACCACCGTGACTTCTGGTGAGGTGTGCGCGATGATGACGGGAGTGTGACCGTGAGAGATCAGAGGAGAAGAGAGCGAGGTGAGTAGTGGATTGTATGCACCATAGAGAGAATTTGAAGTGAGGTAATTTGCACCATAAAGGCTTGGAGAATAGTGAGAGCCATATAGAGAAGAATATAGGGAGCTATGGTAGGGTGAGCCGGCAAGGTAAGGTGAACCTGCAAGGTAAGGAGCGGAGTATAGGGAGTGTGCGCCCAGTAGCGGTGAGTGCAGAGCGTGCGAGGAGAGTAGAGGTGACGCGCCGTACGCGCCGAGGTAGGGCGTGGCGAGGAGGGGCGAAGCGTGCAGCGCACCGCCAATAAGCCCGCGCTTGTCACGAGTCTCCGCTGCTACAGCTACGATCACCACTGCCAATACCTGCAGTTACAAACATTTCCAATATTAATATACAATGGCGAAATTGTCATTAAAAATACCTACTCAGAGGGTTAATTGCATGCTATTAAGACATAAAAAACCATTTACAAATTCCAATTCAAATTTTTGTCTGTCTGTCTGTCTGTACGGGTTAATGTTCGGAATGGCCTAACCGATTGTGATGAAACTTTACGAAAGAAAGCAATGCCATGAAGACATTGGACTAAATTTTATCAAAAACTTACAGTTTTTTGGCACGAAGTTCCTTATCGCACGGTACGTATTTGACGGATGGGGGCTAGGCGGTAAGAATTTTCCGTCACAACCCCCTTTCTATAGAGCGAGCTAGATGGCATAATATCCATCTCGCTCGCACTTTTCTTATCTTGCCATTAAAGTAATATTGTTTTTTAATACAATTGCTCAAAAAGTGGCGTATTACAGGGACATATAGCGTTCGGGACGTGGACATTTATATATTTATTTATATTATATTTATATTACATACTCGTGCTTTTTCTTTACCTTTTCCGAACTCTTACGTTCTCTTTCCCAAATGTCAAAATAATGTCTATTCAAAATAAAAACCAACCACGAAGTTTTTACTAAAAAAAATTCATAGAAGTTTTTATGATTCATGCAAATATTTCTAAAAAGAAGCTACTAATTTGTTTCAATATCAGATTTAATGATTTGATTCAATGAGTTAGGTTAGTTTCATTTCATTTCATCTCATTAAATTTCATTTTCATTTCAAATCAATAAAGAAATTCTACTGAAGACTTGGCTATATTGGCATAGTTCCCTTTGCCTACCCAGAATGGGTGAAGAAAACAAAAAAAAATCTCTGCTTATATTCTTTTACGGTTGGCGCCATTTTTCAAAAATGTTTATTATTAAATGAGGGCATCCACGACTTTTTCTGCCACCAGGGCAGCGTCACTTTACAGTGAGGTAAAATATTTGACAGATTTCATAGTGGGGACGATAATTTCTTAGGAAAATGTAATTTTTAAGACTTCTTTCTTTCTGTATTATTAGTTATATTTTATATTAATTACATTAGAAATGAATAAACCAAACTATAAATAATAACTAAAAGCCAATTAAAAAAAAAGAGTTATAAAGTGCAAAAAAAAATCAAACCACTGACGCATTGTGTTGTGTATTAATCTAATATTCTAGATAATGATAAACTATTATTTAAAACTAATTTCTCACTTAACTGATACTGTGTAACAAAAACTTTACCTCAGTCACAACTAGCGACATCTGGCGAGTGGAAAATTATTAGTCCTCATTGCTTAATTTTTTCGCAACTGTATTAAAAATAGTTGTTCAGTACACGTACGGAACCGTCATTGCAACTTGTTCCTACTGTTAACCCTCACTTTCGGCTGCGCCTCAGCTCGGGTAGACATTTGTCGGAACTCTTTGCAATGACAGGCTTTCATCACTCGTATATTTCATTAATATACTATTAAATGACGCTTAATTTTAATAGACGCTAGTAATGCTTTTATTTGTATTTGTTAATCAATAATATAATACGTTTATTAATAATAATATACTATTCGAAAGAAACTTCGTACAACCGAGTGTTTCACGAAACCCACGTATGTTTTTTTTGTTGAAAAACTAAAAATTGATAAAATAAAGTCGTAAATAGATCGCATCCAGGCGACGCCGGGTTGCTAGTCAATTGATATTGTCATGTGAACAGTTTAAAATTATAATTTGTATGCTATGAATTTTTGCTGTTGGTTTATACGGTGTATACAGTGTATAAATCGTGATTCTTTCAAATAAATTATAATTTAATTAATCCTGTAAACTCGGACTAATGGTCTACATGAACGTGCTCAAACTGGTCATATTACGGCAAAACTTCTAATAACTTTATTATTATTTCAAATTCAAATCAACTCTTTATTCTTTCCCCAATTTACATAATGTTTTCCTACTTTAATTTACTTCCAATTTTATCGCAATAAAATTAACGTTTAATAATTTATTTACTTCGCTTCGGTTATATTATCAGAACTGTTTTCGTTCAAGTGATATAATAATTTCTTGACGGATTAAATAAAAATTTGATAACATTAACTTTGATAAAAAAATTAATGATAAAATAAATCAAATATAATCGACGATACAAAATATTTTCTATGTTTGCAGTCTTTGCTATTAACTGTCTATTATACAGTTTCTAATTAATCTATTAGTTGCGTAATTATAATTAAACTAGCTGTTATCGCGGATGCGCTTCGATTTACTAATAGCATTAGCATTCCGTCGCGTAAAATTTGCAAATCAGAACACATGATTTCACTTTGTGTCCGTCCAACTATCTATCAAACTCTTTTACTTTTTTGTTGAAATTTGGTATAGTTATAATAACAATATTGCAGATCCTTACAAAAAGGTTTAAATATTTTTCAGACAAAATTGGAAGGTTGGTAATTGGAACCATAGCTGCCATGTAGAAGCTCTTTGTAGAACCATTTCAAAAATATATTATATTCATTTTCATCATATTTCACAATATTCCGAAATAGTGTTTTAAATTTAAATAAAGCTATTTTTACGGATTTCATCAAGTTTAATTTAATTCCGTAAAAGTAGTTTTAATGTGGTGTTCGCGTAAATATAAGAAATGATTATGTTTCATATTGTCTTAACTATATCTTCAAAAGTATTGTTAGTAAAGTCTCAAAAAAGTTGGTTATATATAAAAGGTTGTATGATAGAAGGAAATTTTTCATCATTTATTTAGACAAAATAGTACCGTATTTCGAGTCTTCCTCTGTCTTTCATCACTTTATATCATAATTTTTACTGGTGACGTGTTTAATATTCTCGATCCCGACGATCCATTTTTAACCGACTTTAAAAAAGGAGGAGGAGGTTCTCAATTCGTCGTAATCTTTTTTTTATGTATGTTCACCGATTACTCGAAGAAGTCTGAACCGATTTGGAAAATTCTTATTTTGTTTTAAAGAGTATACTTCTAAGGTTGTCATTATTGAAATTGGTCGATCGTTTTTTAAAAATCAACAATAAATTATTTTATTTCTACTGAAGTCGGTTTTACGAAATTTGTAATTTAATAACTTGTAATTGAGTGTTGTAACAATGAGTCGGTGACAATCATATTCTCACAGTCACCGTTACTGTTACAGGATATGAAAAGATCACTGAACATAAGCCTCCCCCACAGATTGCATTAAAGGAGTGAAGGATATGTGCCATAGTTGCCACACTTGCGGGTTTACAAACGCAGTTTATTTTTATTTTTAGTTGTTATTAGAAAGATACAACTGCTTGCTTTTTTCCCTCTGTCGCCTCTTATAACACCAACAGGACGATATGGTTTAGTAGATATTCTTCCACAGCCACTAAACGATCAAAAAATCATGTATTGTTATATTATTATTATAAAGTGTGTTTAAATAAAATAATGAAGTGTGTTCAGTAAAAATCGTTAAATAAATAAAATAAAATCTTACCACTTACACTAAAAAACGCGTTCATGATGCCAGTGGGTCAACAGCTGACGATTCAAAAATGAGATGTGATGTCAAAATTTTGAATTCGGTGGCATTTATACAAAGTGAGGACGATTAATTCAAAAACGCGCGAGGGTTGTGCAACGAAGCCACCTCCAGTGTGCACACACAAGTGCAAGGCCAGCACACCATTTCCAAATCAAACTCAAAATTATAATTAGTTTAAAATCTTACTCGTATCGATGTTTTGGGCCACTTGTTTAGTATTGAAGAACTACAAGAACTATTTGGTCAAGACGTTTTCGTCCAATAAATTCTGCGAAAAATATAACTATATCATAATTATATTATGATGTTCTCATATGGAAGCTAACTTAAAATATATTTTGTGAGAATAGAATAGAATATCGTTTATTTCTTGGTATATTGTTATTACAGATTTTTTTATAGTATAAGGGTGACAAACGAGCACACAGTCCAACTGATGGTAAGTAGTTGCTGTGGCCCATAGACATCTACATCTATCCACGTTTGCGAATCAAATTGCAGATTCGTTTTCACCCGTGAGGACTAAGATCGAATGCCTCGTTTCCAGTAAAAAGAGTCTTCGGTTCTCTACACTCACCATACGAAACACAGCAGTGTTAATCTGCTACTTTACGCTGGTATTTTGTGAGTGCATGGGCTTTCCCCGGTCGAGCCGACCCATTCGTGCTACAACTATACTATTAATATAACTGCAGCATTCCTCTACCACGCATAAGTTGTTGAAGTTATAGAATGGTTCACATATACTATCGTATCCGGTGTAAAAATATTACAACTAGAATAATATTTAACATTTTATAATACTTATTTAGACGTATACATTACAAACATTACATAGGAATTATTAATTTTAGTTAAATATTATCTTTATTTATTAGTACTATATTAGGAGCATTTATTTATGTATAACTTATAAATTTGTAATCTATGAAATCGTTAACAAAGGAGAAACATATCCAAGAGCCAAGAAAATATTGCACGTTTAATTCTATTTATAGGCAGCTATCTAATCTGTGGTCGCAACTTATTAGAGATTGTTATTGCCATGCAGTAGGCATTACGACTACACAAATGAAGTCTTTGGGATGGTTCCACAAATTGGTTTGGGATTCTGTCTTAGATCCTTTTGGAAACACGTTCATTTATTGGAAACAGATAGGAATATCTCTTAAAAAACATTCAAATTTCAAAATATAGAGACAGGGCAGTGGAAGTATTCGGTATGCGGTAAAACTGTCTAGCTTATGTTTATACCGTAAAATATCAATTTAATTATTGTCAAATTATTATCAAATAAATAGAAAAAAGTAACTTTATTTTTTTAAATAATGTCTTACAGTATAATAACTTTCAAGTTATTTTCTATTTTCGAAAATAACGTTCTTTACTGGCGATTCTACAGAAATAATATGCCTTTCCTCTAATTTCATACCTCTCAGCTTTCAAAGTCAAATAATTTGCTCATTTCTAGAAATACTGATAATGTCGACATTTTGTTATTAAGTGCTTTGTTTGTTAATGATGATATTAGTGTACGTAGGTCGCCACTCCTCCTAGCCTCAATGCTCTAGTACTAAAAGCTCGGGCAGCCATGCTGCAGCCATATTATAGCAGTAGCACGAATGGGTTGACTTAGGCGGGGATGAACCACGCTCACACAGAATACCAGCGTAAAATAGCAGCTCAATGTTGCTGTGTTTCATATTTTGTAGAATAGAATAGAATAGAATAGAGTAGAATTGAATAGAATAGAGTAGTATGGAACAGAGTAGAAAGGAACAGAACAGAACAGAATGGAATAGAATTAAATAGAATGGAGTAGATAGACAAAATTAATATTTAAAAAACTTAATTAAATAATTAAGCTTTTTTAAATATTAATTTTGTTGCAATCCATCACATCATCAATCAAGCAAAATAATGTAATTATTTTAATCTAAGTTATTGAATGAAAACTACTTTATTCTATTCTATGTGTTTTTTACACAAATAGCCGGCTAAGTTTCGGAGCATAAATCGACTTTGTAACAGACAGATACTTTCACCAGTAGATTATGCAGTCATCAGAGTAACTTCCTATGGAACTTATTTTATTTATTTATACATCTCCGTCCTTCATGTCCGCCATGTTTTTATAGTAAAACAATCGCTTCGTTTCTTTATTAAACAGTTCTCTTTTTATCAAGTTTTTTATATTTAACTTTTAAGTTCCCGATTTTTGTGTACTTTACACCAAGTTCAGTTCATTATGTAGCATTCGAGGAAATATAAGAATTAATTAAGGCAATAATTTAATTTGCCTAATCTTTAGTTTTTGCAACAATTCGATTCCAGTAATCGCGAAACAGATCTGCTCTATAGACTTCGTAATGAAGATATCCGTAGTAAAACCAGGGTAACCCACACAGCGTAACGGATCAGGAGGCTGAAATGCCCATGGGCCGGCCACATAGCTTGAAGAACCGACAACCGGTGGTGAAGAAAGGTTCTCTAGTGGCAGCTTAGTATCAGTAAGCAAAATGTAGGGCGGCCCCCTACTAGATGGAGTGACGACTTGGTAAGAGATGCTGGAAGTCGATGGATGCAGGTGGCTCAAGTCCGTGATTTGTGGCATTACTTGGGAGTAGTCTATGTTCATAAGTAGGCATGTGATGAGCTGTAATGATAATGATGAATAGGAAAAATCTGATTCTTTGTTTGTTTATATCCTTGTTAACGGATACTTGTAAAGTCTCGCCAATTTATCGATCACACTTACTGACTACGAGTATACAATTTTGTACCTGTACTTTTTCTTAAACTGCTTAATTAACTGTAATAATAATATCCTCCAAACTAAATTTTGGCCGCAACCACACTTGTGCAATCCACACAGGACTATACGAGTGTGTGCGCATGCACAGGTGCCCTCCCTGTTCCCTCAATCTCATAGTCCGATGGGAAGGCAACCTGACACGACCGCAGATGGGTAGTTTCGAGGAGCAAGGTATGAGTTAAACACCACCATCTTCCTAAATATAGACTGCTACTGTGATTTTATTGATAGAAAATTGTAACAACTGGTTTTGGTGCGGTCCTGGATTCGTCCCCGGGACCATATTATCAACAGCTGTTCTTGGAGTTGTCTGTTTAATTGTTATAATATTGGCATGAGAACATATTTGCACTGCTCGTCCATTCATCAATAGTCTGGTAATCTATCATAATGATTTAATGAATAATTGTAGTTCAGATTACGTGTCATAATGAAGGACAAAACAATGATTTATTTATGCAGGAAATTCATCTGAACGGAAGTTAAATAATCTTATACTATCTGAATCAGAGTTTAAATCTTATTTGATTTAAATTAAAACAGTATTACTATCTTAACTTCGTAGTGGCAGTGTAAGAATATCTACTACCCCATATAGTCCCGTGGGTGTCGTAAAAATCGACAGAGGGAAACTGAAAGAGGAAATAGGCAGCAGTGTCTTCCTCCTGATACGCCTACAAGCATGGCCACAATGTCAAAATCAACCCTATGAAGCACTATATGGGGAGACCTATGTTCAGCAGTGGACCTTTATAGGCTGTTATGGATGGATGGAGTATAAAATTCTTGTCTTCTTCTTATCTTTCTTTTCTAGCTTATTTACCAAATGAAGGCACTTCATCCTATTAGCTCTGCTGGGGCTATGACTCAGTTATATCCTGTTCAATATTCATGTAAATTTAAAAGGTAAACAGAGTGTATTGTAGAATTCAGAGCTAAAGGAAGCAACGATCACGATAGATTATTCAGGCCTTGAAACGAACATTCGTTTTGTATTGATTATGTTTGTAACGAATGTTAGCATTGGATATGATTCGAACCCAGTAGTTTATATTATTCGTATCGAGTCGTATTCATGTAATTTTGACCCCTTGAATATCAGTGTAAAATAGCAGCTTAATGCTGCTGTGTTTCGTATGGTGAGTGTACAGATCCGGAGACACTTTTTAGGAATCCATACCCAAAGGGTAACCACACGAGACTCTATTACTAAGCCTCCACTGTCCGTCCGTCTGTGATCAGTAATAGGTAGACAGTTAAATATTCACAGAATATGTATTTCTGTTGCCACTATAATAACAAATAAAACTATTGGTAAATTCAATTGTGCATGCCAAAATTACGTATAACATGATTATACGTAAATTTTTAATGTAGTTTAATTACTCACAAGTTTTCACAAAAAAAACTTATAATTATTACTATACCTACTTCAAGTTTTCTGATAATTTTATGTCAAATTTCAATTTAAAAGAAGCTTGGAAAATCCAAAAGTTCACGACTCATAATGCTCATATGTTCATCATATCATCATTCAGGTCACTTTCATAAAGTCCAAGATATATTAAAGTATCATCATCATCATTACAGGCTTTCACAAGTCCACTGCTGAACTCTCCCAAGGAATGCCACAAAGCACGGTCCCGAGCCACCGGCATCCATCGACTTCCTGCATATCTTACCAGGTCGTCACTCCATCTCGTGGGGGGCCGCCCTACACTTCGCCTACCGGTACGAGGCTGCCACTCAAGAACCTTTCTTCCCCATCGGTTGTCGGTTCTCCGAGCTATATAGCCGGCCCACTGCCACTTACTTCAGCTTACTAATCCGTTGGGCTATGTCGGTTACTCTGGTTCTACTGCGGATATCCTCATTCCTAAGTTTATCACGCAGAGAAACTCCGAGCATAGCCCTCTCCATAGCTCGCTGAGCGACCTTGAGCTTTCTCATACGACCAGCAGTGAAGGACAGCGTGGATCTACCACGAATGAAATAATACAAAAAATAAATAAAAATAATTTGTAACAGACTGACACAGCTTCGTTCCGCCAATTCGAGTTGCGTAACTCGAGTACTTTTCGAGTTACGCAACTCAAATGGAATTATTTAATTTATATCACGTAATAATTATAAATTAATACATATTTAATTCATAATTATTACGTGAATTTCAATTCAAGTTAACTCAAGTCGAGTTTCTTCCGAATTGGCACATCTCTACTACATTTTTTTTAATATTACATTATCAGAACCAATAACCTGAACGCGTAGTTAAAATACCTGAACATAAATAATATCAAAATAATTCTTTTTTTCTTATTTCTTGATTCCGTTTAGGTTTTCATATAATCTTTATGCTATTTATAATAATAAATTGGTATCTTTTTTGTGTTTAATATCATTGAGGGTCGTTAAAATTTCTAATATGCCCAAAAGCGATTGACTCCTTTATATGCATACATATTACGTTACTTCAAAATATTCTAATATACTGTATAAATATTCATGAGTAAGACATGATTTTAGCGCATTCATAGAGGATAACGTAGTTATTTTATCTACCGATTTCAAATAGGAGACGGTACTCAATTCGACTGTATGTATTTTTTATGTGTTTTACCTCATAACTGTTTACCGGGTGAACCGATTTCGATGATTCTTTTTTATTTGAAAGTTGGTACTTTCAAATAAAAAAAAATTCATTAAGCTCTGACCAATAATTTTTGAGTTATTCTTAATAATTAATATTTAAGTCGGTTGTACAAAATTTTTAATTTTATATTATGTCAGAGAGAGTTTTGTTAGAAATTTTAATAGTTATCATGTAGTTTTTTTTTCAAAAACTGTATTTATGTAATATCTGAACCGAAAGGTGATTAGTGTCTCTTGGGCTTAACTGAGGCTTGACCATTTTGAATTTATGGAACAGTTGTGGATCATTACTAACAAAAAGCTCTACCTCTAAGATGAAAGGGGCTTGCTAACATCAAAGGAAGAATCAGAAGTATTTAAACATACATATACGTTACCCCTGTCCCAATGTGTAATTCCTAGCCTTTGCCCGAAAACCGAAATAGAACTTTTAGACAAGCACTAATCTACGGAGAGTGGGATATAATTTTCATTTTTTTTGTGTATATCTAATATATATGTCGAACATCTTTATATTATATATGTCGAAGCGTGAACACACTAGCGCCGTGTCTATCCTGTTGTATTTCCGAGATCATGAGTGGGGTCTTCTGTTGAATTTCCGAGATATATAATTCTTCTTCACGTGTGTTTGTCACTTAACTCCGTCTAACGTCTGCACCGATTGTGATAATTTTTTTGTGTGTTGGATCGTTTAGATTAACAATTGAACCCGATATATGACGCTGTTGTCAAGTTTCAGAAATAACCCGTGCGAAGCCGGAGCGTGTCGCTATAAATATTATACTGTAAGAAAATTTCTATGTAAAGCTACAGGAAAAGGCTTTAATCCCACTTCTGATTTTAGAAACTATTCCACTTCTGATGTTAGAATTTATTCTCAAAATAATTTAAATAAAAGTGTGCCAATCGTATTAGAATTTACTCTGAAGGTTAATTGTTAAAAAAATAAAAGTGTGAGAGCGGACGTTCAACTTGCTCTCTTGCTTACGTAATTAATCATTATCAGGAATAAGACAGCGTACAAGCACTACACATTCAATATAGAGCAAATACAGTTCGACCAACCGTAATATGTACCAGACACAATCACACATTGGTGTAACGTGAAGGACATAATTACATGATAACACCAAAGTATGCTAAGCAACAGCTACATACTCCTCTCGATGTAACGCAGGGTAGCCTCTCAGCAACACGATCTTCCTTGCACACACAAGAAGAACTACTACACGAATAGAACCGCATCACTTGTCTTATTTGGGCAGAATCTCAGTGTAGACCCAAAGGGCATAATAACGATAAGAGACTCGTAGAATTACAGACTGATCCCTCTTAATCGCCTGTGCGATACTTTATACTGCTAAAACTAGTAGGAAATTACCATTCTATCTTCATTTGTTCGTATTTACTTTTATTTTTTTACCCTCATTCCCAACAATACATATATCGTTTATAGTTGAATATTATAAGTTGTAACGCAAAATAAAGCGGGATTTAGATTAACATTAAAAAACGGATTTTGTAAAAAATATATTTATTTAATTTAAATTTATATTAACTAATATCAATACTAATGTTCACGCTCGCGTTTCGAGTGACCTGAGGAGTGTGCCTCGGAACTCTTCACCACCGTGACTTCGGGCGAGGTGTGCGCGATGATGACGGGAGTTGAGTGGGTGTGACCAGAGAGCAGAGAAGAAGAGAACGGGGAGATTAGTGGATTGTGTACGCCATAGAGAGAATTTGAAGTGAGGTAAGGTGCGCCGTAAAGGCTTGGAGAATAGTGGGAGCCATACAGAGGAGAATATAGGGAGTTATGGTAAGGTGAGCCGGCAAGGTAAGGTGAGCCTGCAAGGTAAGGAGCGGAGTAGAGGGAGTGTGCGCCCAGTAGAGGTGAGTGCAGAGCGTGCGAGGAGAGTAGAGGCGCCGCGTCGTATGCGCCGAGGTAGGGCGCGGCGAGGAGGGGTGAAGCGTGCAGCGCACCGCCAATCAGCCCGCGCTTGTCACGAGTCTCCGCTGCTGCAGCCACAATCACCAATGCCAATACCTGCAGTGACAAACAGTTCACAGATTATCATCATCATTATCAATAGAGCCTTTCACAAGTCCAAAAAGTTTCAAAAAAGTCCCGCTGGGTTTCTTGCTGGTTCTTCCCAGGACAGGTATTTTCCGAACCAGTGGTAAATAAAAATTACTTTCAATAAGAATTATATAATAATCAATATTGAATAAAAAATTATTCTATTCTATTCTATTCCACTACTGAATATAGGCATCCTCTAAAGAATGCCACAAAGCACGGGCCTGAGGCACCTACATCCATCGACTTCATGCATATGTTACCAGATCGTTACTTCATCTAGTGGGGGCCTCCCTACACTTCGCTTACACATATGAAATTACCACTCGAGAGCGCTCACAGATTAAAATACATAATAATATACTTGTTGAAATGTGATGAAAACATACCGCTAATCAAAAATAAAATGGCTAACTTTTAAAAAAAGAATTGTTTTTAAAAAAAAATAATTTAAAATTTTAAATTTAGAATTCTTAGTTCAAATGGTTAATGTAGCGAAACTTCTAATAAATTTACTTTTATTTAAATCATATTTTTAGTTATGTACAACTTAATTCACTACTTTGTTTGAATTTTAAATTATTATTAAGTTTTTTTTTTATAGAAGAAGAGGCAAACGAGCAAGCGGCTAACCTGAGGGTAAGTGTCCCCGCGGTATCTGTCCGGAAAAATCGCATGTGTTAAACAACTCTACAAAGAAGCCGAGCAAAGAAAAAACTCATTGTAAATCGCGCACTAGTGGACCACCAAACAACCAGATGATGTGGATGGCAACGAGATGTTTGTCGCGAAAGTAATACACGTGGTAGAGCCACACTGCAGCTATATTATGGTTGTAGCACGAATGGGTCGGCTCTACCGGGGTAGGACAACGCTCTCACAGAATATCAGCATTAAATAGCAGCCTGATGCTGCTGTGTTTCGTATGGTGAGTGAAGGGAACTGAAGTAAAAAGGGTTACTGGAACAGGCTGTTATAACTTAGTCCTCAAAATTGATAACATATCTGTATTTTGATTCTTACTTGAGGATAAATGTACCTGACCACTAAACTAATCGAGTAGAGACGGTTTAGCGATACCTATCTACTAACCCATGTAATTCCGTGGGTGCCGTATGGGAAAAAACCACGAGACGGGCAGCAGCGTTTCATAAAAACAACTAAAAAATATAATCAAATGTGGTTGCCAAACCGAAAATCAAGAGTGAAAACAATGCCTAATATGTCCTGCCCTATGAGGTAAACAATAGGGGAGGCGTATGGTTCAGCAGTAGAATTTTGATTAGCTTAACGGTAATAATAAACATAATAAAGTTAAGTAATATTTTTTTGTAATTTTAAATTCCACTGCATTTTTACGACGTAAGTAAATAAAATGTCATTCGTCCATCAACGTCAGTTTGTTTTTTATTCTACTACTATTACAAAATCAAATATTTTATGCATGCCTCAAATTATTACACTTTAAACATAATGAAAAACACAACATCACATTAAAAAAATTTAAATCGGTTCAAACGATTCCGACATAGTCTAAAAAGCGAATATATACCCAAAAACATAGACATCCAATAAATATCTTTTTTGAACTCAATAAAAATCAAGTTACAACACGCTGCCTATGTTTAATTATTCAAAAAATACTGGTTTTTGGTTGAGTAATGAAAATAAATATATCGATCGAATATACAAAATATTTTTTATATTACATTCCTTGTTTTTTTCTGCCTATTTTTTTTATAGAAGAAGGGTGACAACCGCGCACACAGTCCACTTGATGGTAAGTGGGACTAATTACGGACCCTTAATGCGCAAACGTAGCAGGCATCTGGGAAACTATGTACTTAGCACAGGAGAAGTGAAACTTCTCACATCTAAGCAACTCCTTCTATTCATTGAGGACGTAAGGCTTGACAGTGAACTGTAGATATAGCAGCGATCACAATAGATCTTTTAGATCGCAGTGATACTGGTCTCTCTAGACCTGCATAGCTGCTTGTACATAATAAAAAAGTAGGTATTGTGGCCTATAGACATCTACTTCTATCCTCAATTAAGGATCTCATTTGCAAAAATAAGGATCTCAGGTTCATTCACCATACTAAATACAGCAGTATAACGCTAATATTTTAGGCAGTTATTCTGTGATAACGGGCTCGTTTCCCGGTCTAGCCGACCCATTCGTGCTTCAACTATAATGTTATAGCATTCTTATGGCTCTACCACGTATAAAGTAATTTGTGTAAATATATAATATAAAGGTATATCATTCTACCTGACTATCTCTCCTGATCTGTAAACTTATGACCACCTTCATTACATTAGATTGCTTATAATTTATCTATTAGATTGTTCTTCTTTCCTTTTCTGCCAACAACAATACACCTACCATCAAGCAAATTAAGGGAAACCTGTTATTGGCCATACTTTTAGTTTGTTACATTAATGTTATTATTTACTATATACGCTGTTGGTTTTCTAAATAAATAAATAAATAAAATTATATTATTATTATACTAAATTTAGTTTTGGACCGGCTTGCAATTATGAATGTTGACTGAAATGACAGACCAGCTTACAGCCCACCTGATTGTAAGTGGCTAATATAGTCCTCGCGCAGCGAGCTTCAAACAAAGAAGGCTAAATATGCCTTCTCCTCTAAGAACCTCTGAGGCGAAAGATGAAAAAACTTCAACGTATATAATTAAAATAAATTAAAATAAAAAGCTACTACTTACAGTCAGAAAGGCGTTCATGATGCCAGTAGGTCGACAGTTGTTGATTCCAAAATTAGATGTGATGACAAACTTTTCATTTCGGTGGCATTTATACACAGTTGTGACGATTAATTCAAAATTGCGTGAGGGTTGTGCAACGTGCCCACCTCAAAAATTAACACAAGTGCAAGGTCAGACCATCATTTCCAAATCAAACTCAAAATTACAGTACAATACCGTAACCGTGATCATACTGGTTCCCGTCACCGGTCTAGGAATTTTCAGTACAAATGTGAGAGGGTTAAACCGCTTCTGGACGATAGACAATAAGTAAATTTTATACGTGATAGAGCCATGCTGCAGCTATATTATGGCTGTGGCACGCATGCGTCGGCTCAACCGGGGAAAGACCACACTCTCACAGAATACCAGCGTAAAATAGCAGCTTAACTCTGCTGTTTCTTATGGAATGAATGTAGAGAACCGGAGACCCTTTTTACTGGAAACGAGGCATTCCATCTTAGTCCTCACGGGTGACAACGCATCTGTATTTTGATTCTTTATTGAGAATAGATGTAGATGTCTATGGGCCACAGCAACCACTTACCATGAGGTTGACTGTGTGCTCGTTTGTCACCCTTATCCTATAAAAAAAGCAAAAAAAACATGCATGAATGTCGTGGAACACTCGGTTGGAACGATGTTCCTTTCGTAGTATATTATTATTGATTACCAAATACAAACATAAGTATTACTAGTGTCTATTAAAATGAAGCATCATTTAAGTTCTCAGTTAGTGCGCTGAGAGCTCTACTCGGTGTTTGTGAAAAATTCGCTGTCTCACATGGTTTACTATACAATACCAAAAAGTCGCAGTTCATGATATTTAAGGCTGGCAGTAAATGTCCTAGTGTTGTACCCCCTATAAAGCTCTATAATGAACTACTAGAAAGGGTCTATAGTTTTAAATACCTTGGACATATTGTGACTGACAGTTTTAAAGACGCTGAAGACATTAACAGAGAACGTAGGGCACTGTAGGTCAGGGCGAATATGTTTGTGAGATTTGGTCGCTGTCGTCGTTGTTGTCGACGTTGTCAAGATCACGCTTTTCAAAGCATATTGCGTGCGTCATTTTATTCTTGTAGCCTATGGACCAACTACACCAAAAAGTCCTATAGTGCCCTACGTACTCAATACAATAATGCATTCAGGGCGCTGTTGCGGCTGCCGCGCTACTGTAGCGCGTCTGCGATGTTTGCACTGGCGGGTGTGGATAGCTTTGATGCAAAATAATCCGAAAAAAGACCGCATCGTTGCTAAACAGAACAAGCGGCAGTGGTCACAGTGTGCTGAGTGAAATTAACGACAGTGGGGACTGCCCACTGATCAGGCATATGATCGCCAAGACTATGTCCAGCTTAATAATAAAGTATTAACTATAAATTATATTACTAACATAGATGAAAGTTTTTAAAGTTGTCCGAAATAAACAATTTTTATTTTTATTTTTTTTTATTTAAAATAAAATAATATTTCTTTTATGGCAAGATAAAAAATGCAAGGGAGATGGATGTTATTTCATCTCGCTTCCTTATTGCCGCCAAGGCCGCCTACACTACGTCAGAATGGGTCGTGACGGAAAAATCTTACACTTTTTCTCGCCTAGCCCCTATCCGCCAAATTCGTACCGTCCGTTATGGAACTTTGTTCCAATGTCCAAATGTCTAATGGCCAAATACTCAAACTCTGCTTAACTTTAAGATGCTGTTATGTATCGTGCTGTCTCTGTCACTTTTACTCAAATTGACTGCATGCAATACTACGAGACTGAACGACATATAATGTTAAAATTGAGTAGCGTTTGCATATTTGGCCATAATAATGTAAGGCCATAATTTTTAAGTTATGGAGGGATATACCCATCCTTTCTTTTCGAACTTTCCTTGCAGACTACCGTGTGTGTATAGAGTATCTTCTGTGGTTTAGATCACTATTTAAAAAAAATCGTTAAATTGCAGTGAATTTAAACGAAAAAATGTTATACGATTCCTATTAGAAATTCAAAATTTTGTGAATCCAAGTCCAATTAGTAATTTAAAGTGCTAGTGAACCCAATCTTGTAGATCGGTGTACCCCCGGTGCATTAATAATTTCTCATGGTGGTCCTCTACAATGAACCGACATACTAAACTGCTGAGGTTTGATGAACTCAAGCTTTTATGTATGTTATTCACAATAACGTGAAGTCGTGTTTTAAACAGTGGTAGAGCCACGCGGCAGCTTTTGCTGTCGCACGGATGGGCCGGCTCGAACCGGGGTGGTACCACGACCTCACAGAATACCAGCGTGAAGTAGAGGTTTGCCTCTGCGTTTCGCTTGGTGAGTGCAGGTGGCCGGAGGCCCTTTTTACTGGAAATGAGGCATTCCATCTTAGTCCTCACGGGTGACAACGCATCTGCATTTTGATTCGCAAACGAGGATAGATGTAGATGTCTATGGGCCGCAGCAACCACTTACCATCAGGTGGACTGTGTGCTCGTTAGTCACCCTAATCCTATAAAAAAAATATCCACTACCCCCATATCATCCCGTGGGTTTCGTAAGAGGCGACAGAGGGAAACAAATCAGGAGATGGGCAGCAGCGTATTTATAATAACGGCTATAAAACTGCAGTTTCCAACCCGCTTGCCAAGCGTGGGAACTATGGCAATTATGAAGAAATCTATACGGGAGGCATATGTATAGCAGTGCACTTTAATAGGCTGAAACAGGCGTAACAAACGGTAAGCTTTCCCCTCCTTATACGTAAGTACATTATTAATAGTTGCAGTTTAATATTTCTGGACTATTCTGGGGTTTGATGATGTTGTATTGGTTTAAAATGAGGTAAAGTGAAGAGATAGTTGGGGCAAACTTGAAAATAAACATCTTTTTACACTGACTTTTTAATTCCAATGCTGGACTTCGGTCCTTCTAATAGTGCGCCAATTGGCTGGCATTATTTCTCCTCAATGGGAGGAGTGGCTCTGGCTCACGACCATCACTCTCTCCTCCTTGTTACTTAACCAACAGAGAGGGGTATCAGTAGTCAATTTATAAATGAAAAAAAGTGGTTCACGGTAATAGTTAGATGGCGGATTCTAACTCACGACTTTCAAGTTCAGTTCATACCCTTTACCATTACGCTACTATGGCTTCAATTTTAAATTGAATGTCACATATTTTCTCTTTTCACAATTTAATTCAGTAATATACTAAACAAGAGTTTTATTCAAAATTATTTAAAAAAATGTGTGTGTCGTGGAACACTCGGTTGGAACGAAGTTCCTTTCGTAGTATATTATTATTGATAAACGTATTATGTTATTGATTAACAAATACAAATAAATGAATTACTAGCGTCTATTAAAATTAAGCGTCATTTAAAATAATATTTCTTTCATGGCAAGATAAGAAAAAGTGCGAAGGAGATGGATATTATTCCATCTCGCTTCATTATAGCTCCCAATGCCGTCTACACTATAGAAAGGGTCGTGACGGAATAATCTTACACTTTTCTCGCCTAGCCTCCATTCGCCAAATTCTTACCGACCGATAAGAAACTTCGTATGTTCTAAATGAGCCGAGATAGCTCAGAGGATTAAAAAGGTAAAGTCACAGCCTATATACATTCCACTGCTGGCATAGGCCTCCACTGAGATGGATTTAGGACAAGAAAATGTCCACCGCGCTGCCCCAATCAGTGTTGGTGAACCTCACATGTCTTTGTTATATTATTTTCAGTTACCTCGCGATGTTTTTCTTCACCGCCGAGCAAGTGGTAAACATCAGAGGATTAGCGATTGCCGTAAATATCACAAAACGTAAACGGCCCGGGTTCAATCCTCGCCGGCACCAATAAAATTATTGATTACATTTTAAGTGCTGATTTACAACATTCTCGGCGGCAAAAGAAAACACTGTGAAAACATGTGAATTCCGTTAACTCGTATTGGGGCAGCGCGGTTGCTGCATCCTTTTCCTAAAACCACCTCAGAAATGAGAGGAGACCTGTGCCCGACATATAAAGACTCTTACTATACTTAGTGTGTAATATAATACGTAAAATTTTGTTTAAAGACCCGGGCCCCACAGGGCTCCGTCCTATCCCCACTCTTCCCCCCCCCCTCTACTCGAGTGACATCCCAAAGAATCTAGTTGTTAAACATCTGTCATTTATTCATTTTTAATGACCCGATTATTCAAGTATTGATTCCTCTTACGAACCGGATCATTCAGGTCGATCATTCCAATGGATCATTTCGTGAGAACCGTGGTAACTCAGATGGTTAGTACTCACGGTAAATTTCATAATACGCGAGCAACCCGGGTTCAATCCCCGCCGGCACCAATGAAATAGTTAATTGCAATTTTAAGTGCTGAGTGCCACGTGCTCGGCGGTGAAGGAAAACATCGTGAGGAAACCTGCATGTCTGAGAAAAAGAAAAAAATATATTTTCGAAGACATGTGAAGTTCGCCAACACGCATTGGGGCAGCGCGCCGGACATTTCCTTGCCCTAAAACCCTCTCAGAAATGAGAGAAGACCTGTGCCCAGCAGTGGGACGTAAATAGGCTATAACTTTAACTTTTAACTTTAAGTAAAAATATAAAAGAAAACTGTTTCAAAAAAAAATTTACGTGGATGTCCGTATGATGATTTTGGATGTGGTCACAATAACTCCTGAAAAAATTTAATATTTTCTAAAAATCATTTTATATTAATACTCTAAGTATCAATAGAGCCGTGTTAGCTCAGATGGTTAGCGCTCGCTGTAAGTTTCACAGTACGCGAGCAAGGTTCGATACCCGCCGGCACCAATGAAATTGTTAAATGCAATTTTAAGTGCTGATTTACTACGTGCCCGGCGGTGAAGGAAAACATCGTGAGTGACATGTGAAGTTCGCCAACACACATTGAGGCACCGCAGCGGACATTTCCTTGCCCTAAAACCCTCTCAGAAATGAGAGGAGGCTTGTGCCCAGCTGTGGGACGTATATACGTATTTCGTATGTCAGTACTCTGTGATCTATGAGACCCGCTCGATAATGTTTGTTCTCCAACATTACTATACTATTTAGTAGTAGGTCCTGTTAATCGTTTGATACGGTACGTTCAAAAAATGTTATTGCAATCAACAATAGCATGCGACCGGGATGAATTGAACGAATCTTTCACGATTGACAAATATGTACCTGTAGTTAGTTAATATCCTTCAGATGTTTCCACATAAGTAAACAATTGTTTCGTCTTTATTACGAAATGTATTCCGTGCAACAATAATTTATTAAATCATGATGATTGATCACCAGACGATTGATGAATGCGCAAATGTGATACGTTAATTTTATATAATATTGGTAATGCATCATCAATACAATTATTAAGCAATCAGTTTGAAAGGTCGGTAGCTAAGTAATTTTTTTTTAAATTAACACATGATATAAAGCAGTGGAAAATTAGTACATGTAATTAGGAATTATTATATTTGCTCTTTAATTTATATAGAATAAGGATGATAAACGAGCACACAGACCACCTGGTGGTAAGTGGAGGCTATGGTCAATTAACATCTACGTCTATCCTCGATTATGAATCAAAATGCAGATGCATTGTCACCCCTGAAGACTAAGATGAAATGCCTCGTTTCAAAGGGTCTCCGGTTCTTTACACCCATCATACAGCACCATTAAGCTACTACTTCACGCTGATATTTTGTGATAGCGTGGTACTTGCATGGATAAGCTGAACAATTCTTACTACAAGGTTAAAACGTGGCTCTGGCTAATAGATGGTATTGTCGTTTATCTCACAGGCGACTTTACTCGTACACTGCGAGTTATTGAGAGAGACATAAAGACGAACGAAATTAAAGCATGTCACGAGGTGTCGCAAAAGTGATCCGGGGTGGAGAAACTGCATTTCTGACGTAACTTTCGCGTATAACTTTATAATGACAAATAATCGGGTGCTTATGTAAATAAGATGCTGCAAATCGAATTAGTACGTCTGGAAACAGACGCAGATGGCAGAGAATATTAAATTTTTAAATGAAATTTTATACTTTACCATTTTGTTGGCGAAAAAACTGGCCCAACTTATTGAAAACATATTTCAATTTTTTTTTTATATAGAATAAGTGTAAAAAGCGAACACACAGTCCACCGAATGGTAAGTGACCCATAGATATCGACATCTACCCTTGATTAAGAATCAAAACACATGCGCTGTCACCCCTGAGAACTAAGATAGAATGCCTCGTTTCCAGTAAGGGGGTCATTAAATCGGCTCGATCGGGGAAGGACCACGCTCTCACAAAATAAAATAGCAGCTTAACACTGCTGCGTTTCGTATGGTGAGTGTAGAGAACCGAAGACTCTTTTTACTGGAAAGGAGGCATTCCATCTTAGTCCGCACGGGTGACAACGCATCTGCATTTTGAGTCTTTATTGAGGATAGATGTAGATGTCTATGGGTCACAGTAACCACTTACCATCAGGTGGACTGTGTGCTCGTTTATCACCCTATCCTATAAAAAAAACTTATATTCTAAAATAGTGTGATCCTTTCAAGCAGACCCGTCAGTGCTACAACCATAATATAGCTACAGGTGGCTCCACCATGTTGATGATGATTCAATGTATAATACCCATGATGAAGATTGGTCATGTGAAAAGGCAGTGCTGTATGCTGGTAGTCAGAGAGTCAAAGATTTAATCATTTTCTTATTTTTTTTTCTTATTTTTTTAAAACGTTACCCCCACACTAGGATTTTCTCCTGTATCGTGGAGGCAGTTTACAAACACAAATTGCACAAGGACAAACATCCAGATCCGGAACAATTATTTGTAGTTCATACAAATACTTGCTCCGTGCGGGATTTGAACCCGCGCCCCCCAGCGCAGCAACTCATTGCTAAGCCACTGCGCCACGGAGCAGATCATTAATAAATATTTAAATTCTACCAGAGACGACAGTACTGCCAAGTCTGTCGACATTAACAACCTTAGAGTTAAAGGGCGCACTAGATCTAATATTGCGTAACCTTGGTGCACCAATATTGTACAACGGCACTAGGCTGCGCATCGCAGAGCTAGGGAGAAATATATAGGTCAGCCACTCTTCAGATGAAATGAAAATACATTCTGTGTTTGATTCCAATTATTATAAAATAAATAAAAAAAATTTAGTTTAGAAGTAAGAACTTATAATGTAATTTATAATGTTATAGTCATCATCATCATCATCATCATTACAGCCCTTCACAAGTCCACTGCTGAACATAGGCCTACCCCAACAAATGCCACAAAGCACGGTCCTGAGCCACCTGCATCCATCGACTTCCTACATATCTTACTAGGTCGTCAGTCCATTTAGTGGGGGGACGCCCTACACTTCGCCTGCCGGTACGAGGCTGCCACTCGAGAACCTTTTTCCCCATCGGTTGTCGGTTCTTCGAGCTATATGGCCGGCCCATTGGCACTTCAGCTTACTAATCCGTTGGGATATGTCGGTCACTCTGGTTCTACTGCGGATATCCTCATTTCTAAGTTTACACGCAGAGAAACTCCGAGCATAGCCCTCTCCATAGCTCGCTGAGCAACCTTGAGCTTCCTTATCCAGCCAGTAATGAAGGACCACGTCTCAGTTCCATATGTCATCACTGGCAACACGTACTGGTTGTATAGTCTCGTTTTCAAGTTGTGAGGTATACCTGACAAGAAGATGTGCCGTAATTTCCCGAACGCTGCCCAACCGAGTTGAATCCGTTGATTGACCTCTCGATCGAAGTTGGACTTACCTAGTCGGACTACTTGTCCCAGGTAAACATACTCGCAAACAACTTCGAGCTTAGTGCTCCCAACAACTACCGGCATAGGTGTGACATGGACATTAAACATGATCTTTGTTTTCTCCATGTTCATCTTAAGACCTATCCGTTGAGAAACACTATTGAGGTCATTGAGCATAGTGCTGAGGTCCTCCAGGGATTCTGCCATAAGGAATATATCGTCGGCAAATCGAAGGTAAGTGATGTATAGCCATTGATGTTGATACCGCATCCTATCCAGTCCAGAAGCTTTAAAACGTCTTCCAATGCAGCGGTGAAGAATTTCGGGGATATAACGTCACCCTGTCTTACACCTCTCTGCAATTGGATAGGTTTCGTACTCTGGTTCTGTACTCAGATAGCCATCGTAGCCTTACTGTACAAGCACTTCAACACTTCGATATACCGACAGTCAACTTGGCACCGCTGAAGGGACTGCAGCGCCGCCCAAATTTCGACGGAATCAAAGGCTTTCTCATAGTCCACATAAGCCGGACATAGTAGCAAATTGTACTCCTCGGACTTCTAAACAATTTGCCGAAGGGTATGTATGTGGTCTAGGATGCTAAAGCCTTTTCGGAAACTGGCTTGTTCGGGAGGCTGGAAGTCGTCAAGTCTGCGCGCGAGACGATTCGTAATGACTCTCGAAAACAGCATGTAGACGCGGATCAGAAGGGAAATCGGTCTGTAGTTCTTCAAGAGAGCGTTGTCGGCCTTTCTTGAAGAACAAAACTACTGCACTTCTGCTCCACGCCTCCGGTCTAATGCCACCATGGAGGACGGAATTAAAGAGCTTCTGAAGGACTTCAAGTACCGGTTTTCCACCCGCTTTCAGAAGCTCCGCTGTAATTCCATCCTCGCCTGGGGCCTTATCGTTTTTAAGGTGCTGGAGAGCCATTCTAATTTCGCTCAGACTGACGTCCGGGATATCATCGGAATAATGTCGGATAAGACTCGCTCTTGGATCGTTACTTACACTTGCGTATGGCTCAAACGATGATGTGTACAGCTGCCCATAGAACCTCTCAATCTCACTCAAAATCTCAGGTGTACCGGAAATGATACTGCCACACTCGGTCTTCAGATTCGACCGTTGGCTCTTTCTGGCAGACAGAGCTCTGACAAAGACTTTGGAGCCCTGGTTCCACTCGATCGTTTCTTAAATACGACTAGAATTAAAGTTGCGTAAGTCCCGCCGCATGCATTTGGAGATTTTTCTGTTCAGTTACAATTTTACATACAAGCATGCTATAAAATCTACAAAAGACTGTAGCTTCATATCCCGTCTAACACCCATGATATTAAGAGTTTAATCGGCTAGTTTTTGTGTTCTTCCGCGGCGGGTCTTGCAAAAATTTGTTCCGACTGCATAGACAGTTTCCACGAGCTTGTCGTTTATATCCTCCACTGCATTGCAATCTTCTAGTCGCTGAAAACGGTTTTGTAACTCGAGCTGAAAGGTTTCGGGACTTTGGATTAAAGCACGAGGGGGACGGAGCGTTGACTTTTCATTAAACGTAACCTCTTCAACTTAACGTTTAGGTTCAGTGTGCCTCTCACCATTCGGTGATCGCTGCCGGTTTTCACCCTCGCGATCACGGAGACATCACTGAACAGTTGTCGTCTGGTTGTCATAATGAAGTCAATCTCATTTCTTGTCGAACCATCGGGTTCAACCAGGTCCACTTCCTGTGGGGCCGCTTCTGGAAGAAATAGTTCATCATAAAGAGTCCCTCTTTCTCCATGAAGTCGACCAGCTGCTGGCCCCTTGGGTTCCGTTGCCTTATTCCGAATTTCCCTACTTTCAGCTCACCGTTCTCTCTTGTGCCTAGTTTTGCGTTGAAGTCTACCATTAACACCGTACAATGGGTTTTGGAGGAATGCATGGCTCTAGAGATATCCTCATACATTTCCTCCACCTCCTTATCGGAGTGTGCCGAGGTTGGTGCGTAAACCTGTATAACTTTCAGCGAATACCGTTTACAAGCTTACAAACTACTGGACTAAAAAGGATACGGTATTAACGTCCATAGCGAGTACATCACTCACCTTCGATTTGCCGACGATATAGTCCTTATGGCAGAATCGCTGGAGGACCTAAGCACTGTGCGCAATGATCTCAATAGTGTCTGCCAACGGATAGGTCTTAATATAAACATGGACAAAACAAAAATCATGTTTCACGTCCATGTTACAACTATACTGGTAGTTGTTGGGACCACTAAGCTCGAAGTTTTTGATGAAAATGTTTACCTGGTTTAAATAGTCTGACTAGGTAAGTCCAACTTCGACTGGGAGGTCTATCGACGGATTCAACTCGGTCGGGCAGCGTTCGGGAGATTACGACACATCTTCTCGTCTGACATACCTCAAAACCTCAAATCTAGATTGTACAACCAGTGCCTGTTGCCAGTGATGACCTATGTGATGTGTGTGACCAGTGATGACGTAGTCCTTCACTGCTGGTCGTATGAGGAAGCTTAAAGTCCCTCAGCGAGCTACGGAGAGGGTTATGCTCGGGGTTTCTCTGCGTGAAATGTAATAGATTTAAAAACGAGGGTATCCGCAGTAGAACCAGAGTAACCGACATAGCCCTAAGAATTAGTATGCTGAAGTGGCAATGGGCCGGTCATATAGCTGGCAGAACCAAAAACCGATGGGGAAAAAGGTTCTCGAGTAGCAGCCTCGTACCGGCAGGCGAAGTGTCCTCACACTAGATGGAGTGACGACCTGGTAAGACGTGCAGGAAGTAAATGGATGCAGGTGGCTCGGGTTCATGCTTTGTGGCATTCCTTGGGGGAGGCCTATGTACAGCAATTGACTTTTGAAGGGCTGTAATAATGATGATGATAGTGTAATGATTTCTTATATTTATGCTAATGCTACACATGGAAAAAGCAAATTTTACAGATTTTATTGCGTTTAATTTATACTTTAAACGGCGGGAATTGAAAAAGTTAAAATTAAACACGATCAATCCGTAAAATTAGTTTAAATCCAAGTAGGCTAGTGTAATGCCATAAACAATTTGAAGATCAAGTAAATGTAGATAGAAACTTCTTGCAATGATTCAATGTTGGAGTGTATTAACTTAGTATTGTATTACGTCGTAGATGAAGTTGCGGAAAAAAGTTATGGAATAAAGGTGAACATGGGCTTATTACTACGAAACATTTTCCTAAATGTATCGTCTCAATTTTCAACCTTAAAGTTAAAAATAAAACATGTACACATTTTTTTAAAAAATATTTATTTTAACTAATATCAATACTTATGGTGAACACTCTTATGTTCAGTCTCGTGCTTCCTATGACCTGCACTGGAGTGCTCTTCGGAAGATGTCTTCACCACCGTAACTTCTGGTGAGGAGTGCGCGATGATGACGGGAGTTGAGTGAGCGTGAGCAGAGATCAGAGGAGAAGAGAGCGAGGTGAGTAGTGGACCGTGTGCACCATAGAGAGAATCCGAAGTGAGGTAAGGAGCTCCATAAAGGCTTGGAGAATAGTGGGAGCCATACAGAGGAGAATATAGGGAGCTATGGTAAGGTGAGCCGGTAAGGTAAGGTGAGCCTGCAAGGTAAGGAGCGGAGTAGAGGGAGTGTGCGCCCAGTAGCGGTGAGTGCAGAGCGTGCGAGGAGAGTAGAGGCGCCGCGCCGTACGCGCCGAGGTAGGGCGAGGCGAGGACCAGCCCGCGCTTATCCCGAGTCTCCGCCGCCGCTGCTACTATCACCACAGCCAATACCTGCAGTTACGAATATTTCAAATTTCTTATAAGATATTATAATATAATATATGTGATGTAATGATTTCTTATGTTTACGCAAAAACTACACATTTCAATAAACGATAGTGTCAACTGCTTGGGATGCTATAATTAATAAAATTAAATCACAACCCAATTGTACAATTAATTACGAATACAATTACAAACTTCAAGATACTATATATTTATTTAAAGAAGTAACGTTACCAAGAGATTGCAATAATGTTAATATACATAGAATAGACTTGGACAGCACTATAAACACATTCTGCGTAAATAGGACCAAAAAATTAATAATTTTAAACTAAAGGTAGTCGTGCCTATGACGTTGGGACATCGAACATTTCAGTCCCGCCATGACCATGGCTGTAAAGTACTCGAAACCACTGGATTATAAAATAAGTTACTATAGGCGATAAAATCCGTAAAACCTAGATTCATTTAAATATATCTACCGAGTAGTGGCAAGGGTGTGACAGAGGAAAACAAACCAGGAGACGGGGTAGTAGCGTCCTCCTAATAACAACTAAAAAAATCTGCGGATTTCAACCCATCTGCTTAGATAACCTATGGGTGGAGGCATATGCTTAGCAGTAGACATTTGATAGGCTAAAAACTTATACTCTGTGAATTTTCTAGTAATTCCAAATGTAATTAAGGCAAAAATACAAGATATTTATAAAAACCTGATTATTGGAAATTGATAAGGACCTGCGTGACTCGTAAGCTATCGTATCTAGAATACTAAGCAAACAAATAAAAACAAACACAATTTGATAGCTTATGATCCCCAATACAGAGGTTTATCTCTTTGTTATTTAATTTAACTAGAATTACGTATTTACACTCAATTACAGAGAAATTTGTAATTCGATGAAATTGATATTTGACAATAATAATTTTGAGCGTGAATTTCCATTCAAGGTCCTCAAAACTTACGTCACCATAATATGCAAATTTGACTTATGATTATGTATAACTCTTCTGCAATTATTGAATAGTGATGAGGCCTTCAATACTGACCAAAATAACTAATTCACATTTATAAAATATTCATAAAATTTGATGGCTCTTTACTGTGACAATGCATTAAATTGAATAAAACTGATTTTACGGACTTTATCGCGTTTAATTTAACTTATTTTTAATTCCCAACGTTTCCGATGTTTTACTGAATAACTGTCACGGAGGGACTGAGGTGTTTGACATTTCAATGTCATAGTTAGTTCAGCTATCTTCAGCTTTTAAGCATTAATTTTTGGTCCGATCTACTCAGAACAAGCTTACAATATCAGAAAGCTTTGCAGTGGAGGGCAATTGGGTTTGGATTTAATTTTATTCATTATTAATTTATTTAATTTTATTAATTTTATTAATCCCAAGCAGACAACAGAACCCTGCCATCTTTTCTGTTAAAATTTGAATGTCTTTAAATGCGATAAAATCCGTAAAATTAGTTTTATCTTTGTCTAGTATTCGTTAAAACATAAGAAATCATTAAATGCATTTAATATTTAAAATAGTGAAGTTACGGCTATTTACGTTGCACCGCTGACTATAGGCCTCTTCCCATTTCTTAGCGGGTTATGGAGCAATTATTATTCTAACGCGATACCCTGAGCGTATTAGCATATTTCATATTTCCAAAATATTTTATTTGTTAGAAATGTAAGATCACGATATTTTATTTGTTTCCAAGTACGTGGCAACTTTCAAAATTACAATTGTTCATTTCATTGCTGCCGGCAGAGATTTCTTTCTCGTCGGTTGTGGGTATTTCAAGCTATATAGCCTCTCGATAGGTATCCTCATAACGCTGTACAGCTGAGTTGAATCCGACGATCGATATCCCGGTCAAAGTTGGACTAATCATTCGGACTATTTGTCCTAGGCATACGCGTCAACCACTGAAAGAATTGCTCCCAAAAACTAGTATAGTTTTGACATGGACGTTACACATGACCTTTGCCCTGTTTATGTCAGCTGACTTCATTCGGTTCAATAGTAAATATAGAAAGGTAATTATGTGCCTTAGTACCTATTTATTTTAATAAAATAAAAAATAAAACTTACGCTCACAAAGGTGTTCATGATGATAGTGGGTCAACAGGTGTTGATTCTAAAATGAGTTGTGATGTCAAAATTTTGAATTCGGTGGCATTTATACAAAGTTAGGACGATTAATTCAAAAACGCGCGAGGGTTGTGCAACGTGGCCTCCTCACTTATGCACAAGTGCAAGGTCAGTTCACTATTTCAAAATCAAACTCAAAATTATAATAAATCTCTCAAAATGTATCTCGTATTCGACCATACTTTTATTGTGTTGGGTAAAGTGGTCTTAACCCAACACCCGTTTTACATTCCTGCCAAACATAATTTTTATGAAATATAACACTTTTTATAGAATAAAGATGAGAAACGAGCTCCCAGTCCACCTGATGGCAAGTGGATGCTGTGGCCCATAGTCATCTACATTTATCCTTGATTGAGAAACAAAATACAGATGCTTTGTCATCCCTGAGGACTAAGATGGAATGCCTCGTTTCCAATAAAAAGGGTCTCTGGTTCTCTACACTTACCATACAAAACACAACAGTACGCTGGTAGTCTGTGAGATTATTCTTATTCTGCGTGATCCCGGTCGAGCCGACCGAATGGGTCGTTTATCAATTAACTAATTTGTTCGCACCTATCATATTATCTCTCAAACATATTGTCTATCTATGGCGTTAGGTAGCAGTAATTATTTTCATTTTGAATAAATACGTATACTATTTCTGAATGCGCTTTTTTCAGACCATGGTAACTTTCAGAAACTGGATCTATTCATCCATTACAGCCTATAAAAATCTACCGCTGAACATAGGCCTCCCCATAGATTGTTTCATAGGAGTGATAATTTGTATAGTTGCCCAGCTTCGTAAGCAGGTTGGCAACAGTAGTTTTTTTTCATTATTTTGAGCTACCAGGTGTCGTAAGCGTAGGTAGTAACGTAAGGTAGTCGTAAGCGCAACCGCCTGGGATAGACAGTTATAAGGTTACCCTGTGAAGAAATTCTAGATGGTAATACTCGTTTTCTGCCTGGGAATTTGACCAAAAAGCATTCACTCCTAGTGTGAAGGACATTGAGAGCCAGTTTAATTACACGCTTTAAGGCATTACAAGAGGCAACAATGTATCTGTAACTTTCTTTGCTTGAAGTTGGCTGGAAGTGTCCATAGGCTGAAGCAGTCACTTACCTTTAGTCATTTCATCTCATCTTATCATCATCTGTAAATTATTTTAATCGAATTCAAAAAAAGAAGAGGTACTCAATTCAATAGTATTTTTTTGTGTGTTACCTCAGAATTTATTGAATTTAAGTGAAATGATTTTCATGATTATTCTTTTATTAGTACTTCTCCTATAGTCCCATATAAAATTGATCAAGATCTGACTAGTCGTTTTTGACTTGTCCTTCATAATGCGTGTGTAATTGACTTCGATAACTTTGATGATGTTCTCATTTTATTTACATTGAAGTCTGTTGTATAAAAATTGTCATTTTACCACTTGTGTCATTTTAAAAAAATTGTAAAAGTTAGCAACCCAAAGTCAGAAAATTGGCGGTGTTTCACTCCCGTGCCTCGGAAAGAAAGCAATTGAGACCGCACTCGATCTCTCTCCGATGGTGTTTTCTTGCGCCTTTCGGATACCCGTCCCATCGGACTATGAGAGTGGGGGAACAGAAAGCGCCATTCCGTTTGCGCACACACTCGTGCACTGTAATCCCGTCCTGTGCTGATAGCTACCCAAACAGCACACAAGCGTTATAAACATCAATATACTAACCCATAGAGTTCTTTTCAAAGCTTATAAGCTTTGAAGGGTGTTGAAAAGAGGTTGTAACTACTTTATGACTTCTGTCTATGAGAGTGATATAAAACTGAAAAAATATAACAACCAAAGTACAACTTAAATCTGTACAATTGACAGAATATCGCCATTTTGCATGCGTTGCGTGTTTATATTGTGCTAGTAAACAAAATTAACTTGTTATCAATATATGGAAAAAAACAATTTGGTGCTGTTAAAAGATTATGTTAAGTGTAAACTAAAGAAAGTTGGTCAAATCGTACCAGACGAAGAAACGATGGCGTCACTATATGCCATATTTATGAAAAATACTCTTATTTTTTAAGGTCTTAAATAACACTAAAAATACCTCTATGTAGCCACAAAAAATGTTATCCTTTTATTTTTGTTTTTGTAACTGTTCCGAAACTGTTTATAATAATGATTTCAGAATGCACTGGAATGCACCTAATGAAGATTCATTTCGCGTATGAAAGGACTTTGTATTCAAAGACTATAAGTATTCACGTTTTTCTGAATAGTTGTTAATTGCAATTCGATTCAATTAGTATGAAGGCATCAAATCAACTACTCGTACTATACTGATTTATTATGTACTGGGTTCATGTCATAAAAATTGATCCTATGATCATTGTACCCCAATACGCATGTCCATTAATTTAACTTTCTTTATTCTAACCTATACAACCCATATTTAGTTACCGTATTTAGTATTTTTGTCCGATTGTGCAATTTTTTGATAGAAAACATATACAAGTTTGTCGTAAATCTTATTTTGCACTTTCAATTCACCTATTATCACCGTCAATACTCACCTCCAATCCGAATTTAATATTAATATGTTAAGTATATGTTAAGACATTACATAGGCCGCACTAAAAGTATCGGGAATGGAATATTTCCACTGTTCCTGTCATATTAAAATCTTTTTAATTGAAAACTCCTTGGTTTTAAAAATCGAATACCATTTATTTATTTAAAAAAAGATTCTCGGTCTTGTCACAAGGTTTTGTCAAACTTGTTTAGTCGTTTAGAAAATTGAATTGACTCGAGAAAATCCAAGAGCGATGATTTTTTATGACTTTCGAAGTGGTTTAACACAAAAACAGTGTGTTGACCGGATTTCTGTATTTGGTGATGAAGCCCCATCCAAAACCACAATTTATCGCTGATCTGCTGAATTTCAACGTGGACGTGTCAAGCTTAGTGATGATCCCCGTCAAGGTGATCCAAAAACTGCAGTCACCCAAGAAAATGTTGATGCTGTGCGTAAGCGGATTGAGGAAGATCGACATGTGACATACCGCGAAATTCAGGCAACAAGGCATGAATAATTAGGTGTAAAAAAGTTGTTTTCCCGATGGATACCGCATTCGCTCTGTGAAGAGCAAAAAGCGGCTCGCGTTACTTGGTGCGTCAGAACTCTCGAAAGATTCCACCCAGGACCCTCAAATACTGTATACAACATCGTATCAGGTGACGAATCCTGGATATACGCGTACGAACCCTAAACAAAAAACCAGTCACGAGTTTGGGTGTTCGAAAATTAGTTAAAGCCAACAAAAATTGTTCGTTCACGGAGTTTTGCAAAAAAAATGGTGGCCACGTTTGTCTCCGAAACCGGCCATGTTACGACTCTTAGGGATTCTATTCCTCTTGAGGGATAAAGAACGGTTAATGCAGAATGGTATGCTAGCATTTGTTTGCCACAGGTCGTTTCTGCACTCCGTAAAGAGAACTGCAACCGCCGCATCATCCTCCATCACGACAATGCGAATTGTCACACCGCACACAGAACAAAAGAGTTTTTAGAGCAAGAAAACATAGAATTATTAGACCATCCGCCGTACAGCCCCAATATAAGCCCTAATGATTTCTAAAGTTTCCCTAAAGAATAAATTGCGTGGACTGAGATTTTCATCACCTGAAGCTGTGGATGCCTACAAAACGGCCATTTTGGAGACCCCAACTTCCGAATGGAATGGTTGCTTCAATGATTGGTTCCATCGTATGTAAAAAGGTGTCAAAATTCGCGGAGAATACTTCGAAAATCAATAAATACATTTTTAAATAGTAATGTTGTGTCACTTCCTTGATTCCCGAAATTTTCAGTGCCGCCCTCGTAAATGTCGCCATCATTCAATAAATGTTCTTTTGTTATATATTCATTTCTAATCTCGTTCAAAACCCAATTTAGAACGTCTGTCTTTAAAAGTTACTTATAAGACAAATATCTGAAGTGTAATAGTTTTTTTTTATAGGATAAGGGTGACAAACGAGCACACAGTCCACCTGATGGTAAGTGGTCGCTGCGGCCCATAGACATCTACATCTATCCTCTATAACACATCAAAATGTAGATGCGTTGTCACCCCTGAGGACTAAGATGGAATGCCTCATTTCCAGTAAAAAGGGCCTCCGACCACCTACACTCACCAAGCGAAACGCAGAGGTAAACCTATACTTCACGCTGGTTTTCTGTGAGGTCGTGGTATCACCCCGGTTCGAGCCGGCCCATCCGTGCGATAACAAAAGCTGCCGCGTGGCTCTACCACTGTTAGTTTCCTTGCACACCAAATAACAGCTGTAATACAGAAGTTATAGAGCCTCTTTTATGCTTGTACAAGCTACTTTACAACGCTATTAACGCACAAAACTGCATAATTTGTGGCAATCGTTTACTTATAAGAACTGTATAAGCGCTTATACAGCTTTTGTACAGTCAAAAATACAGCCTCTAGTATAAAAACGAACTTCAATACAACTGTGTACAGCTTGCATGCTGCTTAGGTAGTTTCCATTGAACCTGCGTGAACGAAATTCGTTCTGGAGGACAATATTAGCTATGCACATGCCCTTCCCTTGTTTTGGTTTATTTCTGTTGCTTCTTACGAAACGCACACCATGATATCAAGTAGAAAATTCTTTTACGCCGTCATTACACTATAAAAACTGGAACCTGAGGTAGAACTCTTCGACTTAGCACTTAGTCCAATATGTTTTTTTTTAAAAAACGTTAACGCAAAAAACGCCCCTACACTAGGATTTTCTCCTGTATCGTGGAGGCAGTTTACAAACACAAATTGCACAAGGACAAATATCCAGACCCGGAACAATTATTTGTAGGCCATACAAATACTTGTTCCGTGCGGGATTCGAACCCGCGCCCCCAAGCGCAGCAACTCATTGCTAAGCCACTGCGCCACGGAGCCGTCAACTTATTGCGACTTACATAAAGTCTATTTTCATTTGACTGATTATAATGTTGATATTATATAAAATGTCGGTGTGCATGTGTTCGTAATTCTTCATGTCCTAAACGGCTTGAACGATTTTTATGATTAAAGATGTTAAAAATTATTTATTTATTTATTTATCATCATATCACTTGCTACTATCATTACAGGATTGCCCTAATAGGATAGATAAGCCAGACTTTAGTTAATTAGTTAAAATGTACAGGGTTATTTTGCAATAAACCGCCAAATTTGCAAAAAAGGTTCATAATAAGTAATATAATAATAATAATAATGTCCTCTAGACCGAATTTCGGCCACGGCGGCCACTCTCAACGTAGACTAGCCATCGGCGCAGGACAGGATTATAGTGCCCAAGTGTATGCGCAAGCACAGGTGCACTCTCTACTCCCTCACTCTCATAGCTCGATGGGACGGTAAATCGACACGACCGGAGAGAGATCAGGCGCAGGACCAACGGCTTTACGTGCTTTACGAGGCACGAGGGTGAAACATCGCCAACTTCCTGACTCCGGGCAGCTACTGAGAATGTCTTGATGGAAAAACTCAATAACTGATTTTTTGGCCCGACCCGGGATTCGATCCCGGGACCTAATGATCAGCAGTCGCACTACTACAACCACTAGACCAACGAGGCAGTTATATAATATATGTCAACTTCAACAACAACAACTATAGGCAGTTATATAATAAGTAATATATGTCAACGGTGAAAAAAATTAATAAAAAAGATCTCAAACATTATGTCCCTTTTATCTTTTAAATTCAAAATGCGTGGTAATGCATTATTTTAAGTGATTTTAGTGCGCTCGAACACATTCGTAAGGGCCGATCGGTAGGCAAAACGTAGTTGCCTATAAATCGCATTTAACTTGCGTTAATTGCGAATAAAAGTAGAAGGCTTATCTACTCCTATTTTCAAAAACTGCAATAACAGTATATCATTATTTATAAATTTGAACATAAGTTTAAAATTTGCCTACTCTTTGAAAATTAAGCCTGTATACTCCCATTTTTTGTCCAAAAAACAAAGTCAAGTCCAATGAACAAAGCCACAGTTTTAAGTAAGATTTAATAACAATACAGAAAGATGCACGTGGGTAGCAGCACTTAAAATTGCAATTAACAACTTCACTGGTGCCGGCGGCGATCCAACCCGGGTTTCTCACGTACTGTGAAACTTACAGCGAGCGCTAACCATCTGAGCTACCACGTGCTTGGCGGTGAAGGAAAACATCGTTAGGAAACCTGCATGTCTGAAAATAAGAAAAACAAACTATATTTCGAAGACTTGTGAAGTTCGCCAACACGCATTGGGGCAGCGCGGCGGACCTTTCGTTGCCCTAAAACCCTCTCAGAAATGAGAGGAGGCCTGTGCCCAGTAGTGAGACGTGTATATAGGCTGTAACTTTAACTTTAACAGAAAGATGCGCAGTAAATGAAAGAGCGTAACGTACGTACTGCAATTTTGCACAATGTGCTTATGTGCTTTTGCATCCATGTTTCGCCAGAATGGCGTCTCTATCTATTTCACTCATACAGACAAAATGATATGTCAATCCATCTCACTCTTTGATAAAAGTAGCGTCACTATATAATACGTCGGTTACACTAGTCATACGTCATCAAAATACCGCTTGCGCCGCCGCCTCGAGCGGAGCCGCGGACGTGTACAAGTAGTCCGCGCTTTCGTCGCCATACGTTAGTGCCCTCTCGCTCTCACGCCTCCGTTGTCATGCACGCGCTGTACAGCGCCGACGCCGGGTGAGTTCTTTATCGCGAACTTCAGCTCTTGCCCCCCTGTCTTCGGGCGCGGAGGTTTGACTGTTGGTTTGTGCTTGTTAAGTTTCTGTTATTTTTATTGTTAATTATTTTTAATTTTATTTTTGTTGTTATTTGTATACCGTGTGCATATACTGTTTCTCGGGATACCTCACTTGCTCTTTTCAGAGCAAGGCCCTGTTCTTTTGAGAACAGGTGCCCTTACTTCTTGAGTATAAAACGTCTCCGTTCTTTTGAGAATGGTGATCCCTTCCTTACTGCCTTGGTGTAGAACGTCTCTGTTCTTTTCAGAACAGGGTCCCCAGCCCTTACCGTTTAGAATACGTCGACCCCACCCATCATCATGTCCGCACAAGAAGCCATCATGGCAGACCTAAAAAAGATGGATCTGTTGGCTCTCGGCGCATTTCTGGCCACTATGACCCCTCCTGCCCCTCAGGCACAACAACCGTCGCCGGTTTTAGCGGCCTTTCTAGAGACTAGAAACTCTTTCGCCCCCCTGGATATGGAGTGCGCATACTCCGACTCGGGGTCCTCCGCGTCGGCCTCCCGGAAAAGGCCCGCCACCAAGCCTGGCACCGGTTCATCGGAGTCTTCTGGCACCGGTTCATCGGAGTCGTCTAACTCCGATGGAACCGGGGATTCTTCGTTTACCACGGTGAACTCCAAGCGCGGCGGTAAACGCGCTGCGACAAACCGCACACCCCGTCTCAGCGGCCCCTGCCGCTCCCCCAACCCCCGCAGCCCCCACCGCTGCGTCAGCCCCCGCAGCTCCTGTTGCTGCCTCTGCCCCCGCCGCTGCTCCGGCCCCCTTTACGTCACTAGACATCTTCGCGCCGTCCAAGCCAGCCTCTCGCTGTGCTCTAGTCCTTGCCAAAAAGCAAGTCCCGCCCCCTGTCTTCTTAAAAGACTACTTATACTTACTTACTTATCTTCACGCACAATCCCTGACGGGGTAGCCAGAGAGAACAGATCGGCAAGTGTCACGATCCTTACATACCTCTTTCGCTTCTTTCAGATTCATTATCTTCTTCATACATGCACGTTTAGGTATCCGAGTACTCTTGACCCTCCCCTCTTCGAGAAGTTTGCTCACATGGTCTTCGAAAGTTAGTCTCGGTCTACCTCGACACCTTTTAATATTAACTTTTGCGCTATATATTTTGTTCACCATTCGGTCTTCACTCATTCGCTCAACGTGCCCAAACCATCGAAGCACGCCGTTATCAATTTTTGTGATAAGGTCATCTTTCAAACCTGCCATATTGCGAATCTCTTCGTTTCGCTTTCGGTTGGCCATGGTAACGCCGCACATTTTACGAAGAGATCGCATCTCCACTGCATTCAACTTGCTTTTATGCTTCTTCTGGCACACCCAGGTTTCGCTGCCATATAACAAAGTCGGTACCAACACTGCGTTATGTATTGCAAGGCGTGCACTCTTCACTACGCCTTGCCTTTTGACTAACGCAGTCAGGGCACCATTGACTTTGTTCCCGGCAGCGACACGCCTGTCCACATCTAAATCACATCTTCCATCCCGGCTAAAAGCACTCCCCAAGTATACAATTTCATTTACCTGTTCTAGACATTCCTGATTTACCCATATTTCACACTTCGTTCTCTCTTCGTCCCTTTCAAATACCAGAACCTTAGTTTTATTAGCATTCAAACGGAGACCTTTAATTTCACATTCCTCTTTCATACACGTGACTAATGCCTGCAGTTCTGCCTCTGATGGTGCAATAAGCACTGCATCATCAGCATACAGCAGACAATTTATTTTATGTCACCCAAATTCACACCCAAACAGCTATCTTTCAGCTTCTGTAAACAGCTGTCGAGATACAGTATGAACAGCCAGGAAGACATGACACAACCCTGTTTCACACCCGTTTGGACGCTAAACATGGGTGACAGGTCATGCCCTACCCGCACACAGGCTGTACAGTTACAGTAAAGTGACTGCACAGCCCTTAGCAATCGACCATCCACACCGTACCCCGGCAACAGTTCCCACATTTTCTTCCTTACAACCTTATCAAATGCTTTCTCAAGATCCACAAAAGCACAGAAAATCTTCTGGTTAGCAGCCAGAAGCTTTTCCGTGATCATGCGTAGAGAAAACATTTGATCCGTGCATCCTCTTCCAGGTCTAAATCCGCATTGTGCCTCCCATAGAAATCTTTCCGATTTCTCTTGCATCTTACGTGTCAAAACCTTCGAGTAAACTTTACTTGCTAAACTGGTCAAGCTGATCACCCGATAGCACCCGCAGTCAAAATGTGAACCTTTACCTTTATATAAAGGCACAATGACTGCGGATCGCCAATCATCCGGGACATCCCCCGTCCGCCAGCACAAATTGCACAGCAGATAAAAGCTGTCCCAGACGCGAGGCCCACCATAATTGACCATTTCAGCAGTAACTCTGTCTAGTCCCGCAGCCTTACCACATTTCAAACTTCGAATCGCACGTTCAATCTCTTTCATACTGATGACCTCAGTGTCATCGAGGTCCAGGTCTGGCGTACCAGTCACGGCGTCATCCCCGGATCCCTCACTAAGATCATCACACGCATACATTTCTCTATAAAATTCGCTCCATCGCTGCATGACGTCCGATTTTTCTGTGACGTCATTAGTTCTCGAAAGCACTTTGTTCATTCTTAAGGCCGTCGCACCACTTCGGGTCCTTCCAACCTCTTTCCAGAAGAGTTTGGAGTTCTCCTTAAAGTTGTGCGACAACCTTTCGTCCGCTTCCATTCTACACCTTTCACGCTTTTCCTCAATCAATGCTTTCGTGTGAACTTTCTGCAGCTTATATCTTTCTTTCATCTTCTCTCTCATATCCTTATCATTACTAGAGGCCAAGTAGTCTAACCATGCTTTCTTCTTCTTCTCTACAGCTTCTTTCACTTCATCATTCCACCATGCATCTCTTCTTTTACTACTGCCTCTTTTTATTGTTCCACACACTTCTTCCGCTGCACTTACCATTCCATCCCTAAGGTTCTGCCATGTTCTTTCCACGCATTCATTTCTGCCATCGATGGTGTCAAGCTTTTCGGCTACTCTCGCATGATATTTGTCCCTAGTATCCGCTTCCTGAAGCTTCCAGCTTCGGATGCGACAGACCGACTATGGTTCTGTTACCACCGTCCGGTAGCGCCAACCCGCGAACAGACCCCTAAATCTAGTAATCACTAGATAGTGATCCGTTCCCAGGTCAGCACCCCTGAACACTCGCGTATCCATCACCTGTTTTCGCAGTCGGTCATCCACCAGAAACAAATCGATCATACTTCTCTCATTCTTTCTTTCTCTAGTATACATATGGATTTTCTTGTGATTAAACACAGTGTTTGTCACAAGAAGACCCTTTTCCTTGCATACCGCCAGTATAAGCTTGCCAGCATCATTAACCCTTTTAACGCCAAACTTTCCAAGCACCGACTCGTACCCTGGTCGAGCGGTACCAACCCATCCATTCAAATCACCACACACAACAATTCTTTTGTTTCCCCTAGCCAAATCTAGAACTTCTCTTACATTCTCCCAAAACTCCTCCAGCTCAGCCCTGGACGACGAAGCTACCGGCGCATAAACAGCCAAAAGGAATAACTTCGTCAGTCCCAATTTAAAGCGAACCCAGAGAAGTCTTGAGTTCACAACCTTATATTCAGTCATAACATCGACCAACCGAGACGACAGCAGCACCCCCACTCCCTGGCGGGCGCTCTCGCTCTCCGGGACTCCGGACCATAGAGCTAACGCCCCGCAAGGGAGCTCTTCAGTACCACTGCCCTTCCGTTTGGTCTCCGACATACACACGACATCTAATTCTCTTTCTTTCATTATTTCAATCAACTCATTCATCTTATCTTTCATGCCTCCTCTAACATTCCATGTGCCAACTCTGCACTCTGTCCTCCACCTTCCGCCGTGTCGGGCTGTGCGTGACGGGTGGCGGTCCCCATCGCCGCTTTGCGCGCTGCATTCCACACCAACGGGGACTAGCTGGTGTGCGTCGCCTTGGGGGGACGCCCTAACCCTCGTTGGCATGGGTGCGCAGCTGAGTAGAATTGCAGCCCTGAAAAGGGCTGGCAGGGGTCGCGACGAGCACGCTTCTACAATGACCCCCAATGACTCTCTTCTTAAAAGACAAGGCTAAATTTACCCAATTGTCCAAAACCTGTTATGACACAGGTATCAAGTACGACCAGGCCACCAACATGGATGAAGCCATTAAGATCGTACCCCTTTATTCACCCGCTATTCACAGCCGAGCGATTCTCTTATCATACGTACGCTCTTCCGGAAGAGCGTAAAGTCAGGGCCGTCATTCGCGGCGTCCCCTTTGAACTCGCCAACGAGAACATCCTCGAGGACCTTAAGTCCCAAGGATTCCCCGTTGAGGCCGTGCATAAAATGCACAGCAGAATGGGCAAGAGGTTCCTGCTTGCCCTAACAATCCTAAGTAACGTGCCGGAGGCAAAAGCCATCTTCCGGCAGGTACGCACAGTGTGTGGCCTGTCGAGAGTGAGGGTTGAGCCCCCTCATAGGCGCGGTTTCCCGGCGCAGTGCCACCGCTGCCAGCTATATGGTCATGCGGCGGCCAACTGCTCCGCCCCACCCAGGTGCGTTAAGTACCTCGATCCTCATAACTCTAAAGAGTGTCCTCGGCCCAAAGACGCCGAATTTCCACCCGCGTGCATCTTGTGTCAACAAACAGGCCACCCGGCAAACTACAGAGGCTGCCCTTGCGTTCCTCATCCTCGCTCCAGTAAGCAAGCTGCACCGCCGGTCACTGACCGGTCATTCCCGGGTCTAAATCAAATAATGCCCCGTCAAGGCCTTTCTCAGCCCCTCCAGGGCTTTTCTCGGCCCTCGCAGGGTCCCCCTAGGCCCCCTCAGGGCCCTCTTCGGCCCCCTCTGGGCTTCTCACAGCCGTTGCAGCTTCCAGTCTTTCCCTGGGGCCCCAAAAAGACCGACCCACGGCGGACAACCTCCGCCCCTCAACAACCACAGCCCTCAATGTTTGCTGTCCTTAATACGGTTTACTCCGCTATTGAGAACATCGACATTGGGGAGATCGCTGTCTTAGCACGCAAACTGCGCGCTTCGAGGTTCCCTCAGGACCATCTCGTCGCTCTTGCAGAGCATCATAATCTTTTGTGCTCATTGTAAGTTAAGTTAACTTAATTAACTTAACTCTACAATGACAGAGCAATCTGCTCTGCCAAAATCTCACGGTCGTATCATCCCTAAGGGTTTATCGCTTGTATCTTTTAACATTCGCGGTTTGCGAATTAATCTCCCAGAGCTTAAGCTCTTTTTTCGAGATCGCGAAGCCGATTTCCTCCTCCTACAGGAAACTAATCTTAAAACCAAGGACACTAAAGGCCTTTCCATTCAAAAGTTTTCTCTTCTTCGTAATGACAGACCCGACCAGCGGTACGGCCATTTATTACAAGAAGACACTTCATTGCTCTCCCATTCTACTCTGCGGAGTAGAAACGGGAGAGCAATGAAGTGTCTTACCAACGTGGAAGACACGGTATACAGGCTAGCTATGACTGAAAATCAGTCCATCTTCATAGCGTCCTGTTACATCCTCAGTGGATCCTTTCCCCTCAAAAAATATTTTGAGGCTATTTTATCCTTAGGCAATTCAGTCATTATGTTTGGAGATTTTAACTCCAAGCATACTGAATGGACATGCCGTACTACCTCCCATAGTGGCAAGAAACTGCTTGATATCACGCAGTCTCTTGACCTTACCGTCCACAGTCCCCTCGGTGTTACTCACTTTCCCATTAACACCGACCACGCCCCCGATGTACTAGATTTTGCGTTACTCAAAGGAGTTTCCCTCAACCTTAGGGCAATCGAAACACTAGACGATCAAGGATCCGACCAGCGACCAGTCTCCCTCATTCTTGGCCATCAGCCACCTCCCTCAACACCCTTCACGAAAACCTTCACTAATTGGGAGGGCTTCAAGGAGTCCCTAGCTAAACCTCTAGACTCACAGGACTCCCCCATCTCCCTATCGTCGGACTTAGACAGTCCTGAAAAAATCGACACCGCGGTCAATTCACTCTCCACCCTTATGAAATCCTCCCTTAAGAAGAATGAAAGGGTCGTCCCGGTTGCTAATAATAGTGGGCTTCCTCTACATATTAGCAACCTATTGAAAGCCAAGAAAGCTGCTTTCCGGAGAGCAGCAATCTATCCCACCCCCGAATATAGGCGCACGGCCAATCGTCTTCAACGAGAACTCCGTTTCCGCCTCTCTGAATTTCGATATGATATCTCCCTCTCATACGATGACCTATAAGGGCAAGTTTAAACGTGGACCAATTATAAAGATGGACGGTGCAACGATCACGAGTGTTTCACAGGCAAGAGCCCTAGGAATAATTTTGGACGAGGCTAGGTCAGCTAGGAGCATGCATTATATATCGGCGAGAAGGCCGCTGCTTGCTTCGGGAAGATGTCGCGGCTGTCTTCATCGACCTGGGGCATAAGATTTCACGCCCTTAGAGTCCTGTATTCAGGGACCTATGTAGCAACGTTAACATATGCTGCTGCCGTATGGTACCAACGCTCGTCCCTTTACGTTATCAGAAGCGTACTGATGAGGACGCAAAGACCAGCTTTGATTCTTCTCACGAAGGCTTACAGGACGGCTAGAAGGACGGCTGGAAGTTTTTCGTGCGGGACGTGTCGACGAGGAGGGGACGGGTTTGGTCGACAAGGAGCGCAGGATGAAGAAGAGGTAGATGATGGCTGCTGTCGTTGCCATTTGGCAGGACCGGTGGGATTCAAGCCAAGATGGCAGGGATCTATACAAGTTTTTCCCGGACATCGCAGAGCGTCTAATCTTCAGGTGGGTCGAGCCCGATTATGCAGTATCGCAGATTCTTGTTGGTCACGGGTGTTTCAACGAGCGTCCCCTAAAATTCAACGTTAGGAACTCTGGCTTATGCCCCTGCGGCTCAGCACTGGAGAGTCGTGACCATGTTCTCTGGGATTGCGATCTGTATATTGAAGAGAGGAACGCATTATTGGACAGCCTACAAAGAACAGAAATAGGACCAGTATACTTCCGGGACCTAGTGTGCTGCGAATCCAACTTTAAGGAGTTTAGGAGATTTGCGCATGCATGGCATCACAAAAGGAAACAGTATGAGGACTGAAAATACGACCAGATAGCTGCGAACGCGAAGTGTCGTCGCTGTGGAGTCACGCCCCAGAAGGGGGAGAAGTGAAATGTAGAGAAAAGGGACGGAACAGAGAGATTTGTAGGGAGTCAAGTAAGCGCACGTGGGAAAGAGCCACGAGCAAGTACCGTGTGCGTCTCCCGTGATTCGGTCCGTATGTCTCAAGGCGGGAAGGACCATGGGATGGTGGAGGGAATCTCCCTCTCATACAGCGTACTATCAGATGGCAAGAGCCCTCCGCATAGACGCTATTACCCACACTCCCCCTCTCTCCCGTCCCGACGGTACGGTTGCCTTCGAGGACGAGGAAAAGGCTGAGGGCTTTGCAGACATCATTGCCGCATAGCGCTCTCCTAGCTCTCAACCCGTCGACCCCTCACATATCCAGGCAGTGGAGAATGAGGTCCGCCGCCGTAACTCACCCTCTACAGCCTCTGACCCTATCACTGTGTCCAATGATGAAATTTCATCCCTCATCAAAGGACTTAAGCCCAAAAAGGCTCCGAGCGCGGATAGCATCTCCAACCAAGCCCTTAAACATTTTCCTGAGCAGGTGTTAACCCTTTTAACTATTATCTTCAACGCCTGCTTCAATCTTAGTTACTTTCCCACTACGTGGAAAGAGGCAACTGTAATTGGTATTTCCAAGCCAGGAAAGCCTGTTAACCTCCCCTCCAGTTATTGTCCCATTAGCCTCCTCAAGGCCATGGGCAAACTCTTCGAAAGAGTCATCCTCACTCGCATGAGGCTCCATCTGTTTCCCACAGACGGTAACCCTCTTGTCATCCTCCATCAATTCGGTTTCCGAGCGCAACATTCTTGTCCCCAACAAGTTCATCGTATTGTGGAATATATCCTCAGCGGTTTTTACCCTCGTCGTCATAAGACCATCGCGGTCTTTTTCGACATTTCCAAAGCTTTCTATAGAGTCTGGCACGAAGGCCTTATCTTCAAACTATAAAGAATAGGTCTCCCCGATCGTCTAGTACGTCTCGTGGCCTCTAACCTGCAGCATCGTACCTTTCGTTTTAGACACGAAGGCACGCTCTCTTCTCAGCGCCCCATCAAAGCTGGTGTCCCTCAGGGCTCAGTACTTGCTCCCCTCCTCTACATCCTGTTCACCAATGACATTCCCATCTCGTCGAAAGGTGTTCAGCTCTCCCTCTTCGCAGACGACACTGCCCTCTACTGTAAAAATACCTCGCTACCTTTCATACGGAACAAGATCCAAAAGTCAGTTGATGACCTAGGAGCTTGGTTCCAAAAATGGCGCATCGATGTGAATCCGGAGAAGAGCCCCGCCTTTCACTTCGATTAAAACTACGCCGTCTCAAAAATATTCCACCAATACGTATGCTAGGGACCGCAGTCGCCTGGCATACGTCTGCCAAATATTTAGGCGTCATCCTTGACACGAGGCTCACCTTCGGGCCTCATGTCAAAAGAGTAACCCGTCACGCACGATTCTATCTGAGTAGGCTCAACAGTATGTTGGGCCGACACAGTAAAATGTCCCTCCGTAACAAGCGAACCCTTTATAAGGTCTGTATACGACCAGTCATGTCTTAGGCGGGCCCTGTTTTTGCCCACGCCAACCCTAAAATCATTAATAAACTCCAAGTAGTTCAAAACCTCTTCTGTCGTCGAGCTACGAACGCACCTTGGTACGTCCGTAATGCCGACCTTCATCGGGACTTAGAGCTCCCTACTATCCAACAATTTCTAAAAACACTCTCTGAGAACTTCTTCAAAGCCTCAGAGTGGCATTCCAATCATTTTATTCGTGATGCAGCTACTTATACAGCCCCACCCCCCTCTCGGTATCGAGTTCGCAGGCCGAGAAACTCTCTCTTGGACCCGCCAAATAAAATTTCAACCGACCTGAACCGCCTCCTAGCGGCTCAGGCCGATTCTTCTTAAATTTGCCTAAGTAGGATCTCCTTCAGCGGCTCTTTGTAGCCGCTTGCGCCCTCTTCTCCCAAAAGAGGGTCGCTTCCGATCCGACAAAGAGGCTTAATCAGCCAATTTCCAGTCCCACAGGCGGTTTTTAGAGGGTATCACTTAGGTTCCCCGTAGGATACTCACAGTGAGTCCCGCATAACCACGACAGACCGGCTGTCTTGGTATACATAAAGCATTTACCGCCTCCTCGCGTATCGGGGAGGCCTTTCCAACTGTTTCTCGGCGCAAAAAAAATCATACGTCATAACGTCACTCTTCGTCTTAATCGAACTTTAATCGAATCTCGCTTCATTAAAAAATAATTGTTTTTCCTCAATTAAGAAGTAGCAATTAGTAAGTGTCATATTATTTTGGAATCTAGACTAAATGCGCCATCTTTTTAACGTTATTTTCCAAAATTGTGTAGTAGTGAGTGGACTAGGGAATATCAAATCTCAATGTCATCTTACGGGTAAAAGTTACATTAAAAACTTCATTCCCTATTTCCTTTATTAACCCTTAGGGGTAAAATTTTTCTCCAAATTAATGTGGAACCACCCACGTAGTATAATCTATTTAATAAAAAAGAATAAACCAAATCGTTTCACAATTGTCGAAAATATCGCGTAATATACATACATAACGGCTCCGTGGCGCAGTAGCTTAGCAATGACTTGCTACGCTGGGGGTCGCGTGTTCGAATCCCGCACAGAACAAGTATTTGAATGGCTTACAAATAATTGTTCTGGGTCATGATGCTTGTCCTTGTGAAATTTGTGTTTGTTAACTGCCTCCACGATACAGGAGAAAATTCCAGTGTGGGGATAACTTTTTTTAATAATAACGATAACGATTTATGCGTCGTAGAGCCACGCTGGGGCTACATTGTCGTTGTAGCACGAATGGATCTGCTCGACCGGGTTAGGGCCACGCTCTCATAGAATACCAGCGTAAAATATATAATATGTATTCCGTACTAGAGCCCAATGACTTCGTCAATCTTACTTAGCGGTACCATGTAGCGACATCTATGGAAATGTATTAAATAAAGAACGATGTATTTAGCGCGTCAAATTTTCATATCGATATACATCGCAACCGCTTCCGTAGATAGATTATAGATGGCGCTAGAGTACTCAAGTGAGCTCGGCCACGGTCCTTATTGCTTTGTAAGAGAGATGGTGGTTGTAGAGAACCTTAGTCCTCAACGATGACAAAGCAACTGCATTTTGATTCCCAATCGACGATAGATGTTGATGTCTATGATCCACAGTATCCACAAACCATCAGGTGGACTGTGTGCTCGTTTTTCAACTTATTCAATAAAAATATATAAAAAATAACATGCACTTGAATTGTGAATTTCTTCCTTTTTTTCAAGAGGCCATGTTCGGTATAAGTGAGGAACAGGCTGAAGTCTTTGCCATTTAGTGTTGAGATCTGAACGGGTGCCCAATTCATGTTAACAGTTAATTTATGGTGACAGATGGGGGGATATAGGAACGTATAACGTTCTGCAATGTATTTAAAATAAACGTTGTTATTTTATATACGAGTATAAGTAATAATGATAAAATGGTACTTTTCACACTTTGTAACTCAAGAACTATAATAGTTTATTCATAAAACTAGGCTTTATTCATAAAACTAGATTCAAGGGGCCTTATTAGACATGCAAAATTTCAAAAACAAAATTTGGAAAATCCAAAAGTGCACACCTCGAACGGGACGGTTTACAATAGTGAAATTAAAAAAGCTTCATAAGGATTAAAAGGACCTAGAGATAATAAAAAAACCAAAGTGATAAGTTCAGTTTATCGAAAGATATCTTGTTCACATCCATACCGACCAACTGACGTCCAAGTGAAATTATTTTCACTGATTTTTTTTTCATAATAATGTAAACAAATTAAATGCCTACTGACGTATTAATTGAAATTTCCTCTTGCTATTGGTGTATTTTTTTATTATATAAGTGCAACATCTTTTTGAATTGAGTGGATTGCGACTTTTTGAATTGGTGACAATACGAGTAGAGCATTACATCTTCGCTTCGCGTTCGATGTGTGCAATATAATGCACGTTCAATAGGTTTTTGAGTTTATTCTTTGTTTTATTTTTTAACGTTACTCCACATATTAGGATTTTAGTTTACAAACATAAATCGCACAAAGACATACATCCAGGCCCCTAACAATTATTTGTCACACTACCACTATCACTACAGCCTTTCACAAGTCCACTGCTGAACATATGTCTCCCCAAAGGAATGGTTCAAAGCACGGTCCTGACCCGTCTGTATACATCGACTTCCTGCATGTTTTACCAGTCGTCACTCCATCTAGTGGGGCGTCGCCCTACAGTACGCCTACCGGACGAGGCTACCATTCGAGTAACTTTCTTCCTCATCGGTGGTCGGTTCTTCGAAGCTATATGGCCGGCCCATTGCCACTTCAGCTTACTAATCCGTTAGGCTATGTCGGTCACTGTGGTTCTACTGCGGATACTTGCATTTCTTAGTTTATCACGCAAAGAAACCCCGAGCATAAATATCATATATAACCCCCCCCCCCCCCCCCCATAGTTCGCTGAGTGACATTGAGCGTTCAGCAGTGAATTTGACCACGTCTCAGATCCAGAAGTCATCACTGGCAACACGCACTGGTTGTACAATCCCTTTTTCAGGTTTTGAGGTATACCTAACGAGAAGATATGTTGTAATTTCCAGCCCAGTATAATCCGTGGATTGACCTCACTGAACTCTCGGTCGAAGTTGGACTTACTTAGTCGGACAATTTCTCCCAGGTAGACATACTCGTCAACAACTTCGAGCTTAGTGCTCCCAACAGTTACCGACATAGGTGTGACATGGACGTTAAACATGATTTTTGTTATGTCCGTGTTTGTCTTAAGACCTATCCGTTGGAAGACACTATTGACGTCATTGAGCATAGTGTTTAGGTCCTCCAGCGATTCTGCCTCTCTGCATAGATTTCGTACTTTGATTCTGTACTCGGATATCCATCGTAGCACTACTGTACAAATACTTCAACACTTCAATATAACAACAGCCAACTACAGTCCCTTCAGCGCTGCTACCGCTGAAGGGACTGTAGCACCACCCAAATTTGAAAATTTCAAAAGCTTTCTCATAGTCCACATACGCAAGGTAAAGTGACAGATTTTACTCTTCGGTTTTCTGTAGAATTTACCGAAGGGTATGTAGGTTGTCTATGGTACTAAAGCCTTTTCGGAAATCGGCTTGTGCGGGAGGCTGGAAATCATCGAGTCTACTTGCGAGATGATATGTATTGACTCTCGAAAACAGCACGTTGACGCGGCTCAGAGGGAAAATCAGTCTGCAGTTCTTCAAGAGAGCGTTGTCGCCTTTCTTATAGAACTGAAATTCTGCTCCACGCCTCCTAAGTAGTTCCACCATGGTGGATTGAATTAAATAGCTTAATAAGGACTTCAAGTGCCGGTTTCCCACCCGCTTTCAGAAGGTCTGCTGTAATTCCATCCTCGCCTGGGGCCTTGCCATTTTTAAGGTGTTGGAGAGCCATTCTAATCTCGCTCAGACTGACGTCCGGGATATCATCGGAATAGTGTCGGATAAGACTTGCTCTTTGATCGTTACTCACACTTGCGTGTGGCTCCAACGATGACGTGTACAGCTGCCCATAGAACTTCTCAATCTCACTCAAAATCTCAGGTGTCCCGGAAACGATGCTGCCACACTCGGTCTTCAGCTTTGAAATTTTGCTCTTTCTGGCAGACAGAACTCTGATAAACATTTTGGAGCCTTAGATTCGCCTGATTGCTTCTTCAATACGAGCTGTATTGAAGTTGCGTAAGTCCCGACGCATGCATTTGGAGATCTGTCTGTTCAGTTGCCTGTATGCTGCCAAATCTGTTGAAGAATGTAGCTTCATCTCCCGTCTAACAGCCATGAGATTAAGAGTGTGATCGGAGAGTTTTTGTGTTCTTCTGCGGCGGGTCTTGCAGAACTTAGTTCCAACCGCATGGACAGTTTCCACGGGCATGTCTCTCATATCGTCCACTACATTGCAGTCTTCTAGGCACTGAAAACGGTTTTGTAACTTAAGCTGAGAGGTTTTGAAACTTTGGATTAGAGCACGAGGGGGACGGAGCATTGACTTCATTGGACGTAACCTCTCCAACTTAACGTTTAGGTTCAGTGTGCCTCTCACCACTCGGTGATGGCTGCCGGTTTTCATCCTCGCGATCACGGAGACATCACTGAACAGTTGTCGTCTGGTCTCATAATGAAGTCAATCTCATTTCTTTGTCGAACCGTCGGGACTCGACCAGATCCACTTCCTGTGGGGGGAATTATTTGTAGGCCGAAGAGCCGACAAGTGATAGGCAAGATAGGTTCTAGAGTGGCAGCCTGGTACCGGTAAGCGAAGCGTAGGGCATCCTTCCCTCCAGACTTAGGTATGACCTGGTAAGATATGCAAGAAATCGATGGATGCAGGTGGCTCATGACAGTGCTTTGTGGCATTCCTTTGGAGAGGCCTGTATTTAGCAGTGGACTTGTGAAGGGATGTAGTGATTATGATGATGATGAGATTCGTCTAAATGTACACACTGCCAGTGCGTTGCCATTTCCTTTTCAGTACTTGGCTGATACTTTTAAATTATCACATATTAAAAAATGCTCTGACCATATTCAGAACGTGTACATATGTATCATAAGTAAATAGTACAGTTATGTCCAATGTATATTTTTTTTTATAGGATAGGGTGACAAACGAGCACACAGTCCACCTGTGGTTGCTGTGACCCATAGACATCTACATTTATCCTCAATAAAGAATCAAAATGCATATGCGTTGTCACCCGTGAGGACTAAGTTGGAATGCCTCTTTTCCAGTAAAACGGGTCTCCGGTTCTCTACACTCACCATACGAAACACAGCAGCATGTAGCTGCTATTTCACGCTGGTATTCTGTGAGAGCGTGGTCCTTCCCCGGTCGAGCCGACCCATTCGTGCTGCAACTATACTACTAATATAGCTGCAGCATGGCTCTACCACGTATCGTATGTAGAAGTTAGTCTGTAATTTTTTTTAATTAATTAAATTAAAACAAAAACTACTGCAATAAAAAAAATTGTATGATTTTAACCAGTCCGACGTTTAAATGATGAATTATATCGAGATATGAGAAGCGAAATTTAACTACGAACGTATATATTACGTACTAGCTTTTTACCCGCGGCTTCGCTCGCGTTGGCTTCTTCAATTTAGAAATATCATTAAAACTACTTCAATTAAAGTTAAAATTTCATAAATTTAGTTCTATTCACGATGAACGTATCACAGGGACTATATTCATGAACGGGAGTAGAAATATAGAGAAGATGGGCAGCAGCGTCTTTCTGATTACAGCTCAAAATAATATAAAGATGCAGTTGGCAACACGCCTGCCAAGCGTGGCAGCAACGGATAATATCCAACTTGTTTCGTAATCTATGGAGGGAATCGATATGATGAACGGGAGTAGAAATATATTAGCAATGTAGAGGTGGCGAAATGGAAACTAATACCTCATTTCGTCTCGTGGGTGTCGTAAGAGGCGACAGAAAGGAAAGTGAAACAGGCGATGGATGGCAGCATCTTCAGTCAGACATAACAGTGCAGAGTAAAAAAAAATCTGCTGATGCCAACCCACTCGCCAAGCGTGGTTGGTTACTACTGCAAATATCCGGGCCTATTTGACAAACAATGGGAGAAGCCTATGATTAGCAGTAGATATTAAAATAGCCTATTAAAAGTAAAAGAGTAGCAGCCTGTCCTGGTCAAAAAAGAATTGATTGAGTTGACTACAACGCGTGTTGACTGATTTTAAATAAGTATACCTAAAAATTATATCCGAAATATTTTTTTTAACTTTTCAAATATGTAGGTTTTCTCGCGATATTTTGCTTCACCACCGAGAACGTGGTAAATCGAAACTTCAAATTGCAGTTAAAATATGATTGGTGTCGGTGCAGATCGAATTTGGGTTGCTTACGATCGGTTAACTTAACGGATCGGATAACTTTCAAGATTCTATCAATGTAGTTTTACTCATAGTTAAAATTAAAATAAACATGCGTTTAAAATTTGTTGTTTTTAATATTTGTAGTACTTTTCGAGAGAGCCTATTCATTTACTCATGTCAGCTATGAAACCGGGACTGTAACAAAAATCTCAATAGGTAGATAGTAGTAGTAGTTGCATTGGGCCTCCCGCGAGAGCCTATGAGTAACTCTTTTGTTCCTGTGCTTTGAAATCTTACGGCGGGCTACACAACTCTCGTATTTGCTTAAGTAAACACATAAACACTGAAAATAAGCTTTTGCACTATTGTGGACCCCATCTACATTGTAATTAGTCAATCAAACTATTCCATCATTTAGATATGAAAATCTTACAGTCCACTTATATTTCAATTATCGGTTTTGATACAAAAAGAAGTTGGTGAAATATGCTATGCTGATAGACACCCAACATATTCAACTAAAAACATTCTATCATAATCACAGTTTTGTGTACACAGTTCTGTTAGTCATTTTGACAATAACGATAAATCATCCCGGCAGTATTATGAGATTAAAACTATAAAAACAAAAACTGTACCCCATAGTACTCAGCGACAATAAGTTGAGGTGCGAGTGGGGTGCCGTCTTACACAACAAAGCCGCCAATATTTATCATCATCATCATTACAGCCTTTCATAAGTCCACTGCTGAACATAGGCCTCCCCCAAGGAATGCCACAAAGCACGGTCCTGAGCCACCTGCATCCATCGACTTCCTGCATGTCTTACCAGGTCGTCACTACACCTCGTGGGGCGTCGCCCTACACTTTGCCTACCGGTACGAGGCTGCCACTCGAGAACCTTTCTTCCCCATCGGTTGTCGGTTCTTTGAGCTATATGGCCGGCCCACTGCCACTTCAGCTTACTCATCCGTGCCAACAATTATATAATACATAAAAGTTCCAACAATTATACAATCCAACATTTATATAATACTTAAATTAGGAATAAATTATATTCCATTAAAAATTCTTGTTCTGTCAAAAATACGCTATCAGCGCTGCTAGCGGTGTGTAATGAAATTATTTTACGAAATAACAATATGAAGAAATACCAATGTTGTTTTTAGTTGTTAATATCGCCAAACGATCTCCATTCATTGATTTGATCAGGCTATATCATGATATAATCAAAAAACAATGTTAAATTTAATTAAATGCCACCATTTCGTGGTATAATGAAGTACTTTAGGATATTATTAATTCTAAGATCTGGCTAATAAATATATAAAAATCTCTTGATTTAAACTATATGGATAGTGAGAGTTTTGCAATAATTACAGTTTTATCAGTTTATTTATAGATAATCAAAACTTTTTATAGATTAGAAATTTAAACTTAAAAACATCTCACATTTTATGAATTTCGATAGATGTCACTATTATCTACTATTTAAGTAATAATTAGTTACTATAAACTTTATTAATTCCTACTAAAATGAAATAAGGAAAACTACTGAAAAATGAACGTTAGAATTTTCAAATAATTATGAATAAAATTGTTAAACACATAAATGTAAGTTTTATATTTTATTTTATTCATTAATAACTGGAGGTAAAATATTAGTACTTTTTGGATTTCACGTTAGATGGCACTGTTTTGATAAAGTGAAATTTAGATTGTCGGCGTAGTTAAAATTATAACGGAACGGTTAAAACTCATTTAAGGCTTTATTTATAAATATGTTATTTATTTAAAAAAAAACATCAATAATCAATAATATAAACTAGAAGTTAACATCTTGAGGAAGGAAAATACTTAACCCTCTTTTTTTATTGATGATCCGTAATCGGATAAAAAGTCGGCTATAAGTTGCCCTGGGTCCCTAACTATCTACACATAAAATTTCATGAAAATCTGTCTGCTAATTTTTGCTTGAAACAGTAATACACAGACAGACATAGAAAAATTCTAAAAACCAATAAATTGGCCTCAGTGTCCTTTATTTAGTCCCCTGGAATTGTTTTCTTCAGAAATCATTAGAATTACAGACACAATTATATGTATAGAATAGATAATATACATACGCAATAGGTGTGTTCACAAAGAGAGAGTACCTACTTCCTGGTAAAACCATAGCATCCAAATCTAGAAAGGTAATATAATATGAACAAAATATAGAAATAAGAAAATAAATATTTTCGAAGACATGTGAAGTTCACCAAAACGCATTAGGGCAGCGCGGTGGACAATTCCTTGCCCCAAAAACCCTCTCAGAAATGGGAGGAGGCCTGTGTCCCGCAGTGGGACGTAAATAGGCTGCAACTTTACTTTTTTTAACCATCTCCTGTTTCAGTTTTCCTCTGTTGCCTCTTTCGACACCCACGGGACGAAATGGGGTATTGAGTATTCTTACGCCGCCATTATACGGTTAACATTTTACATAATGGTTTTCAGAATGAGACCTGATTAAAACTAGAACTGGTGAGCGCTATATTAATTAAGAAAAAACACCCCCCAGTGCCAGCTCCGTTCACTTAACCGCATATAGCGCAGATCGGCTCGAATCGTCGACCAATAAGTTCTTTCCAAGCGGCTCGATTCACTGGCGCTACGAAGAGATGTTGTATCGTCTTGCATTTTCAATCGCATTCACCAAGGAGAGTGCTCTGAGGAATTGTTCTCAGAATTATTTCAGTAACAACAAGCTAAACATTTGGTGTTATAAAATTAACACATTTCGTTTTTTGCCGTTTAAAAGTAATTTTTTTTACGCTAAACCAATAAACTAGTTTATTGGGTAGGTATAGCAATATTTACTTTGTTATTATTACTAAATGTTGTTTTAGTTTGAAAATCAATGAAGTATGTTCATCATCATCAAAATCCACAGAAAGATCTAAAAACACATACAGCATTCTGTGATTTCTTCCAGGCATGAAGTATATATTTACTAAACTCAACAACGTTAGTCATTGGGCGAACCCTTGTAAAACCAAATGGTTCTTATGGAGTAATTTATTACTATTAAAAACTTTAATATTTGACCCAAAATATTTTTTAACAATATAATAATAGGTCTCGATCATCATCATCATCATTTCATAAGTCCACTGCTGAATATAGGCCTCCCCTAAGGAATGCCACAAAGCACGGTCCTGAGCCACCTGCATCCATCGACTTCCTGAATGTCTTACCAGGTCGTCTCACTCCATCTAGTGGGAGGTCGCCCTACACTTCGCCTACCGGTACGAGGCTGCCACTCGAAAACTTTCTTCCCCATCGGTTGTCGGTTCTTCGAGCTATATGGCCGGCCCGCTGCCACTTCAGCTTACCAATCCTATGTTGCTATGTCGGTTACTCTTCTACTTCTACTGCGGATATCCTCATTTATAGTTTATCACGCAGAGAAACCCCGAGCATAGCCCTCTCCATAGCTAGCTGAGCGACCTTGAGCTTCCTCATACGGCCAGCAGTGAAGGACCACGTCTCAGATTCGTAAGTCATCACTGGCAACACGCACTGGTTGTACAATTTCGTTTTCATGTTTTGAGGTATGTCTAACGAGCAAATGTGTCGTAGTTTCCCGAACGCTGCCTAACCGAGTTAAATTCGTCGCTTGACCTCTCGGTCAAAGTTGGACTTACCTAGTCAGACTATTTAACCCAGGTAAACATTTTCGACAACAACTTCGAGCTTAGTGCTCCCAACAACTACCAGCATAGGTGTGACATGGACGTTAAACATGATTTTTGTTTTGTCCGTCTTCATCTTAAGACCTATACGTTGGTAGGCACTATTGAGGTCATTGAGCATAGTGCTTAGGTCCTCCAGCGATTCTGCCATAAGGACTATATCGTCGGCAAATCGAAGGTGAGTGGTGTACTCGCCATTGATGTTAATACCGCATCCTTTCCAGTACAGTAGCTTGAAATCGTCTTCCAATGCAGCGGTGAAGAGTTTCGGGGATATAACGCCACCCTGTCTTACACCTCTCTGCAGTTGAATAGGTTTCGTACTCTAATTCTGTATTCGGATAGCCTTCGTAGCCCTACTGTACAAGCACTTCAGCACTTCGATATACCGAAAGTCAACTTGACACCGCTGAAGGGACTGCAGCACCGCCTTAATTTCGACGGAATCAATGGCTTGCTCATAGTCCACATACGCATGGCAAAGTGGAGGATTATACTGCTCTCTCTTGTGTACAATTTGCCGAAGGGTGTGTATGTGGTCCATGGTACTAAAGCCTTTTCGGAAACTGGCTTGTTCGGCAGGCTGGAAGTCGTCAAGTCTGCGTGCGAGACGATTCGTAATGACTCTCGAAAACAGCACGTAGACGCGGCTTAAAAGGGAAATGGGTCTGTAGTTCTTCAAGAGAGCGTTGTCGCCTTTCTTGAAGAACAAGACCACGGCACTTCTGCTGCACGCCTCTAGAGTTGTGCCACCATGGAGGACGGAATTAAAGAGCTTCTGAAGAACTTCAAGTACCAGTTTTCCACCCGCTTTGACAAACTCCCCTGTAATTCCATCCTCACCTAGGGCCGTGTCGTTTATGGTGCTGGAGAGTCATTTTAATCTCGCTCAGACTGACGTCCGGGATGTCTTCGAAATAGTGTCGGATAAGACTCGCACTTGGATCGTTACTCACACTTGCGTGTGGCTCCAACGGATGACGTGAACAGCTGCCCATAGAACCTCTCAATCTCACTCAAAATCTCAGGTGTCCCGGAAACTATGCTGCCACACTCGGTCTTCAGCTTTGACAGTTGGCTCTTTCTGGCAGACAAATCTCTGGCAAATACTTTGGAGCCTTGGTTCCGCTCGATCGCTTCTTTAATACAAGCTGTATTGAAATTGCGTTAGTCCCGCCTCAAGCATTTGGAGATCTGTCTGTTCAGTAGCCTGTATGCTGTCAAATCTGTTGAAGAATGTAGCTTCATCTCCCGTCTAACAGCCATGAGATTAAGAGTGTGATCGGAGAGTTTTTGTGTTCTTCTGCGGCAGGTCTTGCAGAACTTAGCTCCGATCGTATGTTCAGTTTTCACGAGCTTGTCATTCATATCGTCCACTGCATTGCAGTCTTCTAGGCACCGAAAACGGTATGTAACTCGAGCTGAAAGGGTTCGGGACTTTGGAACAGAGCACGAGGGGGACGGAGCTTTAACTTCATTAGACCTCTCCAACTTAACGTTTAGTTTCAGTGTGCCTCTAACCATTCAGTGATCGCTACCAGTTTTCACCTTCGCGATCACGGAGACATCTCTAAACAGTTGTCGTCTGGTCGTCATAATGAAGTCAATCTCATTTCTTGTCGAACCGTCGGGGCTCGACCAGGCCCACTTCCTATGGGGCCACTTCTGGAAGAAAGAATTCATCATAAAGAGTCCCTTTTTGTCCATGAAGTCGGCCAGCTGCTGGCCCATTGGGTTTCATTGCCCTATTCCGAATTTCTCTACTTTCAGCTCACCGTACTCTCTTGTGCCTAGTTTTGCATTAAAGTCTCTCATTAACGCCGTATAGTGGGTTTTCGAGGAATGCATGGCTCTAGAGATATCCTCATACATTTCCGCCACCTCCTCATCGGGGTGTGCCGAGGTTTATGTGTAAACCTGTATAACCTTTAGCGAATACCGTTTGGTGATTCTGAGTATAAGGTACGCAACCCTCGTCGACACACTCTCAATCTTTACAACGTTGTTAACGAGAGATTTGTGGACGATAAATCCGACACCTCCTTGGGACAGATGGTCGCCCTCCCGGCGATAGAACAAGTTTCCGGATTCGAGAATTACCGTGTCCTCCCCCTCTCTTCGTACTTCGGATAATCCTATAATATGCCAGGGTAACTTGTCTATCCCTTCTTCCAGCTCGACGATCATCTCGTCAGTCCTCAGGGTGCGTGCGTTGTATGTTGCCAGGTCGACAGAGAGGGCCAGGATGGGCCGGCTCGAACCGGGGTGGTACCACGACCTCACAGAATACCAGCGTGAAGTAGAGGTAAACCTCTACTTCACGCTGGCAAGGAAACACGCAAGCGAAACGCAGAGGTAAACTCTGCGTTTCGCTTGGTGAGTGCAGGTGGCCGGAGGCCCTTTTTACTGGAAATGAGGCATTCCATCTTAGTTCTCACGGGTGACAACGCATCTGCATTTTGATTCGCAAACGAGGATAGATGTAGATGTTTATGGACCGCAGATACCACTTACCATCAGGTAGACTGTGTGCTCGTTTGTCACCCTTATCCTATAAAAAAAAGAACATTACTCATTTGAATAAAATATTTTTAACGGATTTTATCGCTTATATTAACTTATTTTGGGGAATATAAAATAAATTAATATATTAATAAACTAGTTTTATTTAATGACAGTAGTGACGACGATGATGAGGATGTAATTATCTGTTTATTCTATAAATACTATGTACAAGTAAGACGTAGGCCGTATGTATGTCAGGTTTATAGTGAGAATACATTAGCGTGAGAATTCACGTTTTAAATATTGTAGGTAAATGTCAATCCCGTGCAACAAAGTGACGGTGCGTGGCGCAACGTTCCGCCACTCCCGTCACTTCCGCTTGCGACATCGTACTACACACGACATTAGGGATTCGAATTATTAGTCTAAAGGATTTATGCAAGGACTTTACATAAAATAAACATAATAAAACATTTGCACCCAAAGAGTATATTATATCCCTACATTTTAGCACGGAGTATAAATTGTACCCAAATAATCTATAATATAAAAATGAATCGCTGAATGTGTTGCTAAGCGCAAATTTCGAGAGCAGCTGAATCGATTTCGCTAATTCTTTTTTTTTATCATATTCCTTGAAGTACGAAGATGGTTCTTACGGAAAAATTACCTGAAAAAGTGTAAAAACAACACTTTTCTATATTCCCATACAAATGATTCGTAATACTTAAAAGTCAATTTGAACTTTAATACCATACAAGTGTTAGTGGAGGAGTTCCGGGAAGACAAAACAATTTAGTGACGTAAGTGTCGTATAAATTTTAATGTCAATATTTGTCAATAGTGTTTTATGATTTTTATTTTTTGACATAATGTAATTGATGACTTATTAACTTTCTTTTTTCTTATTTATCTTAGTAGCTGACCCGGTGTCCAGAATAGCAGAATAAGTATAAAAAAAATAATTAAAGAATCGACGGTTGGGCCGCCGGGTCAGCTAGTTTTAAAATAAAAAAGGTAAAAAATTAAAGTTACAGCCTATACGCGTCCCCACAGCTGGGCACAGGCCTCATCTCATTTCTGAGAGGGTTTTAGGGCAAGGAAATGTCCGCCGCGCTGCCCCAATGTGTGTTGGCGAACTTCACATGTCACTCACGATGTTTTCCTTCACCGCCGGGCACGTAGTAAATTAGCACTTAAAATTGCATTTAACAATTTCATTGGTGCCGGCGGGTATCGAACCTTGCTCGCGTACTGTGAAACTTACAGCGAGCGCTAACCATCTGAGCTAACACGGCTCTATTAATACTTAGAGTATTAATATAAAATGATTTTTAGAAAATATAAGATGGATTAATTACAATGTTTTCTTGGTATACGACTACACATATTATCGTATAAGTACAATATGAATATGATAGAGGCATTTGAAGAACAAAAAATTGCTTGAACTTGACGTGTCGCGTGTAGAACACACCTGTAACACTTTGCGTTATGAGGCGTGCAATAATAATAAATCTTTAAATTTTGAAAAATAAACTTCTATAAAGTAAGTCTGAATCAAGCGACCTTTTTACTCGTGAAAAGGAATTCCAATTTAGTCTAGGGATGACTACACATCAACATTTTGATGTCTTATCGAGGATAGATGTACCTACAAATGTAGGTGTCTTGGGTCACATCATCACTAACCATATGATTGGTTGACTGAGCTAGTTTGTTACCATTATTCTTTAAAAGAAAGACGAAAAGAAAATTATTTTATTATACAGAAAGCTATATCACTTTGATGACGTAATGCAGAGTTACGGCCACCTTCTTAACTATATATATTAAATCTATTTAGATTATGAAACCTGTATAAAAATGTTCCTTTTAAAATAGAGGCAAAATTGCCTACTTGTTTTTATATTTTTCGTTTAAATTGGTCATAAATTTGAGTGTTTTCCTTTGTAATTAATATTCTCTTTATTTGCTACGGCAACAGTAGACCTGATTTCATTTAGGTATTTATATGGCATTAATAAATGATTTGGGTGTGGTCTCACAGTCGGAATTATAATAAATTACATATGCAAATGATATATGATTATGTATATTGCTGCAACTTTTGAATAATGATGGGACCTTGAACACGAACTCATAACAGTCGAAGAGCTCGCGCTCAGATTGTATCAGAAACAATTCCCCAGTTGGAAGTTATTATCTTAGTTAGTATCTTTCTATGACTACAGCAAAACGTCGTCAATACTTTTTTTATTTATTTATTTCACAATTTCCTTTCTTTCTTGTTTTTCTTTATTCCTTTACTTTATATTGCAACATGTCTTTTACTGTATGATGAAGAAAAAAAATACAATAGAATAATTTTTATTCAATATATAATCCAAGAATACAGGACTTTTTATCAAGAAGGGAAAAATACCATAAAACATTTATGTTTCTTAATATTTTCAGATATTTATTTGTCTAATCTCACGACCTCGTTGTCACTTCTATTTGTTTTAAATTGAAATATCATTAAAAGTGGCATGATTTCCATTCGTAAGCTGTTGTAATTGTTTCTTTTCCCCAGTGAGGGCATCTACTGTTTTTCTAACACAAGAGCAGCGCCACTTATAAATGAGGTGAAATAATTAACAGATTTCATAGCGGGGGTGATAATTTGTTAGAAAATATTAACAACAAAGACGTTTTAAGTATATTAGTTTGTGTACGTTCTTTTAGGTCGGTATTTTAGAAATGCTTTTAAAAAAGTACTTGAGGAGTGGGACCCCGTTTATTAGAATTATAAATAACAATAATATTTAAAAAAACCTGAACATGGGTATTCAGATTTTCTTAACTTAAAACTGTTCACAACCAATGACTAGAAAAATGTCAGCATTCTAGATTCTAGACCACTCAAGTGGTGTTTACCACTAAGCAACATTTTGGTGTCGTCTACAACATTACATACTAGGTAAGGGTACCGTGTAGTGGCGGTGTAAGACTATCCACTACCCCATATCATCCCGTGGGTGTCATAAGAGGCGACAGAGGGAAATAAATCAGGAGATGGACAGCAGCGTCTTGCTAATAACGACTAAAAACAAAAACTGCGGATTCCAACCCGCTTGCCAAGCGTGGCAATAATAGCAAATGTTAAACCTATGAGACAGTCTATGGGGGAGGCCTATGTTCAGCAGGGGACTTTAATAGACTCTAACGGTAGCGGTATGGATATAGCAGTTCGTACATCCGTATGATATACTATACTCAAGCACATCACAAAGGCAAGTTGATATCGCTAAGCTATTTTAATTCGATGAATGGCTGAATAAGTAATTTATATAAACAGTACGTAGGAAGTTATAAAAACAGTAACTTAGAAACGCGTTCATGATGTCAATAGGTCAAACTATTGATTCCAAAATGGGTTTCGATGTCAAAATTTTCATTTTGGTGGATTTTATATAATGTTAGGCCGATTAATTAAAATGTGCAAGGGTTATGCAACGTATCTGAAAATTATAATGAGATCAAAGTTTTGAATAATTTAAGGTCAATTAGATCGAGGTCGACTTCCTGCATATTCCTTGTCTGTGAACTGTGAATCGGATGTCAGTTCTTCAAGAAATATGGCCGGCCCATTGCATGATATGCTGGAAATCGATGGATGCAGATGGATGGACCATACTTTGTGGCATTCCTTGGAGGATGCCTATGTTCAGTAATAGACTTGTGAAGAGCTGTAATCATGATGATTATGATGTCACCGTAGGTGTTTCACAATAACTACATCAATCTGTAACAGTAAAGTCTTAATTTACAGCACAAATGAGGAGGACTGTGGTATGACACAGTGTGTACGTGGTAAACTTATCCTTACACTGACTGTAGCTAAAGCGAGTTTTAGCTACAACACGAACTGATTGGCTCGACTGGAGAAGAACTATCCTTGCTCAGAATACAAATGAGGATGATTGTAGTTCGGTACAGTCTTCTCATGGTAGTGCCACGCTGCAGATTATTATGGGTAACACCACAAATTGGTGACTTGACCGGAGAAGAACAATACTGGCACAGAATACCAGATTAAACTTTTTAATTTTTATAGAATAAGAACACTGACCACTAGATGCTAAGTAGATGCTGCGGCTCATAGACACCTACCCTCAATTATGAATCATAATGCAAGTGCCTTGTCACCCCAGAGAATTAAAATAAACAACCTTGTTTCCAGCAAAAAGAATCTCCGGTTAATATACACTCCATAAGAATACGAATCATAGCAGCTTAAGCTGCTATTATACGCTGCTATTTTGTGAAAGCGTAATTCCCCGGTCAAGCCCACCCATTGTATTATAGATAGATAAAGTAGCAGCTTAATGCTACTGTGTTTCGTATAGTGAATATCAAGAACGAGAGCCCAGTTTTTGGTAACAAATCATTCCATCATAGTCTTCAGAGGTGACAACGCGTTGGTCAATCAAGGATAGAATATAGATGTCTATAGGAATTTAATTATGATGTGCTTACCTACAACATAATATCTCAATGCCTATGGCCCATAGCATGGACTTACCATCAACCATCAAATGGTGGCCTAATTTGTCACGATAACTTCTAGAAAAACTAGATGATTCCAATTCAAACGAACATCTAGACAATAAAGGACTCTTACTGCCTAAATTAAACAAGTACAAGATGACAAATAATAATTAAATTTGGTAAAAACTCCTTTGATTATATCCGCTTAATGAAATAAAATGAGGAGTTTTATTTGTGTCTTACCAAATAAAACATCATAGTATCATAGTATCTATTTTGAATCTAGCTGGATGCTAAGTCAGCCATCGCAGAGCTACTTCAACTGAGGATGCCTCGTATAGAGAAAACACGAGCGAAACACTTGTTGTATTATCGACTGTGTTTTCCTAGTGTAGTGGTGTTGGAAGTAGTAGTGGTGACGGAGATAGTGCACGCAATTGTGGGAGGGCGGGAGGTGCTCTTCAAACTAGGTACATCACGTAATTTTGTTTCATTAAGCGGATATAGGCAAACTATTTTTTACCAACTTTAGTATAATAGATTTTCACAAAGTAACGCCTGATTCTATTAATTATGACAAATAATAAACCAGGTTCCTTGTTTGTTCCGCGAGGGATTCAAATCCACGGGCCGTAGCGCTGCTACTAATTGCTAAGCCAGTGCGCCACGGAGCCGTCAAACTGCTGTTTATTTTAACTGTTTTATAATAAGTATTTACGTAGAATAGGGGTGCCAAGAGAACAAAAAGTCCACCTCATGGTAAGTGGACGTTCCTGGCCAACACACATCTACATCCTCGATTCAGAATCAAAATCTAGACGCTTTATCATCCCTGAGGGCTAAATGGAATGCCCTATTACCAAAAAATGTATCCAGTTCTTTACTTTTACTTTTATCATACGAAACCCTAACAAATTCAAGCTGCAGCTGTATGTATAGCTGCAGCGTAGCTCTACTACGTAGAACGTAGAGGTCACGTTTAACGAGAGAAGTAGGTAACGATTTTTACAGATTACTAGCGTCAAATAGCAGTTCAATACTACTGTGTTTCGTAGTTTTTTTATAGGATAAGGGTGACAAACGAGCAAGCAGTCCACCTGATGGTAAGTGGTTGCTGTGGCATATACATCTACATCTATCCTCGATTACGAATCAAAATGCAGATGCGTTGTCACCCGTGAGGAATAAGATGGAATGCCTCTTTTCCAGTAAAAAAGGTCTCCGGTTCTCTACACTCACCATACGAAACACAGCAGATTTAAACTGCTATTTATATTATTTATATAATTACGCTGATATTCTGTGAGAGCGTGGTCCTTCCCCGGTCGAGCCGACCCATTCGTGCTACAACTATACCAGTAATATAGCTGCAGCATGGCTCTACCACGTAATACGTATGACGCACGTATGATGCGTGTATAGAACCTGAGACGCTTTTTACTGGAAACGATGTATATTATCTATATCCTCAGGGGTGACAACGCATCTGCATTTTGATTCTTAATCGAGGATATATGTAGATGTCTGTGGGACACATCATGCACTTACCATCAGGTGGACTGTGTGTTTGTTAGTCACCCTTATACTTTAAAAAAACAATATTTTATTTAATATTAATGTAACTGCAAGACCCATAAAAGCCTAAATGACGAGCACCTTTTCGTTGCGTAACAATAAGATGTTTATTCTTATTTGTGTCGACCTCGAAATGCTAATGAATGGGTCACCTTTAAATTGTAAGCGAATGGCGGTTCTCATAAATTAACCTCCATATTACCATCTCCAGCGCATTTATTATAATGAAAACGATTTCATTTTTTTATTTTTACCTTAGAGGTAATATCGATAACTAGGCTAAGACGTTTAAAAAGTTGTGGCAATACATTACTGCAATAATGAAATGCTTAAAGCTGCTGCTCTCTTTGCACTGAATGACTATAGAAAGATACAGTTATAGAGATAATAAATATATATTTTAAGTAAGCGATAATCAAATATAATCTATCCAAGGCCTTGGACTGTGTTCACCATAAAACATTAATCAAAAAGCTAAATCACTCTGGTATCAAAAACCAAGCGCTTAAACTTATTATTTCGTAAACATTCTTCCGGGTCACTTGTAATAATGGGTGTTCCCCAGGGGTCAATTCTCGGCCCATTCCTATTTGTAGTCTATATCAATTACTTGCCTTCCCTTGTAGGTTATTACCATGATATAGTATTATCCGATGGTGATGCTTTCTTGATTTTTAAACTTAAACGGCAATTATTTACGCATTTATGTAATATAAAATACATTTAAATTTAAAAAAAACTAAATGTATAAAATTCCGAATGTTAAAAATCTGAATACCAATGTGTTTTAAAATGGGGAAGAAATGAGCCCTGTTGATTCCGCTGTTCCAAAGCTTTAGTAGGGCGGGGGGCCCTACTAAAGCTAAACTATATCTAATATAACAAGCGATGTTGAGAAGTTTCACTAGTGTCGAGACAGCTAAATTAGTTTATTTCAGTAATTTCAATAGCATGAGGTCTTAATGTGGAATTTAGCTATTGTGAAATACGGCTGATTTAAATTTTCATAAAAACAAAAGTAGTTTTAATAAAAAAGTAATATCCACTCTGTAAGCACAAATAAAATACAGTTTCTTGACTCCACAGATTCGGTATAAATTCATGCGCCAATGTTTTTTTTATTGAATTAGGGTGACAAATAAGCACACAGTCCACCTGATAACAAGTGGATGCTGTGGCCCATAGACATTTACATTTATCATCGATTAAGAATCAAAATGGAGATGCGTTGTCACCCCTGAGGACTAAGATGGAATGCCTCGTTTCCAGGTTCTCCGGTTCTTTGCATTCACCGTATGAAATACAGTAGCATTATGCTGCTATTTTACGCTGATACTCTGTAAAAGCGTGGTACTACCCCGGTCGAGCCGACCCATTCGTGCTACAACCATAACATAGCTGCAGCGTGGCTCTACCACGTAAAGTAAAATGTAGTCCCAGAAATTAAACATGGTCTCTCTGTTATAATGCTTAAATATCTTATTAAGCAAAAACTGTATAAAAAAGGTTACATTATTAATTACAATTGGAAGAGCTGGCCGCTACTAAGTTGTTTCGTAAATTAGTGTTGTTCGAAAATGTACAACCTCTGTTATTTATTTAAATTTCTTTGTTTCGGCTAGTTTCACTGATGACTAGCCATTTTGCTGGTCAGGATTACAATGCACTAATGTGTGTGCTAGCACAAATGCACCCTCTATTTGTTACGTTTAAAAATCCCTTGTCCGAAGGTACGGGTTTTGATACGACTGGAGATAAATCAGGCGCAGGACCAACGACTTCACGTACTTTTCGAGGCACAGGGATGAAACACTGTCAACTTCCTGACTCCGGGCTGTTACTGAAATTTTTCTTGAGAAACAAACTTAATAACTGATTTTGGCGTGACCTTCAGGATTCGAAACTGAGACCCCCTTGATCAGTAGTCGCGCTTACTACCACTAGACCAATAAGTCCTATTAACCCCCCTAAGTAACTTATTTTCAATAGGAGACATCATACTAGCCTTCTTTGTTTGAAATTTTGTGCCAAAAATAACACATGTTGTTAAAGTTGACGTAAAATTTGAAAACAAACAAAAACAATTTTGAAAGTATTTATTTCTCGATGTGTTGATAATTCAACACATTGAGCTGCTATATTATTCATTTAAAATTTTGTACATATCTTATTTAATTAACCTTGTCACAATCATCATAATAAAAAATAAGGCACAAATAATCCACTATCAAGTAAATAATTTCGCAGTAAGAACTTAATTTATGTGTTTCAAAATAAACTATACAGACAAACCCAAATAATGGGATGTACCTAATGCTGATTATAGAATATTTCAATAAACTTATGCTTAATATGTACAAAACACATTACTCGCTATTTCTTGGCACCTTTAGTTATATAAAAATATCAAAAATATATTTAAGCGTTTATGTAATGTTGTTCGGGTAATACATTCCAAGTATCAATTGTTTTCCAAGAGCTGGCTATCGGCGTCTCCAGTGTGTGGTATTCTTTTGTTACCGGTGCTCTTTGTAAGGTGTACTTGTAAGCTGATGGTGGGTAAAGACTGTATATCGAAGAAGATCCATAAGATGTACTAGGTCCAGCATTAAATGAATAAGATTCCGATGATGATACAGGTACAGAGTATACTGGCCTCAAGGGCACTTGATTGTCTACAATTTTAGAGTAGGTTATGGGATTCAAGAAGTGTCTATTTACAGGCGTGACGTCTGACTCTGGCGTTGAGTACACAGCTGAATATGAAATGGGCACAGGTGTGGAGTACACCGTTTTGTCAGATATAGGCGTTTCGGATGATGAATATCCCGAAAGATGAGTTCCATGAGTAACTGGTATGGAGTTCGTACGAGATATTAAATTAAAAGATGTTAAAGGTACGGAATATGTTCTGAAAGATGAACTGTGTTCGGGCTTAGAATAAAAAGTATAGAAGGAGTTATTTGCAGCATTGCCTGTGGAGTATGTTGTAGATTCTATCGCCGGTGTTGATGGCGTTGTATTTATGCCAATGGATGATTTGTAAGCTGTTCTAGGTTCAACATACGAAGCGGAACGGTACGTTGTTTCGGGGTTAAGCACCGTTACAGAAGAAATTTTTTGTGGCGTCACTGGTGTAAATGTACTAGAAGAAGAATCCTGGCCTGTTGCAACTGTAGAGTACGAAGTAGGGAGTGCCTCTACAGGCTTGGAGGTTGTATGGTAAGAAATAGGTGGTGCTGGTGTAGTGTTCTTAAAATATGACGTTGAAGACAAGGGGGTCGAGTAAACACTAGAGAAAGTTGCGGGTGTAGACGTGATGGAGTACGTCTTAAGATTAGATGCAGGTGTCGTTGGCGATGTTGATGCTGTAAAGTATGATGTTGGTGTAGCTGGTGTCGAGTATGGTTTAAAGTATGATACAGGTGTTGCAGGTGTGGAGAATGCTGTTGGATATGGAGAAGCCGATACAGTGTTAATGGAGGACTTAGGGAAAAATGTGGAATCTGCGGACTTCAAGAATACATTAGATTGAAAATCTGTAATCTCTGGTTTTGAGTAATGAAAAGAGGAGCCTTGTGTTTGTGTGGGAGTAGAAAACACTGCATAGGGAGTAGTGTGCTTCAAATATGACGTTGAAGACACGGGGGTTGAGTAAACAGTAGAATAAGGTGCGGATGTAGACGAAACAGAGTATGTCTTAAGATTAGATGCAGGTTTGTTTGGCGATGTTGATACTGTATAGTAAGATGTTGGTGTAGCTGGTGTCGAGTACGTTCTAAAGTATGAAACAGGTGTTGCAGGTGTGGAAAATGTCGTTGAACGTGATGAATCCGACACAGTGTTAAAGTAGGTTTTAGGGAAAGATGTGGAATCTGCGGACTTTGAGAATACGTTGGATTGGAAATCGGTAACCTCTGGTTTCGAGTAATGAAAAGAGGATCCATATTTTTGTGTGGGAGCAAAAAACACTGCAGAGGGAGTAGTGTGCTTTAAATATGGCGTTGAAGACGTGGGTGTCGAATAAACAGTAGAAAAAGTTGCGGGTGTAGACGAAATGGAGTACGTCTTAACGTTAGATGATGTCGTAGGCGATGTTGATGCTGTAAAGTAAGATGTTGGTGTAGCTGGAGTCGAGTATGTTGTAAAGTATGATACGGGTGTTGCAGGTGTGGAGAATGCTGTTGGATATGGAGAAGCTGATACAGTGTTAAAGTAAGACTTAGGAAAAGGTGTGCCATCTGCGGACTTCGAGAATACATTAGATTGAAAACCTGTATTCACTGGTTTCGAGTAGAGAAAAGAGGATCGGTGTGTTTGTGTGGGAGTAGAAAACACTGCAGAGGGAGCTTCATACGTTGTAACTGTTGCAGAGTATGGTACTGCTGAAAAATACGTTCTAGGTCTTGACACGTATGAGGGAGATATATATTTAGCGGGGAATGAGTTGTATTTTAAAGAAAAAGTATTGGGGTAAGTACTGTAGGTTGTTCCAAACTCAGTGGGCGCATCTAACCTATAACTGGTTAATGGTGCAAAATCTGAGACTAAACTATGTTTTTTAATAAGATTCGAATGAGTTTCCAAGTTTGAATCAAATTTTGATACAGGTTTAGAGGATGCTGATTGTGAACTATATGTTGTGTCGAAGTACTTCGTAGGGTAGGTATTGTTTGTATTAACAGAGTTGATTGTGACGGGAGAGGTATATGTCTCATAATATGAAGTATTCGTTGAAATCGGCTTAGCCAAGGAATCATAAACTCCAAAAGACGAACTGTTTACGGAAAAGGGATTCGAGTTTGAGGATAAATTGAAACCTTGGTTTGATATGGGCTGTAACGAAACCTTATAGGGCGAGTATGATCCGTCTTGTGCCACATGATCTTGTGATGCTACCGATATTGACGATTCGTTAGTTGTGACAGGAGAGGTGTATGTGCCATGGTATGAAGCATTCGTTGAAATTGGTTTGGCCAAGGAGTCATACACTCCAAAAAACGACCCGTTAACGGACAATTTTGTTAAATTGAAATCCTGGTTTGTTATAGGTTGAGAATAAGTTTCATCTGACGGATTTTGTTCCGATACTAAAGTGGAATAAGATCCCAGTGGTGATTGTTGTTGATCTACAGGCAAATTTGCTGCTAAAGACGAGTCTTTGCTTGCTTCTGATTTATACGAGTTAATGTAGAATTCATTAGATGATCCAAGAGCAGCGTGTGACGTAAAAGATGATCCTTCAGGATAGGTATATTGAGCACCTTCCGACGATACGGATACCGGCTGTGCCGCATTATGAACCTAGAACGTAAAATAAATAATTATTGAAGTAAAGGAGAATGATGCTGAAGAGAATAGCTTAAAATTTTATACGTAAATACCAGCGTAAACTAGCAGCTTAACACTGTTGTATTTCGTATGGTGAGTGTAGAGAACCGGAGACCCTTTTTACTGCAAAAGATGCATTCCATCTTAGTCGTCACGGGTGACAACGCATCTACATCTAGATTCGCAAACGAGGATAGATGTAGATGTCTACGGGCCACAGCAACCACTTACCATCAGGTGGACTGTGTGCTCGTTTGTCACCCTATCCTATAAAAAAAGTAAACATATAGCATTTACTATAATAAAAAACGCCTTAATAAAAAATCGCGGTTGCCAACTCGCTTTCGAAGCGTGTTAGTATTACAAACATTCCGTAACGAATGGCTAATATTAAAATAAACGTAGTACAGTCACGTTGCTGATATATTATGGTTGTAGCACGAATGGGTCAGGTCGAATGGGGTCCACGCCCTCACAGAATAGCAGCGTGAAATAGCAACTTAATGCTACTGTGTATCGTATGGCGAGTCAAGAGAACCGGATACCCCTTTTACTGGAATAGAGGCATTCCATTTTAATCCTAGAGAGTGACAACGCATCTGGACTTTGATTCTTAACTGAGGATTAATTTATATGTCTACGGGCCACACCATACACTTACGATTAGGTGAACTGTGTTTGTCACCGTAATTCTTTAAAAAAAAGCCCTCTATGGAGGAGGCCTATATTCAGTAGTGGACTCTTGATAGACTGTAAGTAATAAAATGAAGTATATCTTACTATATAGGCAAACTCTTAGACCTTCAGCAGACTTTATTAAATAGGAAAGTTGCCAAAAATAAAACATACCTGTAGGGGATGCTCGAATTTATGGTCAGTAGGGTTCCTGTAGAATTGGTCGGAGGTAGAGAGTTGCTCGCCCGCACTCACCAACGTCACAATAGATAGGATAAGCTGTAATTAATAATAGTGTACTGTCAGCAGTAGTATATAGCATATTTTAAAATTGTTAAAATAAAATTGAATAAAACTACTTTTACGGATGTTATCGCGTTTACTTAGTCCTCCGTGACCATGGGGGACTTAGTCTGCCGTGACCATGGGTGCTGCAAAGCACCCGAAAGTTGGGAATTAAAAAAATAAGCAAAATAAGTTGTTTTAACGTAAAAGTAGTTTTAATCAATATGTAGTGTTCGCGTAAATATAAGAATTCATTACGTTAAAATAAAATTTATTCGTCAATGATTACTGGTTACTGTTATCATTGAGATATAAAAGGCTGCAGGTGTAAGAAAGTTATACACATATAAATAAAAAAAAACTATTGGTAAATCCAATTGTGCATGCCTTCGCATTAAAAAAATTACGTATAGCATGATTATACGGAACTTTTTTAAAGTAGTTTAAATACACACAAGTTTTCACTAATAACCTTATTATACTTCCAATTTTCCAATAATTTTATATCAAACATCAATTTAAAAAAGTTTGGTAAATCCAAAAGTGCACGACTCATAATCCTCATATGATCATAATAATATCATCATTCAGGTCACTCCATAAAGTCCAAGACTTATTTAAGTATAAATATATACGTCCTACTTACATTTACTACTACTATTATTTATTCTGTGCTTTCAAAATCTATACTAATATAATAAAGCGGAAGAGTTTTTTTTGTTTTTTTGTTTGTTTAAATGCGCTAATCTCTGGAACTACCAGTCCGATTTGAAAAATTATTTTTGTATATTATAGCCAAATTCATGTGGAATAGTATAGGCTATCTAGCATTAAGCTATATTATTATTTATTTATTTATTATTATTACTCTGTGTCTGTAGCTCCCCATTTACAGAAATAATTTATATACGAGGCTACCAAATCAACGAAAATTTCGCCATTTTGGAGCCGAAAAAAATTAATTATAGCTAAACAAAACAAAATTACACTGCCATTTACATTCAGTGGCTTTCCACATGATAGATGAAGAGATTGAAAAATAGATTGAGTTAAATAATTGAAATTTTCAAAAGTTGTCGTGTTTACAAGCCATGACGATTTAATAAATCCACACCATAAGCCACTAAAACCCCCTTTTTATGTAAAAATAGCAATTAATCGATTTAAAAAAATATTGATAAGTTCAACAATCATTTATTTTTCTGACAATGTGCTTTTTATATCATTTATATGTATAATATGATAGCTGGATACGATTTCATGCGACAAAACGTTGGAATCTTGATTTTTAGGCGCTAGTAGAACATACCTATGCGCTTTGCGCGCGGCATGCAAAAGTGTATGTCTGTAATATTGAATTGAAATAACTATCTTCTACTATACACAGGGGATTATTTGCATACTATTGAGACATCAATTTTAAAAATGTTGTCTGGCCATTTTTAAAAATTTTGTCCGTCTGTCTGTCCCGTCTAATCTTCGGCATAGCTGAATCGATTGTGATGAAACTATACGTGCTCATAGAGAGCAATGTCAGGGGGGATCTTGGCTATATTTTATCTATATTAATCTATAGGCTATTTTCATCGAAAAATTTAAAGATTCGTTTTGTCTTTGCTTATTTTTAATCTAAATAACACAACATTAATACATTCAATTCAAGCGAATCCGGGGCGGAACGCTTGTTATAAATAAAGTTAACTAGTTAACTAAAGTTTAGCCGTTGTGATGACCCAATACTCACACTTCACACTCTACGTGAGTAAAGAAATCGTTGCTCAAACGCCATTCTGTTTTAAGATGTCGTTAAGTATCGTGGTGTCACACTCACTTTGACTTAAAGTGATAGAGACAGCACGAGACAACGGCATCTTAAAATTGAGTAGCGTTTGAGTATTTGGGCATAAGAGAGTTTTCGAGCAAAGAAACGTCGGCCTCGCTACCATAGTATAAAGAGAGGGGAAGTACGTTATCTTCATACAAACGCACTGCGCGCGGCTTGTATGTGTGCGCCATAGTATCTATGAGGCGCCGCACGCACACTTAAACACAATCTCGAAATGTTTCTCAATGCGCCAGTCGAGCCTAACACCGCACGAGGTTCGCGCATCACGTAAGCGAGTCACTTATTATAGCATATAATTTTTCCTTGACGATGAGATACCTACTTACTTATTTTTGTTGTATTAGTTGTCTATCAGACAGAGGAGGAATAGTAACTAAGTACCTACTTACGGTTATAAAATCGTAATTAAAAATGCCATTAAAAACATAACTTGTAAAAAAAACCAAGTCTCGCAACTCAGTTCTTCTACCGTAAAAGTTGTGAGATCCATGTAATATCAAGTCGGTTAATTTATTCAGTCCCTACTTAAGGGTCCTTCTGTCTTAAATTTTTACGTAATTAGCTGACCTAACAACATCTTATAGTGACCACATCAATATTAAAAATCTTTTATGTTTTAAATAAATAAATTGACTTGGCAATCGCACTAAACAATCTAATTTAATATGATATGTATTACTTGAGAGATACATTGCGTTTTTTTGCGATGGCCAAGTCAATCTATTTATTTAAAACGTAAAAGATTTTTAATATTGATGTGGTCACTATAAGATGTTGTTAGGTCAGCTAATTACGTAAAAATTAAGACAGAAGGACCCTTAAGTAGGGACTGAATAAATTAACCGACTTGGTATTACATGGATCTCACAACTTTTTACGGTAGAAGAACTGAGTTGCGAGACTTGGTTTTTTTTACAAGTTATGTTTTTGATGGCATCTCATTTCTTTTTGTAGATAGTTATATCTAGGTACCTATCTACACCTATTATTTCATTATATTACACATATATAGGTACACTGATTCATTCACTGCAAATGTAACTTTGTAATCCTATATATTTATATGGGATTACAAAGTTATTTCTGCAGTTGGTGTATCTCGAAAATTGGACCGAAGTTGCAATATATTTTAATTTTTCCTTGATTTATATACTAAACAATAGTTGTATTCCAAATTTGAAGCTTCTATGTCTGCTAGAAGTGCCTTAGAGTTTTGATGATCGGTCAGTCAGTGAGTGACAAAATTAAGAAACTTTGACTAGTTATAATTCTTAAACTATTGGTGCAAATTTAATAAAATTTGTAACATATTGAGTTTATACAATGCCTACTTGGCCTAACAAATGCCTAATTCAGGCTTCTAGTTGTATTCACAACGAAGTTATAGGGTTTCGAAAATGGCCTGAACTGCTTCGAGAAAAGGATGGTACGGTCGTGCCGCTTTTTTGCTCGACTTGGCGGGGGCACTGCCGTGCACCCAGATAAGTAATTGACTAATTGTGAATCAGATAAATAGAGCAAAGTTCGAATAATAACAACAGAACAAAAAATTGATTACAGTCTTAAGTGGCAGGCGTTAGAAATTTTATGTTATTGTACGATGTTTTTTTTACAATATTTTAGTCGCTTTATTCAATTTTTTTATTATAGTTATAGGGCCGGGCTTTAAACTAATGTGAGACAGTAGGCAATTATATCGCGGATTGTGCCGGAGTTAACCTACTTGGCCTCTCTTTATACTATGTCGCTACTTCAACGTATGTTGGCAGACTTCAAATGTCTGTGATTTTTTTTTCAATACTTAGATAGAGCTGTGGTAGTTCAGGGGCTGATCGCATAAGTAAATATCATTCTACGATAGCAACCCGGAATCGCTATCCGAAACCAATGAACTTGTTAATTGCAGTTTTAACTGTAGATTTAACACAGACCCGCTAAGTCTTTGAGAACCTTGCGTGTGTGAGAAGTAAAAAATAAAATAATTGAAGGCATTTGAGGTTCACCGACACGCATTGGGGCAGCGCGGTAGGCACATCTTTGCCCAAAAACCCTTTCAGAAATGAAAAAGGATCTGTGCCTTTCCTTCTGTGCGTTGATTTAAGTAATAACAAACATACATCACGGGATCAAGTATCAAATTCCAGTCAGAACCAAAATTTGTATGTCATCTTCATAAGTCCGTAATATTCCACAGCTAAGCACGAACCTTTCCCATTTGAGGGTTTGCCTAAATCGTCAAGTTTGGCAGGTAAGTAGACAAACGCAGTATCGGAAATTAGCAACTGCCTGACGCTAATCTTGCGTTTGGCATAAACTGATTACAGCGCCATCTATCGGAGCCCATAAGATTTTTTTCTATTAGAATTATATAATATTCTACAAGTAACTCGACCCTACAAGCATGTGTTACGTGGTAGAACCATGCTGCACCTATATTATGATTCTAGCACGAATTGGTCGGCTCGACCGGAGTAGGACCACGCTCTCACAGTATACCAGCGTAATATAGCAGCTCAATGTTGCTGTGTTTTTTATGGTGAGTGTAGAGAATTGGAGACCCTTTTTACTGGAAACGAGGCATTCTGTCTTAGTTCTTAAGGGTGAAAACACATCTGTATTTTGATTCCTAATTAAAGTTAAATACAGATGTCTCTGGGTCACAGCATCCACTTACCATTAGGTAAGTGTGCTCTTGACTGTGTGCTTGTTTGTCACTATAACTATATAAAAAAGTTTCGCATGAGTAACTTGATCTCGACAACAGCGCCACCTACCGGGTCCAATTGTGAATCTAAGCCATTCTCGAATGAACTTAAATTCACATACAAGATTTCATCAAACTCTTTCCAGCCGTTTAGGAGCAGTTCAGTTACATAGCCACAGACAAAAAATATATTTACAATGTGTAACAAAAAAAACATAATTATATAGCACGACGAGTACCCTCTGTGGATTAGTGCTCGACTACAAATTTAATTCCGGTTTTCAAGCGAAGTCTGGGGATTTCACATTGGGGCACGCGTAACGTATAATAACGTTAACTTATAATGATATATATATATATATATATGATATATATATATATATATATATATATATAATATATATATATATATATATATATATTATTTTTACTGGGCACTTAATTTGTAGACATGGGCTGTCTTATTAGGGGCCATTCATTAATTACAGAAGGATGATTTTGGCGATTTTGACCGCCCTACCCCCGTGTAATGATACTTAAGATTTCTCGACCCCCCCCCCCCCCCCCTTCTTACGTAAGATTCTAACTCGTTTTTGAATAATAAAATGTTGCAAGAAAAGTATCAGTAATATCATATATCATAAATTTGTTTATTTAAACTTATGTCTTCAACACTGGGCCCTCACATATTTTACGTTACATATTTTGACTATGACTATAAACAAATGGCCGATTTAGTGGTAGGACTACTTTTCTGCCTAAAAGTCGGTGTGGAGGCACCGCCTTCTAAACTACTTCTGCCACCAAACAGTCAGCGTGCACTGCTGTGTTAAGGTGTGCAGAGTATAGAGCGGCAGTATAATTAGATGATGTGGGGCCTTTCATCTTAATCCTCAGAGGTAACAATGCATCTTTAGCCTTCTTTATTTGAGGCTGGTTGCAGTTGTCCTTTAAAGGCTGCAAGACTTACCATCAGGTGGACAGTGAGTTCGTTGTTTAATATGAAACTTAAATTAAGAACGCAAAATATAGTCTCTTTCTTACTTTTCTTTCCTGTCTTTTGACAGCACAATTGCAGGCTCATCGCCTCTTTCCGCATTTAATTATAATATGTTATTAAAACAAATTTAATACGTGGTAGATCCATGCTGCAGCTATGTTAGTAGTATAGTTGTAGCGCGAATGTTTCGGCTCGACCGGGGAAGGATCACGCTCTCACAGAATACCAGCGTAAAATAACAGCTTAACACTGCTGTGTTTCGTATGGTGAGTGTAGAGAACCGGAGACCCTTTTTACTGGAAAAGAGGCATTCCATCTCAGTCCTCACGGGTGACAACGCATCTGCATTTTGATTCGCAAACGAGCTTAAATGTAGATGTCTATGGGCCACAGCAACCACTTACCATCAGGTGGACTGTGTGCTCGTTTGTCACCCTATCTTATAAAAGAATCAAACCTATGTCTGTAATCTTAAAATAAATATGTATGTAAAATTTATAACACTTTACATATTTCTGTTTTAGTGCCAACAATAAGTATTTTATATTTATCATAATATATCATATTGTGATACGAAATAGTCAACATTCGTTTTACACTTCAATTTTATACAAATAAAAAAACTTAATTGATTATATTATGTGATATCTAAATATTGTACAGAATAATGCAATAAACAAATTATATAATTATTATTATTAGCATGAATAGCTTCTTATTCTGTATTGTAAATTCTAGTTATTGATCCCCTCGTTGTTCACAAACCACACCCACAACAACTAAACATATCACTGACGTCAATATATCCAGAATTTAAAGCTTCTTATATTATTTTATTGAATATTATTTGACTATTTTTTTTATTTTAAATAAGTGGCCAGTCCCTGTTTAATACAGAAAAAGGTTCTCTAAAACTATATCGAAAACTCACCAAACTCTTCATTTTGTCAACATTTAAACAGGCACTCGCGAATCAGCTTTACAAAGGAGAACCAATTGGAAACAAACCTTTTTCACATCTTATATAGACATTATATGGAACTAGGTAATAATAGAAGATCAAGCTATATTATTATTATCAAACGAGATTTTACATTTGAGCGACCGGTCATAAAATAAAGATTGATAAAGTTGAAAGTTCAACACAGAATGAGAAACGCTTTAAGATCTCATGCTACAATATTACTGAACTGATATAAAATATTTAAAAAAATCTATTTATATAAATTTGAACACACAAAACTTAACCAACTATGTATATTTCTAAACGAGTAACCGAAGACTTGGCGTGTCTTTAAAATTTGTGACATTGCGATAAAACTTTATACATAATGAAGTATAGAGTATAAAAACAAATATATGTATGCGTAATATATGTATAATATATGTGTAATATATGTATAATAATATATGCGTAATGTAAAGGCGCAACGTTTAGTAGGTGGTTAGTGGCACCCACTGTTGTGTTTGTAAGGGAGGGTCACAGGTGTGGCTGTGAGGCATTCCATCTGACTACAGGGATGGCAACGCATCTATGACCTTCTTTGTTTGAAATAGGTTGCAAGCGTGAATTGGATGCAATAGTCATATGCCATAAGGTGGACGGTTAACTCATTGACGGCTTAATATATAGGTAAACTCAAAGGTGCGAAACGTGGTACTGCTAACAACTGAAACCGTTCGTTATATTCTACAATTCCTTAGTTTGAAATAATTTTCATATCTCCTAAAAATATATAAATATGTCACAGGCAAAACTCATAACCGATGAAAACCACTTTTGACTGCGAAAATCAGGCAAAAATGATTTTGACCGATGCCCTTAGTCTATAATCAAAAGTGGTTTTCATCAACGTTCTCGGTTATAAGTGGTTTGACGAACGTTCTAGTTCAATTCTTTCAATATTATATTTTAATTTATTTGTGGTTAACGATTATATCACTATAATGTACGCGGCTTTAGGGTGGCCCAAGGGCCACCCCAGTCGCAACTTGACCTGCCACTGATAGTGGTAGATTGGTGTAATGTTAAGTACGAGTAAGTATCAGAGTATATAAAAATACATATATACCAGTCAAAAGTAGTCAAAGTCAAAACTACTTTTGTCTGATTTTTGCAGTCGAAAGTAATTTTGACTGATTATGAGCTTTGACTTTAACATATACATATAAATAGTAAAGATTGACTTTATTCATAATTTCAGATGTGAATAAAAAGATCATAGGAGTTAAACCACATAATTCTTTATTGAAGCAAGTTTATTGAAATTAGACACATAACTACCCGTACATTTTAATACCATGGGTCGTTGTTTACGGTTTGGTAAGTGGGCGACGACACTACGTACTGAGTGCGGGGCGCCTGTTGTACGGAGTAAGTGGGCGCCTGTTGTACGGAGTAAGTGGGCGCCTGTTGTACGGAGTAAGTGGGCGCCTGTTGTACGGAGTAAGTGGGCACCCGTTTTACGGAGTAAGTGGGCGCCTGTTGTACGGAGTATGTAGTCACTGTTGATGGTGATTGTACTTTGTAGTGTGAGGTAGAAGTCGTTTTCGAGGAATGCTCAGCGTCGTACACTGTTGGTGATGAAACTTGGGATGTTTGCGTGTACACTGGGCTGGAATAAACTTGAGGTAAGGATGCGGTGTATGTTGTTGGGTACGAGACGTAATTCACAGGCTGTGTCCGGTATGCGTTGTATACTACAGGAGATGATACTGCACGGTACACGGGCGAAGATACCCCTTGTGTCTGAAAAAAGAAAACATTGTAAGAACTTGGCGGTATGAAGTTTGAAAAAATGGCGTCGAAATGTTTTTGGAAGTTGAAAGGGTGACAAACGAGCATACAGTCCACCTCATGGTAAGTGGTTGCTGTGGCCCATAGACATCTACGTTTATTCTCGATTACGAATCAAAATGCAGATACGTTATCACCCGTGAGGACTAAGATGGAATGCCTCTTTTCCAGTAAAAAGGGTCTCCGTTTCTCTACACTCACCATACGAAACACAGCAGCATTAAGCTGCCATTTGACGCTGGTATTCTGTGAGAGCGTGGTCCTTCCCCGGTCGAGCCGATCCATTCGTGTTACAACTATACCAAAAATATAGCCGGAGCATGGCTCTACCACGTATAAAAGTTGTTGTACAAAGCAAAATGAAACTTTGTGTAATCCTGTACTTAATAACCAGAGAGAGCCATTTTTGTTCAGGTTTATTATTATATAATATAATACTAGTGGTCAGCCCCGGCTCCGCACGAGTGATTTCTGTATCTCGAAAACAACGCCATCTACCGAATACAATTATGAATCTACATCATCCAAGGACCCACTCAAATACACACAAAACAGTTTCATCAAAATCGTTCTAGCCTTTTAGAGTTTTAGCTATTATTTATTCTGTGCTTTTAGCGAGACCAACGGACATCAATTGATTTTTACATATAGAAATATAATTGATTTATCAGAAATGGCTCTAACAATTTGGATCATGTTTTGTATTTTGTTTTACTAGGTTAATTTAGTATCTAGACAGAAGTCATTCATTTATCCTCCTGATTACTAATAATTCACTTCTAAGTTAATCAGGGCCTGATTTACCCACAGGGTAACCAGGCTCGAGCCGAGGTCGCAAGACTCGAGGGGGCGCTGAGCTTGTTTTTGTAAGCACTCCTTATGTACAGAATAAGATTTGGTATAATATTCTCAATAAGTAAGAAAGTACGTGCCTTTCTTTATTCTTGGTACAAAACTAATAAATACATTGTAAAAATAAGACTTTGAATTATTTCGTACATTTTGTCTTTAGTCGACTAATTGGACGTGATTCAAAGAATTTAATCTGCTCAAGCTCTCTTCTCTACCAAACCACCGACTATGCCGCGTTGTGATTGCTACATTCTAGATGTACAATTTACATAGCGCTTTGTGTGTAATATTCAAAATTATTTCGTTAAATTCTCTTTAAACTGTGATTATATGTTGTTGTTACTGGTTGTAGAAGCTGATGATGCTTCTTATGCCGGCCGTGCTAATATTTGTCGTGAACACGTCATCAAGTATCGGAACAAATTTGTGTCTGAAGTGGAGTCTTTAATAAACAAAATCTCAGCATTGGGGACTAGTCTAGTTAAGTTTATACTTCAGAAGACACACTTTGCGCGTTTACCGCTAAAAAGGACCCCTTTGTTGTTTGGGTCTTTTCAATTTCAGAGCACTCCCCATGCTGCTTGAGTCAGCATCGAAATCCCCTACATCGACATTTCATCTTCTATGTCACTTGGAAGGTAAGGCTAAATTGGCCTCTAAAAAGCTTAACATGCTCAGCAGAGCGGGAAAGTATTTCATGCCGGTACACCGCTTGCAACTTTATAAGGCGCAAGATCACCCTCACACAGAGTACTGTTCTAACCTCTGGACTGGGACAACCAAGTGGCAGCTCCAGCGAAGAGTGGGACGAACCGTTGACGACAGAGATATTTCTGATCGACTTGATTCACTGGCGCTGCGAACAGATGTTGCATCCCGTAGCATTTTCTATCGCATTTTCTACGGGGAGTACTTAGAGAAATTGATTGAATTAATTCCAGCCGCCAAATTCCATCAACGCACATCGGGGCAAAACTCACGGTACCATCCACACGATCTGGATGCTTGACGGTCCACCATGACTGTGCGATTTACTGGGAGGTTTCTTCGTCGCAAGAGTTCTTTGAGGGATTATCTACCACCGGCAATTTTTCCGGACATATACAACTTAGAGACCTTCAAGAAACGAGATTACTCCTTTTAAAAAGGCCGGAAACATACCCGCATTTTCCCTGGTATTGCAGTTGTTCATGGGCAATGGTCGATACTTAATATCAGGAAAATTTGATATAATGTGTGTGAAACCGCGGGGTGGAACGCTGGCTAGCTAGTAGTAAATATAAATATCTAGTAAATATATTCGTGGGCTGGGCAGGCACTGCAAGACAAGGCCGGGGGGGGGGGGGGGATATACATAGGGTTGTCGGAACTCTAAATTAGGCACTGAAGTTAATAAACATTGGTTAAATGTATTTTTATAAGATCTTGGCGGCCTTTAATCAAATTTTAAATTATAGGCCGTTTATTCAAATTTATTTGATGTATATGTCACAGTCAATATTCATAACCGGTCATAAATAGTTTTGAACGATGCCCTTAGTCAAAAACAGTTTTTACTGATTTTTGTAGTCAGAAGTGGTTTTAACTTCAGTTTTCAATTTCAGAAGACCAAAAAGTATAACTCAAAAGTAGTTTTGACTACCATTCTTGGTCTAAACCACTTTTAACCGATGTAATTTGGTCAAAGTCACTATTACCCAGTATTTCTGCAGTTAAAAGTGGTATTGACCAACATCCTTAGTCAAAACTACTTTTGCCCGATTTTTAGCAGTCAAAAGTGGTTTTGACCGGTTATGAGTTTTGTCTGTAACATATATATCATCTTAATTACGTCCTGTATCACGTTATTGATTTAGTAACTCAGTTATTTTCGGTGTCTGTTAGAATAATAAATTATTCATTTCATCAACTGGAAAAACCATTAATTATGAATAATGACCCAAATACCTTTTGAAAATAGGTTGAGAATATATTTAATTTATTTCAAAAGAACGCGTACTACTACTCGAAACTGGCACATAATAAGGACCAATTAAGAATAATAAATTTAAATTCTTAATTTTTCCTTATTTCACTTGAATGTTAAAGCTTACATAAGTCAATTCCTTATTAGAATGTTTTTATTCCCTGTAGGAATAAAAATATAATGTATTACAACCGTTTATCCAAACGTAATACATTTGATCAACCTTTTTAATTATATGCCTTTTTTATATAATAAGTGTGATAAACGAGCAAACAGGCCACCTGACGTAAGTAGATGCTGCAGCCCATAGACATCTACATGTACCGTCGATTAAGAATCAAATGCATCAAATTAATGCAGCTGTATCACCATCTTTCTAGTGAAAAGGGTCTAATGCTGCCGTGAACCACTCCTAACACTTTTAAGTTCAGCTGGAGTGGTTTACGAGAATAGTAGTAATGTTTAAAGGTCGGCAAAATACCTGCAATCCCCCCAGTATTGCAGTTGTTTATGGGCAGCGGTCGACACTTACCATTAGGTGAGTCGCATGGTAATTTGCCACTCTTCTATAAAAAAAAAATTGCTAACATTGCTAGTACTTCAAAAAAAAATCTTAATGTACCACATATTGTTGATTTGTTGTGTAGACAGCGGGAGATACAACGCCGAAGCTCCTTTTGTCGCGACCTTCCACAGAGGCACCGGCAGCGACAGCGAGCACCGCGCAAATAACCTGGAAAAAGAAATACAATCAATCAATCAATTTTCATGTTATTCACATGTGATATCTCATTAAGAGGTTATTTAATAAAAATTATTAAAAGTATGAGACGATTCAACTAACTTACGCAATTAATTAAGTATAATCTATACATACATGTACATAAAATTCAAGTGTCTGTATGTAAATTTAAATAACTTTTATTGAGCTGAGGAGGTTACTTGCATACTATTGAGACAATAATAAACATTTTTAATTTTTGACTGACTGTCTGTTTGCGATTGTGATTAAACTTCACATTCAGATCATCATCTAGGCATAGACCATCATCATTCTGGAGGAATGATGAAGGCTATTTATCTATAACAAACTTGTTTTATTTTTGGAAAATCGAAAAAATTGTAAAAAAAATTGGGAAAAAATTATTGGTTATCATAAACCTAAATGACACTTGATTATTAGATCCAAGCCAAGCAAAGCCGGAGCGGGCTGCTAATTACAGCACCATACGGTAACTGCTAAGGTGCTAGTGACAATCGCACACGTAGTGTGGCGAGAGATACGTCATTAAACGATATCACCAAAACAACATCAAGGGAATCATTCATTCATTGCGGTCTATCTAAATCCACTACTGAAAACAGGCCTCCCCATAGAGTGCCTGGGTATTTCGCCATGGTTGCCACGCTTGGCAGGCAGGTTGACAACCACAGTTTCTTCTATTGTTTTCGGTTGTTTTCAAGAAGATGCTGCTGCCCATCTCCTGTTCCAGTTTCCCTCTGTCCTCTCATTCGACACCCACGGTATGATATGGACAGTCGATATTCTTACGCTGTATAGTTAATCCTTGTAACAGTAGCAGAAGCGCATGTACAGCAGTGGACGGTTGGGATTTGATGAAGAACAACGGGATAATTATCTATTTCGAACTATTCGTCCACTTTGAGAATTTTGGGGACTATGGACAGTTTATTTTAAAATTTTAATGATATTTCTCTTTTTTTTATAGGATAAGGGTGACAAACGAGCACACAGTCCACAGTAAGTGGTTGCTGCGGCCCATAGACATCTACATCTATCCTCGTTTGCGAATCAAAATGCAGATGCGTTGTCACCCGTGAGGACTAAGATGGAATGCCTCATTTCCAGTAAAAGGGGCCTTCGGCCACCTGCACTCACCAAGCGAAACGCAGAGGTAAACCTCTACTTCACGCTGGTATTCTGTGAGGTGGTGGTACCACCCCGGTTCGAGCCGGCCCGTCCGTGCGACAGCAAAAGCTGCCGCGTGGCTCTACCACTGTTAAAATAAAGTCAAGTAATGTAAAGTCTTTTAAATTATGGCTTCTCTATATCAAGAGAAGCCATAATTTAAAAGAAGAAGAAGGTATTTTTCTACGGATTCCCTATACAAAGACTTACCTCTACACTACCTAAGACAATAGTCCCTGGATGACCGAGCATTGCCGAGAAAAAAAATTCTAATTGATTACACATGTCTAGATAAACTTGAAAAGTAAACATTAACTGAAAACAAAATTCTATACAAATCATTAAAGCGGCTTCCGAGGAATCAATTTCATATATACATTTAAACAAAAATTGCACACTTATACTATCGCAATTGAGAGTTTAAGAAAGTTCAATAGTGTATAGTCTATTCGCGAAGATACTGTCAGTATACCCGGAGGCGCACTTATAGTTATTGCTTGCTTGCTTTTATTTTTTACTGTGTTTGTTAAATAAATGTTTTATATTCTAAGAATAAAAAATAATACTATTTATTCTTATGGTTATTGTAATAAAATAGGAATATAATAAATAAAAAACAAATTAGGTAGCAATGAAACTTACACTACGGCGCTTTGTTTTAAAATGTCAAATTCTCCTTCGGGTGTGCACCACACGCGGCTACCTTTGATGTCGCGGCGGCGCCTTTGACAAAATGCGGCCCGTGCTAAGGCGGTGCCACACAAAGGCGACCGTATCTAAGCAAACAGACTATAAAGGAGAATCAACCAAACTTCCATATCATTTGCCTGTGCTCTATTCTGCTAACCGACTTCTAATTAAATTCTACAACGGATTATGGATAATTAAGCTGAAGTGGCAATGAACCGGCCATGAAGCTCGAAGAACCGACAACCGATGGGGAAGAAAGTTTATCGAGTGGCAACCTCGTGCGAGGTTTAGGCCCCCACTAGATGGAGTGACGACCTGATAGTTGAAGGATGCAGGTGGCTCAGGGCCGTGCTTTGTGGCATTCCTTGGAAGAGTTTAGTGGACTTGTAAAGGGGTGGATATGTGGATGCTGTGGCCCATAGACCACCACACGAAACACAGCAGATTTAAGCTGATATTTTACGCTGATATTCTGTGAGAGAGTGGTCCTTCCCCGGTTCAGCCGACCTATTCGTGTTACAACCATAACATAGCTGCAGCGTGGCTCCACCACGTATATAAGTCATACACGTGTATAAGTTGACTACATCGACCACATTATCATGTAATAAATTAAAAAATCCACTCACCAGAAACTTCATTTTGTTACAAATATGGTAGGCTGTCACTGACTGACTATCAGAACAAATTTGATACAAATAAACCATTTTGTTGCCTTATATAAGAAAATAAAATATAAATAATAATAATAATGTATAAAAATTTATATCTATGCCTTAACACATCCTGAAACAGGAGCTATTTATATTGGAGCAAAAATAGAATTTAAATTTGATTATGTTTACGTTTAGGGTCCCGCAAACCATCGATTAAAACTAAAGAACTTTAAGCGACTATATACAAGTCATTATTTCAAGGATGTAATTAAACTTAAATACTTAAATTGTAATTAAACTTTTTTATTACTATTTATACCATGTTTTATACAAAATGTAAGTTTAGTTGTAGTTAATCGAACCAAATGAGGACGCACTTAGGTGTAACACCTGCGGTAAAGTTTTAACAAAGGATCTTTGCAGCCAAAACAAAAAAGAAACAAAAAAGGAAAAGAAAAACAAAAAAAAAAGAAGATCTTTTCAGCCATCTCCAGAAAAGGAACAAAAGGCTCTCAATTCAATTGTACTCATATGTCCGTTTTTCGTATGTATATTACGCGATATCTCCGTCCATTGTAAACCGATTTTAAGTGTGTTTCTATAGAATAAGAGAAAGCTGTGGCCCATACACATCTATATCTATCTTCAATAAGCATCAAAATGCATATGTCAACTTTGAGGCTTAAGATGGAATGCCTTGTTTTCAGTAAAAAGAAGTCTCCGATTCCTGACACTTATCTTACGAAACAGCAGCATTAACCTGCTATTTGACGCTGGTATTCTGTTAAAGCAAGCCCCCAGTGGAGCCGACCCATTCGTACTGCAACTATAATATAGGTGCAGCAATGCTCTACTAGGTATAAATGTCTACGGAACCTGTAACAATTTTTGATATACTTTTTGTCGCATCCTTGAAAAGTTAGCGAGCTTAAAAGGCCCGCATGTACGACATCCGGTAGAATAAACCAGAACTTGAATTAATATTATTAATTTTATGCCTAATCATAATATGTATCAAAATTATATATTTTATATAGGATAAGTGGCAAATGAGAACACAGTCCACCTGATGGTAAGTGGTTGCTGTGGCCCATAGATATCTACATCTATCCTAGCGTGAGGACTAAGATACCTCTTTTGCAGTAAAAAGGGTCTCCGGTTAGTAAAAAGAGTATCTGATTATATTAAAATTTTATTAGATTTATTTGTGTAAGCTCCTGATTTTTAAACATGCTTCTAGGTTTAAGCAGTAATTAAATAATCCGATTGCGTAAAAAAGTTTACAAAAAAAAATGAAAAAAGTTTCAAAGAGGAAAAATTTATACTTTCTACTACACTTCCACAAATAAGACGAATGTAACGACACGCCATATGTTAAAATAAATCAAGCCGTTTAGGATACTTTTGCGACAAAATAATAGACATACTTATTCCGGGATTTGAACTCGGGACCTCACGGGATTTTTTTTGGCGTTGCAGTTGTTCATGGGCGGCGGTAGGATCACTTACTATCAGGTGAGCCGCATGCTCGTTCGCCCCCTCTCCTATTAAAAAACCCCGATCAGTAGTCGCTTTTATAACCACTAGACCAAGAAGAAGAAGATCGAAAATTCACTCAACTCTTCATTTTGTCAACAATTAACAGGCACTCGCGAATTAACTTTACAAATGAGAACCAATTGGAATCAAAGTTTTGTCACATTATATGGAACTAGGTAATAATAAACGCTAAATCTCAAACGAGATTTCGAATTCGAGCGACCGGTCATAAATATAATATAAAAGAACCCCGACATAGCACGGGTGATTTCTGAATCTCAACAACAGTGTCACCTACCGTGTCTTATTGTGGATCTAAACTATCCAGGGATCGATTCAAACGCACACAAAAATTTTCATCAAAATCGTTCGAGCCGGTTTCGAGTTTTAGCGAAACTAACAGAAAACAATTGATTTATATAATAGATATGATGCATGTATTATACATATAAACATTTCTCTTGAATCATTTTGTCTATTGATTGAAACCGCAGGCGGGAAGCGACTTGTTATAAACTATGTAGAGATAGAGAAGTTGAAAGACCACACAAAATGAGAAGCGCTCTAAGATTATCTTAAATTTATTTCTTTTTTTATTGTTCTTATTGTCGTTTTCTCATGTCACAATGTTACTCAACTTATATAAAATATTTAAAAAATCTAGTAATTAAAATTAGAATGAACACGAGTAAAAGAAGACCTGCCGTGACTTGAAAATTCGGGACATTTCGATAAAACTTAGTCATGCAGTATGGAGTATAAAAACCAAATGTAATTGTATATTATAAGTAAATTTACATAATGTAAAATATACAGCTTATCTGGTCTAGTGTGCGATCACATTTAAAACATTTTAATTTTAAGTATTAAGAAAAACTTTGCTGAAGTTCATAATAACGACGACGATGAAAAATATCAATTACCTAAAAATCGTGCGCAAAAATCAAAAATAAATAAAGGCTAACAAAATAAAAAATAAAATCTTTTACTTTTTCTTTATTATTAAGAATGAACAACAAAATATTAACAGCCTATATCCTTTCACGTCATTATCATCATTACAGCCTTTCATATGTCCACTGCTGAACATAGGCCTCCCCCAAGGAATGCCACAAAGCACGGTCCTGCGCCACCTTCATCCATCGACTTCCTGCATGTCTTACCAGGTCGTCACTCCATCTAGTGGGGGATCGCCCTACACTTCGCCTACCGGTACGAGGCTACCACTCGAGAACTATTCTTCCCCGTCGGTTGTCGGTTCTTCGAGCTATATGGTCAGCCCACTGCCACTTCAGCTTACTAATCCGTTGGGCTATGTCGGTTACTCTGGTTCTACTGCGGATATCCTCATTTCTAAGTTTATCACGCAGAGAAACCCCGAGCGTAGCCCTCTCTATAGCTCGCTGAGCGACCTTGAGCTTCCTCATACGGCCAGCAGTGAAGGACCACGTCTCAGATCCGTAAGTCATCACTGGCAACACACACTGGTTGTAAAGTTAGGTTTTCAGGTTTTGAGGTATGTCTAACGAGAAGATGTGTCGTTATTTCCGGAACGCTGCCCAGCCGAGTTGAGTTCGTCGAATGACCTCTCGGTCGAAGTTGGACTTACCTAGTCGGACTATTTGGTAACCAGGTAAACATACTTGTCAACAACTTCGAGCTAAGTGCTTCCTGCAACTACCGGCACAGGTGTGACATGGACGTTAAACATGATTTTTGTTTTGTCTACGTTGACCTATCCGTTGGGAGACACTATTGAGGACATTGAGCATAGTGCTTAGGTCCTCCAGCGATTCTGCTATAAGGACTATATCGTCGGCAAATCGAAGTTAAGTGGTGTACTCGCCATTGATGTTAATACAGCATCCTTTCCAGTACAGTAGCTTAAAACGTCTTCCAATGCAGCGGTGAAGAGTTTCGGGGATATAACACCACCCTGTCTTACACCTATCTGCAGTTGGATAGATTTCGTACTCTGATTCTGTACTCGGATAGCCATCGTAGCCCTACTGTACAAACACTTCAGCACTTCGATATACCGACAGTCAACTTGGCATCGCTGAAGGGACTGCAGCACCGCCCAAATTTCGACGGAATCAAAAGCATTCTCATAGTCCACATACGCAAGGCAAGGTGGCAGATTATACTCCTCTGTCTTCTGTACAATTTGCTGAAGAGTATGGTCCATGGCACTAAAGCCTTTTCGGAAACCGGCTTGTTCGGGAGGCTGGAAGTCGTCAAGTCTGCCTGCGAGACAATTCGTAATGACTCCCGGTAACAGCACGTAGACGCTGCTCAAAAGGAAAATCGATCTGTAGTTCTTCAAAAGAGCGTTTTCGCCTTTCTTGAAGAACAAGACCACCGCTCTTCTGCTCCACACCTCCGGAGTAGTGCCACCATGGAGGACGGAATTAAAGAGCTCCTGAAGGACTTCAAGTACCAGTTTTCTACCCGCTTTCAAAAGCTCCGTTTTAATTCCATCCTCACCTGGGGCCCCACCGATTTAAAGTTGCTAAAGAGCCATTCTAATTTCGCTCAGACTGACGTCCGTGATATCTTCTGAATAGTGTCGGATAATACTCACTCTTGGATCGTTACTCACACTTGCATGTGGCTCCAACGATGACGTATACAGCTGCCTATAGACTTCTTAATCTCACTAAATATCTCAGGCGTCCCGGAAACGATGCTGCCACACTCGATCGCTTCTTCGATACAATCTGTATTGAAGTTGCGTCAGTCCCGCCGCATGCATTTGGAGATCTGTCTATTCAGTTGCCTGTATGTTATCAAATCTGTTGAAGACTGTAGCTTCATCTCCCGTCTAACAGCCATGAGATTAAGAGTGTGATCGGATAAGTTTTTGTGTTCTTCTACGAAGGGTCTTGCAATACCTAGATACGACGGCATGGACAGTTTTCACGAGCTTATCATTCATATCGTTCACTTCATTGCAGTCTTCTAGGCACTGAAAACGGTTTTGTAGCTCGAACTGAAAGGATTCGGGACTCGGGAATTGAGCACGAGGGTGACGGAGCGTTGACTTTATTAGACAAGACCTCTCCAACTTAACTTTTAGGTTCAGTGTGCCTCTAACCATTCGGTGATCGCTACCAGTTTTCACCCTCGCGATCACGGAGATATCACTGAACAGTTGTCATCTGGTCGTCATAATAAAGTCAATCTCATTTTTTATTGAACCGTCGGGGCTCGACTAGATTCACTACCTGTGGGGCCTCCTCTAGAAGGAAAAGTTCATCATGAAGAGTCCCTCTTTCTCCATGAAGTCGGCCAGGTGCTTGCCCGTTGGGTTCCGTTGCCCTATTCCAAATTTCCCTACTTTCAGCTCACTATTCTCTCGTGTGTTTAGTTCTGCATTAAAGTCTCCCATTAACACCGTATAGTGGGTTTTGGGGGAATGCATGGCTCTAGAGATATCCTCATACATTTCCTCCACCTCTTCATCAGGATGTGCCGAGGTTGGTGCGTATACCTGTATGACCTTCAGGGAATACCGTATGGTAATACTGAGTATAAGGTATGCAACCCTCTTCAACACACTCTCAATCTTTGCAACGTTGTTAACGAGAGACTTGTGAACGATAAATCCGACACCTTCTTGGGACAGATGGTCGCCCTCCCGTTGTTAGAGCAAGTTGCCGAAATGTTGCAGAAATTCACGGATAGCGTGGCAGGGGTCGTCTTAGTATTGTTGTTCAGATTGCCCCGAGCAGTTATAATTTTGAGCGGAATTTTGCCTCTCTCACCCCGCACCCCCAGAATACACAGGGCACGCTGAGCACCCACGCTCAGGAGTGGAATAAGATGGTCGTGGATGTTCAGCGAGGGATTCTCCAGGGGTGCTGGTACCCTCCTGGGGTAGTATTTGATGTAATTCCGCTACCATGTTGATGGGGGAGGGGGGGGGGGGGATTGAGCCTCCGGCCACCTGCAGTCACCAGACGAAACGCGTTAGCAGAGCTTCTACTTCACGCCGGTATTCTGTGAGGTCGTGGTACCAACCCGGCTCGAGCCGGCCCATACGTGCAACAGCAAAAACTGCCGCGTTGATCTACCACCGTTAAAACCACCGTTTTTTTTAAAGACAACATAATAGTTGTGGAATATGTCGATACCAGGTATAGCTCGAGATATGTTATGATATTTCACACACATGCGGACCATGGGAGCTTGCTTACCAAGATGCTTTCTAGTGAAATGTATGTGAAATATTTTGCGAGAAGTATTGCAACAGCGAGGATATCTAATTGGTACTGATAGAGAAACCTGTTCAAGCAGCTTACTGCACAGACCAAGTATCTCCCGCCTGCTTCGGAGAGACATCATTTTAAATTCAACACATAAAATTAATCCAAGAATTCTAGCTTCCTTCACCCTATTTACTACTTCACCATTAATCGATATATGTGTGTATACAGGAGGTGAATCGCAAAACTGCTGGAACCCTTTTCACAATTCTGAACGATCCATGTGCTCCCCAGTATCTGAAATCCAAATTACAATACTTGGGAGATTCTCATAATCGTTCTCTCCGTTCTTCGGCTAATCTTAAGTTGCTTACTCCTTTACACCGTACTGGTTATTTATCCCAATCTTTCGCCCTTACGGCCATCAGACTCTGGAATGACATCCCTCTTGACATTAAAAAAGCTTCCAACAAGTTTATTTATAAAAATCAAGTCACATGCATGTGAAAAATTTTTGCAAGTTTGAACTAACACAGCTCTTATTTTCATACACATATGTATATTTTATATTTGTTCTGACATAGATAATATTTATATGTATTGTGTATATATGTAGTGTATGCATGTATATGTGTATGTATGTATTTATATTAGTCATCGTCATCGATTTTTTAAAAACGTTACCCCCACACTAGGATTTTCTCCTGTATCGTGGAGGCAGTTAACAAACACAAATTGCACAAAGACAGACATCCAGACCCGGAACTATTAATTGTAGGCCGTACAAATACTTGTTCCGTGCGGGATTCGAACCCGCAGCCCCCAGCGCAGTAACTCATTGCTAAGCCACTGCGCCACGGAGCCGTCTTGTATATATTGTGTAATATACACATAAGTATATATGTCTATGTATGTCTGTATATATGTATATTTATATGTATATACAATATTTTTTAGCGCTTTCTATTTTGATTAGTGCTGCACCGCCTCTTGTTTGTATATCTCTGTTTAGCCTAATGGTTGACTGGGAGAGAATGACTGATAGCATTAAGTCCGCCATATGTACAACTTTGTGCATTAAAGATTAAATAAATAACAAATAAATAAATAAATATATGTTGTCCTTTATTTACGATATTTTGTTTATGGTTTTTTGTGCCAAGAATCAAATACTTTGACTTACTTGCGTTAAGTGCTAAAGTATTTGCTGCGGAACATTGAGCTATGCGTGCCAAATCTTCATTGATATTTTGAAATGCGGAGGAAGTCTCACTAGGTTTACATGAAATATATATATCTTAATATCGTCTACTAACATGTGATTCTTACAATCTATTAGTTTCTTAATGATGTCAGCGCCATATAGTATAAACCTTGAAGGTCCTAAAATCGAGCCTTGAAGAACCCTTTTTTTTTTACATGGGGAAATGCTTACGCATACACGCCTCGCGGGGGCAAGGACGGTTTATGTCGGACTCGCACCGACTAAAACCCCATGGTGTTCCACCCTAGTCGCATATTGGCAGGGCCACGGGAACGCTTTCGCACACTTCCGCGGCCCCACCTGCGCTGGCCGCCCCATGGCGGCCCCTCCTCGGGAGAGGAACACTCCTCCCCCATCTCCTTCTCCGGTAAGGCGCACCAGAACACATGGCGCGCCCTCCTCCTCGGCCTCTAATTTTACATGCGCAACGACGCCCCCGTGTCCGATGCGCGAAGGCCATGGGGCCAGGAAAAACTAGCACTCAGGAGCACCAGCCTTCCTGACCTCAGCGGCGGATCTGGTCTATGGCTCCGCCGCCAACCAAAATTCGGCTGCGGAGGGTAGGGAGAGCGGCGCCTCGCAATACCGGCACTCCTCTCCCCCCGCAGCCCCACCACCACCGCATCAACGGTGCGGCCCCGTTTGAGTCGCGGAGTATAGGGCGAGTGGTGCATCGCCATACCAACACTCCTCTTCCTCCGCGACTCCACCCCGGCTGCAGAGGTAGGGGTGGGGAGGACGCCCCTCTCGCAGCAGCCCACCGACACACATCCGAAGTGGGCTCGTCAAGCCCACTCGGAGTGGCCACCTCGGGCCGGCCCTACACCACGGGCCAGCCAAGGGGTTCCTCTTTATTCACCGTGGGTGACCAAGCCACGGCTACTAAGCCCCCCCGCCACGACAAGGCGGGAACCCGTTCGGGGGGGAGCCTTGAAGAACCCTACGTTTGATTTGTTTCGGTTTTGAATTAAGAATCATACCGTTTTCTGTTTTCAGATCAACTTGTTGGGTTCCATGACTAAAGTAACTATCAAGTCAATTAAGGGTATCTTCGGAGAAACCATACTATTTTAATTTAGCGCGAGAAAAGTCTAGTCGCACTAATGTAGCACCCTCTCCGTTATTAGCTACTCAAGGTATGTCATCGACCACTTATAACATTGCTGTTGTTGTACTATGTGATTTTCGAAAACCTGAGTAATTTATTAGTAATAGATTTTCATATCTAAGTAATTACTTAATTCTTCTGCAATTATCTTTTCTAAAATTTCTGAAAAAAAGCGAAGATGTAGGGCACGATGTCTTAGGTATAGGTACTACAGCAGCTTGCCTTGCGGCTAGGAAATTAGACGTGTGTCCGTTTTGAACATTATTCATTCACCCACGTCCCCATCGAAGACCGGTAGATCCTGGAGGAAATGAGGCGGGGAAGTCTTATCTTTACCCTCTATCATTATTGTACTCACAATCGCGTCGGTCAATTCTGACACCTCACTGGCATGTACCTTAATAATTCTGTGCACTTCCTAGGTTGCGCTTGAGCTCCGCCCCCATGTAGCGTGATCACTTGGACGCTTCCTTATCTGCAGTGCCGGGCTGCGTTAAACAAATCTGCGCGCTCATTATGGTCTATCGAACTCAACTCCTTACGAAAGGTTCCACCTGAGTATTACGCTCTTCATCACCTCGCTCCAGTCGATCTCCTCTTCCCGGTTGAGGCATGCTAACTCTAATTGTGACTTAGCTAAAGCAGCAGCTGCTTCTGCTCGTTCGACCTCTGAGCGTTCGAATTTAATCCACGCCTCCAATTCGGCTCTCAACCTCGCTGATCGCGAAAAGAACCTACTACCTTTGAGTGACCCATTTTCATTTGTCTGTCCGATCACAGTTTTCGTCGATACCGCTTCCTCAGTTCCAACTTGACCTACTTTTTCGGCTATCGCTTTGCTGCTGAACACGACGAATTTCACTGGCATTCGTACTATTGCTTGTCGGTGCCACAAACGTTCCCGAGTCCCATGTGTTCGTGGATGTCTCGGTGGTAGCTTCACTCGAAGTATACGTAGTAGCTGTGGTCGCTCCAGATGATTCCGCTTCCTTCGCCTTCCTTGAAACCCCTATGGTTTGTATGGTCCCTTCGACCCACTCATTCTGGTCTTGTGCTGTGTTCATCTTGCAGGAGATTAATTTTTGGCCTACGGGCCCTAATGTCCCTAAGATCCCTACAGCCCTAAAGTCTCTAAAGCCCTGCAGTCGCTATAACCCTACAGCCCGACAACAATATCAATCTTGGACGGAACCTACGGCAGTGAACCGCCCAAGGATGGATGCGTGCAGGAATGGAAAAGGGAAAGTTTGGGCACTGCACGTTAATGATCGTGACGGATCAGTCGAGCTGTGCAAATGCAGTGGTGCAGTTTTATCGAGCAAGAGCTCGAATTACTGCATACTCGTATTCTGTAGGCATGTTGTTATCTTCTAGCTTCCTAGATAGAAATGAGATGCAGTCTTCAATAGGTAAGCATGTGAATAGTGACTGAACATCAAAACCGACCATAGTTTCATTGTCAGCGAGTCTTTTATCTCACTAACAATATGGTAGGAATCCTTTGTGTGTACTATGGTGTATCCTCTCAGTGGTGACAATATTTTTTCCAAGTGTTGAGCCAACTTAAAAGTTGATGAATCGATCTGGCTTACTATGGGACGGAGTGGAGCATTTGGTTTGTGTATTTTGTTCATGTATTAACCCATACAACCGCTACAACCCGTGACCACGGGTGCTAAAAAGCATCCGAAACGTCGGGAAGTAAAAAGTTAAATTAAACGCGAAAAAATCCGTAAAAATTAGTTTCATTTAATGTGTAGTCTTCGCGTAAATATAAGAAATCAGCACTTCATATAGGAAGTAGCCTTTGATTTGGACCAAAAGCATTATAATGGCAGTGGTATGGTGGTAGTATTGTGATATTCGCAGGAATATTTTGTAAAAGGGTTTTAAACCACTCTTTTCTACCGACTTCAAAAGGGAGATGGTACTCAATTTGACTGTATGTTCTTTTTTCTTTTGGAACGAAGGTCTTTAACGGGTGGCTTGGGGCTAAGCGAGAAAAAGTATAAGATTTTTCCGTCACGGCCCCTTCTGACGTAGTGTAGACTCCCTCACGCTTTTTCTTATCTTGTCATGAAAGAAATATTATTTTATTATAAATGACTCTTCATTTTAATAGATGCTAGTAATAAACTTATTTGTATTTTTTAATCAATAATATAATACGTTTATAAATAATAAAATACTACGAAAAGAACTTCGTTCGAACTGAGTGTTCCACGATACTCACACGTTTTTTTTTTGTTTTACTTTTATCTGGGCGAACCGATTTCGATGATTCTTTTTGTATTTGAAAGCTGGTGTTTCTCATGTAGTCCCATATAAATTTGATCAAGGTCTGACCAATATAATTTGGCCGCACTGTTTCGCAGTGGCTTAGCAATGAGTTTTTGCGCTGGAGGCCGCGGGTTCGAATCCCGCACGGAACAAGTATTTGTATGGTCTACAAATAATTGTTCCGGGTCTGGATGTTTATCCTCGTGCAATTTATGTTTGTAAACTGCGATACAGGAGAAAATTCTAGAGGGTAACGTTTTTTCAGCGTACAACAGTTTTAAGCGAACAACAGTAACAGTTTTTGAGATATTCTTAATAATTTAAGAATTTGAAGTCGGTTGTACAACATTTTTAAATTTAAATTATAATTATTCTGCATCCATTTCCTCATCGTATTCTCTTGTACTCTTCGATTGGAAAGCTAATAAACAATTTTCTTCAACTCTTTCTCCAGCGGATCCCGCATCACCTTTTCCCATGGGTAAGCAGTTTGGTAGACACAAAATCTCTCCGCTAAGTCCAAAGTTGCTAAGTATTATTTAAAGCATCAATTAATCGCTAAAAGTTTAGGCTCAACAAGATCTCCATTCCCAATAACTGTTGTACTCGTATTCCAAAATTCTTTCGTATTAAAAAATTTCCTTATTCCCTAATAAAACATATACATTTAAATAGTAAAGATAGACGTAATTAATAGTTTTGGATGTGAATAAAAAGATGATTGTAATATAACCACAAAATTCTTTATTGAAGCAAGTACACTGAAATTAGACGCATACTCGTATATTTTAGCACCATGGGTCGTTGTTTACGGTATGTATCACCGGGCTGGAATATACTTGAGGTACGGATGCGGTGTATGTTGTTGGGTACGAGATGTAATTCACAGGCTGTGTCCGGTATGTGTTGTATAGTACAGGAGATGATACTGCACGGTACACGGGCGAAGAGACCTTGAAAAAAGAAAACAATATGGTAAGAACTTGTCGCGTCATTTTTGTTTAGACAAATTCAACAAATGAAATCTGATGTAATTCTTTAATTCATCCCACTCAAAATTGGCACAAAATGTAATTATTTTGTGCCAATTCCATGTCCTTATTCCACTTGTATGTTAAGGTTTACATCGATTAATATCTCAATAAGCGCATCCGCAACATGGACGTAATATGTTTATGTCTGTTATCGTATGTCATTACATATCGTAATATGTATGAGCAACCTTTGTAGTTAAATCTTTTTTTTATATAATAAGTGTGACAAACGAGCAAACAGACCACCAGATGTAAGTGGATGCTGCGGCCCATAGACATCTACATGTGTCGTCGATTAAGAATCAAAATGCAGATGCATCACCCCTGAGGACTATGGTGAATTGCCTCGTTTCTAGTGACCCGGGCCTAATACTGCCGGGAACCACTGCTAACACAAGCGTTTTTAGCTCAGCTGGAGTGGTTTACGAGAATATTAGTAATGTTTAAAGGCCGACTGGGTACCCGCAATTCCCCTAGCTTTGCAGTTGCTTATAGGCGGCAGTCGACACTTACCATCAGGTGTCGCTTGCTCGTTTGCCACTCTTCTTTAAAAAATGTTGCTGTCATTGCTAGTAATTAAAAAAAAACGTATTGTACCACATATTGTTGATTTGTTGTGTAGAAATCGGGAGACACATAGCCGAAGCTTCTCTTGTCGCGACCTACAACAGAGGCGCTAGCGACAGCAAGCACGGCGAAAATAACCTGGAATAGAAACGCAATCACTCAATAAATTTTAACACTTTGTAATAATGTCCACCTGACCAAATTTTGGTCACGACAGCCCGTCTCCACGGAGACTAGCCATCTGCGCAGGACAATATTATAGTGCCCGAGACCGGAGAGAGATTAGGCGCAAGACCAACGGCTTTACGTGCTTTCCGAGGCACGGGGGTGAAACACCGTCAACTTCCTGACTCCGGGCTGTTAATGAGAACTCCTTGACAGAGAAAAAACCAATGGCTGACTTCGGCCCGGCCCGGTATTTGATAAATAAGAACACGAGAGTTATCTATTGCGAACTATTTGTATAGTAGGAGAATTTTAATATAGGCTATAGACAGTTTATTTTTTAAAATTTTAATGATATTTCTATATGGATTACTTATATGAAAATAAGACAATAGTATTGATGACTTGGCAATAAAAAAAATCTAAGGGAATATACCCAAAAAAAATAATAGACCCATGGGTCTAGCAATACTTGAAATGTAAAACATTAACTGAAAACACAAATCGTTAAAGACGTTACCGAGAAACAAATTTCATAAATACATTCAAACAAAAATTTGCGTACTATTGATATTGCGAGTTCAAGAATGTTCAAGAGTGTTGAAAAATCAGTGTAAGTTCTTGTAAAGTGATGTAATGATGATGATGAAATTCTACAAACAGATATTGGGCAGCAACAATATCAGTTATAGCTTCTCGGCACAATTGCCCAGCGTTGTAGGAAAGAAAGAAAACTATTGCAACTCTGCAATGGATATAATTTTTTTATAGAATATGGGCGACAAACGAGCACACCGCCCAAAAAGTGGATAAGTGGATGATGTGGCCCCTAGACCACCAAACGAAACACAGCAGCTTTAAACTGCTATTTTCGACACCTCCATGCAATAACATCGTAACTCATTTTTTGCCTTAAACTATGTTACAATGATATTGCTATGTAAAAAAAAATACATTTTTTCTGTACAATCATTGTAATTCTGCTCCCATTAGTTTTTAAAATATACACATGTCAAAGTATTGTAACATAACAAAAAAGTATTTTTTTTCAACAATATCGTTGCAACTTGATTTACAATTTATAGAAAATATTATGAGTAGCAAGTTAATCAAATACAATAACATTGTAACATTATATACAATCTTTGTACATGACAAAATTGAAGAAATCACATTTCGTTAATTCCTATAGAGGATTCACATTATGTAAGAAAAAGAACATTATTGTACAGGCTTTACATTAAAAGAAAATCACCCGTTGAACAAGTGGCAAAATCTAGGCAATATACTCGTAAGGACATTTTTTATAACAAATAAGGACATTTTGTACGTGGTAGAGTCACGCTGCAGCTATATTAATAGTATAGTTGTAGCACGAATGGGTCAGCTCAACCGGGGAAGGACCACGCTCTCACGGAATACCAGCGTAAAACAGCAGCTTAAGGCTGCTGTGTTTCGTATGGTGAGTGTAGAGAACCGGAGACCCATGTTACTGGAAAAGAGGCATTCTATCTTAGTCCTCACGGCTGATAACGCATCTGCATTTTAATTCGCAAACGAAGATCTATGTAGATGTCTATGAGCCACAGCAACCACTTACCATCAGGTGGACTGTGTGCTCGTTTGTCACACTTATTCTATATTAAAAAAAACAAATATAATATTGAATTCCATAAGTTCAAGAAAGACCTTTGTATTCTTTGCGACAGAAATATAAGAGAGGATCTGTAAAAGAAAAAGATGACATGAAGCTAGAGTAAACCTTGCATATTGCGAACAAAGCAGTGGTTAAAAGAGGTGAAAGAGATTTATAAGTTTCAGACAAAACAATCTGACGTTATAGTTACAGCTGCTTACGACTTACAAAAAGTATTGACTACACCTCAATCAGAAGTTTCGCTCTTTTACTACAAAAGCAAGTTTGCTGTATGCAGTTTTACTATATATAATATAGGAAAGGCCAAAGGATATTCGTACGTCTGGAATGAGACAATATACAAGAAAGGATCCTCAAAAATTAGTAGCGCTGTCTTTCTTTTTATTAAACAGAAATATGAAGAAGGGTTTCGTATATTTATTTTTTTTACTGATTGCTGTGGCGGACAAAACCGCAATCTCATAATAATAGTTAGCTATTCCCATGCATGTAAAATATTTGGTATAACGATTACACTATACTACTATTTTGAAGTAGGACATTCGCAATCTGAAGGGGATGCTATGCACGCGTTAATAGAGCGTCGGAAGAAAAATCAGATTATTTTTGTACCAGAGCAATGGATCACTCTTATCAGATGTGCTAAAACTACGGGACCCCTTATGATGTTACTGAATTAGATCAAAACCTAATACTTAATTATAAAAGCCTTCTAAAGAAAAAACTAAACTGGGACTGGAATAGTACTGGAAAAAAGATGTCGTGGACTAAAATACAACATATTAAAATAAAAAACGAAAATCTGACTTAATATACTTTCATTATGATTATCTCAGTGATCAGTACTTATCTATCAACCTTGCTATGAAACCTACTACACGCATTACACGAAAAAAAGAGCCAAGAGTCAATTCAGTGTGAACAATCCAACTACGGAGAAAGTATTCCTTTATTGTATAATAAAGTGCTTCCAATATCAACAGCAAAGTATAAGGACCTTGTGGGTTTGTGTAAAAATGTAATGCGATACCAGATATTTATCACAATTTCTATTTTAATCTTCCATATTCCACTCAACTAGCTGAAGTTAGTAACGATAGTGATGATGAAAATTAATAGTTCTATAAAGTAAAATTCCAATTTTTTTTTTGTTTTTGAGAAAGAAGATTTTTTTTATGTTTAAAGAATCAATAGTTTTATAAAATCAAATTTTGGTTTTCGGGAGAGAAATAGATGTTTTATGGTTAAAAAAATACTTAATGTCATAATTATAAGTCGGATAGTAATGCTTGTATCCAGTGAAGTTTTCTAATTTGGTGTCAATTAATATTTTAATAGTACAAAATTGCTGCTTTTTTAATCCTTCAAGTCAATAAAACATTATCATAATAGTTCGTAAGAAAATAGATTTATTACACGTCACATTATGAGATGATATTTTACAGATTTATTCTTGTTTGCATAAAAAAGACTTAAATTTTACTACGAAGACTCATTTTAGGTAACATAACACCTTGAAGTTACAATTATTTGACAACAAAAAGAAAATTAACTTGCAAAAATCTAAATTGTATCTCAGACATACAATGCTTGTCCTCGTAACTTATATGACGTTTCAATGTATTGTTTTTCACGTAAGTCATGAAAACCCATGAAATCAACTTTTCTTTTACAACCTATCCGTACATAAAAATAGTGCACTTACATAATATTAGATAGTGACAGCTTCAAAGATTGTACGGGTAGTTTTGAACGTGGTACATTTTTTCAAACTTTAGATTCTGTCTCCTCAACAAACATAAAAATTTAGTTACGATGGTATTGCATGGAGGTGTCGTTTTATGCTGGTATTCTGTGAGAGTATGGTCCTTCCCCGGTCGAGCCGACCTATTCTTGCTGCAACCATTAACCACGTATATAAGTTATACACATGTATAAGTTGACTACATCGACTACATTATGACTTAATAAATTAAAATAGCCACTCACCAGAAACTTCATTTTGTTACAAATGTTAGGCTGTCACTGACTGACTATCAGAACAAATTTGATAGAAATAAATTATTTTTGTTGCCTTATATAAGAAAATGAAGTAGAAATAATAATAATTTATAATGATTTATATCTATGCCTAAACACATACTAAAAGTGGAGCCAATCTATTTGCGTTTAAGTTTAGGGTTCCTCAAACCATCGATTAATACTTAAGAGTTTTAATCAATTGTATACAATTCATTCTTTCAAGCAAGTAATTAAACATAAATACTAAAGTTTTAATTAAATTTACTATATTACTTATAATAATAACACCTATCCTAAATATATATATATATATATATATATGTGTGATTTCTATTTTATTTTAAAAAAAATAACGGCTGCTCTAGAATTCTCTAACGATCAAAGTACATTTCTAAGTGATTTCATTGTATTAAATAATATTATTTAAGTTACAAAAACCTCTCAAAAACCTAAACGAGCACCCACTTAGGTGAAATACCTGCAGACAAGTTAAAATATCTTTGCAACCAAAACAAACAAAAACAAAAAAGGAAATGGAAAAAACCCAAACACAGTTATTTTTAGCCGTCTTCAAAAAATGAACAAAACGTTCCTAATTCAATTGTAATCGTATCTCCTTTTTTTGTATGTATGTTACCCGATATCTCCGTTAGTTGTGAACCGATTTTAATTATGCTTTTTTATAGAATAAAAATGACAAACGAGTACACAGCTCACCTGATGGTAAGTGTAAGCTGTGGCCTATACAAATGCAGATGTCAAACCTGAGGCCTAAGATGGAAGGCCTTGTTTTCAGTAAAAAAGGATCTTCGGTTCGCTACACTCACCATACGAAACACAGCAGCATCAAGCTGCTATTTTACGCTGGTATTCTGTGAAAGCGTGGTTCTTCCCCGGTCGAGCCAAATTATTCGTGCTACAACCATAATATAGCTGCAGCATGGCTCCAACACGTATAAAAGTATACGGAACCTGCTACAATTTTTCGTATGCTTTTAGTCGCATCCTTGAGAACTTAAAGATTTAAAAGCTCCACGTGTACGACGTCCGGTTGAATAAACCAGAACTTGAATTAATATTATAAAATTTATGCTTAATTATCAAAGTTAAAAGTTTAAACAGTAATTAAAATCACCCTACTAGTCAGTTTGTTTCCTTCACTGCTGGCCGTATGAGGAAGCTCAAGGTCGCTCAGCGAGCTATGGAGAGGGCTATGCTCGGAGTTTCTCTGCGTGATAAACTTAGGAATAAGGATATCCGCAGTAGAACCAGAGTAACCGACATAGCCCAACGGATTAGTGAGCTGAAGTGGCAGTGGGCCGGCCATATAGCTCGAAGAACCGACAACCGATGGGGAAGAAAGGTTCTCGAGTGGCAGCCTCGTACCGGTAGGCGAAGTGTAGGGCGTCCCCCCACAAGATGGAGTGACGACCTGGTAAGACATGCAGGAGGTCGATGGATGCAGGTGGCTCGGGACCGTGCTTTGTGGCATTCCTTGGGGGAGGCCTATGTTCAGCAGTGGACTTGTGAAGGGCTGTAATGATGATGACTAGTCAGTTTACAAGAAAATTAAAATAGTTTAAAATAGAAAACAATTATACCTTATGTTGCTTTAAGACTAATGTTATAATCCATCAAGCTGTTTATGATACTGAGTTACCAAAGAAATAGACATAGATACGTGCCATAGATCTAGATTTTTTTTTCATGATTAGATCAGCGGTCGCGTTTACAACTACTAGACCAAGAAGAAGAAGGTAGACAAGGAAGGTTCTCTAAAACCATGTCGAACACACACCCAACTCTTCATTTTGTCAACATTTAAACAGGCACTCGAGAATCAGCTTTACAAAGGTGAACCAATTGAAAACAAACTTTTGTCATCTCTTATATAGACATTATATTTCATATCTATTTTACATACCTTACAGTAATTCGTTATACAATACAATGTCTAACGATGGCTCCTTTTACTCGGTTTCTGACTCAAATTTATCATTCAAGTCCAATAAAGACTAGGCAATAGAATCGGTTAGCCTAAACATGTTTATTGCTCAACAACTTACAAATTCTTATAAACATTTCAATGTTTGTCGTATCAATCCGCATAGCTTACCACAGCGTTTCTCTAAACTTGTGCATATTTTTACTGATACGATCCACGCTATTTTAATCTCTCAAACCTGACTCAAACCTTCTCTACTCCCGACTTCTTCTAGTATACCCTGGTTTATGCTGTTATGAAATGATAGATTAGGAAAGTGAGGTGGTGGAGTGGCGATCTACCTTTGCTGTGGTATCCCTTAAAAAATTCTTGCATATTCTTCTTCTGTAGCGTCTGGATCTCTTGAGGATCTCTTTGTAGAAGTTCTCCTAAATGGATACAAGATTATTCTTAGAGTTGAGTATTCTCCGCCTTCAGTTAACTACTTTCATGACCTTGAGTCCGCTCTCATAAAAATTGCATCTGAGTACGCACATCATATAATAATGGGTGACTTCAATACTGACCTCTTTTAGATAGCGAGAACTTTGAATGATCATTAATTCAGTATATTTCTCTATTCTCCCGTTTGGACCCACGCATTCTTATATTAACACTGCTGATTCATGATTAGATTTGATAATCGTTTCGTCTACTGATCATATTGTAAATCATGGGTAGTTTATCCGGCTTTTGGTTTTTCGCGGCATGATTTTTTATTCATTACCTATAGAGTCAAATCACCCAAAGTTACCACACCTGTTCTGCGCCTGTGTAGCTTTGCGACTCTGGATGTAGAGTTGTTGAAACAGAAGGCTGACTCAATTGATTGGTCAGATATTTTTAAACATCTGATGTAAACCACATGGTAAAGACACTGACTAACTGAGTAATATCCTTCAGTAATACGATGCAGTAGCCCCGATACGCAATGTTAAATAGATGATGACTGATGGACAGTGATATACGTAAAGCAATGGCAAAACGTGATCGGGCTTTTGTAAGAATACAAAACAATCGCAAAGATGTTAACTGACTATATATATATATATATATATATATATATATATATATATATATATATATATATAGTCAGTTAACAAAAAACAGATGCAATCATATGGTTCGAGCTGCAAAACGCCAACATATCCATAAGAACATTTTAAACTTTTCAGCAGCCGGCACTTGGAAGTTTCTCGATTCCCTTGGGTTGGGTTAACAAAAGAATTGCTCTGATATGGGGTTAATATCTCTCAACGATTTTAATAAACACTTCCCCTCGGTACCTATAATCGATAACTCCGCTAAACATCGAACTATTTCACTTATCCTATCACTTCCCAAAATTAATGCGAACGGCTTTGCTTGTTTTCCAATAGCTAATGAAGATGTTCGTAAAATTATTTTCTCCATTAAATTTAAAGTAGCTAGCTATGACGATGTGAGTATTGAAATATGATTATTACCATACTTGTGTGTAATAATATTCTTCCAATCATTACACACATCACTATTTTTTCTTTATCTACTGGGGTTTGTGATGATAAAAAAAATAATGTTACAATTTACGTCATAATTGAGATGGGTCATGTTTCTCAACTTGGAAAAATATTGGAGGGTAGGAATTGGTTACGGACAGCGGAGGGCCGCAGTCGCGATCGCGAGAAGTGGTAATTTTTGTCAGACATTGGAAGTTTAATGCATAAAAGTTTACGTACATATTATAGCTGTGTATCAGTGAATTTTGTAATAATTAAATACACATTTTATTCGTGGAACGTTAATTTTAGAGGTGCTACGGGGTAAGTGTTTAATAGTATTTCTTATGTTGTAGTCTGAGTAACTTTGCGATAGTATTCTTAGATTATGCACTTATTGCAGTCTGTGGAAACGCCCATTAAGTTAATTGTGACCATACGCCTTCCTATAACTCTGGAAAAGAGTTATTAGAAAATCTATTTCGTTATGAAAACATGAGAACATAGAGAGATGATACTATATTCTAATTTGACTTAGGAAGTTATCAGCAGGTATAGCCTGTCGGGATAGCGGTCAAACGCACTGGGCGATTTCTTCAAATTCATGGTTCAAACCTCCGAATAAAATATTAAAATTTGTTTTTATAATTTTGCATTTTTATGTAATGATATTTATTTATAAGTCTTGTTAACTAAAGTAAAATAACTAATGGTAAATTTTATGTTTTATTATATTTCATTTTATTTTTCTAGTTAATGCGTAGCTGTAGAATTAGTTAAAATTTTAGTGCTTACATATTTTAGAGTTAGGATAATTTGTAGTCTTTATGCTTTAAACTATTTAGTTAATTGTTTTGTAGTATTGAGTTGTTGTAGGCTTTTATGTTGCAATTAAATAACTTACACCAACAATACCGCACATTTGTTTCTTATCTTGCCTGGACCCCGACCCCTAGGGCTTGAGTAAACCCATGACAGGTTTTTCCATCTTTTTTGTGTAAAGCATTTGTCCTTCCTCTTCCCAAGTTAAATAATGTTCTGTTAATCATTTTCGACCAATTTCTATTCTTCCCTTTCTTTAAAATATTTTAGAATCAGCTGCACACAAACAGCTATCCAGCTACATTTATAAAAATAATCTTCTTAGTCCCTGACAATCTGGTTTTCGTCCCGGACATAGCACAACCACCGCTTTCTGTAAAGTTCTCGATGGTGAGGGAAATAAGCTGATAGTAATGAAATATTATGGAGCTTAATATTTTGTTATTCATTCTTAATAATAAGGAAAAAGTAAAAACTTTAATTTTTAATTTTTGTAGCCTTTATTCCTATTTGGTTTTTGCACAAGAATTGTAGCGAATTGATATTTTTTTATTTATATTATTATGAATTTCCGCATAGTAACGCCTGACTATTTTTTAATACTTAAAATGTTTTAAATGTGGCATAAGAAACATAATTTGTATTAATTATTGTTGCTAATAATTTGCCCTGGTGAAGCAAGAGGGCAAAAATTAGTTTTAAAGTTCATTCCATTAATTAAGGAAAATAAAAGATGCACCATATAACAGTTCTGTTGCTTGGCATAAATTTCCTCTCATTTCGGACTATTTTTGAGTTAAGTGGAAAACATCCCTAGAGCTATTCTATTGCGCACTTGATGTCATGAACCTCGTATTTTATTTTCAGCTTGTCATGTGGTGCCAGCGAAAATCCAACTTAACTTTTTTTTTATAGGATAAGGGTGACAAACGAGCACACAGTCCACCTGATGGTAAGTGGTTGCTGCGGCCCATAGACATCTACATCTATCCTCGTTTGCGAATCAAAATGCAGATGCGTTGTCACCCGTGAGGACTAAGTTGGAATGCCTCATTTCCAGTAAAAAGGGCCTCCGGCCACCTGCACTCACCAAGCGAAACGCAGAGGTAAACCTCTACTTCACGCTGGTATTCTGTGAGGTCGTGGTACCACCCCGGTTCGAGCCGGCCCATCCGTGCGACAGCAAAAGCTACCGCGTGGCTCTACCACTGTTAAAAAAATTCAATTCTGCTACTAAAAGAAGGACTAACAAGATTATTACTAACCCCTGCATTTTCTTTATCGGCTTCACATGGGTCTCCATTTTAAGCTTCAGTGATGGGATCCATTGTATGGAACTTGCGCTTGTCAGGCCGATTGACGACCGCAGTACCAGACGTTTCGCACCTTTGATGCATCTATCCGTCACCTACTACAACTTGTTACATAATATTTATATATGAGTGTCAAATGAGCTAATAGACGAGGGTAAGATACTGTTGCAGCCACCCCACGTCCGCTAAGGAAGGCTATAAACGTACTGCTATTCCTAAAGACAGATGGAATGCCTCATAGCAACACCATGCTATTTCACTGGTTCTCTGAGAATGTATCTCAAATAATTTAAAATTAATAAAAAATATAAGTTAAAGAATAACTCAAAAACTATTGGTCTGACCTTGATCAAATTCATATGGGATCACACGAAAAGTACCAGCTTTCAAATAAAAAAGAAATCGGTTCACCCAGTACAAAGTTATGAGGTAACACAAATAAAAAAAACATACAGTCGAATTGAGTACCGTCTCCTTTTTGGAAGTCGGCAGAAAAATAAAGTTGGTGGTTCTAACCGCCAGATAATCTGTATAATTTTACATTATGTAAATTATAATGCTAGAATCTCTATAAATTTTTGCCCTACCTAATAATGTGGTGTACACGACTGCTGTTTGCGTCATTTTTTCGCTGTTTTATTAATTGATCCAAATTGTATAAGTTAAAGTTTCTGGAAGTTGCCATTTTTTTTTAAATTGAACTATTATCATGTAATTTTCCTTATGTTTTATACACAGTCAGGTCATAAGTATTGTCACACAGTAAAAACTTTTCTTTTAGAATGCTGGCCACAAAAAAGTATATTGAATTCGAATTTCGAATTGTTCATGAAAATAAAACTGTATACTTTTTAGAATTTTACTCATTTTTAAATATGGAGTGGACGCTTAAAGAAGACCGTGTTGCAGTTATTGCGTTGCATCGTTGCGGTTACGCGCCAATTTAAATTTTTGACATACTGAAAAATTTGAATATAAACAAAAGATTCGTTTATTGTACCATCAAACGATACAATGAAGACTCTAATGTAGATGACAGGTCAAGAAGTGGTCACCCTCGGTCTGTTAGAACTCCAGCAGTGATAAAAGCTGTGAAGGCGCGAATTCAAAGAAATCCCAAACGTAAGCAGAAACTGTTGGCCCTTCTGATGGGGTTAACCAGAACCACGGTGAAAAGGGTGTTAAATGAAGACCTAGGGCTTCGGGCATATCAAAGAAAAGCAGGACATCGTTTGAATGCTCGTCTAATGGACCTGAGACTGAAGAGATGCCGCGCTTTGTTGAAGCGGTACGCGGGAAAAAAATATCGGGAAATTCTTTTTTCGGATGAAAAAGTTTTTACCGTAGAAGAGAGCTACAACAAACAAAATGATAAGGTGTACGCACACAGTAGTGAAGAAGCGAGCAACCGTATTCCGCATGTCCAACGAGGTCATTTTCCATCCTCGCTCATGGTATGGTTGGGAGTTTCTTATTGGGGCTTAACAGAGGTACATTTTTGTGAGAAAGGTGTAAAAACGAATGCAGTTGTGTATCAAAACACAGTCCTGACGAACCTTGTGGTACCTGTTTCTCATACCATGTTCAATAACAGGCACTGGGTATTCCAACAAGATTCGGCGCCAGCTCATAGAGCGAAGAGCACACAAGACTGGCTGGCGGCGCGTGAAATCGACTTCATCCGGCACGAAGACTGGCCCTCCTCCAGTCCAGATTTGAATCCGTTAGATTACAAGATATGGCAACACTTGGAGAAAAAGGCGTGCTCATAGCCTCATCCCAATTTGGAGTCACTCAAGACATCCTTGATTAAGGCAGCCGCTGATATTGACATGGACCTCGTTCGTGCCGCAGCACGAACGAGGTCCATGTCATCTATCGCAATAGACGACTGGCCGCGCAGATTGAACACCTGTATTCAAAATCACGGAGGTCATTTTGAATAAACTTTAGTGTCATAAGAATCTATGTTCTGTTAAGTTCATTTTGGTACATAAATGGTTACATAATGAATAAACTTGTTTCAATTATTTTATATTAAACATGTGACAGAATTTATGACCTGACTAGGTAAGCATTTGTTGCAGTTCACTGTAATAGCAATAGTCTCCTGTTTTAGAGCTAAAAGATCCTAACACTATAACATTACCCACACCTGTTCCTTAACTGGTTTAGGTAAAACATATAAGCTGCATCCGTTCCGCAAATATTACTCTTGATTTTGTGTCAATGTATTGTTTTTCTACATAAGCAATTAATAGATTAAATTTAAGAAATTAACTTTGCTAGGATTTTTTTCTACTTAGAAATCTTTGTATTTGCTTCATGGGTACGACTCTCTTATCCACAGACTGCGTAGCAGTGTTCTTTAAAAAAAACCGGCCAAGTGCGAATCGGACTTGCGCACCGAGGGTTCCGAACAAATCCGTAGTTTAAAATTATTAAAAATATTTTTATTATATGATGTAACAAAAAATTTATGCGTTTCGCAATTTTTCCTTTATCTGTGCTATAATACGTTGCTTAGTACCAAATTTTAAGATTCTGAGTTCACGGGAAGTACCCTGTAGGTTTTGATTCCCTTGCGGCATAATATTTTCACAGCTCCAAGGGACAGTAGATTTGAGTATTTGATATGAATTTCAGATTGATACCTCCACGCGTTCCTGAGAAAAAGGCTCTTGACAGACAGACAGACAGACGGACGGACAACAAAGTGATCCTATAAGGGTTCCGTTTTTTCCTTTTGAGGTACGGAACCCTAATAAAACACAAACTTCAGAAAATAATAGAACGAACGTTTTAATAAATTATGGTTACTTGCAAGTTCAGAAATTTTGTAATCACAAATTTGATTAACTGAGCAGTAATAATAACCATAGACAAGAGTGTATCTATGGGAAGTAAAAACCCGTGAATTGCTGTCTCCATCTACAGCGCACTCTAGCGCATAGTTTATATGAGGATGTTAATCGACTTTACGTGGCATCAATGTATCAACTCGGCACATGAGTGGATCTCCCAGTCCGAGTAATAATAGATCGAGGAGCTGTGAGGCATTCCATCTTAGATGACCACGTACCTGTAGCCTTCTTGGTTTGAAGTTCGCTGTAGGTGTCTATTGTGTCACTTTTTTTATAGGGTAGGGTGACAAACGAGCACACAGTCCACCTGATGGTAAGTGGTTGCTGTGGACATAGACATCTACATTTATCCTCGTTTGAGAATCAAAATGCAGATGCGTTGTCACCCGTGAGGACTAAGATGGAATGCCTCTTTTCCAGTAAAAAGGGTCTCCGGTTTTCTACACTCACCATACGAAACACAGCAGTGTTAAGCTGCAATTTGACGCTAGTATTCTATGAGAGCGTGGTCCGTCCCCGATCGAGCCGACCCATTCGTGCTACAACTATACTATTAATATAGCTGCAACATGGCTCTACCACATACGCTTACCGTCAGATAGGCTGTGAGATTGTTTGTCATTTCAGTTTTTGGTAGTTCATTGTTTGACATAAGTAGTTTGGTGCTCTCCCAATGATAGGTAGTACCTAGACTGGCGATCGTACCAGCTACAATTTCTCATCAATAACTTTGCATCCAGTTAGCAGGCTAGATAGGTCTGGCACATTTAAGATTGTAATTTCGCTAACGCGATTTTGAAATTTGCCTTTTTTACACTTACAACATTGTACGCAGAATATGAAGAAGCGTCAGATTTTATTTCAATGTGACAACGATACATTACAAAATAAATCGAAGTAATTTAAACCACTGATATTAGGTTCTCCCTAATATCAGTGGTTATGGAGGACGAGGCTGCTCACGTCCGTAAGAAATACTTGAAATTTGACTACACGTGTCCTCCGGGGTAGTGCTAAACAAGCAGCAACAATTCCGGTGGTACGTTTCGGCCGCTGGCTTTGGTTACCACCCACCAATGCAAAGTCTTGTCGCTAAATGTCTTTGTTCTGGCATGATGCTTGGTGAAGCCATATGGAGAATGGGTCTGAACAGTAGTGTTGTGTGCGTGAACCGGGCGCGAAGTGTTTGTTGTTGCTGTATCGGGTGCTTTGTCATGGAGGATAGCGTGATCTAAAGCACGGTCATCCGCTGGCCGACCGCAGGTACGAAAAATCTCAGGGTGGCTCATTCGTGCCGGTTCGCGACCGGGCAATAGAATCTGATGGCAATCTCTGAGGGGTGGGGGGGAGGGTGAGACGTCCCCGCAGTCCCCAGATCAAGTTCCCATGGCCGCAGTAGCTCTGGTTTTGCCATTCTCCATCCTTATTTACTGTTATCTCTGTCAATATCTGTCTATAAAATAAAAGTATGGCTAAACAGCGGTTGCACGTCCTCTCATTAAAAGTGCACCTAATATTCGAAGATTGAAACAGAAACAGAAACTTTCTTGTTCAATATAGATTATAAATAATACTTAGTAAAAGTCACATTTTTTTTTATTACCACTCATTTCACTAATCTCAGCGCTAGATTGCACCTCAGCGCAGTCCATTACCATCTTGACACCGAGAAACCGCACCTTCTCATCTTGACGAAGATCCAAATTGGATGCCCATTGAATGCGGCGTACCTTGACTATCCTGGTTTCTCCCTGGAGCATAAATTCCATCTATGTGTCGGAGTCTGTGTGTACGTCCGCAATGATATCTGCTTCAAGCGTCGCCGTCACGTTGAAGACCCCACTTTTTCAACAATGTGGGTGATGGTAGATACAGGTATTGATAAAATCCTTTATGCTTATGTCTATCGATCGTACAGCGGTGACCAGGAGACAACACGATTATTTAATCATCTTAGTGAGGCTGCTGATGTAGTTTTAATTTGGTATCCTACTGCACATCTGGTCTTTCTGGAGGACTTTAACACCTGTCACCACGACTGGCTGTTTCCTTACCAGAAGACCATGCTGAAAGAGAAACATGGAATTTGGCTTTGACGCTAGGTCTTTCTCAGTTGGTAAAGTAAGCGACAGAGGTACCCAATGTAGATGGTCACACAGCCAATTGCTTGGACCTTCCACTGACCACCCAACCAGACAGGTATGAAGTACAGGTTGCGCCTCCTTTGGGTACATCCCACCACTGTCTGGTGAAATCTATATCTTCATATTCTCAACCTGATTACGAGTCCCACGGTGTTCGACGAATATCGCGGTATAAGTCAGCTGATTTGAATGAGGCGCGACACTTTTTTGCATCCTATCCTTGGCAGGAGGTCTGTTTCTCTTCTGCTAATCCGTCGAGTTGCGCGGATGTGTTGCGTCAAGCTGTGGAATATTTTATACCCTTTTCTGACGCCCCCACCGGTAGCAAAGCTCACCTATGATTTAACGCTGAATACGCCCAGGCTGAAAAGCGATTGACACTCAAAACCGCAAAGCTCGGGATATCAGCTCCAAGAAGAGAACTTTCAGCCAGGCTGACAAGTCCTACAAAAAAGCATTACGGAAAGCCAGTATCAATCGCATTAAGCAGCTTTTTGCCTTGCCGGCCTTCGCTGGTAAACCCGGATGTCAACTGGCGCATACGGCTAAAGACAAAGCGGACTTATTCGCATCTAGACAGTAGCAACAACATCCCACCTACATAACCTCACTTCGGGACTTCTATGTCGGAGGTTCGTATCACAAATAAGGAGGTTCTTAAAACCTTGCGGTATCTAGACGTGAATAAAGCTAGTGGAACAGATGGTATAACAGCTATATTTCTAAAGGTTTGATAACCTAAACTGTCTCCTATGCTGACACGCTTGTTCGGCCTCTCATTTAGGACTGAAATAGTGCCAAAATCCTGGAAGCTGACCAACGTGCAGCTTGTTCCAAAAAAAGGCAGCAGTGCCGACCCTGTCAAACTCAATTACCTAAAATCCTAAAGGAGCGTATAGTGTACGCCCGCTTAATGTCATACCTAGAACAGAATGACCTCCTTAGAGACCAGCAATACGAGTTTCGTCAAAATCGGTTAGCTGGGGGTCTTCTAACCACACAATGCCACACAAGTATGGGATGAGGCACTCGAGAACAGTGGGGAAGCACTTGCGTTTCCCTTGATATCTCGAAGGCCTTTGACAGTATTTGGCACGCTAGCCTTTTGGGTAAGCAATTTACTGAGTGAAGGACTTTCTGAGTGAACGCTCTCTCCGTGTCGTTGTCGATGGCTGCTCGCCCGATCCTGTGGCGACTAACGCCGGTATTTTTCAGGGGTCCGTTCTCTCCACAACTATCTTCCTACTGCATATTAATGATCAGCTTATGCACGGTATCTATGGGTATGCTAGTCGGGACCAAAACTAGTTCGAAAGAGAAGCTATGGTCGAGCGTGTGAATCTCACACTACAGGCAGTCTCCGAATAGGGCGATGACAATCTTGTGAAATTCAACGCCTCCAAAACACAAGCGTGTCTCTTTGCTGCAAAAAGGAGCCAGTTCACCTTGGTTCCTTCTTTCCGAAATGTATCACTGGAGTACACCGACCACCTTCAGTTGTTGGGGGTTGAGATATCCTCAAATATAAACTTTGGGCAGTTCCCTGAGTCCAAGCTGAGCTTGGACTCAGAGTCTTTGCAATGGTGCGGCAATACTTCACGCCGGGACGGCTGCTTACTTTATATAAAGCGCAAGTCAGGTCGTGTATGTAGTATTGCTGCCGTATATGGGCTGATGCTGCTTGGTGACCCAAAATTGGTTAAAACCAATCTTATCAGCCTCGAACACAGGTGCAAAGTAACTAGCATTTCTGATTTCTACAGGATGCATTTCGGAGAGTGTGCGCAGGAATTACATAACTTAATTCCTGCCTCTTACTTTCACTATCAGACAACCAGACATTAGGCCAGTCTCTACCCTTTCGTTGTTGATTTACCACGCATTCGAACCAAACGGTTTGCTGCGTCGTTCGTGCGTACAGCAAAGGAGTGGAATATGTTGCCAGCATCTGTCTTTCCATCCGATTACAGTGTGTGGGTGTCTTCATGGTAAGGGTGAATATGCTTTTGTTAAGTCACTGCGCTTCACCATCTTAGGCTACATCACCACTTACCATCAGGTGGGATTATAGTTAATAAGCGCTGGTTTAGAAAAATATAAAAAGTGGTGGGCTTGACTATTGCTCGTGGGTCTAGAGAGATATAAGTAAACACAAATTATATTTTAAATTGGCAGCTGGGTGGATGTTTGGGTGAGGGATTTTCTTATTAATTCGATATTTCTTAAGAGCTTTTTCTGGGAGTTTCTCTTTTTTGCTAGAGTTCTGTAGTTACACAACAAGGAACACTTATAGATTCGCCATGTCCGTCCGTCCGACCGCGGTTTTGCTCAAAGACCTTAGATGCTACAAATCTGTAATTTGGCACAGTAATATAGATATTAATCACGCCTAGAAAACTTTGAAATAAAATATTAAAAAACATTTATATTTTGGGTACTTCCCATACAAATAAAAAAATAATGTTTTTTTTTACCCATCTATTCCATCATGTATCATATCATATCGTTGGATAGGCCTTTCAAAACGACTGGGGGTATGGAGCAATATCTTTACAATGCAGGGGTCTGTTCGCGAAATATTTATTTAGTTTTTCTTTTTCATTTGCGGTATAGGTAGGAAGATTCTTATTATTTAGTTAGTAGTTATTGCAGGTCTCATTCAAAATTTTTATACAATCATATAGACCCATCCGCCAATAAGTCACCCTCTATTTTATTACTTTATTAAAATAAATTAAAATGCAATTGTTTACATTATTTAATTTTTTATCAAGAACTATGAGTTTGTAGTTTGTACTGATTTTCTACCGAATTCAAAAAGGAGACGGTACTCAATTCGACTGTATGTTTTATTATGTGTGTGTTACCTCATAACTTTTTACTGGGTGAACCGATTACAATGATTTTTTTTCTTTTCTTCTGAAAGCTGGTGCTTCGCATGTGGTCCCATATAAATTTGAATAATGTCTGGCCAATAGATTTTGAAATATTCTTAATAATTTATATTCAAGGCGGTTGTAAAGTAACGTTGCAGCCTATTTACGTCCCACTGCTGGGCACAGGCCTCCTCTCATTTCTGAGAGGGTTTTAGGACAAGGAATTGTCCACCGCGCTACCCTAATGCATGTAGGCGAACTTCACATGTCTTCGAAATATTTTTTTTCTTATTTCTCAAACATGCAGGTTTCTTCACGATGTTTTCCTTCACCGCCGAGCAAATGGTAAATCAGCACTTAAAATTGTAATTAACAATTTCATTGATGCCGGCGGGGATCGAACCCGGGTTACCGAGTACTGTGAAGCTTACAGCGAGCGCTAACCATCTGAGCTACCACGGCTCGGTCGGTTGTAAAAAAATTTAAATTTTAAATTATAGTTCTTTAATCGAGTCACCTTCCTTGATGCAAATTTGACGAGTATCACGCATCCGATGCTGATGGCACTCAAATGAATATCTTGATCATAGCTGCAAGAAATATACCTTTTGAAAATAAAAAGACTTTTTCATTTATCAATTAAAAATCTATATATATCTATAATATCTTAAAAAATCGATTGAAAATTAAAGATGTTAAATAGTGGGTAAGTTTTGATTAAGTTTTGAAGATCACTCACGAAGGAAATATTTTTATGACCGATAAATAATTCTTTCATGTCCAAGTGTTTGTCCATGTTCATTATATACATGTCGGTCATTACGGTTTATCAAAAGTCCACTACTTAACATAGGCTTTTCCCATAGTTTGTCTCATTGGGAGCATATTTAGCATAGTTGACGCGATTAGCAGGCGGGTTAGCACGTGAAACAATATCACAATCTTCCCAGACATTGCCATCATTATTAATATTTTAGCAAAAGCACAGCTAGCAGTAAAGCACGGGCTGGAATCAATTTTTTTTTAGAATATGGGTAATAAACGAGCACACAGTCCACCTGATGGTAAGTGATTGCTGTGACCCATAGACATCTACATTTATCCCCGTTTTCGAATTAAAATCTCATATTTATAATAATCTATATTTATGCTCAATAAAAAATTAAAATGCAGATGCGTTGTTACCCGTGAGGACTAAGGTGGAATGCCTCTTTTCCAGTAAAAAGGGTCTCCGGTTCTCTACACTCACCATACGAAACACAGCTGAGCTTAGCTTGAGCTAGCTTGAGCTGCTATTTTACGCTGGTATTCTGTGAGAGCGTGGTCCTTTCCCGGTCGAGCAGACCCATTCGTGCTACAACTATACTACTAATATAGCTGCAGCCATGCCATCTCTACCACGTACGAAACGTAATATAAAAGACTGCACACCTTATGTCAGGCAGGCCATGAATGTTTAGTATAGATAGTGTGGCAGAAGAAGAACGAGATTTCATTTTAATAATTTTTTGTTTTTTGTATTTGTTAGTCAATAATATAATACACTTTTCAATTATAATATACTACGAAAGGAACTTCGTTCAAACCGAATGTTCCACGACACTCACGCATGTTTTTTATTATTGCTATTGTGTGAAATTACACAGTTAAGTATTGGTGAGTTGCATTATAAGGTATTTAAACTATCGTTGCTAGAGATCTACCGTGTTAGTATCTAATTTAAATTACTTCCCACCTGATTACTAATCAAATGTAAAATTATTTTGCTGCTCAATAAAAGCAGGTGCCAAGATAGCCGAAAATTTGCTGGGTTAAAATATAAATAGCAAGATAGCGTATTTGCTACCAGCCTTAAACTATACTTTGAAAGGTAATACCTATCTCTTGTGGATTTCGTTTGATAATCGCAAGCGCTCAGCAAGTTCCTGGTTCAGCACCTTTACGATGCCCTAAACGAAAACTTACCCGTAGAAAAGTGATGGTCACTGTTTGTTGGTCTAGCGCCGGTGTGATTCATCATAACTTCTTACCAAACGGGATGAGCATTACTGCAGATGTGTTCTGTGAAGAACTAAACACAATGATGAAGAAGCTCGCACGTCTCCAACCAGATTTGGTCAATCGCTCGTCCCCGCTGCTCCTGCACCACAACGCGCGACTTCATACTGCTCAACAGACGGTATCCAAGTTACAAGAGCTGGAATTGAAAACTCTCAGTCATCTACCGTACTCATCAGACCTTGCGCCTACAGACTACTTTTCTAAAATTCAGATATCCTTTTGGTGTGAAAAATTTAATACCTAAGAGGCAGTACAAATTGCCTTTGAAGAATTTGTTGTCTCCCGTCCAGCTATTTTCTTCAAGAAGGGCATCATTAAACTGCCACTGTGTTGATGAAGATGCATCGATTGCAATTTTGAAAAAAATACGTTAATTTTTTTATAAAAAACGGCAATTTCATAGGTTAAGACCTAATATTTTATGCCTGGCCGCTCGACCGTAAAATTTTGTTTGAGAATAATGAAAGAGCTTGATTTTCTCTTATTACCTAGTTCTATAAATTTATTTATTTATTTAAAATCTTTATTTCACTGAAAATGTACAATTTGCGGACTTAATGCCATTAGGCATTCTCTACCAGTCAACCACGAACTAAGCAGAGAAACTTTAGCAGGTGCCATAAAAACTTGAGAATATCTATGTACGTAAATGTAAATATAAAAATATACATACTGTACGTGTAAACACAAAAATAAATATATATATATATATATATATACAGAGAGAGAGTGACGACCTGGTAAGACATGCAGGAAGTCGATGGATGCAGGTGGCTCAGGACCGTGCTTTGTGGCATTCTTTGGGGGAGGCCTATGTTCAGCAGTGGACTTGTGAAGGGCTGTAATGATGACGATGATATATATATATATATATATATATATATATATATATATATATATATATATATATATATAACTACAAATAACCTAAATAATGAACTCTATACCTGATACATAACATACATAGTTTTTAAATAATACATAATACATACATTTTAAGCATTAGATATGTTTAAAATGTATAAATATTATACGAACATACGAACATATTATAAAAAACAACTTAAATAAACCTAGCAAGCTAACAGCATAGCAAAGTGGCGAAGCAATCAGCTTTGTAGCGGTTTCTAACGGTTGCCGTTGAGCAATCAGTTTCAAAATAGGAGGTTCAGATGCCTGGGTGATCAGTAATCGATTGCTGAAAACAGAATTTGAAAATTCGAAACCGTTCTCGAGATAATCGTGGGACAGACGGACAGACGGACGGACAGACGGACGGACAGACGGACAGACGGACAGACGGACAGACGGACAGACATCGTGAAATCAATAAGTGACTTCGCAAGCTTCGCCACTTAATAATAATTTATAATATCGAGCCACATATAAGCAGACACATATAAGAAAGTTAGTTGCTAGAAGACGAAAGGTATCGATCAGTCACAAAGGCTGCAATATAAGTTGGTTTCCTGATATGTGGAGGTAATTTATTCCATAACCTTATGGCTTCAGTGGCGAAAAGCTGAGACATAAATTTGGTACGGCGAGAAAAAACAAAGTGAGAAGAACCCAAATACTGACACTTGCATTTCAGGAATTGGGGAGTGTATGGATCATATAGGACTGAAAACAGCGTGCGAAGACTTCTGATGCATCTACGCTGATGGATGGGAAGCCATTTAAGCTTAGTACGATATAAGGACACATGATCGTATTTACGAAGGCCAAAAATAAAACGGATGCAATTATTTAACAAACGATCCAATTTGCACAGAAGTATTTGACTCACATCAGGGTAACACACATCAGCATAATCAATGACCGGTAAAACAAGTGTTCGCACCAACATAGCCTTAGTCTCGGTTGGAAGGAAATTCTTGAAACGATAAAGGCCACGCCAGGTGGTTGTCACTATCCGGCTTATTTTCAGCCACCTGAGATTGCCAGCTTAAATTACCATCAATCATTGCCCAAGGTATTTAACTACATGTCTAAGAGGAATATTTGTGCTATTGTAAACAATAGACTCCAGTTAACATTTAGCAGAATTGACAGCAATTCCATGATTTCTGCACCAGTCACAGATGATCTGAAGATCTAGATTTGAAATTTTGATCGCAGAGTTAACCTCTGCTTCGAGCCGAGCTTTACATTGCGAGCTGTACGCCCTGCCCCGAGCGTACAGCTGTAAATCATTAGCATTTCAACGTGGTAGAGCCATGCTGCAGCTATATTAGTAGTATAGTTGTAGCGCGAATGGGTTGGCTCGACCGGGGAAGAACCACGCTCTCACAGAATACCAGCGTAAAATAGCAGCTTAACACTGCTGTGTTTCGTATGGTGAGTGTAGAGACCCGGAGACCCTTATTACTGGAAAAGAGACATTCCATCTTAGTCCTCACGGGTGACAACGCATCTGCATTTTGATTCGCAAACGAGGATAAATGTAGATGTCTATGGGCTACAGCAACCACTTACCATCAGGTGGACTGTGTGCTCGTTTGTCACCCTATCCTATAAAAAAAGCATACAGATGGTAGGAGCATTTGCAATTTACAGTTATGAGATTTATAAAAACAGAAAATAATAAAGGAGAAATCTGGTTCAACAGCTCCACATCCAGAGTCGCAAAGCTACGCAGGCGCAGAACAGGTGCGGTAACTTTAGGTGATTTGACTCTATAGGTAGTGAATAAAAAATCATGCCGCGAAAAACCAAAAGCCGGAAACTGCCCATGATTTACAACATGTTCGATAGACGAAACGATTATCAAATGCCATCAATGAAACCATGAATCAGGAGTGTTAATATTAGAATGCGTGGGTCGAAACGGGAGAATAGATAAATATACTGAATTCATAATCATTCGAAGTTCTCGCGATTTAAAGCAGTTCTGCAAAAGGCCAGATTGAAGTCACCCATAAATATGTGATGTGCGTACTCGATGCAATTTTCATGAGAACGAACCTAAGGTCATAAAAGTAGTTAACTGAAGAGGGAGAATTCACAACTTCAAGAATATTTTGTTTCCATTTAGGAGAATTTCTATAAAAAGATAGTCAAGAGATCCAGATGTTATAGAAGGAGAATATGCAATAACTTTATCACGGCAAAGGTTTCACCACTCCACCGCCTCATTTTCCTAATCTATCATTTCGTAATAGCATAAACCCGGTTAATCTAAAAGAAGTCGGGAGTAGAGAAGGTTTGAGTCAGATTTGAGAGATTGAAATAGCGCGGATCGTATCAGTAAAGACATGCAAATGTTCAAAGAAATGCTGTGGTTCTTCTTTGATATGACTAACATTAAAATGTATATAGGAATTTGTTAGTGGTTGAGCAATAAACGTGTTTAGGCTAATCGATTCTATTGCCTAGTCTTTATTGGACTTGAATGATAAATCTGAGTCAGAAATCAAGTAAAAGGAGCCTTCGTTAGACATTGTATTGTATGACGAATTAATGTAAAGTATTGTTTCCAACTGGTTCTCATTTGCAAAGCTGATTTTTTTTTATAGGATAAGGGTGACAAACGAGCACACAGTCCACCTGATGGTAAGTGGTTGCTGCGGCCCATAGACATCTACATCTATCCTCGTTTGCGAATCAAAATGCAGATGCGTTGTCACCCGTGAGGACTAAGATGGAATGCCTCATTTCCAGTAAAAAGGGCCTCCGGCCACCTGCACTCACCAAGCGAAACGCAGAGGTAAACCTCTACTTCACGCTGGTATTCTGTGAGGTCGTGGTACCACTCCGGTTCGAGCCGGCCCATCCGTGCGACAGCAAAAGCTGCCGCGTGGCTCTACCACTGTTAAAAATTTCGCGAGTGCCTGTTTAAATGTTGCCAAAATGAAGAGTTGGGTATGTGTTTGACATGGTTTTAGAGAACCTTCCTTGTCTACCTTCTTCTTCTTGGTCTAGTAGTTGTAAAAGCGACCGCTGATCATGAGATGCTGGGTTCAAAAAATTCTAGATCTATGGCACGTATGTATGTCTATTCCTTTGGTAACTGAGTATCATAAACGGTTTGATGAATTGTAACATTCGTTTTAGTTGTGGAAGCGACATAAGGTATAATTTTTTTCTCTTTTAAACTTTTTTCATTTTCTTGTAAACTGGGTAGTTACACCCTACAGTTTTTAATTACTGTTTAAATATATAAGCAGGTTTAAAAAATTAAGAGCATAAAATTAGAATATAATTTTGATACATTTTATGATTAGGCATAAAATTAATAATATTAATTAAGTTCTGGTTTATCCCACCGGACGTCGCACACGTGGAGCTTTTAAATCGTTAAGTTTTCAAGGATGCGACTAAGAGCATAAGAAAAATTGGAGCAGGTTCCGTAGACTTTTATACGTTATGCAGCCATGCTGCAGCTATATTATGGTTGTAGCACGAATACTTTGGCTCGACCGGGGAAGAACCATGCTTTCAGGGAATACCAGCGTAAAATAGCAGCTTAATACTGCTATGTTTCGTATGGTGAGTGTAGCGAACCGAAGATCCTTTTATACTTAAAACAAGGCCTTCCATCTTAGGCCTCAGGTTTGACATCTGCATTTGTATAGGCCACAGCTTACACTTACCATCAGGTGAGCTGTGTACTCGTTTGTCATTTTTATTCTATAAAAAAACATCATTAAAATCGGTTCACAATTAACGGAGATATCGGGTAACATACATACGAAAAAAGGACATACGATTACAATTGAATTAGGAAGGTTTTGTTCAATTTTTGAAGACGGCTAAAAATAACTGTGTTTAGGTTTTCCAATTTCCTTTTTTTGTTGACGGCTCCGTGTCACAGTGACTTAGCAATGAGTTGTTGCGCTGGGAGCCGCGGGTTCGAATCCCGCACGGAACAAGTATTTGTATGGCCTACAAATAATTGTTCCGGGTCTGCATGTTTGTCCTTTTGCAACTTATGTTTGTAAGCTGCGTCCACAACACAGGAGAAAATCCTAGTGTGGGGGGTAACGTTTTTAAAAAAACAGAAGAAGATGTTTTTGTTTCTTTTGGTTGCAAAGATCCTTTGTTTAAACTTGTCTGCAGTTGTTTCACCTAAGTGCGTGCTCGTTTGGTTCGCTTAACTACGACTAAACATACATTTTGGTATAAAACTTGGTATAAATAGTAATAAAAAGAAATAATCGAAATCGTTTCTTACTTTAAATTGATGGTACATAAACGAAATTATCAATAAACAAATAAAGGGTCTGGGAAGTAGCGGCTTCTTAAAAATAATTTAAAAAAATCTGTGGTTGCCAACCCTCCTATAAAACAATCTATGGGAGAGGTTTTTGTTACGTAAATAATATTATTTGAATAAAATAAAATTACTTAGAAATGTACTCGTATCTCGATCTTTAGAGAAGTCTAGAGCAGCCGCTGTTTTTTTTTAAATAAAATAGTCTATACTATAGTAATAAGATATGTGTTATTATTATATGTAATACAGTAAATATAATTACAATTTAAGTATTGAAGTTTAATAACATGCTTGATATAATGAATTGCATATAATTATAATTAATAGAATGAGGCGTTACTTTGCGAAAATCCATTATATTGGGGTTTGTTATAAATTAATTTGCTTAATTCCGCGTAAAGAAAGAAAATGATGTGTCCTGCCCAGATTTAAGGGGCCTCCCACCCTCCCTCAATCGCGCGCACTATACCCGTCGCCGTCAAATCCAGCACTACCATCCCCAGCACCACCAAACTTGGCACGACACACCACTCTCGAAAATACGACACGTGTTTCGCCTCTACACGAGGTATCCTCAGGTGAAGTAGACTCTGCGGAGGCTGGCCGCTAAGCTAAGGCTAAGCTAAGGCTTTTTTTAAACTCTTTATTATTGATCGATGGTTTACGGAACCCTAAACGTAAACGTAAATATATTGGCTCCAGTTTTAGGATGTGTTTACTCATAGATATAAATCATTATACATTATTATTATTTCTATTTAATTTTCTTATATAAGGCAACAAAATGGATTATTTGTATCAAATTTGTTCTGATATTCAATCAGTAACGGCCTCCCACAGTTGTAACAAAATGAAGTTTCTGGTGAGTGGCTATTTTAATTTATTAAGTCATAATGTAGTCGATGTAGTCAACTTATACATGTGTACAACTTATATACGTGGTGGAGCCACGCTGCACATATATTATGGTTGTAACACGAATAGGTCGTCTCGACCGGGGAAGGACCACACTCTCGCAGAATACTAGCGTAAATTAGCACCATAATACTACTGTGTTTCGTGTGGTGGCCTATGGGCTACAGCATCCACTTATCCACTTGATACGCGGTGTGCTCGTTTGTCACCCATATTCTATAAAAATAAACTTTATATGCACTATTGACTGGAGAATTGCACTAGTTTTCTTTCTTCACTACAACGCTGGGTAATTGGACCAAGAATATAGCACTGGAATTGTCATCATCTGGAACATCAGTTTGTAGAATTTCCTCATCATCATTACAGCACTTTAAAAGTACACTGAACATAGGCCTCCCCCAAGGAATGCCACATAGCACGGCCGTGAGCCACCTGCATCCATCATTTTCTAGGTCATCACTCCATCTAGTGGGGGGTGAGGGGAGGAGGGGAGTGGGCTACACGTTTTTATACAGTGGTAGAGCCACGCGGCAGCTTATGCTGTCACATGGATGGGCCGGCTCGAACTGGGGTGGTACCACGACCTCACAGAATACCAGCGTGAAGTAGAGGTTTACCTCTGCGTTTTGCTTGGTGAGTGCAGGTGGCCGGAGGCCCTTTTTACTGAAAATGAGGCATTCCACCTTAGTCCTCACAGGTGATAACGCATCTACATTTTGATTTGTGATAGAAGATTGATGTAGATGTCTATGGGCCGCAGCAACCACTTACCATCAGGTGGACTGTGTGCTCGTTTGTCACCCTTATCCTATAAAAAAAAACGTTGCTTACGGCAAGAGGTTGTCACTTGAAAATCTTTCTTCCTCATCGGTTGTCGGTTCTTGGTGCTACAGGTCCGGTCCATTGCCACTTCATCTGACTTATCTGTAATCCGTTGTAGAATTTAGATAATAACGACAGTATACAATTTTTGTTTGAATTTATTTATGAAATTGGTTTCTGGAAATTGTCCTTATTGATTTGCATGGAATTTTGTTTTTAGTCAATGTTTTACTTTTCAAGATTATCTAGACACGTGTAATCCCTTAGTATTTTTTTTGGCAATGAATGGTCATCCAGGGACTATTGTCTTAAGTAGATATAGAGGTAATTCCTTGTATAGGGAATCCGTAGAGGAATATCATTAAAATTTCAAAAAAAAATCGGTTGTCTGTAAAGTCGGTTTACTGACGATAGTTGAACGTGATAACGTCATAAGAAATATTTAATATCGAAAGAATTTTTTACCTTTATCGCCGCAATTATCGTTGCTATAAACAATTGACACCACATTCGCTCGCACAGTCGCTCGTTCCGCGCTCTCGCTTGCACTTTAAATGGAACGCCTAGGTAACGCCGCATGAGTCATGTTTTTTCGTGCGTGCAGCGAGCTTCATCGATTTATAAGACGTTGTCACGTCAATAAACTGTCTATAGCCTATATTAAAATTCTGCTAATATACAAATAGTTCGGAATAGATAACTCTCGTGTCTTATTCATCAAATACCGGGTCGGGCCGAAATCAGTCATTGGTTTTTTCTGTCGAGAACTTCTCATTAACAGCCCGGAGTCAGGAATGTACGGTATATCACCCCCGTGCCTCGGAAAGCACATAAAGCCGTTGGTCTTGCGCCTAATCTCTCACGGGTCATGTCGGATAACCGTTCCATTGGACTATTTTTTTTTCTAGAATAATATGACAAACGAGCACACAGTCCACCTGATGGTAAGCGGTTGCTGTGACCCATAGACATCTACATTTATCTTCAATAAAGTATCAAAATGCAGATGCGTCGTCACCCGTGAGGAATAAGATAAATATTATCTATAAATAACAGTGGTAGAGCCACGCGGCAGCGTTTGCTGTCGCACGGATGGGCCGGCTCGAACCGGGGTGGTACCATGACCTCACAGAATACCAGGGTGAAGTAGAGGTTTACCTCTGCGTTTTGCTTGGTGAGTGCAGGTGGCCGGAGGCCCTTTTTACTGGAAATGAGGCATTCCATCTTAGTCCTCACGGGTGACAACGCATCTACATTTTGATTTGTAATAGAGGATAGATGTAGATGTCTATGGGCCGCAGCAACCACTTACCATCAGGTGGACTGTGTGCTCGTTTGTCACCCTTATCCTATAAAAAAAAAAGATGCCTCTTCTCCAGTAAAATGGGTCTCCGGTTCTCTACACTCACCATACGAAACACAGCAGTGTCGAGCTGCCATTTTACGCTGGTATTCTGTGAGAGCGTAGTCCTTCCCCGGCCGAGCCGACCCATTCGTGCTACAACTATACCACTAATATAGCTGCAGCAAGGCTCTACTACGTATAAGAGGACTATGAGAATTAGGGAACAGAGTGTGCACCTGTGCTTACGAACACACTCGTGCACTTTAATCCTGTCCTGCGCAGATGGCTAGTCTCCGTTGAGGCTGACTGCCGTGACCAAAGTTCATTCTAGTCGACATTATTACAACGTGTGAATGTCATTAAAATTGATTGATTGATTGGATTTCCTTTTCCAGGTTATTTTCGCGATGCTCGCTGTCGCCAGCGCCTCTGTGGTAGGTCGCGACAAGAGAAGCTTCGGCTATGTGTCTCCCGATTTCTACACAACAAATCAGCAATATGTGGTACAATACTTTTTTTTTAATTACTAGCAATGATAGCAACATTTTATTATAGAAGAGTGGCAAACGAGCAAGCGACACCTGATGGTAAGTGTCGACCGCCGCCTATAAGCAACTGCAAAGCTAGGGGAATTGCGGGTACGTTGTCGGCCTTTAAACATTATGAATATTCCCGTAAACCACTCCAGCTGAGCTAAAAACGCTTGTGTTAGCAGTGGTTCCCGGCAGTATTAGGCCCTGGTCACTAGAAACGAGGCAATTCACCTTAGTCCTCAGGGGTGATGCATCTGTATTATGATTCTTAAACGACGACACATGTAGATGTATATGGGCCGCAGCATCCACTTACATCTGGTATAGTTGATGTCTTTGTCTAGTTAATACAGACAACTACCATTTTACTTATTGATGTACCACCAGAATAGAAGAGGGTGGGAAATTTTCTTATTCTTATATCAATAATATTCATTATTGAAGAACTTTATAAATGAACAGGACAGGTTATTTGCGCTCATAGAGCAACACGGGTCACAGGCGGACCGGAGGGGAGTAGCCATAGCGTTTTTACCCGGATACAGAACTGTCTAGCGTTTTTTTGCGGGGAGAAATCTACGCACACAAAAACAATCGTCTGTTACTAAGAAACTCACATATAACAATTAAAACAATAAACTATCAATTTCACACACACACATTATAACTCGGTGACAGCGACAATATTGTGGACCGCGTCAACTTATACTTCGACAGAGGGGAACGCCTGCGTATGGCTACTTCCCTCCGCCGGTGGCCCGTGTTGCTCTGTTTGCACTAGAGCAACATAACGAATCTTTTCTGCCCCATTCTACATTCTACAAAAATGTACATACTTTAAATAATACAATTCTGAACTGCAATGAACACTATAATTAATATAAAAAACTACAAAATACACTTGTTTTTTACGTTTCCTTATTATAAATAATATTTAAATTTTTGTTACAATAACACAAAGAACCAAAAACAAAATAAAGTTTTGTAAAGCGTACGTTTAACAAAGTATAGACTGATTAAAAATTACAACATAGTATTATGTTTTATAGGAATACATTTAGCAATTTAAATTTAAATAAAAGATGGTTAAACTTATTACATAATTCACATTTTTTAAGTGAGAAAATGTAACTTACAATTCAACGATAAATTGACTGTTTTAGAAATCTTTAAATAAAAACAATTTCACATTATTAAATTATAAACATATATTATTTTAAAACCTTCACACGTGAATATCGGAACAACAACCATCGTATTATTTTTTTGTAGGTAAAAATGTCAACTGAATTGCCGATAAATAAATGTTCAGTGGCAAATGTATGAGGGAATAAGAAATGCCATCAAAAACATAACTTGTAAAAAAAGCCAAGTCTCGCAACTCAGTTCTTCTACCGTAAAAAGTTGTGAGATCCATGTAATACCAAGTCGGTTAATTTACTCAGTCCATAGACTGATACGTAGATTAACTTGGCAATCGCATGAAAACACAATATATCTCACAAGTAATACATATTATATTAAATTTGATTGTTTTGTGCGATTGCCAAGTCAATCTATGTATTAATCTATGGACTGAATAAATTAACCGACTTGGTATTACATGGATCTCACAACTTTTTACGGTAGAAGAACTGAGTTGCGAGACTTGGCTTTTTTTACAAGTTATGTTTTTGATGGCATCCCATTTCTTTTTGTAGATTCTAGGTAGCTATTTACACCTATTATTCCGTTATACATATTTAGCTACACTGATTCATTCACTGCAAATGTAACTTTGTAATACTATATGTTTATATGGGATTACAAAGTTATTTATGCAGTTGGTGTATCTCGAAAACTGGACCGAAATTGTATAATATTTTAATTTTTCCTTGATTTACACATTAAACAAAAATTGTATTCCAAATTTGAAGTTTCTATGTCTGCTAGAAGTGCCTCAGAGTTTTGATGATCGGTCAGTCAGTGAGTGACAAAATTAAGAAACTTTGACTAGTTATAATTCTTAAATTACTGGTTCAAATTTATTGAAATTTAAAATATACCGAGTTTATACAATGCCTACTTGGTTAGTAAAAATTCACGCTTTTAGCTTTATCCATAACGAAGTTATAGGGTTTCGGAAATGGCCTGAACTGCTTCGAGAAAAGGATGGTACGGCCGTGCCGCTTTTTTGCTCGACTTGGCGGGGGCACTGCCGTGCCCCCAGATATCTCAACATTGTAATAATTACATATAATTTTATTACAATTACATAAATATTTACTATCCTTTCGCACAAAACTAGAAAAATTCTATATTACCACTCTGACTTTTGGCCTTTAATTGATAATTCTCTTTAACTTTTCTACTTTCTACCATGCTAAAACAACGGCTGAAGATCGTTCAAATTAGCAAAAAATAAGCTAAAATCCGTTTTTTTTAAAGTTCCATTATTACTACCTATGTTACTACCATGAGTATAAGCAAATTGAATAAAACAGAAATAATAAAACATTTTCAAAAGGCCGGGTTATTTATATGAACTCGTTTTCAATACGGTATTTGTTACAATTACAGTAATGGCAACTTTTAAATAGATTATCAAAACTATTGTTATAAAATTTGACATAATTATATTTCGCATTGTAAAGATTTCAATCGGTGTTATCTTTTCTGTCGACTTCCAAAAAGGAGACGGTACTCAATTCGATTGTATGTTTTTTTTATGTGTGTTACCTCATAACTTTGTACTGGGCGAACCGATTTCGATGATTCTTTTTTTATATGAAAGCTGATAGTTCTCGTGCGGACCCATATGAATTTGATCAAGGTCAGACCAATGGTTATTGAGTTATTCTTAAATAATCTATATTGAAGTCGCTTATATTGAAGTCGGCTCTACAAAATTTTTAATTTTTAATTATTATACTCTAAATAGTAATATTAACTTGACAGAGTTCAAGTTTTGATTTTCAAAACAAATCTCTTTTAAAGTTCTTCCTTAGTTAGAAATGTATGTGTACGGAGAAATTAAAATGCAAATAATTTCTATTACAATTTTAATAGTTTTATTACGGTCTAGAAGTATCAATATACAATATTTCGAATCAAAGGTCGCCTAATCGTCGCTATTTACGTTGAGTCCGTGTTTCTCGATGTATCGCTTCCTTGCTTATACATCGTTTGTCACAGTTATTATATAAAAAGGAATATAACTATAAATGTTACTCACACGTATTATGATTGGTTACGACACACTAACATGCATAAACACATTAGGTCCATGTTGCGGATGCGGATATTGAGGGATTAATCGATGTAAGCCTTAACATAAAAGTGGAATAAGGAAAAATTATAAATAATAATATTTTGTGCCATTTTCTAATGGGATTAAATAAAGAATTACATCTAATTTCATTTGTTGAATTTGTCTGAAGAAAAATGACGCGACAAGTTATTACAATGTTTATCATATTGTTTTCTTTTTTCAAGGTCTCTTCGCCCGTGTACCGTGCAGTATCATCTCCTGTAGTATACAACGCATACCGGACACAGCCTGTGAATTACATCTCGTACCCAACAACATACACCGCATCCGTACCTCAAGTATATTCCAGCCCGGTGATACATACCGTAAACAACGACCCATGGTGCTAAAATATACGAGTATGCGTCTAATTTCAGTGTACGTGCTTCAATAAAGAATTTAGTTTTTTTTTTTACAATGATCTTTTTATTCACATCAGAAACTATTACTTACGTCGATATTTACTATTTAAATGTAAACATTTTATTAGGGAATAAGGAAATTCCTTCATACTAAATATTTTTTGGAATACAACAGTTATTAGGTAATGGAGATCTTGTCGAGCCCAAACTTTTAGTGATTAATGAAGTCTTTATGATGTAGAATTCTGACGTCACTTGTAGATTGATGATTTGAATATTACTTAGCAAATTTGGACTTAGTGGAGAAATTTGGTGTCAACCAAACTACTTAGTAACTAATGGATTGAACAAAAAATTGAATGAACACATAAAGGTGTTGAGGCAGTAACTCGACCAGACCAGATTTAGATACGTATAGCTGGTGCGATTTATTGTATTAAATAAAATGTTTTTATATTGTAGGAGATCCCATTTGAAGTGCAAAATTCCCACCTTTTTTTCCATGGGAACCCTATCCCAATCGACCTGTACGTGAGGTACACTCTCTTTTATTACTTTATTAAATTAAAATAGAATTGTTTAAATTTTTTCTTTTTTATAAAGAACTATGAGCTTGGGGCGCTGTAAGCTGTACCGCACATAAATATTACTGCTCCGTTGTTTTTATTGTTTAATTATCAAGTTAAGAGAGCAAATTGTAAGGAAAATATAGAAGTTAAGTGGATTTAACAGTGACTTATAGTGAAATAGTGAAAAATCGAGAATATTGAAAAAAATTGAAGTAAAAAAGTGTAAGTGATTGTAACGGTCATAGATTTTTATAAATTGAATACAGTGAAATATCTCAAAACTCTTACTGTAGAACTTTTTGATTGACTTGAATATATAAGAGAGGGCGCTGCTCAGTTTGTAAACAATAGTTCTACGTATTTCTCGCCAAAAAATTATTAAAAACGATTTAATGAAATGTCAAAAGCAGTTTAAAACAAAGATTTAGAAGTAGTAAACAAGTACAAGTGTTATGCAGTGCTAAATCTATCAAATAGTATAAAAAACAGTTAAAAACAGTTGTGTAAAATTAATCGTGTAAACTAAATAAATACTATGCAAAACATAGGTGACAGTGATAAAAAGGTATAAGTGAGCTTTTAATTACACACAAACATATAGTGTATGAGTTAAAACAATTTAGTGACCATAAAACTTTATTTCTATATATTAAAACCAGTAGATTTCAAATTTATATATTATATACCCGCCGTCTTCACACATAAAAAGATTGTACGAAAAACGCCATCTAGTGGAAATTAGTGAAGTTGCAAATTATAATATAAATAGCGATATCTAGCTTGGAACACAAGAACTAACAACAACGTACCATATCTGCTGTCTATACAACTTTTATCACAGATGTTGAGACAGCTAGATTAGTGTATTTTAGTTACTTTCATAGCGTAATGTCTTATGGAATTTTGCTATGGGGTAATGCGACTGATATTGAAGCTATATTTGTTTTGCAAAAGAGAGCCGTTCGGGCGATTTATGACCTAAATTGTAAAGAGTCCCTCAGACAAAAATTTAAAGAAATAAACATATTAACTTTGGCATCGCAATATATTTATGAAAATCTAATGTATGTACATAAAAACATAAATAGCTTTAATAAGAATAAGGATGTGCATTCTTTAAACACTAGGAACAAACATAAGCTTGTAATACCAGTTACTAGACTCCACAGAATCAGTAATTCATTTATGGGGCAATGTATACGCTTTTACAACAAAATCCCAGAACATATTCAAAGTTTATCAATAAACAAGTTTAAAAGTTTTATTAAAGAAAAACTGTACAAAAAGGGTTATTATAATATCAAGGAATACATGAATGAAAATAACCCCTGGGAATAAGGTGATCGCCACCATGCTGGTTCTATTAAAAATCATTTAAAAATTGTATAAATGAAATTATTGTTAAGTGAAATATGTTTGAAAAAAAAAAGTCCCGCTGGGTTTCTTCCCAGGACAGAGGTATTTTCCGAACCAGTGGTAAATAAAAAATTACTTTCAATAAGAATTATGTAATAATCAATATTGAATAAAAAATTATTCTATTCTATTCTATTCTATCCACCAAAAGAGGGTGCTGGCAATTATATTAAAAATGAACAGTGAAAAAATAAATGTGCAGGTTGTATGCAAGAAATTCCTGGAAGACAACATCTTTTTTGTGCACTATGTAAAAATTATTATGACTTAAACTGCGCAAATGTTACGGAAAAATATTTTTACAACATTATGCCAGCTGAAAGGAAACAAAATTGGAAATGTCAGGCTTGTCGTTGCAAAATACCAAAAGTTACGAATCCAAATACCCCTATAAAGACCTTACTTCAAAATAACGAATTAGCGGATCCAAACGTAACATTCAGGAAAAAAACTATAAATGAACATATTAACATAAGTGCTAGCGATATTAGCATAGATGAGATAGCGGAAAACACTCTTTAGAGTCAAACCATTGAGAAAAATGCAAGTACCACAGCAACAACACTCACAGAAGACGTGGGAATTAGCACATCGCTAACGCTAGAACAAATTGGTAGTTTATTGGATACAAAACTGGAGCGCATGAAAACTTGTATACTTTCAGATGTAAGGAGCATAATTCAAGATGAAATTAACAATTCTCTAAAAGATTTTAAAAATAAAATAGAAAACGATCTAAACAGTAAATTAATAGATTCTCAAAAGCAACTTCAAGAAGAAATAAAAAATCTAAGAGAGAAATAAAAACCGAAAACGAGCTAGTAGGTCGTGTTTCAAGGTTGTTCCATGATATATTAAACATCAATATATGCCCTTACATAGAAGAAATCAAACGCCTTGGGAGACGTGGAAACCGTCGGCGGCCTATTGCGATAGAATTAATAAGTAAAAGAATGTCCGATTTTGTAATTAACAATACGATCAAGTTTAAAAATATTGGATTATCCATAGGAAAATTCGTCAGTGGAAAAATGCTAGAACAAAGGAAGGAACTCATCAGAAATATGAAAACAGCGAGGACAAATGGACAAAACGCGTATATAAAAAATAATAAACTCTATGTTGATGGGAAACTATACACAAAACCCTGTAAATCTACAACTACGAACCGGACGGAAGGCGCAAGCATATCCACAAAGGACGTCGATATTCCTGATTCTACCCCACTAGCTTCTATGCAATACCAAGAACAATCTTCGCCAGATACCATGCCACATAACTCTACTACGCGTCAGCAGATCGGGACATTTCAAAAACAATTTCAATAAGTTATCTTTAAGTTTTCAAAATATTCAAAGTATTGGTAATAAAATTGATATACTTGAACAAATAATGTTAGAAACAAATGTTGATATACTGTCATTATCTGAATTGTGGAAAGATGAATACTATCTTAATTCCTTAACAATTCCAGGCTATACAATTGCATCTTACTTTTGCCGGAAACATAAACAAGGAGGTGGAGTTTGCTTAATATTAAAAAACAATTTAGAGTTTATAGAAAGAATTGATATTGTAAATTATTCCAAAGAATTTATTATTGAACTATGTGCAGTAGAAATTCCCAAACTGAAATGCATTATCATAGGAATATATAGACCTGATAGACACTTAGAATTATTTTTTAAGCAATTAGATACACTTCTAAATAAACTTAACACAAAAGAAAAAAATAAGTATATTATAATCGCGGGAGACTTTAACATAAACATTTTAAATAAAAACTAAATTACACGTAACTTTTTGAATTTCATGGCTTCATACAACCTTAAACAATTAATAGATAAACCAACGAGAATTGCTAAAGAGTCCTCCACTTGCATTGACTTACTATTTACTAATTATTCATCCCTTGTAAAGAAATCTCAAGTAATTGACTATGGGATCTCAGATCATAAAGCAATAAACATAGAAATTGATACAAGTAATTTTTTAATAAAACAAAATATTACGTACTTTAAACAAAAAAGACTATTTACCAATGTTAATATAAATAAATTTAAGGAATCACTAAATAAAATAAAATTGGAGAATATAATAAACAGTAATAAAGGATTAAATGAAAACTACTCGCATTTCTTAGCCAGTTTAACAAAAATACTGAATAATCATATACCACTACAAAAAATTAAAATTAAAAACTACAGTACTAAAAAAAGTTGGCTTTCGATGGGATTAAAAAAATCGTGCAGACATAAAAGAATATTAAAAATAATGCAAAATGAAACTAAAAACGAAGTTATACGAACACATTACAATACTTACAGTAAAATTTTAAAAAAAATTATAAAAATATCCAAAAGAATAGATTACATTAAACAAATGAAAAAATCTGACAATAAAGTTAAAACGATGTGGAAAATTATTAATAATAAAACCGGTAAAAATAAAATGAAATTACTTCAAAATATAATTTTAAAAGAAAATAATACATTAATTTCTTCCCCCCACATCGTAACAAATATGTTCAACGAGTACTTTGCCACTTTAGGTCAATGTTCTAACTCCAATAATATGGTAAATAGACATCCCGTTATAAATCCACCAACAAACTCTTTCTTTTTAACCCCTGTTGATCCAAGAGAAATAATGAATATAATTAAAAATATTAAAAATAAACATAGCTGTGGCATTGATGATATACCACCAATCCTGGTAAAGACATGTGCAGAAATATTAGCTATCCCTTTAGCTTCACTTATAAACCAAAGTTTTGAAAATTCTCAGTTTCCGGATGCACTAAAAATTTCACTAATAAAACCAATATTTAAAAAAGACGACCCCCTAACGCTCAGTAACTATCGACCCATAGCCCTTCTTCCCACGTTTGCTAAAATATTTGAGAAAGCCATGTGTAACAGACTGTATCATTATTTAGAAAAATACAATATATTAGACGAATCACAGAACGGTTTTAGAAAAAGTAGATCAACAACTCTGGCAGTATATAAATATATCCAAATGGCAGTGCCAAATATTGATAATAAAAGAGCCACTATACGCCTTCTTTTGGATATGACGAAAGCATACGATAAAGTTCAATTCAATATACTTTTAAATAAATTAAAGGGTTCGGGAATTCGTGGAACGGCCTATAAATGGTTCCAATCATATCTGACAAACAGGAAGCAGATAGTTCAAATCGAACACCGCAACGATGAAAAACGGGAAATCGTTGTAGTACAGTCTCAAATCCGGGACCTCACATGTTCAATCCCTCAAGGTAGTGTCTTAGGATGCCTATTGTTTTTAATATACATAAACGATTTACCCAAGATAATAAATAACGAAAACACATTAAGCGTACTCTTTGCCGACGATGTGTCAGTGTTAGTGAACTGCGATAAAAATACAAATTATAACTATATTGTTTACAACACTCTACAAACTATAACAAATTGGCTTGAAGATCACAACTTAGAAATTAACTTTAAAAAGAACAAAATTATGCAATTTAAAACATGTAAAAGCAGCCCATTAACTTTAAACATAAACTTTAATAATATACAATTAGAAGAAGTTGATATTTTTAATCTTTTAGGTTTGAAAGTAGATTCAAACATCAATTGGAAAACGCACATTAATTATATAAAGTCTAAAATTTCAAAATTTACGTATGCTTTATTTCAAATTAAATACACCACTGACACAGCCACGGCATTGTCAGCTTACTATGCCTATGCTCATTCGTGGCTTAAGTACGGAGTTATGTTGTGGGGAAATAGCGTCGATGTGCAGCAGCTTTTTATTACCCAGAAGAAGTGCATTAGAATACTAGCCCACATAGATAACATTACTAGCTGTAGACCGTATTTCAAACAACTGAATATTCTTACCTTACCCTATATGTACATTTATGATCTATGCCTGTTTGTCCATAAGAATGATATTAGTTTTAAGAAAATTAAAGATACGCATAACTTAAATACACGTAACAAAAATAAATTATACCTACCACAGTCGCGAACAAAAATGTTGAATACAAGCCCCTACTATATGGCAATAAGAGTGTATAATAAATTGCCACAGGAAGTAAAAGATATATCGGAATTAACCAAATTTAGATCGGGACTCTGTAGATATTTAAAACAAAACCCCTTCTACTCAGTGGAAGAGTATTTAGATAGGAAGTGACACTATTATGTATTTTTATATCTTTTTATAGCTTTTAATTTAATTTTATTTTATGTATGTTAATAGTATATAAGCAGTGCCCTTGTCAAATTTGCAGTGCCTGAAAAGGGCGTCTAAGTTGTAAGCACATTTTTAATTTAATACCAATTATGTACACTTAGATTGCAAATAAATGATTTGATTTGATTTGATTTGAAAATACCAAAATCAATAATAAGTGTTACACTGAAAACCCAAAACGGCTATATTGGTGAGTTAATAACCTAAAAATTTAAAAAAATGATAAAACAATAGTAACGCATCGATTTAAAGCCACTTCAGCGCCATCTATCGTTGAATAGAAAATGTACAATACTACTTCACGGCTTAACACAGGTTATCACTACTAAATACAAGAGGTCATTTTTTCGGAATAAGTTTATTGTTATTGTAATTAAATATGGAGGAAATAAAAAATATGCTTCTTAAAATTCAGGCTGATATAATATCTTAAAAAGAAGAAATAAAAGGTATGGAAATAAATATCACAACAAACATCAACAACAATATAAACGAAAAAATTGAAACAAAAACTGAACAACTGCAGGAAAAACCCGCAGAACAGGAAATGGTCTTGGAAAGAAATTGAGAGACAATTGTGAAAGAAAAATTTAGTGTTGTTTGGAGTTGAGGAAAAAAGAGGTTCATACTTTGATCTGGTAGATACCGTTTTGGAAATAATAAAAAAGTATATGAAAATAACTTGCGAAAAACAAGAAATAGAGTATGTTCGAAGAATAGGCAAAATAGGTGAGAAAACAAGACCCATTATAGTATCGTATACAACAATGGGTCGGAAAATTGAGGTTTTAAGTAACAAACACGCTCTAAAAAACTCTCCTTACTATATTATGGAAGATTATACCAAGAAAGTACTAGAAAAACGAAAACAGTTAAAGGAAGACCTGGCAAAAGAAATAGAACAAGGCAACAATGCAGTCATCAGGTACGATAAAATTATAATCCTTAAGAACAAAAAAGCACCGCAGCAAAATAACAAGCGAAATTTATCGGTATCACCAGAAAACTCTGGCATATCCAACTCCTCACTTACCGACAATATTACTCATACTTCCAAAAGAAATAGGACTAATTAAGGGATTTATGGCGACAGCAAAACCGAAGGAAAATATGACAAGTAAAGTAAAGGAAACGGTGGAATCTACGGAATAGCAACAAGCAAGGCCCCCTCCACATCTATTGAAGTAGCAGAAAGAAAAATCTACAGAAACACAAAACACAGCTCCCACCACGGGTGGTCGCCGCGGGAGCATTAGACCAGTACCCTCCAGCGATAGTTCAGCTAATAAAAAACAAACTCTACTGACATCTAATAAAAAACAAATGCTACTAACATCAAATAAAAAAGAAACTCTACTAACAAAAAAAGATTCTAAAAGAAGAGGTACAATCGAAATATCAACTCTTAACTTTAGCGCTCAATGCCAGGTTCTTTAGGGACAGTGTGTGTTAATAATATGACAAGCAGTAACACTTTATTTTCTTTACCTGCACTCTATGATAGTATCATAACAAAGCAGATAAATTTAAAAAATAATGAAAAAAATAATGTAATGGTGTATAGTGATGACATAGGCAAAAATTTGGGTATATCATTGAATAACTGTTTAAAAAGGCAACAGATAAGTAATTACTGCATGCCTGGAGCATCATTCAGTGATATTATGAATAAAATTTTAACTAGTAAATTTAACCCTAATAGTATATTAATAATTTTTAATGGGAGAAGAGGCAATATGAACAAGAATCAATTATTAAAATAAATTGAATATCTCAGTAACATAAATGTTGTTAAAGTTATCTTGTTTAAATTGCCTTACATAGAGGGGTGGCCACAGGAAAATAAACTAAGATATAATTTAAATTTAATGATGCATAACTTGACATGTAGTGTAACTTGACATGTATAGCCGTGTAGTGGCTGTCAAGAATATCCACTACCCCATATCCTCCCGTGGGTGTCGTAAAAGGCGACAAAGGGAAACAGGCAGGAGATGGGCAGCAGCATCTTACTAATAACGGCATAAATACAATAAAAAAACTGCGGTTGCCAACCCGCTCGCCAAGCGTGGCAACTATGGCAATATACCCCCCCCCCCATGAGCAATGACAATAATAAACGGCCCCCAGTCCCCAGCGGCCCCGCTATTCCTGGCTACGGTGGCGACCATGGTAACGGCGGGGCAGGGGGTGCTAAGAATCTCCGGTGGAGGTTCGGTTGCCACCTTAGACGACTCGACCTGGCAACGTACAACGCACGCACCCTGAGGACTGACGAGAAGATCGTGGAGCTGGAAGAAGAGATAGACAAGTTGCGCTGGCATATTATAGGATTATCCGAAGTCCGAAGAGAGGGGGAGGACACGGTAATCCTCGAATCCGGCAACTTGCTCTATCACCGGGAGGGCGACCATCTGTCCCAAGGAGGTGTCGGATTTATCGTCCACAAGTCTCTCGTTAACAACGTTGTAAAGATCGGGAGTGTGTCGACGAGGGTTGCGTACCTTATACTCAGAATCACCAAACGGTATTCGCTGAAGGTCATACAGGTTTACGCACCAACCTCGGCACACCCCGATGAGGAGGTGGAGGAAATGTATGAGGATATCTCTAGAGCCATGCATTCCTCCAAAACCCAATATACGGTGTTAATGGGAGACTTCAGTGCAAAACTAGGCACAAGAGAGAACGGTGAGCTGAAAGTAGGGAAATTTGGAATAGGGCAACGGAACCCAAGGGGCCAGCAGCTGGCCGACTTCATGGAGAAAGAGGGACTCTTTATGATGAACTCTTTCTTCAAGAAGCGGCCCCACAGGAAGTGGACCTGGTCGAGCCCCGACGGTTCGACAAAAAATGAGATTGACTTCATTATGACGACCAGACGACAACTGTTCAGTGATGTCTCAGTGATCGCGAGGGTGAAAACCGGCAGCGATCACCGAATGGTTAGAGGCACACTGAACCTAAATGTTAAGTTGAAGAGGTCTCGTATGATGAAGTCAACGCTCCGTCCCCCTCGTGCTCTAATCCAAAGTCCCGAAACCTTTCAGCTCGAGTTACAAAACCGTTTTCAGTGCCTAGAAGACTGCAATGAAGTGGACGATATGAATGACAAGCTCGTGGAAACTGTCCATGCGGTCGGAGCTAAGTTCTGCAAGACCCACCGCAGAAGAACACAAAAACTCTCCGATCACACTCTTAATCTCATGGCTGTTAGACGGGAGATGAGGCTACATTCTTCAACAGATTTGACAGCATACAGGCAACTGAACAGACAGATCTCCAAATGCATACGGCGAGACTTACGCAACTTCAATACAGCTCGTGTTGAAGAAGCGATCGAGCGGAACCAAGGCTCCAAAGTCTTTGCCAGAGATCTGTCTGCCAGAAAGAGCCAACTGTCAAAGCTGAAGACCGAATGTGGCAGCATCGTTTCCGGGGCACCTGAGATTTTGAGTGAGATTGAGAGGTTCTATGGGCAGCTGTACACGTCATCGTTGGAGCCACACGCAAGTGTGAGTAACGATCCAAGAGCGAGTCTTATTCGACACTATTCCGAAGATATCCCGGACGTCAGTCTGAGCGAGATTAGAATGGCTCTCCAGCACCTTAAAAACGGCAAGGCCCCAGGCGAGGATGGAATTACAGCGGAGCTTCTGAAAGCGGGTGGAAAACCGGTACTTGAAGTCCTTCAGAAGCTCTTTAATTCCGTCCTCCATGGTGGCATTACACCGGAGGCGTGGAGCAGAAGTGCGGTGGTCTTGTTCTTCAAGATAGGTGACAACGCTCTCTTGAAGAACTACAGACCGATTTCCCTTCTGAGCCGCGTCTACGTGCTGTTTTCGAGAGTCATTACGAATCGTCTCGCGCGCAGACTTGACGACTTCCAGCCTCCCGAACAAGCCGGTTTCCGAAAGGGCTTTAGCACCATAGACCACATACATACCCTACGGCAAATTGTACAGAAGTCCGAAGAGTACAATTTGCCACTATGTCTGGCGTATGTGGACTATGAGAAAGCCTTTGATTCCGTCGAAATTTGGGCGGTGCTGCAGTCCCTTCAGCGGTGCCAAGTTGACTGTCGGTATATCGAAGTGTTGAAGTGTTTGTACAGTAGAGCTACGATGGCTATCCGAGTACAGAACCAGAGTACGAAACCTATCCAATTGCAGAGAGGTGTAAGACAGGGTGACGTTATATCCCCGAAACTCTTCACCGCTGCATTGGAAGACGTTTTCAAGCTTCTGGACTGGAAAGGATACGGAATTAACATCAATGGCGAGTACATCACTCACCTTCGATTTACCGACGATATAGTCCTCATGGCAGAATCGCTGGAGGAGCTAAGCACTATGCTCAATGACCTCAATAGTGTCTCCCAACGGATAGGTCTTAAGATGAATATGGACAAAACAAAGATTATGTTTAATGTCCATGTCACACCTATGCCGGTAGTTGTTGGGAGCACTAAGCTCGAAGTTGTTGACGAGTATGTTTACCTGGGACAAATAGTCCGACTAGGTAAGTCCAACTTCGACCGAGAGGTCAATCGACGGATTCAACTCGACTGGGCAGCGTTCGGGAAGCTACGACACATCTTCTCGTCAGAAATACCTCAAAACCTTAAAACAAAATTGTACAACCAGTGCGTGTTGCCAGTGATGACTTACGGAACTGAGACGTGGTCCTTCACTGCTGGCCGTATGAGGAAGCTCAAGGTCGCTCAGCGAGCTATGGAGAGGGCTATGCTCGGAGTTTCTCTGCGTGATAAACTTAGGAATAAGGATATCCGCAGTAAAACCAGAGTAACCGACATAGCCCAACGGATTAGTAAGCTGAAGTGGCAGTGGGCCGGCCATATAGCTCGAAGAACCGACAACCGATGGGGAAGAAAGGTTCTCGAGTGGCAGCCTCGTACCGGTAGGCGAAGTGTAGGGCGTCCCCCCACAAGATGGAATGACGACCTGGTAAGACATGCAGGAAGTCGATGGATGCAGGTGGCTCGGGACCGTGCTTTGTGGCATTCCTTGGGGGAGGCCTATGTTCAGCAGTGGACTTGTGAAGGGCTGTAATGATGATGATGATGATGAACTTGACATGTAACAATAACTTAAATTTGACATTTAATTGTAAGAATGATAATGATAAATTTCATTTAGCTGAAATTAATAATTTAATTAAGAAGTTTTTGACAAGAGATAGGTATTACCTATCAAAGATTAGTTTGAGACTGGTAGCAAATACGCTATCTCATTATTTATATTTTAACCCAGCCAAATTATGGGCTACCTTAACACCTGCTTTTATTGAGCAGAAAAATAATTTCACAAATAATTTGAAATTAGTTCCAAGTAATTTAAATTAGATAATAAGACAATAGAGGTAATCTCTATCAAAGATAACTTAAATACCTTAGAATACAATTCAACAATACTCCCTTGTGAAATTTCACAAAATAGCAATAATAAAAACTATATTAACCTGGTGCATCAAAATATACAAGGTATGTTAGGCAAAGAATTAGCAATTGAATTATTTTTAAATAGTAACCTTATTCATATTTTATGTATTACTGAACATTGGTTAAAAAATTACAACTCCATATTTAATTTCAGTAATCACCAGGTGGTCAGTTCGTTCAATAGAGATACTAAATTACGTCGTGGCTCCTTAATATTAGCTAATAAATCCTTATCATGTAAAGAACGTAAAGACATTGTGAGCCTCTCTGTTGAGCGTACTGTAGAAATGGCATGTGTTGAACTTGAGCACCTTATTGTTGTCAGTGTTTACAGATATTCAAATTATTATTATATGATGACAGATGTTCAAATTATGATACCTTTGAAAAGGTTATAGAAGAAGTTTTAGTTAAGCTTAATAAACAGAATTGTTACGGCCAGCAGCTGCTTATCCAACAGTAGAGTCTCCCGGGCCCATAGAGGAAGAACCTACAAGCACATGTTGGTCGGGCCTCCTACAGGCCAAAGGTGGAAAGTTTCTAATTACAATAAACAATCAGGAGGGAGCGTTCTATTCTATTAAACCGAGCTTACTTACCTCTATCCAAGGCGACTGGTCCCTCAGGATTCGGTCAGGTAGCATGTGGTTGTATAGTGCTAGGAAAGTAAGGGTCAGTGATGTGTACCTGGGTGTAGCTGGTACTGTTATTGACCTTATTAGACCGTTACCCTCTGCAGCAGTTCGGAGTTCAGCACCGCTCCTACTACGTGGCTCCGACCACAGTCACTTTCTTCGTTTCCTACGATGACAGTCCATTAACTCTGTCGTACGATTAACTATCTTACAGAAGCCACTAACTCTCGTTTGTTATAACGCTTAACACGCGACACCGGATCAAAGGTCACTACCGTTTCGCGTAGCAACAGTTATTTATAGAATATCAAATACCGCACTAGTAGCTAATACAGTCGAATCCACTTATATACGGATTCAGCGTTAACCAAAAATAAGTCCCGGGAGATGCTCTCTGCAAGGAAGGCGCGTTACGTTCATAGACCGTATGTTTACTAGACCCGCGTAAAACTAGTCCGCGTTCCCTACAAAAATGGACAGCGTGCCGCCTATCGCAACGCTGAATTTGGACTAATATATGCCCTTGCGCGTCCTCGACACGACGGGACGTCAAACCAGTATCGCCGAGGCGCACGCGCCTTCTGACGTCAATTCTTGACATTAGCGCTTGGCGCGAACAAGAATAAATCTCTTGTAGTGTGTGGAGACTTTAATATCAATCTCCTGGAAACTTCTTCCATCAATATTAAATTTTGCTCTTTGTTTAAATCCTATAACCTTGATAATTTATTCTTTGAAGCTACACGTATTGCAGGGTGTACCAATCAACAAGTGAATAATTCAAAAACTTAGTTCAGATCACTGAGGACAACTGGTTTTATTACCTTATATGCACAAAAAACAGGAAATTGAGGAAATTGTGTTTGTTCCTATTAATGCAAAACGCCTGGAGAGATTTAGAAGTAATATGGTAAAAAACCTTCCATCGCTTTCTTATAAGAACAATGCAGACTTTTTATATGGAAAATTATTTACCCTTATAAGCAATGAATTTAAAAAAACATTTACTTCTAAAACATTCTCCAGAAATAGTCGCAAGGCATTTAATGAGTGGGCGACAGTGGGAATTCATAAAAGCAGACGAAGGTTATATGACCTTCACCAAGAAGGTCATATAATCCATCTGATGCTTTTAAAGAATATGTCAAAAATTATTCTAAAATGTTTAAAAGAGTTTGCTCCACAGCCAAATCGTTACATATCAGCTACAAAATTAAGACGGCTAAGAATAAAATTAAAATGACGTGGAGTATAATTAACAGCGAAACCGGTAAAGAAAAACCTCGTAACTCAAACTATCAATTAAAAATTAACAATGAATTGATTTAATCAAATCAAGAAGTCGCAGCGGTGTTTGAGAAATATTTCACTGATATTCCTATTTTGACAACAGAGTCTTTGAATACTTCTCCAACTGTCGCCGAGTCATTACTCAAACAGAATGTTAATATGTGTTTAAAAGAATTTATATTTGAAAAAGTATTACCGCAAGATATTGTAAAACACTTCAAAACCGTTGATGTAAAGAAAACCGCAGATTTGTGGGGGATTTCTGTGACAGTTATTGCGTCCATAATAGATTTAATTGCACATCATCTTGCTATTATTTTTAATACTTGTATCGATTCTGGTGTGTTTCCTGATTTAATGAAGTATAGTAAAATAATACCTTTATATAAATCCGGTAGTATATTGGACCCCGCTAATTTTAGACCTATTTCTGTACTACCAACTCTCAGTAAAATTTTTGAAAAAATAATTTTGGATCAATTGTTAATTTTTTTTAATACAAATAAATTACTTCATAAAACCAATTAGGTTTTACAAGGGGTCGCTCGACGTCGGACCCTGGTGTTGAGCTTATGAAATATATTTTTAATGCCTGGGAGAATTCACAGGATGCCTTAGGTGTTTTCTGTGATCTTTCCAAGGCTTTCGATTGTGTCCATCATGAAACATTAATCAGGAAACTACAACATTACGGTGTAAAAAATTTGGCGCTTAGACTTATTACTTCATATTTAAGTAACAGAACTCAAAAAGTCGTGATCAATGGTAAAGGTTCCTCCGGATCGGTAGTATCAATGAGCGTTTCTCAGGGCTCGATTCTTGGCCCATTCCTGTTTTTAATCTATATTAATGACTTACCTTATCTTGTAGGGGACAATCACGATATAGTATTATTTGCTGACGATACCTCTTTAATTTTCAAACTCAAACGGCAGTTAGTTAATTATGACGATGTAAATAATGCTCTATCGAAATTAGTACATTGGTTTAACGCCAACAATATGCTCTGAAACAGCAATAACACAAAGTGTATTAAATTTAAAAATAAAGTTATTATCTATTGTGATGACATAGGCAAAAATTTGGGCATGATGTTAAATAACTGTTTAGAAGGACATATGATCAGTAATTATTGCATGCCTGGAGCATCCTTTAGTCATATAATGAATAAAGTTTTAGCTTGTAAATTTTGCCCTAATAGCACTTTAATAATTCTTGTTGGGAGAAGAGGCAATGTAAACAAAAATCAATTATTAAAATATATTGATAATGTAAATAATTTAAATGTACATAAAATTATCTTGTTTACATTGCCTTACATACAGGGGTGGCCGCAGGAAAATAAAATAAGATATGATTTAAATTTATTAATGAATAACTTTTCATGTAATAATAATTTAAATTTGACATTTAATTGTTATAATTATAATAATAAATTTAATTTAATAGACATAAATAATTTAATTATGAAATTTTTGACTAGTGATAGGTATTACCCATCTAAATATATTTTAAGACAGATAGCAAATGTGCTATCTTAGTGTTTATATATTAACTCAGCCAAGGACTTGGCTACACAGACATCTGCTTCTTTTGAGCAGTATAATGACTTAATATGTAATTTGGAATCAGTTCCAAGTAATTTAAATTAGAAAATGAGACAATAGAGGTAATCTCTAGCAGTTGTAATAATTTAAATAATTTAGAATGTAGCTTGCAAATCTTTAATTGTATGACTCCACAGAGTGATAATGAAAATTGTTTACACCTGGTGCATCAAAATATACAAGGCATGGTAGGCAAAGAGCTAGAAATTGAGTTGTTCTTAAATAGCAACAATATTCATATTTTATGTATTACTGAACATTGGTTAAAAGCTTATAACTTAATGTTTAACTTCAGTAATCACCAGGTGGTCAGTTCTTTCAATAGAGAAACGGTTTTAAGAGGTGGCTCCTTAATATTAGCTAGTAAATTATTATAATTAATAGAATCAGGCGTTACTTTGCGGAAATCCATTATATAAAAGCTTTTAGAAAAATTTACTTTGCAAATATCCGCGTTATAAAATAAAATGATGTGTCTTACCTAGTTTGAAGAGCAGAGTTTTGTTTGTGACGAATGCCACGCCGTTTACGTGGGTCAGACTGGTCGCAATTTCGGGACACGTTATAAAGAGCATTTAGCCGCGTACAGGAATTGCAATCCCGATAAATCCCATTTTGCCAAACATCTCTTGGACACTGGACACAACCTAGCCAACGACCACTCCTTTAAAGTCTTACATACGTGTAATAAAGGGCTGCGGCTGTGTGTGCTGGAACAGTTAGAGATATTAAAAAGTAATAGTAATACCGTTGCATTGCTGAATGAACAAACAAATGTTACTAACTCACCTCTCTTAAATATCTTTAAGCCTGCTCTCTAATAATAGAGAGCCTCGCAATATGGTCGTTTGTCACCCTCACGGTGATCGGCGATTGGTTGCGTGGTTGGAGGGTAGGCGTTGCGCGGCGGTTTGTTTTTAATTTTATAAACGGCTGCGTAAGTCCGGCGGTGATTGGTTGCATGTTTTATCGCATGACGCAGTCGCTAGCTTCTTAAGTAGATAGCGGTTGCGTCATCGGTCTGTATAAAAGGCACTTGTTTTTGACTCGCCGCTCACTTAGCGGTTAGTCGCCGTAGAGTCCATATCACCTGAGGATGCCTCGTGTAGAGGCGAAACACGTGTCGTATTATCGTCAGTGGTGTGTCTTGCCTAGTGTAGTGGTGTTGGGAGTAGCGGTGCTGGGATTAGTGGTGACGGAGGTAGTGCACGCAATTGAGGGAGGGCGGGAGGTGCTCTTCAAACTAGGTAAGACACATCATTTTATTTTATAACGCGGATATTTGCAAAGTAAATTTTTCTAAAAGCTTTTAGTAAATTATTGTCATGTAAAGAACGTAAAGATATTGTGAGCCTCTCTGTTGAGCGAACTGTAGAAATGGCATGTGTTGAGTTTGAGCACCTCATTGTTGTGAGCGTCTACAGACCCCCATGTTCTATATACGATACTTTTGAAAAAATTATGGAGGAAGTTTTTGCTAAGCTTAATAAACAGAATAAATCTGTTGTAATATGTGGAGACTTTAATATCAATCTCCTAGAAGCTTCCTATATCAATGTTAAATTTAGATCATTGTTTAAATCATATGGTCTTTTTAATTTATTTTTAGAGCCAACGCGTATTGCTCAATCTAGTGCAACATGTATAGATAACATTTTTACAAATGTGAAGCCGTTGCATAAATGTATAATTCAAAAATTAAGTTCTGATCACTGTGGACAAGTAGTTTCGTTACCATATCTTCACAAAAAGCAAATAGATAAGAAATTTGTGTTTGTTCCAGTTAATGCACGTCGCTTGGAGAAATTAAGAAGTAACATAGTGAAAAAACTTCCATCACTTTCATACCAAAATGATCCAAATTTTTTGTACGGAACATTATTTAAGCTTATTTGCAATGAATTTAATAATACTTTTACTTCTAAAACATTCTCCTTGAACAGTCGGAAGTCATTTAATGAATGGGCGACAGTAGGAGTCCATAAGAGCAGACATAGGTTATATGATCTTTACCATGAAAGGTCATATAATCATAGCGTCGAATTTAGGGAATATGTTAAAAAAATATTCAAAAATATTTAAAAGAGTGGGCTCCACAGCCAAGTCTTTGCATTTGAGCAACAAAATTAAGACGGCTTCTAATAAAATTAAAATGATATGGAGTATAATTAATAGCGAAACTGGTAAGATCAACTCTCGCAATTCAAACTACCAGTTAAGTGTTAATAACAAATTAACCGAATCAGATCAGGACGTTGCAATGGTTTTCGAGAAATATTTTACTGATATTCCGATATTAACCACTAAGTCACTGAATTCTTCTCCTGCGGTCGCCGAATCATTACTTAAACAAAATGTAATTGCGTGTACAAAGAATTTTACATTTCACAAAGTATCATCAAAAGATATTGTAAAATATTTTAAAACTATTGATGTTAAGAAAACTGCGGATCTGTGGGGGATTTCCGTTAAAGTTATTGCGTCTATTGTAGATACAATCACGCCTCATTTAGCTATTATTTTTAATACTAGTATCGAATCTGGTGTGTTTCCTGATTTAATGAAGTATAGTAAAGTAATACCTTTATTTAAATCTGGTAGTACATTAGACCCCGCCAATTTTATACCTATTTCTGTACTACCAACACTTAGTAAGATTTTTGAAAAAATTATTCTTGATCAAATGTTAAATTTCTTTAATATAAATAATTTACTTCATAAAAATCAATTTGGTTTCACAAGGGGTCGCTCGACAACTGATGCCGGTGTTGAGCTGATTAAATATATATTTAATGTATAGGAGAATTCACAGGATGCTTTGGGTATATTTTGTGACCTATCCAAAGCCTTCGATTGTGTTCACCATGAAACATTAATCAGGAAACTTGAACACTACGGTGTAAGAAGTGATGCTCTTAAATTAATTATTTTATAATGAAGTAAGAGAACGCAAAAAGTTGTCATTAACAGTATAAGTTCTTCCGGGTCGATGGTACAGATGGGCGTGCCTCAAGGCTCAATTCTCGGTCCCTTTCTGTTTCTTGTATACATTAATGACTTACCTTACATAGTAGGAGATAACCATGACATAGTATTATTTGCAGATGACACTTTTTTAATTTTCAAATTAAATCGACATTTGCTAAAATATGACGAAGTAAATGATGCTATATCTAAATTAGTAAATTGGTTCAATGTTAATAATTTGCATTTAAATGGCACTAAAACGAAATGTATGAAATTTATGACTCCAAATGTCAAACAATTAAATACTAATGTAATTTTAAATGGGGAGAAACTGAGTCTTGTAGATACCACCATTTTTCTTGGAATCACACTAGACGCGAAGCTTCAATGGAGCCCCCATATATCAAAACTAGCAAGCAGACTTAGTTCTGCAGCATATGCCGTAAAAAAGATTAGAAGTCTAACTAGTGTTGAAACAGCTAGACTAGTTTACTTTAGCTATTTCCATAGCATAATGTCGTATGGTATTTTGCTATGGGGACATTCAGCTGACACTGAAATTATATTTGTTTTACAGAAGAGGACCATAAGAGCAATTTACGATTTAAAGCCTAAAGAGTCGCTGCGACAAAAATTTAAGGAAATTAATATATTAACTTTGTCCTTTCAATACATTTATACGTACTACTTTTATTTTTGTGTAGGTACACAAAAATAAAAATAGTTTTACAAAAATAAGTGATATTCATTCTGTAAATACTAGGAACAGGCACAAGCTAGTTGTACGAGTTACTCGACTCCATCGAGTCAGTAATTCATTCTTGGGGCGATGTATACGCTTTTACAACAAAATTCCAGAAAATATACAAAATTTGACCTGCTCAAAGTTCAAAAACTTTATTAAACTAAGTTTGTATAAAAAGGGTTATTATAGTATTAAAGAATTTATAGATGATAATAACCCCTGGAAATGAGGTGATATACCAAGCTATTTCTAATTTGTTGTGTTGTTGATTTGTGTAACATACATGATTGTAAGCTGTTTTCTTTTGTTTTGTTTCATGCTGGTTCTTCCCAGTACAGAGGTTTTTTTTCGAACCAGTGGTAATTATACAAAAGAGTGACTTTCAATAAGTATTATTTATAATCTATATTGAATAAAAAAGTTTCTGTTTCTGTTTCTGTTCTATATAGAAAACCGACCGGGTTAGGAACGAAGACACTCGAAACAAAACCCCAGTATCTGATATTCTACAAAGAATAGACTTACAAAAGTGGAGATGGACTGGACACATGCTTAGAAACGGTCAAGAAAAATGGAGCCAAATTGTCACTAATTGGTATTCAAGAGATGGCAAAAGAAGCAGGGGTGATCAGCGTAGAAGGTGGGAAAATGATTTAAAAAATATGGCTGGACCTTATTGGCGACGATTAGCACTCGACCGGAAACAATGGAAAAGTCTGGAGGAGGCCTTTGTCAATAGACATTCCGGAATCAGGAACTTTATATACTAAATATATTGTTATGCTAATAGTTTTGTTATGCTAAGTCTTGTTTTAATTATTTTAAATATTTAATAATAATAAACTAAATAAATGTTATTGTACTGATTAATTTATATAAGATTTAAAAAACTTTTTTTTTATTTATTTAAGAATTAGGTAACATATATATATATATATATATATATATATATATATATATATATCATAATCTATGCTCTGTGAACCCTGTACTAGGTAAACCTGTCTTACAGGGTTCCAGACCTTCCATATTGTAATATTAGTCATTGGTACATAATACAATTACAACCAAACGTAAAAGGAATAATTAACACAGTTAGAAACAAACACAATATAGAAAAATACACTCAAATCTACATAGTACAAAATATGACAAAAACAATGGGTAAGGAATAAAATTTGTTTAAGATAAATGGATAAATAAGTTTAAAGCTTTTTTAGAGTTTTTATTTCATGTTTTGAAAATGTAGTTATGAATGTCTAATGGGATATATTAAGTTACACAAATCGAATTACAGAATTTAAGTTTCTTATTTTGCTTATTTTATTATATATATATAAATTTTCGGTCTGATCGTAATCTAGCGACAATAACCAGGCGTGTACCTTTTTTTTACACAAATAATAATTCAGTGGAAAAATGTCCAGTTCTCTGTGTGATTTGTTGTAGAGATGTGGGCCAAGGAAGCATTGAAAATGATGGGAGAAAGCAGTGTTAAATTTAGAAACCGGACATATATTATGAGCTCTTCTTTTTATTTTATATAGTTTTGGATCAAATAAAGTAGATTTATGTTGCCTGAGAATACTACTTAATACAAAAAGTTGACGAACTGTTAATAATTGACAGTCAGAGTAGAGATGTTTAGTAGGGAACTGAAATGATTTATAGGTCATTACCTTGATGATCGAAGATGTAACATCAAAGACTTATTCATTAATTAGTTAATTTTTGAACGTCAATGTATTATGTATATTAAAATATTGTAATAATGTTCATAATTGATAATGATATTAATGGTAGTACTAATTGAATAAGGTCAATTTATATATAAATAAAAATTAATTGAATTTTATGATTTTGGAAATAAAAAGCTATTTTATTTTATTTTATTTTTTTATTTTATGAGTTTGTATTGTCTGTAGTTCTTTCACAGATCATTGTCGGCTTTCTTAAAGCATAGATGACGTGAATCACGTATCGAGTACTGATGTCACACAAATGAATATCTTAACATCACCTGCAAGAAATAGGACTTTATTTATTATAACAAGAAAATTAACAGCTATTAATTAACACTATATGGTATATATGTAAGTCACCAGGTAAGCTTATTGAAAGTTTTCACAAATGGTTAACGGTTAGGTAAATACATATAATATATTTAGGTATTATAAGTTACACGTTGATGTTATTAATTTACAAATAGTAGTACCAATTGTACAAAAATTGTCAGCTTTCTCACAGTCCTTAGAAAATCATTTAAATTAATTACATGCTCTTATAAAGAATGAGTTTCACCTGTACTTTAATCTATATAAAGATACATGTAAGGGTCAGTTATCACTGACACGTGACGTGGTTTTCGGCCACGGCGGCCAGTCTCAACGGAGACTAGCCATCGGCGCAGGACAGGATTATAGTAACCAAGCACAGGCGCACTCTCTATTCTCTCACTCTCATAGCCCGATGGGACGGTAAACCGACACGACCGGAGAGAGATCAGGCGCAGGACCAACGACTTAACGTGCTTTCCGATGCCCGGGGGAGAAACACCGCCAACTTCCTGACTCCGGGCAGCTACTGAGAATTTCTTGAATGAAAAACTCAATAAGTGATTTTTGGCCCGACCCGGGATTCGAACCCGGCCTCATGATCAGCAGTCGCACTACTACAGCCACTAGACCAATGAGGCAGTCGACTTACTGGACGTAACTTTATTTACTACACAAAAGGATACAAATTTTCTTGAGATAATTCGAAAATGTCTTGAGGCGTCGCACTACGCCGCGCTGCGTCTCGAGATGCAGCAGTACTTCGTCGGTAGGCGAGCGTGCAAGAAGAATACTGCAATTCATAGCTTTCTTTAGGTATCTCAAATTTAGGGCATAAATCTCGAATGATTTTTTTTCAATCGATCTCACACGAATAAAACAAGCGCGAGGCGGTGGCGCGCAGACATCTAGTTTTCAGTAGCGCTACCATGCCATTGCTCTAAGCGCTTTTTAAAACTTAACATATGCACCGTTTATCTTTGTAATGAAAATATGGGTGCTTTTTTCTTTGATCCAGTTATTACCTTCAGCAATACATTAGAGTCAATTATATCAGCAACCCTAATGACACGTTCCTCATAATAGGCGATATCAATATGAGTTCTATTATATGGTCTAATACTCAACCTGGACTCGAAGCTTGCGGTGCTAAAGGTGAACATGTACAATATTTTATTTCTAAAAATAATCAATTTTTGTAACCTACAACAATTTAATCCAGCGCATGTATACTCGACCTCGTTTTGTCCAATGACTATGTAAAAATCGAACATTGCCAAGACTCTTTAGTGCCTGAAGACCAACATCACAAAACTTTATCGATTTGTGTTAACTTTATCAAACTTCAGCCCATTCAATACTCTAAACATGTCATCGCATTTTCTTACAACAAATGCGACTATGATTTAATAAATTTACAGATAGGTTCGGCTAATTGGGACGAAATACTTACTAATAGTAACTTTGAAGATGCGGTGAATACTTTTTAAAACATAATATATAATATTCGTGATAAATATGTTCCTAAAATAATGTAATATTTGTCGTAAAATAAGTAAAATAAGAAAATTAAAGTGTACGGTATTTTAAGTGATAAAAATACATTTAGCACGTTAAGAGAAAGAGTAGAAAAGGATATTTATAGCAAGTACATTAGTAATGCTGAAGATAGCTTTACAAACCTTTCTAAAATGTTTTGGTCCTATATCAAAAACAAAACGAATAATGCTTCATATCCTTCTTGTGTGACCTATTCCGGTATATCTGCTTATTCATGAAAATATATTAGTAATATCTTTTCTCAATATTTTCATTCTAACTTCCTTCAATCTAGAAACTCAAAAGTAAACTTAAATAATATAGCTTCCATAACTGTTAATGATATCTCTTCAATCGAAATTAATTTTTGTGAATTAAAAAGACCGCTGAAATCTGTTCCTGACGGACTTCCGGCTATTTTCCTAACTAGGTGTGCCAAAACCGTATCCGAACCTTTATTAATTATTTTCCACATTCCACATTTATAACGCAACAAATCCCAGTCTTGTTAGGCCCAGCATCTCGCGTCTGAACACGAGTTACGTAATTAATATTAGTCTTCGATAAAGAATAAGTGATTTTAGATCCTAGTTTAATTACAATATCAAACAAATTCTCTCCAGGTAAAAATGTAACTCCCTCGATATCGAAATCCTTTGATCGAAACCACTCATCTTTTTCATTAATTTCTGCTTCCAACTTAATTACATACTTCAAAGAACACATTTCTTGCTCAGAATTTTCTAATACTTGATTTTTTTTAAAGCAATCAAGCTTTTCTAACATATTGTTCTTAGATTTTCGTAGGTCTGAAATATCGTTTTTGATTATTCGAATATCATTGGTGTCGAGTATCATTATCATATTCGATCATGACGTCGCATGGTGCATCGTGAAGTCACTGGTACGAGTAGCACACCGCTCTTGCACGCTCGCTTACCGACGAAGTACCGCTGCGTCGTGATGTGTCGCGCTATGCTGCGAGGCATTGAAAGACGCAAAGCGGCGTAGTGCGACGCCTCAAGATATTTTCGAATTATCTCAATAAAATGTGTACCCTTTTGTGTAGTAAATAAAGTTATATTTTGTATTACGTCACGTCAAGGTGTGAATTGACCCTTACATGTATCTTTCTGTAGATCAAATAACCGGTGAAACTCATTATTTTTAAGAGGCACTACCATTTACAAGTGGTACTACTATTTGTAAATTAATAACATCAACGTGTAACTTATATTACCTATGTATGTATTTACCAAACCGCTTACCCATTTGTGGAAACTTTATATATATTAGGCTTACCTGGTGACTTATATATATACCATAATTATTAGCTGTTAATTTTCTTGTTATAATAAATAAAGTTGTATTTCTTGCAGGTCATGTTAATATATTCATTTGTGTGACATCAGTACTCGATGCGTGATTCTCGTCATCTATGCTTCAGGAAAGCCGACAATGATCTGTAAAAGAACCACAGACAATACAAACTCATAGTTCGTTAATTTAATAAAGTGATAAAGCAGAGAGTACTTCACGTACAGGCGGATGGGGATGGAGCTCCCCGAGAGTAAAAGGCGGACATTTTGCACTACAAATGGGATCCCCTACAATATAGAAGCTTTTTATTTAATACACGAAATCGCTCCAGCTATACATATCAAAATCAAATTAAAATCATTATATAAACAATAATACATGAGCAGCAATTTGCCAGCGGTCGAGTTACTGCCTGAACTCCTTTATTTGACATGTATGTCATTTGAAGATTGTAAGCTGTTATTTAAGAAAAAGTCCCGCTGGGTTTCTTGCTGGTTCTTCCCAGGACAGAGGTTTTTTTTCGAACCAGTGGTAATTATACAAAAGAGTGACTCTCAATAAGTATTGTTAGTATAGTAATCTATATTGAATAAAAAAGTTTCTGTTTCTGTTTCTGTTTCTGTTTGATCATTCAATTTTTTGTTTAATTCATTAGTTACTAAGTAGTTTGGTTGACACCAAATTTCTCCGCTAAGTCCAAAGTTTCTAAGTAATATTCAAAGCATCAATCTACAAATGACGTCAGAATTCAACAGCACAAAGATTTCATTAATCACTAAAATTTTGGGCCCCACGAGATCTCCATTACCTAATAACTGTTGCATTCCAAAAAATTTTAGTATGAAGGAATTTCCTTATTCCCTAATAAAATATATACATTTAAATAGTAAAGATAAACGTAATTAATAATTTTGGATATGAATAAAAAGATAATTGTAATAAAACCACAAAATTCTTTATTGAAGCAAATTAGACGCATACTCGTATATTTTAGCACCATGGGTCGTTGTTTACGGTATGTACCACCGGGCTGGAATATACTTGAGGTACGGATGCGGTGTATGTTGTTGGGTACGAGATGTAATTCACAGGCTGTGTCCGGTATGCGTTGTATACTACAGGAGATGATACTGCACGGTACACGGGCGAAGAGACCTTGAAAAAAGAAAACAATATGATATCATTGTAAGAACTTGTCGCGTCATTTTTATTGAGACAAATTCAACAAATGAAATCTGATGTAATTTTTTATTTAACCCCATTAGAAATTGGCACAAAATATTATTATTTATAATTTGCCCTTATTCAAATAATACCTCAATATCTGCATCCGAAACATAAACGTAATGTTTAAGTTTAAGCCACTTATTGTGTGTCGTAACCAATCGTAATACGTATGAGTGATCTTTTAGTGTTATTGCTTTTTATATAATAAGTGTGACAAACGAGCAAACAGACCACCAGATGTAAGTGGATGCTGCGGCCCATAGACATCTACATGTGTCGTCGATTAAGAATCAAAATACATATGCATCATCCCTGAGTACTATGGTGAATTGCCTCGTTTCTAGTGACCAGGGCCTAATACTGCCGGGAACCACTGCTAACACAAGCGATTTTAGCTCAGTTGGAGTAGTTTACAAGAAACTAATAAAGTTCAAAGGCCGGCTATGCACCCACAATTCTCCTAGTGTTGCATTTGTTTATGGGCGGCGGTCGACACTTACCATCAGGTGAGTCGCTTGATCGTTTGCCACTCTTCTGTAAAAAAATGTTGCTATCATTGCTAGTAATTTAAAAAAAATGTATTGTACCACATATTGTTGATTTGTTGTGTAGACAGCGGGAGACACATAGCCGAAGCTTCTCTTGTCGCGACCTACCACAGAGGCGCTGGCGACAGCGAGCACTGCGAAAATAACCTGGAAAAAGAAATCCAATCTATTAATCAATTTTAATGACATTCACACGTTGTAATAATTTCGACCAGACCGAACTTCGGTCACAACAGCCAGCCTCAACGGAGACTAGCCTAACAGGATTATAGTGCACGAATGTGTGCGCAAGCACAGGTGCACTTTTTCACTGTTCTGTTCCCTAATTCTCATAGTCATCTAGCCATCTGCACAGGTCAGGATTATAGTGCCAGAGTGTGTGCGCAAGCACAGGTGCACACTCTGTTCTCTAACTCTCATAGTCCAATTGAACGATTATCCGACACGACCGGAGAGAGATTAGGCGCTAGACCAACGCCTTTACGTGCTTTCCGTGGCACGGAGGTGAAACACCGTCAACCTCCTGACTCCGGGCTGTTAAAGAGAACTCCTTGACAGAGAAAAAACCAATGGCTGGCTTCGGCCCGGCCCGGTATTTGATGAATAAGAACACGAGAGTTATCTATTCTGAACTATTTGTATAATAGGAGAATTTTATTATAGGCTATAGACAGTTTATTTTACAATTTTAATGATATATCTGTACGGATTCCCTATACAAGGAATTACCCCAACTATCTAAGACAATAGGCCCGGGACGACCATTCATTGCCGAGAAAAAAATTCTACGAGATTATAAATGTCTAGATAAACTTGAAATGTAAACATTAACTGAAAACAATATTCCATGCAAATCATTAAGGACGTTTCCGAGAAACCAATTACATAAATAAATTCAAACAAAAATTGCATTCTATCGCTATTGCAAGTCCAAGAACATTCAACAGTGTAAGGGAGAATCACTTCAAACTTCTATCTCACTTGCATGCGTTCCATCCTACCAGGACCAACTTCTAACTATTTCTACAACGGATTACGAAAAGTCAGATGAAGTGGCAATTGGACCGGCCATGTAGCTCAAAGAACCGACAACCGATGACGTAGTAAGATTTTCAAGTGACAACCTATTGCCGTATGCAACGTGTAGCTCACCCCCCTCCACCTCTTACCCCCTACTAGATGGAGTAATGACCTGGAAAATGATGGATGCAGGTGGCTCAGAGCCGTGCTACGTGGCATTCCTTGGGGGAGGCCTATGTTCAGTGTACTTGTAAAGTTCTGTAATAATGATGAGGAAATTCGGGGCAGCAATATTTCCAGTGTTATGTTCTTGCTTACCCAGCGTTGTAGTAAAGAAAGAAAACTAGTGCAACTCCCCAGTCAACAATGGATAATAAGGTTTTTTTTTATAGAATATACATGACAAATGAGCACACCGCGCACCAAGTGGATAAGTGGATGCTGTAGGCCATATATCACCACACGAAACACAGCAGTATTAAGCTGCTATTTAACGCTGGTGTTCTGCGAATGTGGTCCTTCACCGTTCGAGCCGACGTATTCGTGTTACAATCATAATATAGCTTTAGCGTGAATCCACCATGTATATAAGTCATACACATGTATAAGTTGAGTAAATCAACTACATTATCGCCTAATAAATTAAAATATCTACTCACCAGAAACTTCATTTTGTTACAAATGTGGGAGGCTGCCACTGACTAAGTATCAGAACAAGTTTGATACTAATAATCCATTTTGTTGCCTTATATAAGAAAATGAAATAGAAATAATAATAATGTATAATGATTTATATCTATAAGTAAACACATCCAAAACTGGAGCCAATATATTTACATTTACGTATAGGGTTCCGCAAACCATCGATTAATACTAAAGAGTTTTAATCAATTGTATACAATTCATTCTTTCAAGCATGTAATTAAACTTAAATACTAAAATTTTAATTATATTTACTGTATTACATATTATATTAATAATAACACATATTTTATAACACTCTATTCTACTTTATAAAAATTGAAATAATTAATATAATTAAAAAAAATAATATTAATAATTCAGTAGGATTAGATAATATTAATACAAAAATAATCAAAGCATTTGCTAAGTACATATGTGGACCTTTGAGCTACATTATAAACATGTCGCTTGTGAAAGGTACTTTCCCTGAAATTTTAAAAAATCAATTGTTAAGCCCTTATTTAAGAAGGGAGAGACTAATTATCGTCCAATCACTTTAATACCAGTTATATCTAAAATATTTAAAAAGGTAATGATGAAAAGACTTTACGACTATATTACAGATCAAAATATTATTAAAAATGAGCAATTTGGGTTTAGAAAGAATAGTAACATGACACTAGCATGCTTTAATTTAATAAAATATATTACGGAGGCCATTAATGAAAGGGTACGGGTAAGTGCGATCTTTCTTGATATGACTAAAGCTTTCGATTTTGTAGACAATAAATTATTACTTTATAAGCTTGAAAAATATGGAATCCGGGGAAAAACACATGACTGGCTGGAGAGTTATGGAGGCAATAAAATTACAAGCAGTTGCAAAATAATAAATACGGTGTCCCACAGGAAAGTTTGTTAGGTCCCCTTTTATTTCTAATATATATTAATGTAATGTGAGTAACGATCCAAGAGCGAGTCTTATTCGACACTATTCCGAAGATATCCCGGACGTCAGTCTGAGCGAGATTAGAATGGCTCTCCAGCACCTTAAAAACGGCAAGGCCCCAGGCGAGGATGGAATTACAGCGGAGCTTCTGAAAGCGGGTGGAAGACCGGTACTTGAAGTCCTTCAGAAGCTCTTTAATTCCGTCCTCCATGGTGGCATTACACGGGAGGCGTGGAGCAGAAGTGCGGTGGTCTTGTTCTTCAAGAAAGGTGACAACGCTCTCTTGAAGAACTACAGACCGATTTCCCTTCTGAGCCGCGTCTACGTGCTGTTTTCGAGAGTCATTACGAATCGTCTCGCGCGCAGACTTGACGACTTCCAGCCTCCCGAACAAGCCGGTTTCCGAAAGGGCTTTAGCACCATAGACCACATACATACCCTACGGCAAATTGTACAGAAGTCCGAAGAGTACAATTTGCCACTATGTCTGGCGTATGTGGACTATGAGAAAGCCTTTGATTCCGTCGAAATTTGGGCGGTGCTGCAGTCCCTTCAGCGGTGCCAAGTTGACTGTCGGTATATCGAAGTGTTGAAGTGCTTGTACAGTAGGACTACGATGGCTATCCGAGTACAGAACCAGAGTACGAAACCCATCCAATTGCAGAGAGGTGTAAGACAGGCTGATGTTATATCCCCGAAACTCTTCACCGCTGCATTGGAAGACGTATTCAAGCTTCTGGACTGGAAAGGATACGGTATTAACATCAATGGCGAGTACATCACTCACCTTCAATTTGCCGACGATATAGTCCTCATGGCAGAATCGCTGGAGGAGCTAAGCACTATGCTCAATGACCTCAATAGTGTCTCCCAACGGATAGGTCTTAAGATGAACATGGACAAAACAAAGATTATGTTTAATGTCCATGTCACACCTATGCCGGTAGTTGTTGGGAGCACTAAGCTCGAAGTTGTTGACGAGTATGTTTACCTGGGACAAATAGTCCGACTAGGTAAGTCCAACTTCGACCAAGAGGTCAATCGACGGATTCAACTCGGCTGGGCAGCGTTCGGGAAGCTACGACACATCTTCTCGTCAGAAATACCTCAAAACCTTAAAACAAAATTGTACAACCAGTGCGTGTTGCCAGTGATGACTTACGGAACTGAGACGTGGTCCTTCACTGCTGGCCGTATGAGGAAGCTCAAGGTCGCTCAGCGAGCTATGGAGAGGGCTATGCTCGGAGTTTCTCTGCGTGATAAACTTAGGAATAAGGATATCCGCAGTAGAACCAGAGTAACCGACATAGCCCAACGGATTAGTAAGCTGAAGTGGCAGTGGGCCGGCCATATAGCTCGAAGAACCGACAACCGATGGGGAAGAAAGGTTCTCGAGTGGCAGCCTCGCACCGGTAGGCGAAGTGTAGGGCGTCCCCCCACAAGATGGAGTGACGACCTGGTAAGACATGCAGGAAGTCGATGGATGCAGGTGGCTCAGGACCGTGCTTTGTGGCATTCCTTGGGGGAGGCCTATGTTCAGCAGTGGACTTGTGAAGGGCTGTAATGATGATGATGATGATATATTAATGATCTTCCAAACGTCACTGACCACAAAACTGTTCTGTTTGCGGATGATACTTTTGTAATTATTAAGTGTAAGAATAGAAAAAACTATGAAAATGAAATATCTATTACACTCGACAAAATCTTTAGATGGCTCAAAAGTAACAATTTAAAAATAAACTTAAATAAAATCAAGATGATACAATTTAGGGATTTTAAAACTCCACCATTGGACTTAACATCTGTTATGATAGTACAAACATTGAAGAACTCAGCTGTACTAAACTTTTAGGATTAACGGTTGCTCTATTAATAGTATAGTTATAGCACGTATGGGTCGACTCGGCCGGGGAAGGACCACGCTCTCACAGAATACCAGCGTGAAATAAGAGCTTAATGCTGCTGTGTTTCGTATGATGAGCGTAGAGAACCAGAGATCCTTTTTACTGGAAAAAGGCATTCTATCATAGTCCTCACGGGTGACAACGCATCTGCATTTGAATTCGCAAACGAAGACAGATGTAGAGGTGTATAGGCCATAGCAACCACTTACCATCAGGTGGACTGTGTGCTCGTTTTTCACCCTTATTCTATAAAAAAAACGACGCAGTGACTGGAAGAATCATACGTATACGTATGCGATAAACTGGAGAGATTTGGTTATGCTATAAAACAACTGCGGTTGACTGTGTCTAATAAAGCGGCACTGAGCGCTTACCGCTTACACTTACGGCTATGTCTCCTCAGTGCTTTCATACGGTCTCTTGTTGTGGGGCAACTCGGTTGAGGTTGGCAATGTCTTTCGTGTTCATAAGAAATATGTAAGGGCCATTTGTGGAGCTTAGTCTTTAGATAGTTGTGAACCTTTATTTCACAAATTGTACATACTGCCTCTAGTTTATATGTACATACGGGAACTTTGTGTTTTTGTCAAGCAGCATCCACAATATTTCACCAATAACTCAAGTTAAGTAAGTAGAAATGCCATGCCAAGAAATAAATTTAAGCTCTATCTGCCTCTATGCAAGCTTGATATATATAAAAAAATGTATTTATAAATGTTATTAGTCTACAATAAATTGCCTAACACTTTTAAAGACCTCCCTTTCGTAATTTTTAAAAGGAAACTCACAGAATGGCTGGCAACAAAATGTTTTTAAAGGTTGGACGAATATATGAATTTTATAGAAATGTAAAATAATGGTGGAATATAGAAAAACTTATTAATTTTTTTAACATTATATATTTTTTTGACATTTTTAATTTTTTTATGATTCTAGATATTTACAATATATAATCAGTTACCTAATTAATTCAATTTTTGACATGTATAACAGTGGTAGAGCCAGGCGGCAGCTTTTGCTGTCGCATGGATGGGCCGGCTCGAACCGGGGTGGTACCACGACCTCACCGAATACCAGCGTGAAGTAGAGGTTTACCTCTGCGTTTCGCTTGGTGAGTACAGGTGGCCGGAGGCCCTTTTTACTGGAAATGAGGCATTCAATCTTAGTCCTCACGGGTGAAAACGCATCTGCATTTTGATCTGTAACAGAGGATAGATGTAAATGTCTATGGGCCGCAGCAACCACTTACCATGAGGTGGACTGTGTGCTCGTTTTTCACCCTTATCCCATAAAAAATGTATTTATTGTAATTTAAAAACTTGACGCTAAAAGATTTTTAAATAACTACATAATGATTTTTCTTAAATGTATTACCTCGTTAAATTGTAATAATAATATTTTTTGTATATTGTAAAGATATTGCACGCCATTATCATGGTAGAACGTAAGGTCTCATTAATAAATAACAACATCATAAGATTATGTACATTACATACATTCTGGCAATAAATAAATTTGAATTTGGATTTTAAAAAAAAAAGAGCGGCTGGTCTAGACTTCTCTAAGGATCTAGGTACATTTCTAAGTATTTTAGTTTTATTTGAATAATATTATTTTCGTGACAAAAACCTCTTCCATAGATTGTTTCATAGGATTGGCAACCACAGTTTTTTCAAATATTTTTAGGAACCCTGTTTCCCAGGCCCTTTGTTTGTTTACTGATTATTTTCGTTAATGTACCATCAATTTAAAAAAGAAACGACTTGGATTAATTTTTATTACTATTTATACCATGTTTTATAAAAAACAAGTTTCATTGCAATCAAAACAAAAAAGGAAAGAGAAAACCAAAAAGCAGGTATTTTTAGCCGTCTTCAAAATGGAAACAAAAGGTTCTCAATTCAATAGTACTCGTATGTCTGTTGTTCCTATGTGTGTTACGCGATATCTCCGTCCATCGTGAACCGATTACAATGACGCTTATTTTATAAAATAAAAGAGAAACGTGTGCATAGTCCACCTGATGGTAAGTGGAAGCTGTGGCTCATACATATCTACATCTGTCCTCAATCAAGGATCAAAATGCAGATGCGTTTTCACCCCTGAGGACTAAGATGGAATACCTCGTTTCCAGTAAAAAGGATCTCCGGTTTTCTACAGTCACCATAAGAAACACGGCAGCATTAAGTTGCTATTTGACGCTGGTATTCTGTGAAAGCGTGGTTCTTGTCCGGTCGAGCCGATAACGAACGAGTACATGACGCGTATAAGTCTACGGAACCTGTTACAATTTTTCGTATACTTTTAGTCGCATCCTTGAGAGGTTAAATAGTCCACATGTACGACGACCGGTTGAATAAACCAGAACTTGAATCAATATTATTAATTTTATGCTTAGTCATAATGTGTATCAAAATTATATTCTAATTTTATGAGAAAGCTCTTAATTTTTTAAACATGTTTAAAGGTTAAAACAGTAATTAAAAAAACTGGATTGCGTTAAAAATTTTACAAAAAAAAACATGTGTGCAATTCACACGCGGTAAAATTGAAACCTTCAAATGAAATGAAATATAAAATAGAAATATTTTACGGCAAATTATATAATATAATCATTTTCAACCACAAGTGCGGTGAAATATAAGATAAACGTCTCATTTTATAATAAACAAATATTACAATCCTTATTTTTAGACTTAATTTTAGTGTAATAAATCAAAAAATATTTTCTTTTTAGCAAAATTGTTTTGTAATAGCGCCATTTACGTCATACTATAGGTAATGTCACTTTATCGAACAAAAATTGATTGACTCTCAAATGTTACATAAGATGGGCACTAGATGGCACAAACACGAATAATTTAATATTAATCGATAAGCTATGTAATCGTTGATTGTTATGAATGAATTGGATATATTAATTTTATCCAATATGGTTAATTTTTTTTTCATAAATTGGTAATTTTTTTTAACTATTTATTTTCACAGTTAAAATATATGTATATAAACTTTTTTAAAGCACTGCACAAAGAGGAGTTCGAAATATTAGGAAACACTGTTATTTAAAAAATACTACCAACACTATAAACATTATTAAAATTCGCTTCAACCACTATTTGTAAGCTTAAAAGTAATCCAATGGCGGATTTGAACCCACTACCTTTTGATTTCGCGCTCTACACTCTGACGCTGACTACACTGTACTCTATCTCATTCTCACGCAGGTAAAATCCTATTGATATAGTATACGTTTGTCTCTTTTTAGTGTCGCTTTTTCGTTTCATCCAATTTCAAAACACAACGATGCTGAAGTTTTCATTTTTTTTAAAAATGTGTCACTTTCACTACTAAGACGAATGTAACGACGCCCCGTTTGTTAAAATCCGTCTAGACATATAGGATACTTAACGTGCCAAAGAAACAGACATACATACGTGCCAAAAAATTGATATTTTGGCATGTCCCGGGATTTGAAATCAGGACCTCATTGTCACCAGTCGTGTTTACAATCACGAGGCCAAGAAGAAGAAGAAGAACTGTCTAAAACCATGTCGAAAACTCACCCAACTCTTAATTTTGTCAACATTTAAACAGGCACTCGCAAATTACCTTTACAAAGGAGAACTAATTGGAAACAAACTTTTGTCACCTCTTATCCCTGTATAAGTAATTTTCAAAGAGTAGCCAAATTTTAAACTTAAGTTCAGATATATACATAAATAATAATATATCGTTAGTACAGTTTTTGAAAATACGAGTAAATAAGGCTTCTAATTTTATCTGAAATTATCCGAAATTGAATGAGATTTATGGCCAACAACGTTTTTGCCTACGGATCGACCCTTACAAATGTTGTGCGTGCGCAGTAAAATCAGTTAAAATAATCCATTCGCATTTTGAATTTAAAAGATAAAAAGGACAGAATGCTTGAGATTTTTTTAATTTATTTTCTTCCATATTTGTCTATATTACTTATTCTGAACCTTCTCTGCAAATTTGGCCGGTTATTGCAAAAACATCCTTTATAGACAATATATGGTACTAGTAATAAGAGAAGATTCTAGAACATAGACTTTGTATCTTATAGACTAAACATACCGTGACGTCATCAGCGTGTGAAAGGAATGCACGTATATAGTTAGACATAAGAGTAAGGGAGAAGCAAATCTATATTTCTTGTCTTTTTCTAGGTATGCGTTTTTGATTGTTTTCCCTCCTTTATTTGACATTAACGATGTCAAGCTCTTGTAAATAACATTGATATTATAAGCAAACGGGTAATTGAATTTAGTGTTGTTTGTGGGTTTTAGTTATTAGGTAAGGTTAAAAAGATGGTAAGTTGTAGCATTTTAGGATGCAACAGCATCAGTCAACGAAAAATTGATAATATTACCTTTCATGGGTAAGTTTGTTTTGTGCTTACATTTGCTACTTGTACTGATTAATATCTATTGTTTTGAATATAAAGTGTAACATTTCATGTGTTTAATGAACTTTGTGATGTATTTTGTCAAATATTTGGACTCCCAAATTGTAAATTCTTCATGATAATGCTCCTTAATTTGAACGGTCATTCGAAAGCTTAAAGTCATAACAAACGTGTACTTTTTGATTTGGTAGGATTATAGAAACTTTAGGGATATCAGCGAGTACAATAATGTTTTCGCATTGTAGAATAATAATTGTTATTGTGATAAGTAGTTATGTCCATAAATATGAATCACATAATTTTATACATATACATACACTTTTATGTTCAGCTTTAAAGGAAACTCCTTATTGCCCTACAACTCTTCAATCATTTTCCATATTACATAGACGTCACAAATAATATGTAAGTATCAACCTGAAAACATGTTTGGATTCAAGTACATAAACATTGGGCAAAGTATATTTAATTTCACAAAATTTTATTGCATTCCATTAATTCTACTATACATTAGCAACAGTTACATTACAATATTTATTAAAAAAATAAATAAATATGTCATACTAATATAAAAATAAATATAAACAGATAAAATAATAAATAAATAAATAAGTCTTAATCTTAAGGTACACAATAACACAACGACATAAGATAATATTCTCAATTAATGATGTAGAAAAAATTTGATGATAATATACCATTAGTCAGTATCAAAAGTCAAAAGTTATAGGTTTTGTGATAGTTGCCTAGCTTGGCAGGAGAATTGGCAACTGCAGTTATTTGGAGACAAACTGTGTGAGAGGCCTATGTACTGCTGTGGAGGACATAACTATGTTAGGCTGTAAATGTATTAATTAACAATATCTAACGCTTAATATGTAGGTACATATTTTTTTTAATGTTTGGTATGAGTAATAGAGTCAATCCTCAATCTACGTTCTAGAACCTCTAATATTATTCTCAAACGAGATTTTACGTTCGAGCGACTGGCCATAATATTATTCTTAGTTTTATTTTTTTTATTGCTCTTATTGCTGTGTGTCTCATGTAAGAATGTTACTCAAGTTATATAAAATATTTAAAAGTAAAATGAACACACAAAACTTAACCGACGGTTTTTCTAAATGAGAAACCAAAGAGTAAACAACTCTTCTCCCGCCGAAGTGTGGAAATTTCTTAGATCTTTTGGTCTTTGCAGGCCAGCTACATTGGATTGTCGTCCTTCTCTATCATTTAATGAAATCAACCAACATTTCGCTTCTGTAACAGCAATGGACCCTACAATTCGATCTCAAACTGTGGCTTCCATGGCTTCTGTGCAAATTCCTAATATACCTACCTTTAACTCCCCTCCTGTTTCGCAGAATGATGTCAAAAAGTCTATTTTAGCAATTCAGTCCAAGGCGGTGAGTTAAGATGAGATTAGTAGACAAATAGTAGTATTTATACTAGAGCACCTTCTTTCGGCAATTCCCCATGTTATAAATTTTTCCCTTGATTCAGGTCAGTACCCTAATCTTTGGAAAAGGGCTTTTATAAAGCCCCTTCCAAAAATTCCTTCTCCCATTCTTCCCAATCATTTTCGCCCTATATCTATTCTACCCTATCTTTCCAAAATTTTAGAATCCTGTGTTTACAAGCAAATTTCTACATTCATTTCGAAACATAACCTACTGAGTATATATTAGTCTGGGTTTCACCCTGGTTATAGTACCAGTACTGCTTTCATTAACGTCACAGACGATATTAGAAACGGTATGGAAGAAAAAAAAAGTAACAGTACTGGTACTAGTTGATTTCTCAAATGTTTTCAACACAGTTGATCATGAAATCCTTGTTTCCATACTGTCTCATCTAAATTTTGGCCCTACAACATTGGAATGGTTTGCATCTTATCTTCGAGGTCGACAGCAGTCAGTCTGTGTGGGGCAAATAACCTCAGCTTAGGCTGATGTGGAAGCTGGTGTACCGCAAGGCGGTATTCTTTCTCCTATAATTTTTTTCTATTTTTATAAACTTTATTACCTCCATCTTCGATTGCTCATACCATCTGTATGCCGATGACCTTCAGCTATACGTGCATAAGTACGTGTATAAGATCATGCTTGTCCAATCGCTCATATTACCCATAATTGATTATGCAGATGTGTGTTACCCGGATCTGTCCCAGGATCTTCGGAACAAGCTGGAACGCCTTCTCAATAACTGTATAAGATTTATTTTCGGGCTTTGTAAGTATGACCATATTTCGCAGTATCTGGGGGCACGGCAGTGCCCCCGCCAAGTCGAGCAAAAAAGTGGCACGGCCGTACCATCCTTTTCTCGAAGCAGTTCAGGCCATTTCCGAAACCCTATAACTTTGTAATGGATAAAACTAGAAGCTTGAATTTTTACTAACCAAGTAGGCATTGTATCTTTCAAATTTCATTAAATTTGAACCAGTAGTTTAAGAATTATAACTAGTCAAAGTTTATTAATTTTGTCACTCACTGACTGACCGATCATCAAAACTCTAAGGCACTTCTAGCAGACATAGAAACTTCAAATTTGGAATTTAATTATTTTTTAGTATATAAATCAAGGAAAAATTAAAATATTTTACAATTTCGATCCAGTTTTCGAGATACACCAACTGCATAAATAACTTTATAATCCCATATAAACATATAGTATTACAAATTCTCATTTGCAGTGAATGAATCAGTGTACCTATATATGTATAATAGAATAATAGGTGTAAATAGCTACCTAGATATAACTATCTACAAAAAGAAATGAGATGCCATCAAAAACATAACTTGTAAAAAAGCCAAGCCTCGCAACTCAGTTCTTCTACCGTAAAAAGTTGTGAGATCCATGTAATACCAAGTTGGTTAATTTTTTCAGTCCATTGATTGATACATAGATTGACTTGGCAATCGCACTAAATAATCTAATTTAATATAATATGTATTACTTGTGAGATATATTGTATTTTCATGCGATTGCTAAGTCAATCTATGTATCAATCTATGGACTGAATAAATTAACCGACTTGGTATTACATGGATCTAACAACTTTTTACATGAATCATCTATGTCATTTATATTTTTAGACGTATATATTTATAGTTATTTATGTACTATTTGTATGTATGTATGAATATATGTATGCTTATGTATGTACTTATATACTTGTATACATATATAAATAGGATATATTTTTATAGTTTATTTATTGTATATATTAGTAAAATGTATATATAACGTAATTAATTATCATTTCTATTTTGTTTTTATTCTATATTGCTACACCGATTTCAAATTCTCATCACTCAATGGGTTGACTGGTAGAGAATGCCACAAGGTATTAAGTCCGCCCTTTGTATTCTTTTACATTAAGGAATGCAATAAAGAATAAATAAATAAAAGAGTTGCTGTTTGAGCCTATAATAAATAAAATTTAATGAAATAATAATGTATGTGGAATAACTTTGTGAACATGTGGCAATTGATGCATTCGTATCATAGCGCTATTGAACAAGACATGGAGTTGAGTATGCTTGCTGCACTTAAAAGTACTACCAAACACACTCACCTTAATCTTTTTTTCAACTTTGATTTCCGCATTACGTCAATTAAAAATTAATGATTTAATCTGTTGGTACATTTGACACTGAGAAAACTGGCCACTGATACCTACTTATAAAATGTTCGAAATATCTTTGACGGATAAAAAATCCTTTCCTAAATAAAAATAATTTTATTGTTTTATTAGCGAACGTGCTAAGATATTGCAGCGTATTGCATCTACCAACAATCATGTTAATATAATACCGTGCAAACGATCTCTGCGTGTAAATAGATAACGACTTGTTGAGGATCCTGCCAGTACCCGCACTCAAGCATTTATAGTAAATACCAATGTAAAAGAATGTTGCTATTGCAATAGCGATAAACATAACTTGTTATATGACTGTTCCTAAGAACAATGGCAGACAAAATTAGTTGAGAAGAAATGGTAGCGTCTATATATCAAAAATATCTTAAAATGTTCAACGTCAGTCCCATAATAAATCTGTCAAAGAATTTTGTCCTGAGAAGGCGTCAAAAAAAGATATTTAGATTTGAACCTTTTTAGGTTATGTATTATGTCACTATAATATGGAAAAAGCCATGCGTCCTGTGGTTGTTTGATGTTAGCTTAATACATTCTCAACATAATGTACCTACCTACATAATTGGGAGTTTTAGATTATTGTAATCTCTATTATATATTTGCATACTATAAATGTATATTTCTAGGCTCCAGGGCCTTTGTGTCATATAGTGACTTCTCAGAAGAGCTCATTTTGTTTTAGCTAGTGTTGCCATAACATTAAATGGAATTGTTACATGTGTAGTGGCGGTTAAGAATATCCACTACCCCATATCTTCCCGTGGGTGTCGTAAAAGGCGACAAAGGGACACAGGCAGGAGATGGGCAGCAGCATCTTCCTGGTAACAGAAAAATACAATAAAAAACTGCGGTTGCCAACCCGCTCGCCAAGCGTGGCAACTATGGCAATATACCCCCCATAATGAAAGTTACGAAGAGACGGCCCCCAGTCCCCGGCGGCCCCGCTATTCCTGGCTACGGTGGCGACCATGGTAACGGCGGGGCAGGGGGTGCTAAGAATCTCCGGTGGAGGTTCGGTTGCCACCTACAACGACTCGACCTGGCAACATACAACGCACGCACCCTGAGGACTGACGAGAAGATTGTGGAGCTGAAAGAAGAGATAGACAAGTTACGCTGGCATATTATAGGATTATCCGAAGTCCGAAGAGAGGGGGAGGACACGGTAATCCTCGAATCCGGCAACTTGCTCTATTACCGGGAGGGCGACCATCTGTCCCAAGGAGGTGTCGGATTTATCGTCCACAAGTCTCTCGTTAACAACGTTGTAAAGATTGAGAGTGTGTCGAGGAGGGTTGCGTACCTTATACTCAGAATCACCAAACGGTATTCGCTGAAGGTCATACAGGTTTACGCACCAACCTCGGCACACCCCGATGAGGAGGTGGAGGAAATGTATGAGGATATCTCTAGAGCCATGCATTCCTCCAAAACCCAATATACGGTGTTAATGGGAGACTTCAATGCAAAACTAGGCACAAGAGAGAACGGTGAGCTGAAAGTGGGGAAATTTGGAATGGGGCAACGGAACCCAAGGGGCCAGCAGCTGGCCGACTTCATGGAGAAAGAGGGACTCTTTATGATGAACTCTTTCTTCCAGAAGCGGCCCCACAGGAAGTGGACCTGGTCGAGCCCCGACGGTTCGACAAAAAATGAGATTGACTTCATTATGACGACCAGACGACAACTGTTCAGTGATGTCTCAGTGATCGCGAGGTTGAAAACCGGCAGCGATCACCGGATGGTTAGAGGCACACTGAACCTAAACGTTAAGTTGGAGCGGTCTCGTCTGATGAAGTCAACTCTCCGTCCCCCTCGTGCTCTAATCCAGAGTCCCGAAACCTTTCAGCTCGAGATACAAAACCGTTTTCAGTGCCTAGAAGACTGCAATGAAGTGGACGATTTGAATGACAAGCTCGTGGAAACTGTCCATGCGGTCGGAGCTAAGTTCTGCAAGCCCCGCCGCAGAAGAACACAAACACTCTCCGATCACACTCTTAATCTCATGGCTGTTAGACGGGAGATGAAGCTACATTCTTCAACAGATTTGGCAGCATACAGGCAACTGAACAGACAGATCTCCATATGCATGCGGCGGGACTTACGCAACTTCAATACAGCTCGTATTGAAGAAGCGATCAAGCGGAACCAAGGCTCCAAAGTCTTTGCCAGAGATCTGTCTGCCAGAAAGAGCCAACTGTCAAAGCTGAAGACTGAGTGTGGCAGCATCGTTTCCGGGGCACCTGAGATTTTGAGTGAGATTGAGAGGTTCTATGGGCAGCTGTACACGTCATCGTTGGAGCCACACGAAAGTGTGTGTAACGATCCAAGAGCGAGTCTTATCCGACATTATTCCGATGATATCCCGGACGTCAGTCTGAGCGAGATTAGAATGGCTCTCCAGCACCTTAAAAACGGCAAGGCCCCAGGCGAGGATGGAATTACAGCGGAGCTTCTGAAAGCGGGTGGAAAACCGGTACTTGAAGTCCTTCAGAAGCTCTTTAATTCCGTCCTCCATGGTGGCATTACACCGGAGGCGTGGAGCAGAAGTGCGGTGGTCTTGTTCTTCAAGAAAGGCGACAACGCTCTCTTGAAGAACTACAGACCGATTTCCCTTCTGAGCCGCGTCTACGTGCTGTTTTCAAGAGTCATTACGAATCGTCTCGCGCGCAGACTTGACGACTTCCAGCCTCCCGAACAAGCCGGTTTCCGAAAAGGCTTTAGCACCATAGACCACATACATACCCTACGGCAAATTGTACAGAAGTCCGAGGAGTACAATTTGCCACTATGTCTGGCGTATGTGGACTATGAGAAAGCCTTTGATTCCGGCGAAATTTGGGCGGTGCTGCAGTCCCTTCAGCGGTGCCAAGTTGACTGTCGGTATATCGAAGTGTTGAAGTGCTTGTACAGTAGGGCTACTATGGCTATCCGAGTACAGAACCAGAGTACGAAACCTATCCAATTGCAGAGAGGTGTAAGACAGGGTGACGTCATATCCCCGAAACTCTTCACCGCTGCATTGGAAGACGTTTTCAAGCTTCTGGACTGGAAAGGATACGGTATCAACATCAATGGCGAGTACATCACTCACCTTCGATTTGCCGACGATATAGTCCTTATGGCAGAATCGCTGGAGGACCTAAGCACTATGCTCAATGACCTCAATAGTGTTTCCCAACGGATAGGTCTTAAGATGAACATGGACAAAACAAAGATCATGTTTAATGTCCATGTCACACCTATGCCGGTAGTTGTTGGGAACACTAAGCTCGAAGTTGTTGACGAGTATGTTTACCTGGGACAAATAGTCCGACTAGGTAAGTCCAACTTCGACCGAGAGGTCAATCGACGGATTCAACTCGGTTGGGCAGCGTTCGGGAAATTACGGCACATCTTCTCGTCAGGTATACCTCAAAACTTGAAAACGAGACTGTACACCCAGTGCGTGTTGCCAGTGATGACATACGGAACTGAAACGTGGTCCTTAACTGCTGGCCGGATAAGGAAGCTCAACGTCGCTCAGCGAGCTATGGAGAGGGTTATGCTCGGAGTTTCTCTGCGTGATAAACTCAGAAATGAGGATATCCGCAGTAGAACCAGAGTGACCGACATAGCCCAACGGATTAGTAAGCTGAAGTGGCAATGGGCCGGCCGTATAGCTCGAAGAACCGACAACCGATGGGGAAGAAAGGTTCTCGAGTGGCAGCCTCGTACCGGCAGGCGAAGTGTAGGGCGTCCCCCCACTAGATGGAGTGACGACCTGGTAAGATATGCAGGAAGTCGATGGATGCACGTGGCTCAGGACCGTGCTTTGTGGCATTCTTTGGGGGAGGCCTATGTTCAGCAGTGGACTTGTGAAGGGCTGTAATGATGACTATGATTGAGATAATATATTATTGTAGGAAGTTCTTGGTAAGAGACTTATTTTCAACTTATTTTCAACGTCTCATTCTCAACGCTGACCCGATCGTACGAGCGCAGGGAATTCCTTAAGCGGTGCGCTCGCGCAATCTTTCGATATACCTACATATCTGTAATTGTTGAATACGCGTCAAAAATGGAGTGTCAAAAATGTAAAAAGAATTTAGCTAAAAAAGGATCTCACTTCATTTGCCAAGGACCGTGTCAAGGAACTTTTCATAGAGGTTGTGTTAAGGGTCTTATGGCGGACATAAAAAATGGGAGGAATCGGGTCTACTGTAATAACTGTGAAGACGATGGATCGGAAGAAGAAGAACAAGAGGAATACTCACAGGACTACACTAAAATTCTTAAGGACATACAGCTAAAAGTGGCTGCCATTCCCGGGTTCAAAAAACAACTTGATTCCATTACGCAAAGTTTGAGTATGCTTTCCGATAAGTATGATATATTGATCGTAGAACATGAACAATCAAAAGATAAAATACATAAGCTTGAGAAAACTATCGCCGATGTCAGCAACAAAAGCGTGTATTTGCAAAAACAAAATACCGCCCTCGAACAAAAATTACACGAATTCGAGCAGGCATCTCGTAAAAACAATATCGAGATTGTAGGTATTGAACAGCTTCCCGGTGAAAATATCACAGAGATTGTCTCAAAAATAGGAGATATTATCAATGTGAGCAGTTCGGATATAGAATGGGCTAGACGTACTCGATCACCAAAAGAAAGTACCAAACCAGCGTCCATTATCGTGGGTTTTAAGACTACAGGTACCAGGTCGAGGGACAGCTGGCTTGCCCAACGTCGCAACTTATCAGATACGACGAGTAATATGATTACAAATGGTTCGGCTTTGAACGAAATCTACATAAATGAAGACTTGACCAAGACAACGCGAGCCCTACTATGGTGTACTAAGAAACAGCTCCAAGGAATTTACAAATACATATGGGTTTCGAACGGGAAAATTCTAGTGAAGAAATGTGAAGGTGAAAAAGCAATATGCGTGCGAGCTGAAAGTGATATTTGTGATCTACTCAACAAAAAATGAAAATATAACTAACTACAGTGATTATAGTGTTTATTTTTCATATAAAGTTCGCGGACATAAGCAACATAGACTCCATATTACACGATGAATCTGTAAGTTATACGTGTCTTGATAGCTTAAATACGTGGGTGCAACAATTGCACAATATCAAAGACTTATGTTTATTACATGTAAATATTCTATCCTTAAAAAAACATTTCAATTAATTTCTAGTTTCTCTCGGTAGCGATTTGAGCCAATTGGATGTCATAGTGATAACTGAACCAAACATAAATTATTCTGTATTATCTTTCTACAAAATTCCTGGATTCAAAGTTAATATTTATACTCGACAGGGACGCAGCGGAGGGGGTGTACTTGTGTATTCGCGGGTTGCGCTCACTGCGCGTGTAAGCGAAACGGCGGAGTTCGCGAGTTGTACCAGTGTTATGCGCTCGGCGGAGTGCGTTTCCATTACACTAAATGTAAATGGGGAGCATATTTATTTAATTTCTATTTATAGGCCTCCTCGATTCCGCAACCAAGACAGAATTCGAGAATTTTTTGTTGAATTAAGAAATCTATTGGGCAAATTACCTAAACACTCAAAAGCAATAATCTGTGGTGACATAAATATCGACCTTTTAAAATATCAAGATAACAATGTTAAATTGTATGAAAATATAATGGCGGAATATGGTTTTGCCAGGTGCATATGTGACGTAACACGAAGGGAAATAGCTATAGGTAACATTGTAGAATCGTGTTTGGACCATATTTATATAAGGGCACCCTTATCATTAATTGAATCAGCCGTAATAAAACATAAGGTATCTGACCACTACTATATCACGGCAGCGATACAAAGGAAACGCGCTCCTTCCGTGAGTCATGTCACCCACTCTGATAGTCGTATGCCAATGCGCTCTGTCAATAGGTGCGTTCTGAATAATCGTTTGGTTAGAGAAAAATTACTTTTAACAAACTTTGATGATTTATTAAACATTAAGTGTCCAGTTGCGTTGTACGAAGCTTTTACTAGTATTTTTACTAATATTTATAATGAATGTTACAAATCGCAAACAGTTGGGGTAAATAAAAGTGTTAGAAATAAAGGATGGATAAGTGAAAACTTAAAACGAATGAGTTTTAAAAGAGATAGGTTATTTGTTATTTGGTGCAATGAATCAAAAAATATGATAAAAAGATTAAATTATACTAAATATAGGAATAAATGTAGTAAGGCAATTTTTAAATGTAAGATGGAATATGATAAACAGAGTATACTAGACTGTAACAAAAATATAAGGAAATTATGGGATAAAATAAATAGTTTATTGGGTAATGATAGAAAATCACTAGATGACTTAATACTTTCTAATATGGAAAACCAAGGCAATGTAAAAGAAATTTGTGATAAGTTTGCTTATAACTTTTTAAGTGAAGTCGACCTCATAAGGCACACATTTACAGAAAAATGGTTAGTAAGGGACAATTACGTTGATAGACCTGACGTATGTATGAGATGGCAACCGGTCAGTAATGGAGAAGTCAAACGTGTGATTAATCAATTAGATAAAAATAAATCGCCGGGAACTGATCTCGTACGGATGTCAGACTTAAAGTTAGTTGCTGATAAAGTAAGTCCTGTCATAGCTAATATACTTAACATGTCGGTAAAGCAACACAGGTTTCCGAATAAATTAAAAGAAGCTATAATTCGTCCAGTCCATAAAAAGGGTGATCGAAAAGTTTTTTCAAACTATAGACCAATTGCTATATTATCAAGTATTGACAAAATTATCGAGAAATGCATAACAAATCAACTTGGGTTTTATTTACAAAAAAATTACATATTAAATGAATGTCAGCACGGTTTTCAGAGGGGCAAAAGCACTAATACTTTATTGTCAAAATTCACTGATGAAATTAATTCACATTTAGAAAATAAAAAATTTGTTGTTGCTATTTTTTACGATTTCAAAAAAGCATTTGATACCTTAGATACAGAAACACTTTTAAATGGAATGGACGAATGTGGCGTGGGACAGCCACTAAACCAGTGGTTCCGTGACTATCTCTCATCGCGTATTTTCCGTGTAAAGGTTGGTGGCACGCTTAGTGAGGCGACTGAGGTAAAATGCGGGGTGCCACAAGGTTCGGGGTGTGGGCCTATTTGCTACTTGCTACATGTTAATAGCCTATGTGACGTTCTTCAGTATTCCTCTGCATACATGTTCGCAGATGACCTATGTACACTACGGGCTGGTACCAATCTAGTGGAGACGTGTCACCTAATACAGCAAGATATAGATTCGGTAGTTAAATGGTCTCATGATAATGGCATCGTCTTAAACTCAGATAAAACCAAGTTTCTTATCATTCAGTCACCTTATATGTGTTCTACTGACTCGTCTCCTCAAATGTATAGCCATAACTTTGAATGCCTCCATAATGGTCTTAATAGTTGTCAATGTGAGCCTATCAAAAAAGTTGATTGTGTAACCTAGCTCGGTGTTAAAGTTGATACTAACTTCTCGTGGTCCAGCCATGTAGATTATATTTGTAATAAGTTAAGATTACTTCTAAGCAAATTTTATCACTTAAGCTTTAAAGTTCCTTCTGCTACTTTAAAATGCTTATATTTTTCATTGGTAGATTCGATTTTGGGATACGAAATAATTACTACGGGGACAGAACTTTAAAGAAACGTCTACCATACTTTCTCAATACACTGCCTGAGGATATTCGACGTGAACCAGTAAAAAACACATTTAAAACAAATTAAAGCAATACTTATTGGCTAGTCTTAGTGCTTAACTTAGTGCTTAGTGCTTATTATGTAAATGAGACTCAAATGTTCCTGCAGATAAACTGCGTAAGCAGTTTTGCGGGAATATGTATATTAAAAACCAAATTTTGTACTTTTAATAATAAATAAATAAAAAAAAAACTATATCACTTTTATTTTTATTATTACTGATAGTATAGTTATCACTAATAATAACTTAATATGAAAATATTTTGTGTAATATAAATATTCAAAGTGTATACGAAAATAGTATGAATATAGTAAATGGCAACACTTGAATAGAGTAAAATCATTTAAGTCATTTTGATATTCCCAAAATTGTATGTTTTTTTTGTGGCTTTAATTAAAATACATTTTTATTTGAAAAACCATAGAAAAATAATAAAACTCATTTTATAAATAACTTATTTCTAGACGCATTAATTTTTGTCAACTATTTTTCTGCCATTGTTCTTTATTCAATTAAGTCCGATTGATAAATTTAATACTCTTATTCTCGTTTTGATAAGTCATTCGAACCCGCATCGGTACATTCACACATCTTGATAGAGAATTTTTGATTTGTTCGAACTGCGATAAATAATAGTAGATATTTGAAGTGTACAAACATTTCACCGAAATTATATTATATTGAAAAAAAAATCTTTCCATGTTAATGCCCTAAATTTGAGATACCTAAAGAAGTCTATGAATTGCAATATACTCTATACATCTGACCTGGTCTTTCTTTCTTAGTAAGACTTCTCAGGACCGTTTAGCCTGTCCAGACTTATTAAAAAGATTACATATTTCAGTACCGCGTTTTAAAATTCACACAGAGACGCGTCGATGTCTGAAAAGGCCACTGGTTTTGCACCGCGCAGCGTGCCACCACGAGACAGATTATGACGTCGTGATCGTGACGTCACTGGTAGCGCCGCTCTTGCACGCTCGCTTACCGACGAAGTACATCTGTGTCGTGATGTGTCGCGCTACACTGCGAGGCATATCGAGACGCAGCGCGGCGTAGTGCGACGCCTCAAGACATTTTAAGTTTCGAATTATCTCAATAAAATGTGTATCCTGTTGTGTAGTAAATAAAGTTATATTTTGTATCAATTCACGTCCCGGTGTGAATTGACCCTTACATGTATCTTTACGTAGATCAAATTACAGGTGAAAGTCCTTATTTTTAAGAGGCACTACTATTTGTAAATTAATAACATCAACATGTAACTTATATTACCTCAATATATTGTATGTATTTACCTAACCGTTAACCATTTGTGGAAACTTTATATATAATACCTTACTTTTGGCTTACCTTGTGGCTTACATATTATATACCATATGTAAGGTGTTAATTAATAGCTGTTAATTTTCTTTTTATAATAAATAAAGTCCTATTTCTTGTAGGTGATGTTAAGATATTCATTTGTGTGACATCAGTACTCGATGCGTGATTCTCGTCATCTATGCTTTAAGAAAGCCGACAAAGAACTACAGACAAGACAAAGAAAGAACAAAGACTTTCTCCGCTAAGTCCAAAGTTACTAAGTTATATTCAAAGCCTCAATCTACAGGTGACATCAGAATTCCACATCACAAAGACTTCATTAATCGCTAAAAGTTTGAGCTCCACAAAATCTCCATCACCTAATAATGTTGTATTCCAAAAAAAAATTAGTATGAAGGAATGTTTTTATTATATATTTATATACTATTAAGATGTATATAAAATATATACATCTTAATAGTAAATATAGACGTAATTAATAATTTTGGATGTGAATAAAAAGATAATTGTAATAAAACCACAAAATTCTTTATTGAAGCAAGTACACTGAAATTAGACGCATACTCGTAGATTTTAGCACCATGGGTCGTTGTTTACGGTATGTACCACCGGGCTGGAATATACTTGAGGTACGGATGCGGTGTATGTTGTTGGGTACGAGATGTAATTCACAGGCTGTGTCCGGTATGCGTTGTATACTACAGGAGATGATACTGCACGGTACACGGGCGAAGAGACCTTGAAAAAAGAAAACAATATGATAACATTGTAATAACCTTAGAATAATAACACCTAGAAGCCGAGTCCGCGTCCGTAATGCGAGGCAACTCAAACTAAGCCAGTATGGCTTAGTTCAATACTCGGCCCGTTAGTGCTCAAGGTCGTGTCGTGTTGACAACAGTTCCCGAAATTTTAATTAAAAATGACGGTTTGTGCAGTGAACGGATGTCACAGCACATCAGAGAAACACAAGAAATATAATAACATTACATTTCACGTGTAAGTAATACTTTTGAACTTATATTTTTAAAAAAAAACGTAAAACATTCATCAAAAATAAATATAAATTTTTAAAAACTGACACATGACATTGTAATATTATGCCTTTTTTTTATAATTTATTCATGACCATGGTTGCGAGGACCTTCAGTCGAAAACATTACTTTATAATTATTATCCTTCATAGTTCACTGCTTCACAATATGTTGATGCGTCACATTGTGCAGCCCTTGGGAGATTTTGACGGCAACTTGAGCCAGCAGGCAGCTGACAGTTGGCGATGGTATCTAAAGGCGCCTATGCAACAAACAGCTTATCTTGAGAATCCATCACCATCAGAGCACTTGTTTCACCGTTTCCACTAATAGTTCACATGCGTAGACAGTTAATACATAAAATCGCACCACTTTTACATATCAAAATCCACTTCAAACTATTATTTAAACTATAATACAGGAGCAGCATACCGCCGCCGATCAAGTTCCCGCCAAAACCCCTAATATTATGCCTTTATGGAAATGTTGTCAGTGGTAGAAAAAATCTCCCACTTTTTGTCGTGTTATTAAAAATAAAACACGTCAATAGGAATTAAATACTTATAATAATAATACTTCATTTTCCGAAAGATTTGATGATGAAGATAAAGAATTGACTGAACACTTATTGAAAACACCGATTCCAAATGATGTCGGATTTGAAATTACACGGGGTAACGATGATCCTAACTGCAGAAACCACATTGTTGGCTATATAGCTGGAAAGACATCTCACAACCCGAGTAATATGTAAATATTGCATTGATAACATGCTTGCAAAAGAGAAACTTTGGTTCCATAAATCGGTATGTATGAGGGATAAAGGTGGATTGGTTTACGCCTCAAAAGAAGTTTATTCTATTTGTAGTGTTGCTGAAACTGACCTGAGACGTTATCTAAAAGAAAATTCAGGCAATATTTTCGAAAAAGAAGTCACACTTCAAATTATGAGAAGATTTATAGGAGGAACTCGTATTTTTTCTATAGAACACGTAAATTCCTACTTCCATGAGTCGAATTTGACGAGACTTATTGTCGAGCGCTACTTAAGAATTAGACTGTTCAAAAATTCAAAAAAAAAATACTTTACGATTCGTATCATCAAAGCGGCAGTTGTTCAGGAAACAGTTTCAGTTACAAGGCTACTGATATAAATGATTTTAATATTCATTTGTGTTTCTCTTATAAAGTTTTCTCAATAACTTTAAGCTGGAATGCATCTACTGTGTAAAACCTGCCAAAATTAAAATGTTCTTATGTTTTTCGTATTGTAGCTTACGTTATGCATGCAGTGAGGCGCGATGCACCATTATTCGATGATTATTAAAAACAAATTAGTTAAAACAAACTGAATAATGCATACTGAATTCACCAATCGTTCGTCGAACAGTCGTGTGTCGGGCATCGGGCGGGTGTGTATATTGAATTTGCATTAGTCATAATTATAACGTCTCTACTCAGTTACAAAGAAAAATATGCTACAATCACATTTCGATGGCTCATAAAAGTGCTTGGCTAGACAGGCCAATATCCAAGAATGTTTTGAATTTGGCGCACTACACTTCGATAACAGAATTCGAACAAACTTATTTTCACATGTATATCAGTAATACGTTACGTCGTAACTGTTAGTTTAATATAGTTTCAACTTCCCTACTTTTGGAGAAAAATTTAATGTATTGGGAACATTGTTTTTTCACTTGTGTGCGTTTCGTCTAGAATAAACACAACTTGCATACGCAAACATAAATTTGTTCTTGCCTCACGTTTGAACGTCCGCTTTGTAGGGAACTATCGTTCTAGGTGTTATTATTCTAAGGTAATAACTTGTCGCGTCATTTTTGTTCCGACAAATTCAACAAATGAAATCTGATGTAATTCTTTATATCGTCCCACTCGAAATTGGCACAAAGTATTATTACCTATTTATAATTTGTCCATATTCAACTTGTATGTTAAGGGTTACATCGCTTAATCCCTCAAAATTCGCATCCGCAACATGGACGTAATATGTTCGTGCCTGTTATTGTGTCGTAACCACTCATACGTGTGAGTAACCTTTTAAGTTATATCCCTTTTTAGAGTTCCGAAACCAAATAACAAAAAAACGGAAACCTTATGGATTCGTCATGTCTGGCTGTGTCTGTCGGTCCGTATGTCACAGCCACTTTTTTCCGAAACTATAAGAACTATGCTGTTGAAACTTGGTAAGTAGATGTATTCTGTGAACCGCATTAAGATTTTCAAACAAAAATAGAAAAAAAACAATATATTTTGGGGGTTCCCCACACTTAAAACTGAAACTCAAAACTTTTTTCCATCAAACCCATACATATGGGGTATCTATAGATAGATCTTCAAAAATGATATTGAGGTTTCTTACATCATTTTTTTCTAAACTGAATAGTTTGTGCGAGAGACACTTCCAAAGTGGTAAAATGTGTGTCCACCCCTCCCCCCCCCCCCCCCTGTAACTTCTAAAATAAGATAATGATAAAACCAAAAAAAAATATATGATGTACATGACCATGTAAACTTCCACCAAAAATTGGTTTGAACGAGATCTAGTAAGTAGTTTTTTTTTAAACGTCATAAATAGTAAATTACGTTACTTGCTCCTACGGAAACCTTCATGGGCGAGTCCGACTCGCACTTGGCCGCTTATTTATACTATAAGTGTGACAAACGAGCAAACAGACCACCAGATGTAAGTGGATGCTGCGGCCCATAGACATATACATGGATCATTGATTAGGAATCAAAATACAGATGCATTACCCCTGAGGACTAAGGTGAATAGCCTCGTTTCTAGTGACCAGGGCCTAATACTGCCGGGAGACACTGCTAACACAAACAATTTTTAGCTCAGCTGGAGTGGTTTATAAGAATATTAATAATGTTTAAAGGGCGGCTATGCACCCGCAATTCCCCTAGTGTTGCAATTGTTTATGGGTGGCGGTCGACACATACCATCAAGTGAGATGCTTGGTCGTTCGGCACTCTTCTATAAAAAATGTTGCTAGCATTGCTAGTAATTTTAAAAAAAATTATTGTACCACATATTGTTCATTTGTTGTGTAGACAGCGGGAGACACATAGCCGAAGCTTCTCTTGTCGCGACCTACCACAGAGGCGCTGGCGACAGCGAGCACTGCGAAAATAACCTGGAAAAAGAAATCAATCAATTAATCAATTTTAATAACATTCACACGTTAAAATAATGTCAACCAGACTGAATTTCGGTCACAGCAGCCAGCCTTAACGGAGACTAGCCTAACAGGATTATAGTGCACGAGTGTGTGCGCAAGGACAGGTGCACTTTTCCACTGTTCTGTTCCCTAATTCTCATAGTCCAGTGGAACGGTTATCCAAAATGACCGGAGGGAGATTAGGCGCAAGACCAACGGCTGTTAATGAGCAAAACGAGTATTATCAATTTCGAACTATTTGTATAGTTTAAGAATTTTAGTAAAGTCTATAGACAGTTTATTTTTTAACTTTAATGATATCTGTACGGATTCCGTATACAAAGAATTACCTCTACATTACCTAAGACAATAGTCTCTGGGTGACCATTCATTGCCGAGAAAGGAAAATTCTAAGGGATTACACATGTCTGTACACAAAGTAAACATTAACTGGAAACAAAATTCCATACGAATCGTTAAGGACGTTTCTGAGAAACCAATTTCATAAATAAATTCAAACAAAAACTGCATACTATCGCTATCGCAAGTCCCAAAACGTTCGAGAGTGTAAGTGAGAATCTTTTCAAACGTCTATCTTACTCGCATGCGTTCCATCCTAGCAGAACCAACTCCTAACTAAATTCTACAAAGGATTACAGATGAGTCAGATGAACTGGCAATGGACCGGCCATGTAGCTCGAAGAACCGACAACCGATGGGGAAGAAAGATTTTCAAGTGACAACCTCTTGCCGTAACCATCGTGTAGCCCACTCCCCTCCTCCCATCACCCCACACTAAATGGAGTGATGACCTGGAAGTCGATGGATGCAGGTGGCTCAGGGCCGTGCTATGTGGCATTCCTTGGGGGAGGCCTATGTTCAGTGTACTTGTAAAGTCCTGTAATGATGATGAGGAAATTTTGGGCAGCAATAATTCCAGTGCTATATTCTTGGTCCAATTACCCAGCGTTGTAGTACCTAAAGAAAGAAAACTAGTGCAACTCTCCAGTCATCAATGGATATAAAGTTTTTTTTTTATAGAATATGGGCGACACCGCACGTCCGCGCACCAAGTGGATAAGTGGATGCTGTGGCTAGGCTTGCCAACCGTCCCGGATTTTCCGGGACGTCCCGCTTCTGGGTCAATATTGGACCGTCTCGCCGTAACCCCTTGCGGGACGCCTTTTGTCCCGGAAATCAGTGATTATATGATATTAATATCTATCTCGTTCCAACTACACCTTAGCCGTAGCTTCGATACCACTTTCAAATGCATCAGCAGAGAGTGTTTTCTCTTTGTGTAAATGCATGAACAGACAGCAGAAATAAGCTGTTTGTTGACCACGTCAAGGCTGAACTACAAATTAACATTAATTTTCATCAAAAATGCAGTGAATTTTATAACTACGTATTGCAAAACAAAACTTGTTAAAATGCGCAAAATAGGTTTTTTTAGGTTTTAGTTTTAGTTTTTTAGGTTTTTTAGGTTTTTTATTAGGTTTTTTTAAAAAAAAGTTAAAATGTTTGTCAAACATTTGTATTGTTTTTTTTATTATAAAAAAATATAATAGTGTTTTTTTCTAACCAATTTGTATGGGGTGTGTTGTGTCCCGCGTAATATACCCAAGTCCCGGATGTCGAGCTGGGTAATCCCGGAAATGCCTTTTTTGAAGTTGGCAAGCCTAGCTGTGGCCCATAGACCACCACAGGAAACGCAGCAGTATTAAGCTAATATTTTACGTTGGTTTTCTGCGAGAGTGTGGTCCTTCCCCGTTCGAGACGACCTATTCGTGTTACAACCATAATATATGTGCAGCGTGGCTCCACCACGTATATAAGTCATACACATGTATAAGTTGAATAAATCGACTACATTATCGCCTAATAAATTAAAATATCTACTCACCAGAAACTTCATTTTGTTATAAATGTGGGAGGCTGTCACTGACTGACTATCAGAACAAGTTTGATACTAATAATCCATTTTGTTGCCTTATATAAGAAAATGAAATAGAAATAATAATAATGTATAATGATTTATATCTATGAGTAAACACATCCTAAAACTGGAGCCAATATATTTTCGTTTACGTTTAGGGTTCCGCAAACCATCGATCAATACTAAAGAGTTTTAATCTATTGTATACAATTCATTCTTTCAAGCATGTAATTAAATTTAATTCTTAAAATTTTAATTATATTTACTGTATTACATATAATAATAATACATATCTTAGAACACTCTATTCTTTTTTATGAAGAAAAACACAGCGGCTAGTCTAGACTTCTCTATCGATCTAGATACATTTCTAAGTATTTTAACTTTATTCAAATAATATTATTTACATAACAAAAACCTCTTCCATAGATTGTTTCATAGGGTGGCAACTAGAGTAGTTAGAACCCACTGCTTCCCAGGCATTTTGTATGCTGCAGCTATATTAGTATTATAGTTGTAGCACGAATGGGTCGGCTCGACCGGGGAAGGATCACGCTCTCACAGAATACCACCGTAAAATAGCAGCTTAATGCTGCTGTGTTTCGTATGGCGAGTGTAGAGAACCGGAGACCCTTTTTACTGGAAAAGAGGCATTCCAATTTAGTCCTCACGGGTATCGACTCATCTGCATTTTGATTCTTTATTGAGTATAAGTGTAGATATCTATGGGTCACAGCAACCACTTACCATCTGGTGGACTATGTGCTCGTTTGTTACCCTTATTCTATAAAAAAGGCACTTTGTCTGTTTATTGATTATTTTCATTAATGTACCGTCAATTTAAAAAATAAACGACTTCGATTAATTTTATTACTATTCATACAATGTTTTATAAAAAAAGGTTAGTTGCAGTCAAAACAAAAAAAAGAAACAAAAAAGGAAAAGAGAAAACCAAAAAGCAGGTATTTTTAGCCGTCTTCAAAATCGAAAAAAAAGGTTCTCAATTCAATTGTACTCGTATGTCTGTTGTTCCTATGTATGTTCTGCGATATCTCCGTCCGTTGTGAACCGATTACAATAACGCTTCTTTTATAAAATAAAAGTGCCAAAGGAGTGCATAGTCCACCTGATGGTAAGTGGAAGCTGTGGCCCATTCATATCTACATCTGTCCTCAATCAAGGATCGAAATGCAGATGCGTTTTCACCCCTGAGGACTAAGATGGAATGCCTCGTTTCCAGTAAAAAGGATCTCCGGTTTTCTACAGTCACCATAATAAACACGGCAGCATTAAGCTGCTATTTTACGCTAATATCCTGTGAAAGCGTGGTTCTTGCCAGGTCGAACCGATAAACGAACGAAAACATGACGCATATAAAAGTCTACGGAACCTATTACAATTTTTCGTATACTTTTAGTCGCATCCTTGAGAGGTTAAATAGTCCACATGTACGACGACCGGTTGAATAAACCAGAACTTGAATCAATATTATTAATTTTATGCTTAGTCACAATGTGTATCAAAATTATATTCTAATTTTATGAGAAAGCTCTTAATTTTTTAAACATGTTTAAAGGTTAAAACAGTAATAAAAAAGACGGATTGCATTAAAATTTTTACAAAAACAACATGTGTGCAGTTCACACGCGGTAAAAGTGAAACCTTCAAATGAAATGAAATATAAAATAGAAATATTTTACGGCAAATTATTTAATATAATCATTTTCAACCACCAGTGCGGCATAAAATATAAGATAAACGTCTCATTATATAACAATCATTTTATAATGGTTTTTGTTAAAATCCGTCAAGACATATAGGATACTTAACGTGCCAAAGAAGCAGACATACATACGTGCCAAAAAAAATATATTTTGGCATGTCCCGGGGTTTGAAATCAGGACCCCAGTCGCGTTTACAACCACGAGGCCAAGACAAGATAGAGGCCAAGAACAGGGCCGCACAGCGCCTGTGTGCAAAAACCTATGAAGCGCCTCTTTTTTTCACGGATCCTCGTGTTTCAACTTATGTTTTTTTTTATTATTTGTTAATTTTGACCGAAATAAATATACTTAGATAATATTTTCCTAAATAGGTAAAACCAGTTCGGTTCCGCTTGCCAATTACTGCGAAAAATAAAACATGAATTTAATTTTTACATACTTTATTTATAATGTTATATCTAATTGTATACTTAGATATTAATAACAAAATAGTTGACTTTTCTAATAATACTGATTTAACTATTACGTATGCTATGTTTAAAAAACAACAAGAGTTTAAAATATGTAAGAATATAAACATTCTTAAATTATATTATTTCCACTCTTCTCGCTTCTCTGTTTGCGAAATCCTAAATAATCTCATGTATATCTATATGGTCTAATATGGCCTCCTCTATGGATATTGTTGCTAAATTTGTTAATCTTTCCTGGCTCATTGTTGAGCCCAGGTAATTTTTTATAAGTTTTAATTTAGAAATGGACCGCGTTTGCTACGGTAACTGGCATAGTTAGCAAAATTCGTAATGCTATGGTGATGTTGGGCAAACAGCTGTCAAATTATCTAAATATATAAGTTCGAGAATTTTTACCACATCATTATTTAATTTTTTGAAAAGAGACTGACAGGACAAAATTTCTTCACACAAACCATCGGCGTTAATATCCAATGAATAATTTGGAGATAGTTTTTTCTGCAAATGATGACAGCTACTTCTTAATTGACTTTGATCTTGGTCATCACTTAGTTTGAATAAAAAAATTAAACACGTCATTTTGATTATTCAATGAATTAAATCTTTCTTCTACGGAGGATATTGCTTGATCCAATATATAAAAAAATACATTAATTTTAAAAGCGGCCTTCGGATCATTTATAGTATAGTCTTCGTGTTCATAATCAAAACTCTTTGGAGTCTTGATGGAAACTTCCAGATCCAGACCCCTAAGACGTCGGTCTTAGGGGTCTGGATCTGGAAGTTTCAGTCAGCCTCAATATCTAATTTTTCGACAATTTTCATGGCATCATTTACAATTTCCTCAAAATTTTCATCGGTTCTAATTTTTTTTATAAACTTCTTTAATTCCGTTAAAGCATCTAAAGCAACTTGCATATTCATATCGACGGACTGCAGAATTTTGCTCACAAAACTTACTTTTATCAAAATCATATATGCCATATATTTAGTGAACCAATGGATGAAAAGGACCATATTTTTTCTGCTAGACATTTAGCGTCATATTTTGCCTTCTGATCATATGATATACCATTTGATATTTCATATAAGGCATCATAAATTTCTGGTAAATTTTTAAACAGCTGTTTGATAGAATCTATTCTGCTTGACCATCTTGTTTCAGACAATGGTTTGAAGGTCAGATTTATGACAATTTTTTTTGTAATATATCCCATCTTTTGGTAGAGGACGAAAAATATTTATATAATTCTTGCACAATACTAAAAATCCAGTTGTATGATGATTGAGATCGACAGCGTTGTTTACTATTAAATTTAAACTATGGCTAGCGCACGGTACATAGAAAGCCCGAGGATTTAGATCCAGCAATCTTTTTTAAAGACCATTATTCTTACCGCGCATATTTGATCCATTGTCATAACCCTGTCCCCTTAAGTTGTTTATGTCCAAATTAATTTCGGCTAATTATTGTACTATAAATGACGTTAATACAGCGCCAGTTGTATCGATAATTGGACAGTAAGCTAGGAAATGGTCCCTTATTTCCAACATTCTATTTTCTGTGTTAAAATAGACAAATCTTATTATAATACTAATTTGCTCTACGTGTGAAACGTCAGGTGTACAATCCAGTATTGTTGAAAAATATTTATTAATTTGACATAAATTTAAAATAAAATGTTGAATTTGGTTACGAGTATGTAAATTATTTCATTTTGGACCTTATCTCCAAGATAAGTTGTCATCATAGAAATACTTCTATTATTATATCTATGGTTGGCATATTTTTGAAATCCGAATCATTCGTTACGCGTCGTATATGTTTTACATTGAAATTTCATTGAAAGATCTTCCTAACAGTTCAATACATTTTAAAAAATTACCGTGGTTACGGTCGTATAATTTTTGGATTTGGCCACGAAAATATATTTGGTGTACTTAGAAATTGGACCACATAATATATTATTCTTTTGATTACATCGTACCAGCGCTGCTTTTCAACCTCCAAAAGTTTTTGTTGAATTCTATCAATAGTGTTTTTATTTTTAAGAGCGTGACACAAATGTGTCCATTTTTTATAATTATTGAAATGAGCAGAACTTTTTTCATGTCTGCTACAATACAAAGCTAGATGTTGCCAATCATTAATTCCCTCGCAGTATTTATTATTATGTTTTGATTTAAATAGCTTGCAACAGAAGCAATAAACGGCATTTTTGGACACTGAATACAGTAGCCACTCTCTGTGATACTTTTTACCGTTTCCTAAGTGCCTTTCATAATAATACTCGGAAAATGTTTGCCCCGAAGAGTCACGCGGAAAATTATACTGTTTAATCGGATTTTCTATAAAATACTGGATCAAAGTAGCATCGAAAACTTTTGGCCAGAGTCCAGGGTCATCTTTGGAAAAAGTTGATATTGGTGACGATATTATATATAAATTATAGATAGAAAAATTATAGATAATATAGATAGAAATGATGCTCTTAAATTAATTATTTCATATTTAAGTAAGAGAATGCAAAAAGTTGTCATTAACAGTATGAGTTCTTCCGGGTCGATGGTACAGATGGGCGTGCCTCAAGGCTCAATTCTAGGCCCCATTCTGTTTCTTGTATACATTAATGACTTACCTTACATAGTAGGAGATAACCATGATATAGTATTATTTGCAGATGACACTTCTTTAATTTTCAAATTAAGTCGACAATTGCTAAAATATGACGAAGTAAATAATGCTATATCTAAATTAGTAAATTGGTTCAATGTTAATAATTTGCATTTAAATGGCACTAAAACGAAATGTATGAAATTTATGACTCCAAATGTCAAACAATTAAATACTAATGTAATTTTAAATGGGGAGAAACTGAGTCTTGTAGATACCACCATTTTTCTTGGAATCACACTAGACGCAAAGCTTCAATGGAGCCCCCATATATCAAAACTAGCAAGCAGACTTAGTTCTGCAGCATATGCCGTAAAAAAGATTAAAAGTCTAACTAGTGTTGAAACAGCTAGACTAGTTTACTTTAGCTATTTCCATAGCATAATGTCGTATGGTATTTTGCTATGGGGACACGCAGCTGACACTGAAATTATATTTGTTTTACAGAAGAGGGACATAAGAACAATTTATGATTTAAAGCCTAAAGAGTCGCTGCGACAAAAATTTAAGGAAATTAATATATTAACTTTGGCCTCTCAATACATTTATGAAAATGTAATGTACGTACACAAAAATAAAAGTAGTTTTACAAAATTAAGTGATATTCATTCTGTAAATACTAGGAACAGACACAAGCTAGTAGTACCGGTTACTCGACTCCATCGAGTCAGTAATTCATTCTTGGGGCGATGTATACACTTTTACAACAAAATTCCAGAAAATATACAAAATTTGACCTGCTCAAAGTTCAAAAACTTTATTAAACTAAGTTTGTATAAAAAGGGTTATTATAGTATTAAAGAATTTATAGATGATAATAACCCCTGGAAATGAGGTGATCGCTACCAAGCTATTTCTAATTGGTTGTGTTGTTAATTTGTGTAACATACATGATTGTAAGCTGTTATTTCAAAAGAAAAGTCCCGCTGGGTTTCTTGCTGGTTCTTCCCAGGACAGAGGTTTTTTTTCAAACCAGTGGTAATTATACAAAAGAGTGTCTTTCAATAAGCATTATTTATAATCAATATTGAATAAAAAAGTTTCTGTTTCTGTTTCTGTTTCTGATATTGTCTTGGCGGTGACAATGGTGTATCAGGCAGAGGCACGGACGTAACTTCGGCGACGTCATCTTAAATTAAAGACAGACAAACAAAGACATATTAGTAACTATCTACCTGTCTGAATAAACTGATTCATCTATCTATGAATAAATACGTATGATAAATTTCTCGACAATTTAACTCCGCCGTCTAGTCCCAAGCTGAGTAGGGCTTGTAATGAAATTAAAAAAGAAAATGTTTATTTTTATTTTGACTTAACAAACAGACTACAGTTATATTTATTTGTATAGAAAATAGAATATATTTATTTGTATAGAACAGTGGTAGAGCCACGCGGCAGCTTTTGCTGTCGCACGGATGGGCCGGCTCAAACCGGGGTGGTACCATGACCTCACAGAATACCAGCGTGAAGTAGAGGTTTACCTCTGCATTTCGCTTGGTGAGTACAGGTGGCCGGAGGCCCTTTTTACTGGAAATGAGGCATTCCATCTTAGTCCTCACGGGTGATAACGCATCTGCATTTTGATTCACAAACGAGGATAGATGTAGATATCTATGGGCCGAAGCAACCACTTACCATCAGGTGGACTATGTGCTCGTTTGTCACCCTTATCCTATAAAAAAAATAACATAAAAATCATGTACCTGAAGCGTTTTTGAATCAGAATTTATAAGATCTTCATCGGGGGTCATTGTAGAAGCGTGCTCGTCGCGACCCCTGCCAGCCCTTTTCAGGGCTGCAATTCTACACAGCTGCGCACCCATGCCAACGAGGGGTAGGGCGTCCCCCCCAAGGTGACGCACACCAGCTCGTCCCTGTTGGTGTGGAATGCAGCGCGCAAAGCGGCGATGGGGACCGCCACCCGTCACGCACCCGACACGGCGGAAGGTGGAGGACAGAGTGCAGAGTTGGCACGTGGAATGTTAGAGGAGGTATGAGAGATAAGACGAATGAGTTGATCGAAATAATGAAAGAAAGAGAATTAGATGTCGTGTGTATGTCGGTGACCAAACGGAAGGGCAGTGGTACTGAAGAGCTCCTGGCGGGGCGTTAACTCTATGGTCCGGAATCCCGGAGAGCGAGAGCGCCTGCCAGGGAGTGGGGGTGCTGCTGTCGTCTCGGTTGGTCGATGTTATGACTGAATATAAGGTTGTGAACTCAAGACTTCTCTGGGTTCGCTTTAAATTGGGACTGGCGAAATTATTCCCTTTGGCTGTTTATGCACCGGTAGCTTCGTCGTCCGGGGCTGAGCTGGAGGAGTTTTGGGAGAATGTAAGAGAAGTTCTAGATTTGGTTAGGGGAAACGAAAGAGTTGATGGGTTGGTACCGCTCGACCAGGGTACGAGTCGGTGTTTGGAAAGTTTGGCGATAAAAGGGTTAATGATGCTGGCAAGCTTATACTGGCTGTATGCAAGGAAAAGGGTCATCTTGTGACAAACACTATGTTTAATCACAAGAAAATCCATATGTATACTAGAGAAAGAAAGAATGAGAGAAGTATCGATTTGTTCCTGGTGGATGACCGACTGCGAAAACAGGTGATGGATACGCGAGTGTTCAGGGGTGCTGACCTGAGAACGGATCACTATCTAGTGATTACTAGATTTAGGGGTCTGTTCGCGGGTTGGCGCTACCGGACGGCAGTAACAGAACCGCAGTCGGTCTGTCGCATCCGAAGCTGGAAGCTTCAGGAAGCGGATACTAGGGACAAATATCATGCAAGGGTAGCCGAAAAGCTTGACACCATCGATGGCAGAAAAGAATGTGTGGAAAGAACATGGCAGAACCTTAGGGATGGAATGGTAAGTGCAGCAGAAGAAGTGTGTGGAACGATTAAAAGAGGCAGTAGTATACGAAGAGATGCATGGTGGAATGATGAAGTGAAAGAAGCTGTAAAGAAGAAGAAGAAAGCATGGTTAGACTACTTGGCTTCTAGTAATGATAAGGATATGAGAGAGAAGATGAAAGAAAGATATAAGCTGCAGAAAGTTCACACGAAAGCATTGATTGCGGAAGTGCGTGAAAGGTGTAGAATGAAAGCGGACGAAAGGTTGTCGCACAACTTTAAGGAGAACTCCAAACTCTTCTGGAAAGAGGTTGCAAGGACCCGAAGTGGTGCGATGGCCTTAAGAATGAACAAAGTGCTTTCAAGAACCAATGACGTCCTGAAAAATCGGACGTCATGCAGCGATGGAGCGAATTTATAGAGAAATGTATGCGTGTGATGATCTTAGTGAGGGATGCGGGGGTGACGCCGTGACTGGAACGCAGGACCCGGACCTCGATGACACTTTGGTCATCAGTATGAAAGAGATTGAATGTGCGATTCGAAGTTTGAAATGTGGTAAGGCTGCGAGACTAGACAGAGTTACTGCTGAAATGGTCAAGTATGGTGGGCCTCGCGTCTGGGACAGCTTTCATCTACTATGCAATTTGTGCTGGCGGACGGGATATGTCCCGGATGATTGGCGATCCGCAGTCATTGTACCTTTATATAAAGGTAAAGGTTCACATTTTGACTGCGGGTGATATCGGGCGATCAGCTTGACCAGTTTAGCAAGTAAAGTTTACTCGAAGGTTTTGACACGTACGATGCAAGAGAAATCAGAAAGATTTCTATGGGAAGCACAATGCGCATTTAGACCTGGAAGAGGATGCACGGATCAAATGTTTTCTCTCCGCATGATCACGGAAAGGCTTCTGGCTGCTAACGAAGAGGATTTTCTGTGCTTTTGTGGATCTTGAGAAAGCATTTGATAAGGTTGTAAGGAAGAAAATGTGGGAACTGTTGCCAGGGTATGGTGTGGATGGTCGATTGCTAAGGGCTGTGCAGTCACTTTACTGTGACTGTATAGCCTGTGTGCGGGTAGGGCATGACTTGTCACCCATGTTTGTCCTCCAAACGGGCTTAAAACAGGGTTGTGTCATGTCTTCCTGGCTGTTCATACTGTATCTCGACAGCTGTTTACAGAAGCTGAAAGATAGCTGTTTGGGTGTGAAATTGGGTGACATTAATGTAAATTGTCTGCTGTATGCTGATGATGCAGTGCTTATTGCACCATCAGAGGCAGAACTGCAGGCATTAGTCACTTGTATGAAGGAGGAATGTGAAGTTAAATGTCTCCGTTTGAATGCTAATAAAACTAAGGTTTTGGTATTTGAAAGGGACGAAGAGAGAACGAAGTGTGAAATATGGGTAAATCAGGAATGTCTAGAACAGGTAAATGAAATTGTATACTTGGGAAGTGCTTTTAGCTGGGATGAAAGATGTGATTTAAATGTGGACAGGGGTGTCGCTACCGGGAACAAAGTCAATGGTGCGCTGACTGCGTTAGTCAAAAGGCAAGACGTAGTGAAGAGTGCACGCCTTGCAATACATAACGCAGTGTTGGTACCGACTTTATTGTATGGCAGCGAAACCTGGGTATGCCAGAAGAAGTATAAAAGCAAGTTGAATGCAGTGGAGATGCGATCTCTTCGTAAAATGTGCGGCGTTACCATGGCCGACCGAAAGCGAAACGAAGAGATTCACAATATGGCAGGTTTGAAAGATGACCTTATCACAAAAATTGATAAGGGCGTGCTTCGATGGTTTGGGCACGTTGAGCGATTGAGTGAAGACCGAATGGTGAAGAAAATATATAGCGCGAAAGTTAATATTAAAAGGTGTCGAGGTAGACCGAGACTAACTTTCGAAGACCATGTGAGCAAACTGCTCGAAGAGAGGAGGGTCAAGAGTACTCGGATACCTAGACGTGCATGTATGAAGAAGTTAATGAATCTGAAAGAAGCGAAAGAGGTATGTAAGGATTGTGACACTTGGCGATCTGTTCTTTCTGGCTACCCCGTCAGGGATTGTGCGTGAAAATAAAAAAGTAAGTAAGTAAGTATCGATAAAATGACGAATGTTTCTGTCTCTAATGATTCTTTGGAAGTGGATGGTAGAGCCGTAAAATATTTACTTATTTTAGTTGTATTTTTATCACGTTCTTCTTCTTGTTTTCTTTTCCTTATTAAATTCTGGTAACCAGATAATTTATTTTTGTTATCTTGAGTACTATCATTCATCGTGAAAACACGTTAAAACAATCACTAACACACAAACTATATATTGTTTTTAGAGCTAAAACTTAATCTTCTTATTATATAAAATCAATGCGCACCTTGCACACACTTTCAATTCACTGATTGTTCAATTGTTTTGACACTCTCTTTCTTTAAAGTCAGGGAACCCCTGTGACCCCGCCCCGCTTGCGTCGCATGCATCGCATCGGGCTACGTTCATAATTCATTCAAACAAACTCACGGCGATTCTTTTAATTTTAACGCTGAGCTCGTAACTAATGTTAACTAAAACCCAGAGCGTAAAATTAAACCACACACGTGAATATTATCTTAGAAGACTTGTACAATAAGCGTATTATAATTATGTTTTGTTATTTACAAGGCATATGTTGCGCCTATTGTACCTACTTATCGATACTCCACTACAAAGTATATGTTGTTGTGAAAGTGTAACAAAAATAATTACGATGGCGGCGCCTCTATTGTCTTGGCGCCTGTGTGCGAAGTGTGCGGCGCACACAGGCGCCAAGCGGGCGGCGCGGCCCTGGCCAAGAAGAAAAACTGTCTAAAACCATGTCGAAAACTCACCCAACTCTTAATTTTGTCAACATTTAAACAGGCACTCGCAAATTGACTTTACAAAGGAGAACTAATTTGAAACAAACTTTTGTCACCTCTTATACAGGGTTAGTTTTCAAAGAGTAGCCAAATTTTAAACTTAAGTATAGTATATACATAAATAATGATATATCGTTAATACAGTTTTAGAAAATGGGAGTTAATAAGGCTTCTAATTTTATTTGAAATTATCCCAAATTGAATGTGATTTATGGGCAACAACGTTTTTTCCTACCGATCGACCCTTACGAATGTGTGCGTGCGCAGTCAAATCACTTAAAATAATGCATTCGCATTTTGAATTTAAAAGAAAAAAGGACAGTATGCCTGAGATTTTTTAAATTAATTTTTCTTCACCATTTGCCTTATTTCTTATTCTGAACCGTCTCTGCAACCGGCTCTTCTAGTATAGGTAATAAGAGAAGATTCTAAAAGCTCTAGTATTATTCTCAAACGAGATTTTACGTTCGAGCGACCGGCCATAAAATTATTCTTAGTTTTATATTTTTTTATTCTTCTTATTGCTGTGTATCTCACGTTAGAATGTTACTAATGGTTACTAATGTATAATTATAATATGTAATATATTATAATTATAATTAATATTTAAAAATAGAATGAACACACAAATTTTAACCGACGTTTTTTCTAAATGAGAAACCAAAGAGTTGCTGTTTGAGCCTATAATAAATAAAATTTAATGAAATAATAATGTCTGTGGAATAACTTTGTGAACATGTGGCAGATGATGCATTCGTATCGTAGCGCTATTGTACTAAGACATGGAGTTGAGTATGCTTGCTGCACTCAAAAGTACTACCAAACACACACCCTAATCCGAAATATAGCCGACGTATCATAACGCTATGCGCGAAGACGCCGCCCTCAAACGGGAGGGTTGTGCGATGTCCACCGGCAATTCGTATTGCTACAACGAACCCGCTTACCACCGGCAATAAGACGATATCATCATTATAGTAGATATCTCTAAACTAAACGGAAAGGCGCAAGCAACAACTGTAGGAATCACACCCGATCCTATGAACTATTTAGTTCTTTATAATAAAAAATAAGATTTATAAAAATATAATCTTTATAATAAATAAAATATAAACGCTCATAAAAAAAAATACGAAGATAATCGCACTTTTGCTTCGTCCTATTTGCATCAGATATTAAATTAATATACGTTACCTAATGGTAACTTGTAATAATTTACACGCGAACGCCAATAATTTAGTAATTTATTGATTTAGTTTCTACTTCGGTTTCCGCATTACGTCAATTAAAAATTAATGATTTAACCTGTTGGTACATTAGACACTGAGAAAACTGGACAAGGATACTTTTTTTATAGGATAAGGGTGACAAACGAGCACACAGTCCACCTGATGGTAAGTGGTTGCTGCGGGCCATTGACATTTACATCTATCCTCTATTACAAATCAAAATGCAGATGCGTTGTCACCCGTGAGGACTAAGATGGAATGCCTCATTACCAATAAAAAGGGCCTCCGGCCACCTGCACTCACCCAGCGACACGCAGAGGTAAACCTCTACTTCACGCTGGTATTCTGTGAGGTCGTGGTACCACCCCGGTTCGAGCCAGCCCATCCGTGCTACAGCAAGAGCTGCCGCGTGGCTCTACCACTGTTCAGATACTTATAAAATGTTCGGAATATCTTTGACGGTTAAAAATCCTTGACTAAATAAGAAGAATTTTATTGTTTTGTTAGCAAACGTACTAAGATAATGTTAATATAATAACGTGCGCACGATTTCTGCGTGTAAATTGATAACTACTTGTCGTCAACCTGCCAGTACCCGCCAGAGTTCGGAAGGCTGGAAGTCTACGTGCGAGACGATTCGTAATGACTCTCGAAAACAGCACGTAGACGCGGCTCAGAAATGAAATCGGTCTGTAGTTCTTCAAGAGAACGTTGTCGCCTTTCTTGAAGAACAAGACCAGTACACTTCTGCTCTACGCCTCCGGAGTAGTGATACCATGGAGGATGGAATTAAAAAACTTCTAAAAGACTTTAAGTACCGGTTTTCCATCCGCTTTCAGAAGCTCTGCTGTAATTCCACCCTCACCCGGGTACTTGCCGTTTTTAAGGTGCTGGAGAGCCATTCTAATCTCGCTCATTCTGACGTCCGGTATATCATCGGAATAGTGTCGGATAAGACTTGCTCATGGATCGTTACTCACACTTGCGTGTGAATCCAACGACGACGTGTACAGCTGCCCATAGAACCTCTCAATCTCACTCAAAATCTCAGGTGTTCCGGAAACGATCCTATAACAGTTGTAGTATAACAGTATTAAACTATAACAGTTGGCTCTTTGTGTCAGTCTTTGGAGCCTTGATCGCTTCTTCAATACGAGCTGTATTGAACTTGCAAACAGCTATTATCACTTATCACGCGTACGTAGCCTCCATTCTACGTTATGGGGTGATGATATGGGGTAATAGTACTGAGAGACAAAGGGAATTTGTAGCGCAAAAAAATGCATCAGAGCCATATGTGGGATTCCACCGGGCGAGTCCTGTAGAGCACCTTTTTGGAGCCTGGGCTTATTTCCGTTACCAGCACTGTACATTTTTGAAATGAGTTGCTTTGTCAAAAGTCATACAAGTTACATGTGTACTTATTTTACTGTACCACCTACAAATACCATGTTTTAAGCAAATAAAGAAATTATTATTATTGTTATTAAAGTTTTTTTTATAGGATGAGTGTGGCAAACGAGCACACAGTCCACCTGATGGTAAGTAGTTGCTGTGATCAATACAGATCTACATGCATCCTCAACCACGAATCATAATGCAGATGCGCTGACACCCGTGAGGACTAAGATAGGATGCCTCGTTTCCAGTAAAAATTGTCTGCGCTTCTCTACACTTACCATACGATAGACAGCAGCAATAAGCTGGTATTATGTGAGAGCGTGGTACATCCCCAGTCGAGCTGACCCATTCATGCTACAAATATACCACTGATATGTACGTGGCACACCTTTAAAACTATTTAGTGATATCATGTCAAATAGAAAACAAGTTCTAAAAATTGAGGGAATGTTTAGTTCTGAATCCAGCATCCAGTTCGGTGTGCCGCAGGGTAATATCCTGGGACCTACGTTATTCTTGATCTATATAGATGGTTTATGTAGATTGGAGCTTAAAAACGGAAAAATACTCAGTTATGCAGATGATACGGTTCTTACCTTTAGTTCTAAGTCATGGTACACTACTTTTAAAATTACGTAGGAAGGTCTTAACACTATTAGCAAGTGGCTGGATAATAATTTACTTACCTTAAACATTGATAAAACTCAGTATATTGCTTATGGAATAAGGTCTAACTCATTACCCAAACGAGACACATATAACATTAATTGTCACAACTGCTTTAATAAATTAAATTTTGTGTGTAAGAATATTTCGAGAACAGATTCTGTCACATATCTAGGTGTAATTTTAGATCAACATAAAATGGGATAAGCATATAAATACTATGTCTGGAAGGGTTTGACGGCTAGCTTATATCTTTAAGAATCTGCGCCTGTGTGTTATAAATAATTGCTTATCTCAGTTTACCATTCATTTTGTCAATCAATATTAGAATACTGCATATTATCATGGGGTGGTGCATGTAAAACTCTTTTACTTAAGCTAGAACGTGCAAAAAGAACAGTATTAAAACCTATGTCTTTTAAAAATTATAGGTATCCAACTCATAATCTCTATAAAGAAAGTAACATTCTTACTGTGCGACAACTTTTCTGAAATCTTCTGGAAACCGTAGAGATGTTTTAGTTTTCAACATTCTTAACCCTCTACCGCATACAAACCCATATATGGTTCGGCATGTTCAATAATTTTCTTTCGCGTATTTGTGCGTGAGCAATATCTAAACGCATCTTTTACATTATCTTCAGTGTATTGGCAACACGAAAACATTTTTTGTTGTCTCTGGTCTAACGACAATTTGGTAATAACTTCACTTTTCTAAACGCAAGTGTGAAGTTGAACAGAGCGGCAGTAAACTCCTTTTTCAAAATAGAAATTCTACATGAAGCAATTAAATTTCATTTGATAAAATATTAAAATATAGTGCTTTAATTTTTCAATTTTAAGTATAATTTATTTATTTGTTACCTTTTACGAATTTGTATCATATTGGGAGGTTTTTTCAATGAAACCATATATGGGTTCGTATGCATTCTAACCTAATCTAACTATTTTTGAGGGAACCAGATGTGGTTTTGTATGCGCTTTCGAATATTTTGTTTGATAGGCATGTAATTGTGTTTTTGGTTGCAGAATGGATCCTGCTCGCTTTTATGGCTCCTATAAGCACGTTAATCATATAGCTGGTGAAGGCTTATTAAGTGATGATGAATTAGCTTCCGACTCTGATAGTGAATTTAAATTTCAATGACAACGATAATTTTATCCCGTTTGGCATTCCAGGTCATGATAAGCTATTCAAAGTACGTCCCCTTCTAAATGGCATTAGGCGGCAACTTTTATTAGTACTAAAAGAGGAATATCCAGCGGTCGATGCGCAGATCATACCAACAAAATTTCAACATGACCTGAAACAATGTAACACTGCAAAGCCTCATAAATGGGAATATAAGAATCAAGTTTTTTCTCAAGGGAATAAGGAATTTCCTTATTCTCTGATAAAATATATACCCTTAAATAGTTAAGATAGACATAATTAACAATTTCAGGTGTAAATTAAAAGATCATAGGAATTAAACCACAAAATTCTTTATTGAATCAAGTACTAATTATGTCACATCTAAACTAGACACTTCTTGTACATCTTAGCACCATGGGTCGTTGTTTACGGTTTGGTAAGTGGGCGACGACACTACGTACTGAGTGTGGGGCGCCTGTTGTACGGAGTAAGTGGGCACCTGATGTACGGAGTAAGTGGGCGCCTGTTGTACGGAGTAAGTGGGCGCCTGTTGTACGGAGTAAGTGGGCGCCTGTTGTACGGAGTAAGTAGTCACTGTTGATGGTGATTGTACTTTGTAGTGGGAGGAGGAAGTCGTTTGCGAGGAATGCTCGGCGTCGTACACTGTTGGTGCTGAAACTTGGGATGTTTGCGTGTACACTGGGCTGGAATATACTTGAGGTACGGCTGCAGAGTATGTTGTTGGGTACGAGACGTAAGTCACAGGCTGTGTCCGGTATGATTTGTATACTACAGGGGATGATACTGCACGGTACACGGGCGAAGATACCCCTTGTGTCTGAAAAAAGAAAACAATACGATATTATTGTAAGAATTTGTTGCGTCAGTTTTGTTAGAACAAATTCGACAAATGAGATATTTTGTAATTCTGTACTTAATACGAGCCATTCTTGTTTAAGTATATTATTATATGATATGTGATTGCTATTTTTTATAGAAAAAAGGTGACAAACGAGAACACAATAAGGTAAGTGTATGCTGTGGCCCATAGACATCTACATCTATCCTCGATTACGAATCAAAACGCAGATGCGTTGTCACCCGTGAGGACTAAATGGAATGCCTCGTTTCCAGTAAAAGGGGTCTCCAGTTCTCTACACTCACCAAACGAAACACAGCAGCGTTATGCTGCTATTTTACGCTGGTATTCTGTGAGAGCGTGGTCCTTCCCCGGTCGAGCCGACCCATTCGTGCTACAACTATAATACTAATACTAAAACAGCTGCAGCATGGCTCTACCACGTAAGAAAATCTGCTTTATCGGAAATGGATCTAACGGTTTGGATAAACTTTTGGACTTAATGTTTTACTAAGTTAATCTTGATAGGAGTCATCCTTAATTTTTTTTCTAAAATCGAAAATATTTTGGTACCCCAGGCGCTTTTAATTTATTTAAATCACAGAATATATATAATAGTCCTATGTACTTAAGTCAATAAACATTGGTTAAATATCCTTATATAAGAACTTAGCGGTCTCTAATCTACTTTTATAACACATAGGCCGCATGCTCGTTTGTCCCCTCTTCTATAAAAAATGTTGATAGCATGCTAGTACTTCAAAAAAAAATCTTAATGTACCACATATTGTTGATTTGTTGTGTAGACAGTGGGAGATACAACGCCGAAGCTCCTTTTGTCGCGACCTTCCACAGAGGCACCGGCAGCGACAGCGAGTACCGCGCAAATAACCTGGAAACAGACACGCAATCACTCAATAAATTTTAATGACATTCACACCCTTGTAATAATGTCGCCCAGACTGAATTTCGGTTACGGCATCAGTCCCAACGGAGGCTAGCCGTCTGCGCAGGACAGGGTTATAGAGCCCGAGTATGTGCTCATGTGCAAGTGCACTGTCTATTCCCTCATTCTCATGTTCCAATGGGACGGTTATCCGACACGACTGGTGAAAGATTCCGCCAGAACCAATGGCTCGTTTTATAAGGCACGGGATCAAAACACCGCCAACTTCCTGACCCCGGGCTGCTACTGAGTACTTCTTGAGAGAAAAACCCAATAACTGATTTTTAACCCGACCCGGGATTTGAACCCATCACTTCATGATCTGCAGCCACATTTACGACCACAAGACCAACGTTGTAATCAATACGTATGTTGCGTGAGTCAGAAGACATACTAAGAGGTTATTTAATAAAAATATTAAAAGTATACAGGTTGTCCAACCGGCTCAGTTGCTAACGCAATTAATCATTGTCTCTACATTTAATTAAAATTCAACTGTCATTCAACACAGCGCAATTACAATACCATACGATAACTGCTAATACGCTGGTCACAACCTCACACGTAGTAAGGTGTGAGAGACGTCACTACATAATAACACCATAATTTAAAATTAAAAATTTTGTACAGCCGGCTTCAATATAAGTTATTTAAGAATAAATCAAAAACTATTGGTCTGACCTTGATTAAATTCATATGGGACCACACGAGAACTATCAGCTTTCATATAAAAAGAGAATCATCGAAATCGGTTCACCCAGTACAAAGTTATGAGGTAACACACATACAAAAAACATACAGTCGAATTGAGTACCGTCTCCATTTTGGAAGTCGGCAGAAAATAACATCAAGGCAATCATTCATTTCTTTCAGCCTATCAAAATCCACTGCTGAACACAGACCTCCCTAGAGTTGCCACCTTTTTCTAAGTCTATCTGAGCAATTAACGTTTATATTAAAATAAATTAACAATTCACGTTTAATTAAAATAATACATGCTCTATTTCTTTCTTCTTTCCATTTTAGATTCATGACGGAAAAAATATTTCCGTAAATCTTACTTGTTCCAGACTTCCAGTCACACTTAATATAAAAAAGTGCGACAATTTAATTAGGGACAAAAATATAGTATTTTTCGTACTATATTACTTTTCTATAATATGTAGTACAATTGACTGAAATATAGTACGACACTATATATTATAGTACGGGTGGCAGCTCTAGGCTTCCTCCATAGAATGCCTCATGGTTTATGGGGATTTTGCCACAGCTGCCACAGACGGGTTGACCACAGTTTCTTTTATTATTTTTGGCTCTTATCAAGAATGTGTTGCAGCGCATTTCCTGTATCATCTCTTTCGCCTCTGACGAAATCCACGGGAAGATAAGGGGTAGTGTATATTCCTATACCGGTATAGTAAATCTTTGTAACAGTAACAGAAGCACATGTACAGCAGTAGACCGTTGGGATTTGATAAAGAAGAACGAGATAATTATCTAATATTATATTTGTTTACTTTTAGAATTTCAGTATTGTTTATTTCAAAATTTGAATGATATTTCTCTACGAATTACTTTTACCCAGTTGCACAGGTACTATTGTCTTAGGTAGACAATATAATTATTAATATCTAGACAAGCTAATTATAAAAAAAAATATTGGGGAAGTGGGGGGAGCACATATCTAGTTAAGATTGAAAAGTAAAACATTAACTATATACATAATTATAACTTAAGAAAAACCTAGAAACCGACTTCTAATTGCTAAAATAGAAATTATTTATTTTCTACCCATAGGGATGAAATTTTTTCTCCAAATTATATAGCACCACCTTAGAAGTATAATCTATTTAATAAAAAAAGAATCATTTATAATATACATTAATATATACATTATATTACAAAGAATCATCACAGAAGGTTCACAATCTACGAAGATATCGTGTAACATACATACAAAAAAATCACTCGAATTGAGAAGCTCCTCCTTTTTGAAGTCGGTTAAAAAAACCAAGTGCAACTCTTAAGTCAGCAATGGAGTTAAAATGTTGACTACTCGACTACGTTATCACCTAATATATTAAAATAGCCACTCACCAGAAACTTCATTTTGTTACAACTGTGGGAGGCCGTTACTGATTGAATATCAGAACAAATTTGATACAAATAAACCATTTTGTTGCCTTATATAAGAAAATTAAATAGAAATAATAATAACATATAAAGATTTATACCACTGCCTTAACACATCCTTTAACAGGAGCCAATATATTGGAGATAAAATAGAATTTAAATTGAATGTGATTATGTTTAACGTTTAGGGTCCCGCAAACCATTGATGAAAACTAAAGAGTATTTATCAATTGTATACAATTCATTCTTTCAAGCATATAATTAAAAATAACCACCGTAACACATTTTAGAACATTCTATTCTATTCTATTAAAAAAATAGCGGCTGATCTGGACTTAACGATCTAGTACTTTTATAATTTTTTTTTCAAATAATATTATTTTCGTTATAATATATAATAATAATAAAACAGTTAAGCGAAAAAAATATCTCGACCTGGCTCATGAAGTGACCGACATGTGGGCTGGTCTGCCGACCGAAATTGTACCTATAGTCGTTTCTGCGAACGGGCTATTCCCTGTCAGCCACTCGGGTCATCTGAGGCAACTGGAACTCCGTGACGGACCTCTCCGGGCTCAAATGCAGAAGGCGATGCTCCTCGATACCGCCCGCATCGTCCCCCGCGCCGGTTTCTTTCCCTTTCTCCCTAACGCTCAACCGTTTGTTCTCCCCTGGGCGAGGCCGAGGGCTTCCATCTGGTTGGATTTTTTTTAAAGTTATGTATTGTTTATTTATATAGTTTACTATATATAATACATATTTATTATTTTGCTTTATACTTTTATATTTATGCAGCCCAACCTGATGAGAAAAGTACATTTATACACCATAACAATAGTAATAATATTTAAGCGCGCTTACCATGCATAATCGCGAAGTGTGCAGCCTCCGTAATTACTTTCTGACGAGAGCGGATGATCCATACTATAGGGACGTTATTTCTTGTGATAAAGGACTTACCCCTCTATCCTTAGCCAACGAGCAATGGCAAGACCCGGCAGTACAGAGCATGGAAGCCGGGAGACCGTATGGAAGGAGAAGGAGCTCTACGGGAGGTTCTACAAGGCTACATGAGCCTTTCGTAGACACAATCGTCTCCTTCCACTGGCTACGTTTCGGTGACCTCTTTGGGGAAACCGAGGGTTTTGTCTGTGCGATACAGGATCAAGTTATTAAAACCAACAATTATCGGAGATACATCCTAAAGGATGGCACCGTCGACAACTGTCGAGCTTGTCGCCATCCCGGTGAGTCAGTTAGGCATGTCATCTCCGGTTGTTCGGCGCTTTCTAACTCGGAGTATTTACACAGGCACAACTTAGTAGCCAGGATTCTACACCAGGATCTCGCTCTTAAGTACCGTCTCGTGGATTGGAAACTGCCGTATTATAAGTACTTGCCGGAAGCCGTGCTCTAAAATGACCGCGCCAGGCTCTACTGGGACCGGGCCATCATCACAGACAGGACTATTCCTGCGAATAAGCCTGATATTGTGCTGATGGACCGGGCACAGTCAAGGATATTTTTGGTCGACATTGCCATTCCTTATGATGAGAACCTCGTGAAAGCCGAAACAGATAAGCTGATAAAATATCTGGACCTGGCTCACGAGGTGACCGACATGTGGGGTGGATTGCCGGCCGAAATTATACCTGTAGTCGTCTCTGCGAATGGGTTAATTCCAGTCAGCCTCTCGGGTCATCTGAAGCGACTGGGACTCCGTGACGAACTGCTCCAAGCTCAAATGCAGAAGGCGGTGCTCCTCGATACCGCCTGCATCGACTGCCGGTTTCTTTCCCTTTCCCCCTAACCCTCGGCCGTTTGATCTTCCCTGCTGAAGACTTCCATCTGATTGGATTTTTATATATTTATGTATTTATTTTATTTTATTGATATTTATGTACGTTTACCATGTTTATTTACAATTATATATTTATATTGCCCAACCAGAAGAGAAAAATTTAAAGATACCACAAAGTAATAATAATATTTTATTGAATACATAATTAAACACGGTTCATAGGTAACGTTAGATAGACTTAGATTGTCTCATAATCCACTTGAAAAGGAACCGCGCTGGGTCATTCATCTACTCAGCATCAGCTCGCTAATCAGATCCCTTATCTGAAAGGATCCAATCAAACTGGGATTAGTCTGTCACAGACGTTCTTCCCAGAAACAGCAGGTTGGGTTCGGGGGGTCAACGAGGTGGTCGTGAACCCCGTGGAGGAGTATCACAAGAGAGCGCCTGAAGTCCCTTTCTGAAAAGAAAAGTTCAGACGGGGATTACGGGTCTTCCAGTGGTCCCCCCGGCCCCGACGTCTTCTTATGCTGGTTCTTCGATATGTGCTTCAACAAGCACTCAATGGACTGTAGATTTATATTTAAAGGTGAAGGATCCTTCGGGAATAAAACAGCAATTGTCTTCAAACCGCTCCGTGAGAGTGCAATCACTTTCCCTATCACTTCCCTATATGTTTCCTTTCTTGTTTATATAGGTATATTACTGGTAACTGGTCCCGAATGAATTGCATGAAAACCAGTTTAATGAGGTACTTCAACGCTTTACTCGAAAGAGAGCTGCGCCCTCTCTTATATTTACGATTTATTTTCTTATTTTTTTTATTATTGCTAGAAAGCCACTGCTTCCCAGTCCTTTGTTTATTTATCTTTGTCGTCTCTTATGACAATATATGAGGATTATTTTCATAAGTCTCCCATCAATTTCAAATAAAAAGCGACGAATAATAACTTCGTGTAGCCCAGAAAAGGTGCATCAGGAGGGCACTCGAGAGCATGCAGCGCGGGTTTGTCGTCAAGGCTATTATGAGATCCGCATGTTTCTACATCCGCGGCTCTTGCTTTAGTACAGTTTACGCCTCTGGACTTGAGAGTGCGGGAAGTTTGCGCTGTGGTAAGGGCTCCGCTTTTGGGAACCTCTAACTACATCCTCAACGACATCGCATTAGAAAAACCCACTCCCATCTCGGAACTGCTCCATCCCGCCCAACGTATCACCCTAATCACCAGGACTTATTCTAATTACTTATCGACTCAACCTACATGGACAGACGACACACTACACATTCATTGACGGAAGTAAGCAGGAGGATGGTGCGGTGAGCGCCGCCTTTGTATGCTATCTTCCCACGAATCTTCATGAAGTGGCCTACACCAAGAAGTTTAAATTGCACAACATGTATACAGTGTTTCAGGCAGATCTGTTTGCGATTTTGTAGGTATGGAGGTGGACAAAAGAACACAAACACACACACATACACAATTATTTACTCAGATTCAATATCATCCATACAGACCAACAAAACAGAAGCATCACACACCCCATCATCACACAAATAAACCATACCATACATGAACACAGTGAAACAGACACCATAGAATTGGGATGGGTTAAGAGACAAGGCTGTGAATGCCGGCTCTAAGCTACACAAACAGCCTGACCACTTGGTCTTTCCCATCTCATACATCAAACACACCATTAGAACACATAACCGTGCAACCTCGCAAGCTAGGAATTATACCGTGGAACAGAGCCAACATACTAAACGGCCGCTTCCAACACTGGAGGATATCGATAAGCTACGTACCCTTACAAACCCCAGTTTTTATTTAACTTAGATGCTCACTAATCTGGGTCTTTACAATACTTATCTCTGCATCATCCCACAGACGATGGAACATCTTATCGAGAATTGCCCTGCATTCTCAGTGCATCGACTAAACCATGTAATTTTATGTGAAAATTTAAGAACCATTCAATTTAACTGTGTTAGTGAAGAAGGAATCCCTGTTGGACTCCATCATTCAATTTGTTACTAAAATTGTAAATAGCTTTAATAAATTCAATAATAATAGTACGTCTGTAAATAATAATAGAAATTGTTACGAGTAGCTACTAAGCAAAACACTTAATTTGTTTCATTTTGGTTGATTACTTTTAGAATTAACATGTGATGATTTGTGTTTTTTTCAATATTTTTACTTTATTGCTTTTACACCATATTGTTTGTGTTTAGTAATAACACAACCCTTTGTTTTATTGTATACTATCTTGTTATTATGATTTAATTATACTTACTTACTTATCTTCACTGACGGGGTAGCCAGAGAGAACAGATCGCCAAGTGTCACGATCCTTACATACCTCTTTCGCGTCTTTCAGAATCATTATCTTCTTCATACATGCACGTCTAGGTATCCGAGTACTCTTGAGCCTCCATTATACCATTTCGTTTATGTGTTAAATTAAGGATATACTTTGTTTTTATTTTGTTTATTTTACTATCCTCATACCAGTTTATTTGTGTTAGAGTCAAGATTCCTTTTTTTATAGGATAGAGTGACAAACGAGCACACAGTCCACCTGATGGTAAGTGGTTGCTGTGCCCCATAGACATCTACATTTATCCTCGTATGCGAATCAAAATACAGATGCGTTGTCACCCCTGATGGAATGCCTCATTTCCTGTAATTTAATATTTTTGTACGCGGTAGACCCATGCTGCAGCTATATTAATAGTATAGTTGTAGCACGAATGGGTCGGCTCGACGAAGGAAGGACCACGCTCTCATAGAATACCAGCGTAAAATAGCAGCTTAATGCTGCTGTGTTTCGTATGGTGAGTGTACAGAACCGGAGACCCTTTTTACTGGAAAAGAGGCGTTCTATCTTAGTCCTCACGGCTGACAACGCATCTGCATTTTGATTCGCAAACGAAAATAGATGCAGATGTCTATTGGCCACAGCAACCACTTACCATCAGGTGGACTATCTGCTCGTTTGTCACCCTAATTCTATAAAAAAAATTAAAAAGTGTCTCCGATTCTCTACGCTCCCTATATAAAACACAGCAGCATTAAGCTGATATTTTACGCTTGTATTCTGTAGAAACGTGGACCTACCCCGGTCCAGCCGGCCTCCTGGCACTACCACCTATAAAAGTATACGGAACCTGTTACAATTATACGTATACTTTTAGGCGTGTCCTTGAGAACTTAACGAGCTTAAATGGTCCACATGTACGACGTCCGGTTGGATAAACCAGAACTTGAATTAATATTATTAATGTTATGTCTAACATATGTATCAAAGTTATATTCTAATTTTATTAGATTTATAATGTGAAAGCTCGTAATTTTTTAAACATGCATAAAGGTTAAATTCAAACAGTAATTTAAAAAACCCGATTGCGTACAAAAGTTAACAAAAGAATTTACAAAAAAAGTAAAAAATAAAAGAGAAAAAATGTATACCCTATGTCACCTCCGAAGCTGAGACAAAGCTAACGACATGCCATTATGTTAAAATCCATTAAGCCCTTTAGATAACAGAGCGTGCCAAAGAAACAGACATACCTACATAGATATGTATTATACAAACATAAGCTTGTAATGCCAGTTACTATACTCCACAGTTTAGTAATCCAGTTATGGTGTGTAATGCTCTCAATGCAATGATTATTGTAATGTTTCCTTACAACAAAATCCCAAACAATGTTCAAATGTGTCAATCGACAAGTTTAAAAATATTACTAAAGAAAAATTGTACAAAAAAGGTTATTACGATATCAAGATACTTCAATGAAAATAACCGCTGGGAATGAGGTGATCGTCATCATGCTGGTTCTATTAAAATTCGTATTAAATTTGTACAAAATTATTGTAAAGTTATAGATGTAAAAAAATTATAACCCCACTGAATGATAAATAAAAAAAAATGAGCAACAATAAATATTATGTAATAAAAAAAATTATTGATTAAGGGCGATAAACGAGCACACAGTCCACCTGATGGCAAGTAGTTGCTGTGACCCAAAGACATCTACATTTATCTTCAATTAAGAATCAAAATGGAGATGCATCGTCACCCGTGAGGACTAAGATGGAATGCCTCTTATCCAGTAAAATGGCTCTCCGGTTCTCTACACTCACCATACGAAAAACAGCAGTGTCAAGCTGCCATTTTACGTTAGTATTCTGTGAAAGCGTGGTCCTTTCTGGAGCTTTCACCTTAAGGGGTAGAGCACGGCCGCGGAGCAGGAATTTTTTATTGATTTGTATATTTAAACTTAATTCCCATCATATTTTTTTTTCTATTGCAACTAGGATAGTTTCAGTTTTAGGACCTTTTGAACAATATTTGTGATTCGAAAACCGAGTTTATTCACAAGTTTTTAAAGTTCACATTTGTATGAATTGCAATAATTTGAAATTCTTTCTCCTCTGCGATCACACCATAGTTAATTCTCTTACGGCGCCACTACAGAGGGATCCCAGTATGGTCTTTTTTCTGCCGATTTCTAAAAAGGAGACTGTACCCAATTCGAGTGTATGTTTTTTTTATGTGTTACCTCATAACTTTGTACTGGGGGAACCGATTTCGAGGATTCTTTCTTTATATGAAAGCTGATAGTTCTCGTGTAGTCCCATATGAATTTGATCAAGGTCAGACTAATAATTTTTGAGTTATTCTTAAATAACTGATATTCAATCGGCTGTACAAAATTATTAATTTTAAATTATATTCGCTATGCCTGAAATTTGCCTTAAACAAATCCAAAATATTTATCGATTACATTACAAAAGTACATAATTATCATGTTAGTAAATCTTTCACGTCCTCTATTGAAAACTACATAATACTTCGATGCTTAAAAACGGTATTATGACACTGGAAGAGGCGCACATTTTATACAATATTTTTTTTTAAAAACCCTGTATTCAAACGTATTGAAATAACTTAAATTCAGAAAAGTTGTAAGTGGTTTTATAACCTTTGCATTGGCCGACGAGTAAGGATACGAGTATTGACAAAGATCCCGCTTTATTTATTTTTTTAAATCAGGATAACAACAGCTTATTTAAGTATTAAGTATTATTTAAACAATTTTACTTAAATTAGTCAACACGAAAAAACCAATAATAGAACTATCCACAAAGTAAATAACCAAATATAACGCTATAAATCTAATACAATTAGCCGGACGATGAATGGAATATCCAATGTAAAATGAGAGTAAAGTTATTTCCTTAAAAGGAACCATAGCAAATCGCCATATCCAATGTACAGCTTTACCATATATTTAAAAAAAACATGCATGAGCATCGTGGAACACTCGGTTGGAACGAAGTTCCTTCCGTAGTATATTATTATTGATAAACGTATTATATTATTGATTAACAAATGCATAATACTGAAAGTCTTTAGAACTGGCCTCTTGTAAACGATATAGTAAAAAATAAGTTCAAATTTTGAAAATGGAACTCTTTGTCAATATTATTGTGTATGCATTTTATTAATTTGTCATTTGTTTACGATTTGGCGGCAAATTGAAAATTGTCTGTGATTTTTTTATGACTTTCGATGTCATTTAAGTCAACGAGAAATTATGATAGACTTCGATTGGCCTTTCACGATGAAGCCCTATCTCGTGCCACTGTTTACAACTGGTTTTATGAGTTTAAACGTGGTCGTACTAATCTTACCGATGATCTGCGTGAGTGTATGATAGACACTGACAAAAGAGTGACTTATCAGCAGATTCGGAGTAGCTTAGGCATCGGTATGATCAAGTGCACAAAATCCTCCATGAACATTTAGCGGTCAGGAAGCTTTGTGCCTGGTGGATATCTCATAGTTTGACAGAGTTTAATTTGCGATTTTATTTATTTCCGAAAATTTTTCGGACGCCGAGGAAGCAGTGGCTGCGTTTCAAAATGCCGTCAAAGGGACACCTAAGGACGGGTGGGCAAAGTGTTTTTCTCAGTGGTTCCATCGGATGCAGTGATGTATTCATGTAAATGAACACTATTTTGAAAAGATATAATAAAACTAATAAATTGTTAGTTTGTTCAGTTTTTGATTTTCTAAGAACTTTCAGTGTCACCCTCGTAAAAATGAAACGACATTTAAAATAATATTTCTTTCATGGCAAGACAGCAAAAAGTGCGAGGGAGATGGATGTTATTCCGTCTCGCTTCCTTATAGCCGCCAAGGTCTACACTACGTCAGAAAGGGTCGTGACGGAAAAATCTTACATTTTTTCTCGCCTAGCCCCCATCCGCCAAATTCGTACCTTCCGATAAAGAACTTCGTTCTAATAATAAATTTAAAAATTTCGGAGTCCAGACACAAGTGCACTCTATTCTTTCTGGGTTACAGGGGTGAAAAACCGCCAACTTGACTTGACTATAATGATATTATGTCCTCAAACACCAAGGACGCAAAGTAACATCTTAGTTCACCTCGTGCATACATTAGCTATGTACAACACATCATTTTCATCCATCTATATATAACAGTGGTAGAGCCACGCGGCAGCTTTTGCTGTCGCACGGATGGGCCGGCTCGAACCGGGGTGCTACCACGACCTCACAGAAAACCAGCGTGAAGTAGAGGTTTACCTCTGCGTTTCGCTTGGTGAGTGCAGGTTGCCGGAGGCCCTTTTTACTGGAAATGAGGCATTCCATCTTAGTCCTCACGAGTGACAACGCATCTGCATTTTGATTCGCAATCGAGAATAGATGTGGATGTCTATGGGCCGCAGCAACCACTTACCATCAGGTGGACTGTGTGCTCGTTTGTCACCCTTATCTTATAAAAAAAAAATATAACAGCCAATTAAAGTAGGCCTCCCTTAAACTGTAGGGGGATATTTACCGTGGATGCCATACTTGACATACGAGTTGGTAACCGCAGTTTTTTTCTATTTTTTAGTTCTTACTAGGTTTACGCTGCTGTCCATCTCCTGGTTTGTTTCCCTCTGCCGCCTCTTAAGAAAGAAGAAAGAAAGAAAGAATTTTATTTGGCACATGCAGCACACTCAAGCGGATTACATAAAACACATAACATTTAAGTAGTCATACAAACAAACATAAAAAAAATAAAAAAATTATACATAGAAATCATGAAACAGGACATTAACTCCTTGTTTATAGATATGATAAAATTAAACTAAAAAAAAAAACACAAAAGCAAACAATAACATAAAAAAAAACAATATAAATTTTCGACGTTCGAAGCTTCCCCTCTGGTCGTCTTCTTTACTCTGTGGTTGTTACGACACCCACGGGATGGTATGGGCTAGTAGATATTCTTACACCGCCACTGCACGGTTAGTAGATATGGTAGAGCTCTTTAGATAATACTAACTTATAAATTATTATACAAAAATAAATAATTATAAAAAAATGTTAACGTGGTAGAACCATGCTGCAGCTATATTAGTAGTATAGTTGTAGCACAAATGGGTCGGCTCGACCGGGGAAGGACCACGCTCTCACAGAATACGAACGTAAAATAGCAGCTTAACGCTGCTGTGTTTCGTATGGTGAGTGTAGAGAACCGGAGACCCTTTTTACTGGAAATAAAGCATTCCATCTTAGTCCTTACGGGTGACAGCGCATCTGCATTTTGACTTGTAATAGAGGATAGATGTAGATATCTATTGGCCACAGCATCGACTTACCATCAGGTGGACTGTGTGCTCGTTTGTCGCCATTATCCTATAAAAAAACAATGTTTTTGTATGTGTTTTAATTCTTTATTAAATTAATTAAACACAATCACCATATTTAAAAAAAAGAGATGTTCGTGTTATATATTTATATGACAAAAACCACAACCTAATGACTATTTAAAAAGCGATCAAGGAATAGATTAGTAAGTCTTTGACTTTGAAAGAATGTGATCTCGCGAGACCTTTTAAACTATAAACCAGTAATATATCTTGGAATTTACAATGTTGAGTAATAAAAATGTATTAATTATTTATGCGTAACATTCTTTTCACCCGACTGCCAAAGTAGGAGGGTAATGTTTTATGAGTGTATGTATGTATGTCTATTTTCTAAAGAGCTTGATGGATTTTAACATGTAGGACGTCGCTACACCTGTCTTAGCTGTAGATGTGACATATGATAAAACTTTTGTCAGTGCACTTTCTATGCAGTCGGGTTTTATAATCACAGTTTCAGCCACAAAATACCAGCGTAAAATAGCAGCTTAATGCTGCTGTGTTTCGTATGGTGAGAGTAGAGAACCGGAGACCTATTTTACTGGAAAAGAGGCATTCTATCTTAGTCCTCACGGCTGACAACGCATCTGCATTTTGATTCGTAGTTGAGGATAGTGTAGATGTCTATGGACCACAGCAACCACTTACCATCAGGTGGACTGTGTACTCGTTTGTTACCCTTATCTTATTTTTAAAAATGTCCACTGATGAACATAAACCTCCCGCATAGATTGCATCACAAAGAGAATATTTACCATAATTGCCACGGTAGGCGGTATCATAACCGCAGTTTTTTTTATTTATAATTGTTATAAGAAAGACGCTGCTGTCCATCTCCTGGTTTGTTTCCCTCTGTCGTCTCTTACCTCAGCCATAGGACATATGGGATATTGTATATTCTACACCGCCACTAAACTCCTCATGGTTCGCGCTTGCTAGCTTGTAGACACCTACAACAAACTACAAACACTGAAGGATACATGCTTTGTAATTCATTAAGTTCTAACTGCCTGTAAATATACTGTCTTTCTTTTTTATTGGATAAGGGTAGCAAACGAGCACACAGTCCACCTGATGGTAAGTGGTTGCTGTGGCCCATAGACATCTACATCTATTCTCGATTAAGAATCAAAATAAGAAAATAGTCTAAGATCGGTCGGTTTTCCAGACTTACTTACGTGGTAGCGTCACGCTGCAGCTATATTATGGTTGTAGCATAAATGGGTGGGCTGGACCAGGGGAGGACAACTCTCTAACATAATACCAGCGTAAAATAGTAGCTTAATATTGCTGCATTTTTTGGTGTCCCATATCGTGGAGGCAGTTTACATACATAAATTTCACATGAAAAACATCCAAACCCGGAACAATTACTTGTAGGCTATACAAATTCTTGTTCTGTGCGGGTTTTGAACTCGCGGCCCTCAGCTACGCGTTCATTGCTAAGCCACTGCGCCACAGAGCTGTAGAATGCTACTAGGAGCTTAGGAGTTATTGGTAGTAGTAGTTTAGTTTCCTCTAAAACTACCTACTTATAATTCAAACCAGCGATTTTTGTAAACGTTTCCAGTTCTGCGTTATATTTAAAATTTCATGTCGATTTTAAATTTGAAAGAAAAAGAACAAACAAACAGTTTCAGTCTTTTTCGACCCAAATTTCCGTCAAAGCGGCCAGTCTCTTTGGAAACTAGCCGTCTGAGGGGAAAGGTCAGGATTACAGTGCACGCGTGTTTGGGTAGGTATAGTGCACTTTGTATTTCAACTCAATTCAAAATGAAGAATCGCATAGTCCCATGGAAACGACAATGTGACACGACTGAAGAGAGATCAGAGCGCACGACCTACGGCTTTACGTGCTTTACGTGGGTAAAAATACTGCCAACTTCCTGACTTCGGGGGACTGAGAATTTTTTGACAGAAAAGCACAGAACTTATAATCTGCAGTCACAATTACGACCATAGAGATAATATAGATAGAGTGGAGAAGCCATATGCTTTTCTGCAAGTGGAACTGACGCGCTGTTAGAAAGAGAAAGAAGATGAGAGTTGCTGTCTGTCCTTCTCTAACAACAACAGAGCGCATGCGCGGTATTATTTTGTCATGTTAGGTTAGCTTGACAACATGCGTCGTTAGAGAGAGACAGATAGCAATCTTGATCTTCTCTCTCTTTCTAACTAGAACAACCAGGCGGTCATAAAATTAAATGAATTCACATAAAGATAATTTAATAATAATGTCAAGGTTTAATTACGTGAATTTCTTGATTCGACACAGGATGCGTGCATATTTTTATTTAGATACAAATAGGTCTTTATGCCTAAAATGTATCATATTCCTGAGATGTTATGTCATTTAAAATTTCTTGTTTTTTATTACAAACAATCAAAAGTCCAAATTTATGTATGTCCATGTTTATATATTTGACCTGACAACAATGGTTTTGAACTGTTTATCACGAAAATGCTGCTGCCCGTCTCTTATTTGAGTCTCCTCTGTAGTTGCGTTCTCAAACGGCGCTACTAAGTATCAAAATATGTTTCTTTTATTATTGTTTCTTTCTTTCTTTCTTCTTTATCATCAACCTTAAATCCACTGCTGCATCTAGACCACACCCGTCGTAGGAATACATAAGTAAAAGGTTATATGAGCTTTATAATTAACGATCATATCATCATTATCATCATTACAGCCCTTCACAAGTCCACTGCTGAACATAGAATGAATACCACAATGCAGGACCCTGAGCCACCTACATTCATCGTTCTCTTACCAGTTCGTCACTCTTTGTAGTGGGGGACTACCCTACACTTCACCTACGAGGCTGCCTCTCGAGAACCTTTCTTCCCCATCGGTTGTCGGTTCTTCGAGCTATATGGCCGGCCCATCGCGACTTCAGCTTACTAATCCGATGGACAATGATGATTTTTCTGGTTCTACTGCGGATATTCTAAGTTCGCGCAGAGAAACCCCGAGCATAGCCCCCTCCATAGCTCGCTGAGCGACCTTTAGCTTCCTCATACGGCCAGCAGTGAAGGACCACTGTAGAAGGACTATCAACACGCTATGGTTGTACAATCTCGTTTTCAAGTTTTGAGGTATACCTGTTCATATAATATAATATATAATATGTAAAAAAACTAATATTTTATACGTGGTAGAGTCATGCTGCAGCTGTATTATTAGTATGGTTGTAGCACGAATGGGTCGACTCGATCGGGGTAGGACCACGCTTTCACAGAATACCAGCGTAAAATAGCATCTCCATTGTGCTGTGCTTCATATGGTGAGTGTAGAGAACCGAAAACCTACCCTATTTACTGGAAACGAGACATTCCATCTTAGTCCTTACGGATGACAACGCATCTGCATTTTGATTCGTAGTTCAGGATAGATGTAGATGTCTATGGTCCACGGCAACCACTTACCATCAAGTGGACTGTGTGCTCGTTTATTACCCTTATCTTATAAAAAACAAAAAAAAATAATAGTTATGTAAATAAATATTCTAAAGCATTTAAAAAAAGTTTGCTCCATAGCCTTAGCTTTAAATATTAGCAATAAAATTAAAACTACCAGCAATAAAATTAAAATGTCAGGAAGTATAAGTAAGAGTGAAACGGGCAAGGTCAAACCACCCAACTCGGATTATCCAACTGCATATAACAATAATTTGGCTCAATCTGATCAAGAAGTTACTTCGGCTTTTGAGAAATTACTTTTTTGATAATATAATCATTGAATTATTCTCCTACTATCACCAAATCAAAATGTACAGGCTTCTCCAAAGAATATTGCCGAAAGATATCGTTATTTTTTTTTAAATATTGTTGTTAAGAAAACAGCAGATTTATGGAGATATTACATAATATATACAATTGCAATTTATCTAGCCACTGTTTGTAATACAAGCATCGTATCTGTTGTGTTTCCTGATCCAATGAAACATAGTAAAGTCATATATTTATTTAAATCTGGTAGTACATTAGACCCCGACTATTTTAGACCAATATTTGTAGACCAATATCTGACCAATATACTACAAACATTTAGAAAAATGTTTGAAAAAATAATTTTAGATCAGATGTTACGTTTTTTTAATGTGTGACAAGGGATCGCTCGACAACTGACGCTGGTGTTTAGCTTATTTAACATATATTTTGGGATTAAATACCGACTAGTTTAGAAACTATTTTGTTTTTACAGATGAGGGCCATAAGAGCTATTTACAACCTAAAACCGAGAGAGTCTCTTAGAGATAAATTTAAAGAAATAGCTGTATTAACTTTGATCTTCAGTAACTACATTTACAAAAATTAAATGTATATTCACAAAAACAAACGTAGTTTTCGTTTTAGTAAAAAAAGTAATATACACTCTGCAAACACTTCTACACGTGATAATAGAGCCATTATTAATTTAATATATTAATTTAATAAAAATATTAATTAATTAAATATGTTATTGAATAAAAACTATATGAAAAGGGTTATTATAATATAAGTGAATACATGGTTAACAGAAACCTGTGGTTTCTTACATAAGTCTTAGTAGTTTGTATAACCTGTGTGTTCTTATTGTAGATACATTGCTGGTTCTTCCCACGGCAGAGGTTTTTCTGAACCAGTGGTAAAAATAAAAAATGACTTGAAGATTACTTGTAATCTAAATTGTTTCGTGGGCTGCTTACGAACTGATATTGCACAACAGCTGACTTAATGCCTTATAGCATTTTCTACCAGCCAACCGGAAACTCAGTGGCAGAAATGTGTACTGCAGTGGCTAGGGTGCAAAATATTATATTTAAAAAATACATAAAATTCACTTACACGCACATGCACACACATACAAATATAATATGTAGATTATATTTATTTTAATAAATTTGAGGATAATAGATAACATATATGTATGTATATAAATTTATATATAACATATATAAATTTGAGATTATTTGTGACGTTCCATCGGCAAAGGTACCTGCCGTACTCTGCTGAGTATTGAATTATGCACATTCCTACAATCTGCGACAGATAAGCTTTTTAAATAAAAAAAATGTCCTCGTGTGATATTAATTTTTGAAAATGTTAACCGAAATTGTACACTTTTAGGAAATGGCTATTTTAAGTTGAAGGACACAAAAAAACTATGTTATTGTTGTGAGTTACGTACTGAACAACGATTAATTATTCTTAAAACTTCTGTGTTTCTAAAAATAAAGCTAAAAAATTGATTTAACATAATACGAGAAACTTCATAATAGATCATTAATTGTGCCTTCTGAACATTTTCTGGAAATGATATATTTTTTTTATTTTAATGATATTTTTGCATTGAAGCCTTCAAATTTTAATTTCATCCATTAGAAGACTATATTCAGTGAAAATTGTGTGTGAAAATAAAACCAAAATACGAAATAATAATCAGGTTTTATTTTTTATTATAAAAAATTGCGATACTTATATTACTTTATCATTGTAATAAACAACATAATTCTTTGGATGAATCAACGTAACACTTCGTATAAATCGTAAAAAGTTGTGAGATCCATGTAATACCAAGTCGGTTAATTTATTCAGTCCATAGATTGATACATAGATTGACTTGGCAATCGCACTAAACAATCTAATTTAATATAATATGTATTACTTGTGAGATATATTGTGTTTTCATGCGATTTCCAAGTCAATTTATGTATCAATCTATGGACTGAATAAATTAACCGACTTGGTACCTATTACATGGATCTCACAACTTTTTACGATAGAAGAACTAAGTTGCGAGACTTGGCTTTTTTTACAAGTTATGTTTTTGATGGCATTATTTAAGCTCTTAGTTTTAATTTTTTACTCTCTTAAACATGGTAATTACGTAAAAAAAATACTTCGAAAATATGAAATTAACAAGACTCTTCAATTTAACGTATTAATTCTAATAGTACAAAGTACAAAGTAAAAAAAACAGTTTTTTGCGAAAGGTAATTACTGATTAATTTTTATTTAAAGAAAAGAGTCCTTACGCCTTTTTTACAACAATATATTCCACCGCGGACATCGTTTCCGTGACCATCTTCACGACAGTAAGTACACGTAGATTTTTTTACGTGTTTTGACCTCGAGACGTCTACAACTATGCTGAGACCGCATATTAAGTGTTGGCAGGACTTGTAACATTTTCCAAAGCATCAGGCCCTTTTTACTGGAAATGAGGCATTCCATCTTAGTCCTCACGGGTGACAACGCATCTACATTTTGATTTGTAATAGAGGATAGATGTAGATGTCTATGGGCCGCAGCAAGCACTTACCATCAGGTGGACTGTGTGCTCGTTTGTCACCCATATCCTATAAAAAAAAAATCTTGTGATGCCCTCTGGTCAGCTTTAGGACAAAGTATGTCTTGGTAATCAGATGGCACAAATTGTCTAATTTTCTCAAATAGATATTTTTGCCCGTCGAGAGAAAGCCCACGTGGTTGGATAATTTTTCTAAAAGACAGCGCGATGTCGCACGCGCGGGTGAACAGCACAAATCCTATATACAATCCAAATGCCGTAATCATCGGGGCTCACACTTGAATATAAATACCTATATATATAGCCTGGCGTCAGAGACAGGTACCGCTAAGTAGGATTGACGAAGTCATTGGGCTCTAGTACAATCACAACTGACACGACGATGATGATTGGGCGAAAAGGACGGTAGATGTTATAAACTAAAGCAGAACGTGTTAAAATATTTTCATAGTTAAATTATTTCTATATTTCCTTAGACACGGTTATTAGGTACCTTTTCTACTAATCTTTAAGATCACATTTTAAGCCTAAATAAAAGAATAAGCAAAAACATGAAAGAGAGGGGAAAATCTTGTATTTTAATATCAAGTAATAATAAAAAACGTATTTTTGTCTCATTTTCACAAAACATGAAATAACTCTGAAACTAAACCTCCATAAGGTACCTTTTCCCGTGGAACGTCATATTTAATCACTTGTCAGCTGAGCTTAAGTAATGTTCTTTTAATTTGTTTTAAATATCCAGTTGATAAGGGGATTTCTTCTTATTACAATTAGTAGTTATCAATCAAATAATATATAATCTGACTGGATATAGGTACATACAACTGTATTTTTTTTAAATCTGTATAATTAACACTTTATCCTATGAATAATTTTTACCTTATAATTAACCAGCGGTAAAATTAAAAATAATATTGTGCAACCGACTTCAATATAACAACTATGACAGAAATGAGGGTACCATGGTATACTGAACACATCGCGTACCCCTTCATAGGACACAGGTATGATGTTATGTTGCGTTATTAATATTCGACTGCAGCAATCGGGGTTGATTTGCTCGCATTCATTGAAGAGTTCCATTGTGAGTTGAGAGAGTCTCCGAAACACAATATCAGATCTTTACGAAATTTAAATGGGACCATTTCGAAATAAATCTCTTTCGAAAAAAATATGAGAAAATATATGACGGAGTTATGCCCGAAAATACATTTAAAAAAATGCATAAACTTCCGAATTGAAACCATCCTCCTTTTTTGAAGTCGGTTAAAAAATCAGTCCTGAATACTAAAACGGTGTTTCGTGAGTAATAATAGCGCCTACACGTTTATTAATAGCAATATGTTTATTAAAATTTTGATGCAATATTTTATACTATAGGTGTTCTCAGAGTCAAATAAGAAAAATCTCTCAAAGTAATTACTACAATGTATACTAAGTCCCAGAAAATATACAGGGTCTCAATTTCCAATTATTTATTTCTTAGCCACAATGTATAAAACACAGAAATAAAATTATCATAGGTGGATCTTTGTGGACACCGTTGGGGCACGAATTATTGAGTAGAAGTTAGGAAGCGCTTGCTACATAATAGGTTACATAAGTAATTTACATGATTAATTAAAATACTTAAATTTAATTCATTGTATAATTTAAATAATTATATAATAAACATATAAATAAATTACGTAATTAGAATATATATCATTGAAATATTCATCAATGTCAGTAACGTTTAGTACCTACGTCCGGTACGTCGGCGACACGTTTTGCTTTATGTTAGTACTTAATTAATAATTTCTTTAATCTATACAAATAAATAAAATTGGAGTATCTGGTTTTAATGTCAAAATGACAACTTTTTACTAAATAAAAATAAAGTACATACATACTTCACTTAAAAAAAAACAATTTAAAAAAAATAAATGCTTGATAATCCTTGGAAATGAAGGATACAATTTAAACGAATAAGTACAAAAAGTAAGGGCAAGAATGAAGGTAACAAACGAGCACACAATCCACGTGATGGTAAGTGGATGCTGTGGCCTATAGACATCTACACTTATACTCGACCCTGAGAAAAAAATAAACCTAGCAAGCTAACAGCATAGCAAAGTGGCGAAGCAATCAGCTTTTTTTTTTGAGCAACCAGTTTCAAAATAGGAGGTTCAGATGCCTGAGTGATCAGTAATCGATTGCTGAAAATAGAATTTGAAAATTCGAAACCGTTCTCGAGATAATCGTGGGACAGACGGACAGACGGACAGACGGACAGACGGACGGACAGACGGACAGACGGACAGACGGACAGGCGGACAGACATCGTGAAATCAATAAGTGACTTCGCAAGCTTCGCCACTTAATAAGTACAATTTATGCTTTGCAATATTCTTTATTAACAAATTATTTAATATTCAAAACATTACTTCGTTTTATTCTGATGATACCAATATATAATCATTTAATAAACTGAACATTTTAGTTGATGCATTAAACGAATTTCTTTACGTGGTAGAACCACGCTGCATCTACTTATATTATTTGTAGCACGAATGGGATGGCTCAACCGGGGTAGGACCACGCTCTCATTGAAATACCAGCGTAAAATAGCAGCTTAACACTGCTGTGTTTCGTATGGTGAGTGTAGAGAACCGGAGACGGTTTTAACTGGAAAAGAGGCATTCCATCTTAGTCCTCAGGGGTGACAACGCATCTGCACTTATCATCAGGTGGACTGTGTGCTCGTTTGTCACCCTTATTCTATAAAAAAGTGACTTTTTGACAGTTCATTAGCGCAGGCGCTAAGCCCTTGATTACGGGACAGAGGACTAGCTTCGATTCCTGTACAAAAGTAACTGTATTTATCGTTACATCCTATCAAAGTTTACTGCTGTAGATAAGTCTCCTCTATGGACCGCCACATATTTGCCATAGTTGCCACGCTTGGCAGGCAGGTTGGCAACCGCAGTTTTTTTAATTGTTATTAGAAGCACGCTGATGTCCATCACCTGATTCGTTTCCCTCTGTCGCCTCTTACGACACCCACACGGGACGATATGGAATATTAGATATACTTAGTATTATATTCTTCTCATCGTGTGTCCGCCACGTGGGGGGACGTGATCTGATGGTCGATCTGGACGTGTGGTTGAATTTTAGGAAGATGTTTGAAGATGATGATGATGAATATGGAATGATTTCTTATATTTACGCAAAGGCTACACATTAAACGATGATTACGGGGGGGACCACGGGTGCTGTAAAGCACCCGAAACGTCGGGAATTAAAAAGTTAAATTAAACGCGATAAAATCCGTAAAAATTAATTTCGTTTAATGTTTAGGAATTATTAAGTGGCGAAGCTTGCGAAGTCACTTATTGATTTCACGATGTCTGTCCGTCTGTCCGTCTGTCCGTCCGTCTGTCCGTCTGTCCCATGATTATCTCGAGAACGGTTTCGAATTTTCAAATTCTGTTTTCAGCAATCGATTACTGATCACCCAGGCATCTGAACCTCCTATTTTGAAACTGATTGCTCAACGACAACCGTTAGAAACCGCTACAAAGCTGATTGCTTCGCCACTTTGCTATGCTGTTAGCTTGCTAGGTTTATTATTATTATTATTTATATGTATATGATATTATTATTATAATAATAATGCCCTCCAGACCGAATTTCGGCCACGGCGGCCAGTCTCAACGGAGACTAGCCATCTGCGCAGGACAGGATTATAGTGCCCAAGTGTATGCGCAAGCACAGGTACACTCTCTATTCCCTCACTCTCATAGCCCGATGGGACGTTAAACCGACACGAACGGAGAGAGATCAGGCGCAGGACCAACGGCTTTACGTGCTTTCCGAGGCACGGGGGTGAAACACCGCCAACTTCCTGACTCCGGGCAGATACTGAGAATTTCTTGATGGAAAAACTCAATAACTGATTTTTTGGCCCGACCCGGGATTCGAACCCGGGACCTCATGATCAGCAGTCGCACTACTACAACCACTAGACCAACGAGGCAGTCATTATTATTATATGGAGTATATATATGGTATATCTGGTTGGGCTGTATAAACATCTAATTGTATATGAAAATGACAAACATACATAAATATCAATAAAATAAAATAAATACATAAAAAATACATAACTAAATAAAAACTCAACCAGATGGAAGCCCTCGGCAGAGTAGACCAAACGGCAGAGGTTTATGGGGAAAGGGAAAGAAACCGGCGGACGATGCGGGCGGTATCGAGGGGCACCGCCTTCTGCATTTGAGCTTGGAGCGGTCCGTCGCGGAGTCCCAGTCGTCTCAGATGACCCGAGAGGCTGACTGGGATTAACCCGTTCGCAGAAACGACTACAGGTACAATTTCTGTCGGCAGTCCACCCCACATGTCGGTCGTCTCATGAGCCAGATCCAGATATTTTGTTCGCTTATCTGGTTCTCGTCACACGGAATGGTAATGTCGGCCAAAAATATCCTTTACTGAGCCCGGTCCATCAGCATAATATTAGGCTTATTCGCAAGAATGGTCCTGTCTGTGATGATGGCCCGGTTCCAGTAGAGCCTGGCGCGGTCATTTTCGAGCACAGCTTCCGGCGTATACTTATAATAAGATAGTTTCCGATTCACGATTCCGTATTTCAGAGCGAGCTCCTGGTGTAGAATCCTGGCTACTAGGTTGTGCCTATGCAAGTAGTCAGAGTTAGAAAGCACCGAACAACCAGAGATGACATGCCTAAATGACTCACCGGGATGTCGATAGCTCGACAAATGTCGACGGTGCCATCCCTTGGGATGTATCTCCGATAGTTGTTGGTCTTAATAACCTCATCCTGTATTGCACAGACAAAATTCTCGGTTTCCCCGAAAAGGTCCCCAAAACGTAACCAGTAGAGGGAGGCAACTGAGTCTACGAAAGGCTCATGTAGAGTCTTGTAAAACCTCCCGTGGAGCTCCTTCTCCTTCCATACGGTCTCCCGGTCGGAAATGCTCTGTACTGCCGGGTCTTGCCATTGCTCGTTGGCTAAGGATAGAGGAGTAAGTCATTTATCACAAGAAATAACGTCCCTATAGAATGGAACATCCGCTCTCGTCAGAAAGTAATGACGGAGGCTGCACACTTCACGATTATGCATGGTAAGCGCGCTTAAGAAGCCACGCCCATCATGTTTCCGCGGCAAGTACAGCCTCATAATCGACGATCTTGGGTGATGCATCCTATGGGACGTCATAGGAGTGCGGACTTTTCTATCCAGGGCGTTAAGTTCAGTTTGAGTCCACCTAAGTATGCCAAAGGTATATATGAGAACAGGCAAGACCTAACCGTTATATGCGTGTCTTATTCACACCGAACAAAAGGCTATATTATTATTATTATTTACTATATGTACCAAATGATTACTTAACAAATAATTAATTAAGACACTATTTATAACGCCCGGGCACTATCAGTAATGATAAATCAAATCGGAGTACATAATTAATACTAATTTAAACTTCATTATTTATCACATTGTCTGGTCATAACATAAGTATTTTTTATTTTTTTTACATGGGAAAGGTCATAACATAACCTAGCCTAACTAGTAGTAGTTTTATTACTCTGTCTTAATTATTTCAATAGTTTTTATCATATTGGGCGTTTTTCAAACTGTCTGTACATTTTTTTTATAGAATAAGAGTGACAAACGAGCACACATGCCGTGATCCATAGACATCTACATATATCCTAGATAGACTAAGATGGAAAGCCTCGTTTTAAGTAAAAAGGGTCTCCGGTATTTTACACTCACTATACAAAACTCAGCAGCATTGAGCTCCTATTTTACCCTAGTATTCTATGAGAGCACAATATAGCTACAGCGTGGCTCAACCACGTAAAAAAACCTTATGAATAACTCCCCCATTAATCACTTAGTTCATAAAATACTAGATGGAAAAAGGGCAAATGACAAAACTAGAATCATAAGTCGTATTAAGTAACACGGTGGAATTGTATCGGTTATAAAATAATAGACAGTAGTCAGTCGGTCAACGCGATCTGATACCTCGACGTCCGGGGCAAGAAGCCGGCACGCCCTACAAGGAAGTGCGAGGCGGTTGCGGCCTCTTGCGACATTCGGTCGCTTTTTCTTCTTAATAACCACTTATTCTGTAGTACACGTGTATCGCAATTTGTTTACAGTTTGTAACATGAACCGGCTCGTTAAATAGATCGCGAGATTTTGTATATGTAGTAACACGTATGAGTTTGGATGGTCAATCGTAAATCTTAAGAAAAATGTATAACAGTTGCAGAAAAAGTTACAAAGAAGTTTTTTTTTTAATTGTGCTCTTGATTTCGACCAAGACGTTTAACAATGTTTTTCATTAAGAATAAAATTACGTGGTGGTCCCATGCTGCAGCTACATAGTTGTAGGTTGTAGCACGAATAGATCGGCTCGACTGGAGAAGGAACTCGCTCTCACAGAACAACAGCGTAAAATAACAGCTTATTACCGTTGTGTTTCATATGGTGAGTGTAGATGACTTAAAAGGAAGACCCTTTTTACTAGAAACGAGACATTCCATCTTCGTTCCCGGAGGTGACAACCCATCTACATTTTGATTATTTATCGAGGATAGATGTATAATGATGGATACAGCATCCACTTACCATCAAATGGACTGTGTGCTCGTTTTTCACCTATATTATATAATTATTTAAAAAAATGTTAGCTGTATGATTATTCTGTGGCTGTGGCCCTGCCAATATGCGGCGAAGGTGGAACACCATGAGGTGGTAGTGGGTGCAAGTCCGACATAGAACCCGTCTTCGCCCCCACGATGCGAGTATGCGTTGACATTTCCCATATAAAAGAAAAAAAGATGACATTGGTTTTTAGCTGACTTCAAAAAAGAAAGAGGCTTAAATTTCGACTGTATGCATTTTATGTATGTAACGTGATATCTTCGCCAATTAAGAATGGATTTTGATAATTCTTTTGTTATTTAATATCAGCTATTATATTTCTCACCAATATGGCTAAAATAAGGTACGATAATTACGTTCATTAACATTGTAAAGTACTAAATATTGCAATAAATTATAAACATTAAATATTCCAATTCTAAACTATTAACAAAACATCAACATTTTTTTTAATAGAAGAGGGGGCAAACGAGCATTCGGCTCACCTGCTGTTAAGTGACTACCGCCGCACATAAACAACTGCAACACCAGGGGAATAGCAGATGCGTTGCCGCCCTTTTAGAAAGGTGTAAGCTCTTTTCTTGAAGGTCCCTAAGATGTATCGGTCCGGAAAAATCGCCGGTGGTAAACAATTCCACAGAGAAGCTGTACGAGGAAGGAAACTCCTAGTAAAACGTACAGTCGTGGACCGCCAAGCATCCAGATGGTGAGGATGGTATCGTGAATTTTGACGCGATGTGCGTTCGTGAAATTTGGCGGCTGGAATTAATCCGAAAAATTCCTCAGAACACTCCCCGTGATAAATTCGATAGAAAATGCAAAGCGATGCAACATCCCTACGCAGTGCCAGTGTATCGAGCCGATCAGAAAGAACGCGGTCGTCGACGATTGGAACCGCTCTGCGCTGGATGCGGTCAAGTGGAAGGAGCCGGCACTGGGGTGCCCCTGCCCAGAGATGAGAACAGTATTCCATGTGAGGCCGAACTTGCGCTTTGTAAAGTTGCAAGCGATGTGCCGGCATGAAATACTGTCCCGCTCTATTGAGCACGCCAAGCTTTTTAGAGGCCAATTTGGCCATCTCTTCCAAGTGACCACGATACTGCACACTATTCGATATGTCAACGCCGAGGATTCCGATGCAAGCTGAGGTAGCAAGAGGTGTGCCTTGAAACTGAGGAGATACGACAAAGGGGTTCTTTTAGCGGTAAACGCGCAAACTTGTGTGTTCTAGGGATTGAACTGAACTAGATTTAATCTCTCCCAATCCGAGACTTTGTTTAACAAAGACTCGACTTCAGACACAAGTATATAAGACCCGGTACTCAGCGACGACATATTAAACAATAATTATATATATATATATATACACACATAGTGTTAGGGTGACAAACGAGTGCACAGTTCACCTGATGGTAAGTGGATGGTGTGGCCCATAAACAACTGCATTTATCCTCGATTAACAATCAAAATGCAGATTCGTCGTCACCCCTGTGAACTAAGATGGAATGCCTTATTTCCAGTAAAAAGACTCTCCGGTTTTGTACACTCACCATACGAACCATAGAAGCATTTAGCTGCTATTTTACGCGCTGGTATTCTATGAGAGAGTGGTCTTACCCTGGTCGAGCCGACGCATTCGTGCTACAACCGTAATATTGCAGGCTGGCTCTATAGTTCTTCGACAGCGCGTAATTTATTACGATTGGATTTCATGGGTTTTAATTTTTTGCACGGAGCTCTAATTCTTTTTCTAAAATAAAAGTAGCCTAAGTTACTTCTTATAACATGAGCTATTTGCCAGTGCAAGTCCGTTCAAAATAGGTCCAGCCGTTTCGGAGATTAGCCGGAACAAACAGACAGACAGACAGAAAGACAGACAGACAAAAATTTTAAAAAATGTGTTTTTGTTATAAGTAGGGTATATACTTTCATATGTGTATAGTGAGAAGCTGTTATTTCGACATTACAAACAGACGCATCATTTTTTTTTATTTGTATAGATGTCCTCGAAACCAATTACCAGAACATAACATTCCTTAATATAGTAATACATGTGTATCTTGTGTTTACAGGCAGCCATTGAATCAATTATTTGGATGTAGAGTAAGGCTGAATTAAATAAATAAGTTTAGGGCAGTGGAAACTTTTACGAAGGCGATAAGCGAAGGGATAATTGTCCAGATCAGTGTCGTTGCCCTAAGACCTGAGGCGTGTCAGCCCATTCAACTTTAGATTGAGCTTGCCTACACTAGGTTTGTTTATATTACGTACTACTGTACAAGCGACCCGCCGTCGCCTACATTTATTTTATCTTTTTTTAAATGTCCAAGATTTTCAGAAAAAATATAACTTAGATCACTCCTGGCGTTGATCTCTATCTGTTGACTGTGACAAACAGACAGACAAAAAAATTAAAGTGGTTATTTGTGTCTTACTATTTGTCCTTTTATACGTGGTAGAGTCATGCTGCAGCTATATTAATAGTATAGTTGTAGCACGAATGGCTCGGCTCGACCGGGGAAGGACCACGCTCTCACAAAATACCAGCGTAAAACAGCAGCTTAACAGTGCTGTGTTTCGTATGGTGAGTGTAGAGAACCGGAGATCTTTTTTACTGGAAAAGAGGCATTCTATCTTAGCCCTCACGACAATGCATCTGCATTTTAATTCGCAAACGAAGATAGACGTAGATGTCTATGGGTCACAGCATCCACTTACCAGGTGGACTGTGTGCTCGTTTGGACTGTGTGCTCGTTGTCACCCTTATTCTATAAAAAAAATACTATCACGTATATAACTCTTTGTGCTAGAAGACAGACACTTCAATTTTATTTAGTAAGATAGTTATATATTATGTAAGTACATACACAAGTAGTAAACTTGCGTGAGTCATACAGTACTCGGTTACTTGTTATGAAATTGATCAATGAACTACTTTTTTTACTATTATAAGTCGGTGCTTGACTAACTATCTCACCTGATGGTAAGTAGTGATAGAGTGATGATTGACTATAAAAATAAAATTAGGTACTTTTATTCCTTTAAAAATAAAGTGAGTGGCAGAGTCGACAAAGGACGCCCTAGACGGAAGTTCATCGACCAGATTGGTGATATGTTGAAGTTAAAAGTACCATTAACCGATGATCACGTATGCGTAGGTATATGAATATTAAAGAAGCGATCGGTGTGTCAGAATTATTCCAATTAGAAGTCCGCAGTCTCTGCCTACCTCCCTAGGTAACAGGCGTCATGAAAGTTTATGAAAATTTTGATGTATTGTGTAAAAAATAAAGCAGTTTCTTAAAGTTTTTAGAACTTAATTTGCTCCTGCCCAGTTTGAAGAGCAGGACACATCATTACGGTTCCGTACCCAAAGGGTGACCAACAGGACCTCATTACTAAGCCTCCGATATCCGTCCGTCCGTCCCTCCGTCTGTCTGTCAGCGGGCTGTATCTCATGATCCGTAATAGGTATACAAATAATAAAAATTAAAATGAACTATCAATTAAATGAGCTCCGCTACTAGAAAAGTGTATTACGTTGATACGGAACCCGTCATGCGCGAGTCCGACTCGCATTTGCTCTCTACTCATTCTGCTCTATTACTCATCATTGATTATGTTACCCCGACCTGCCCAGGACTTTCTAAGTAAAATGGAACACCTTGTCAATAACTGATTAAGATTTATCTTCGGCCTACCTAAGAATGACCATATTTCGCAGCACTGACTTTACTGCCTAACTATAAGGATTTTGATTTTTTTTGTGTGTGTTTAAGTGGGTTCTGGTTGGCTTAGATTTTACAATTGGACCCGGTAGGTTGTCGACATCCAGAAATCACCTGTGCGAAGCCGGGGCGGATTTCTAGGTTTATATAAATATCAGTTTTAAATAGCCCATCGTTAAATTTTACTATTTTTCTTTATCACGTGATGTTGCTTCGTCCTTCTTCTCACAACACAATTTGTATTCCTTCTCACTTCACTCAGTTCTGTGGTAAACTCAGGCTATACGTTATTGGAACTCCTTGCCCGATGTTAGAGAAAAGAAGGAAGGTTCTTCTTAAATATAATTAATACGTAATTTATCCGAGTAGTTTAGTTGTAAGAAATAGATTATAAATGATACTTATTTAAAGTCACTCTAATTATATTCAAAACAACATCATCCCGAAGTTGTCGTGAGAGGTAACAGAGGAAACAAATCAGGAGATGGGCAGCAGCGTCTTCCTGATAACAAATGAAAGTATCAATGAAACTGTGGTTTCCAACTCAACTGCCAAGCATAGCAACTAAGGCAAATAAAAATCAATGTCCTTCAGAACGAATTACGGTCACGGCGGCCAGCCTTAACGGAGACTATGCCTAGTCTGCGCAGGACTGGATTATATTGTCCGAGGGTAAGCGCAAACGCAAGTGCACTGTCTATTCCCACATTCTCATATTCCAATGGGACGGTTACCCGACAAGACCGGCGAAAGATTAGGCGCAGAACCAATAACTTCACATGTTTTTAAGGCACGGGAGTGAAACACCGCCAACTTCCTGACCCCGGGCTGCTACTGAGAACTTCTTGAGAGAAAAACCCAATAACTGATTTTAACCCGACCCAAGATTGGAACCCATGACTCCATGATCAGCAGCCACATTTATGACCATAAGACCAACGAAGTAATCAATACGCATTTTGCGTGAGTCAGAAGACACACTAAAAGGTTATTTAATAAAAATATTAAAAGCATACACTCTCTATTCCCTTACTCTACGGGTCTTCTACTCTTTTTACTGGAAACGAGGCATTCCATCTTAGTCGTCACGGTTGACAACGCAACTGTATTTTAATTCGCAAACGAAGCTATATGTAGAGGCCTACGGGCCACAGCAACCACTTACCATCAGGTGGACTGTGTGCTCGTTTGTCACCCTTATTCTATACAAAAAAAAAGTCTCATAGTCAGTTGGGACGGCAATACGACATAAACGGAGAAAGATTTGTATGACCAATGACTTTACGTATTTTCAGGGCACGGGGGTGAAACACCGACTACTTCCTGACCCTGAAAAGCAACTATGAATATTTTGACATAAAAACTTAATAACTACGTTACATGGTAGAGTCATGCTGCAGCTATATTACTGGTATAGTTGTAGCACGAATGGGTCGGCTCGACCGGGGTCGACGGGACCACGCTATATGTTTCGTATGGTGGGTGTAGAGAACTGGAGACCTTTTTTACTGGAAACGAGGTTATTCGATCTTAGTCCTCACGGATGACAACGCATTTGCATTTTGATTCATAATCGAGGATAGATGTAGATGTCTATGGGCTACAGAAACCACTTACCATCAGGTGGACTGTGTGCTCATTTGTCACCCTTATCCTATAAAAAAAAATGTTTTTCGCCCTACCTGGGATCAGTAAGGTAGTCGTTGGTCTAGTAACAACAATGGCAACTTTGGCAAATATCCTCCTAATGAGGCAATCTATAAGGAGGCCTCTATGTTCAGCGGTGGCCTTTGATAGACTGATTTTGATTTTTTAGCTTACGCGAAAATTACACATTTGAATAAAATAATTGATACGGATTTTATTTTGTATATTAACTTATTTTCGGGAATATAAAACAAATTAATATAATTAATAAACTAGTTTTATTTAATGACAGTAATGATGACGATGTAATTATATGTTTACTATAAATACTATTTACAAGTAGGACGTAGGCCGTATGTATGTCAGGTTTATAGTGAGAATACATTAGCGTGAGAATTCACGTTTTAAATATTTTAGGTAAATGTCAATCCCGTGCAACAAAGTGACGGTGCGTGGCGCAACCTTCCGCCACTCCCGTCACTTCCGCTTGCGAAACCGTACTACACACGACATTAGGGCTTCGAATTATTAGTCTAAAGGATTTATCCAAGGACTTTACATAAAATAAACATAATAAAACATTTGCACCCAAAGAGTATAATATACTATTATATCCCTACATTTCAGCACGGAGTATAAATTGTACCCAAAGAATTTTAAAATAAAAAAGGTAAAAAGTTAAAGTACAAAAGTTACAGCCTATATACGTTCCCACTGCTGGGCACAGGCCTCCTCTCATTTCTGAGAGGGTTTTAGGGCAAGGAAATGTCCGCCGCGGTGCCTCAATGTGTGTTGGCGAACTTCACATGTCACTCACGATGTCTTCCTTCACCGCCGAGCACGTAGTAAATCAGCGCTTAAAATATTAATTAACAATTTCATTGGTGCCGGCGGGGATCGAACCCGGGTTGCTCGCGTACTGTGAAACTTACAGCGAGAGCTAACCATCTGAGCTGCCACGGCTCTTCTGGCATAATAGAAATTTTAAAATGTCGCTAACAAATAATTACTGACCGATTTACTAAATGACGAATGAACTGTGAATTTTGTGTAATTCAAATGTCTTTTTTTAATAGTCTGTGGTTTGTTTAACAAGACAAAAAAGCGTTATTTTTATTTTGTATATTATAAGATATTCTCTGTATAAAATATTAATGTGCATTTGAAAATGAAATACAGCCTGCTTTATATACAAACTTAAAAAAATTATAAATCACGATCAACTTTATGGGCGACCACTAGACTACATAAATTAGCACAAACACTTAATGTAAATATATATATAATGTAGCTAAAATATAATGTAGCTAAAATAAACAGAAAGTCGTCTAAGTTAGGTTAAATAAGTAAATCAATGTGACTTCTTTGCTACTTCTGTTAGCCTGGTACAAGTGTCCAGAAGGGTCTGCCCACTAATCTAATCTAGACAGGATCGGCGATATGGTGTTCTTGAACTCGTTTAGTCAATTGAAACTTACAGATTTGGAAACCTGTTGTTTCTTAAAGGCATAATATCGACTGACTTTGTCTTAAGCGCGACTACCGGTCATAAGGTCCTGGGTACGAATCCCTGGTCGGCATAAAAATATCTATTGTTGGGTTCTTTCCGTTAAGAAATTCTCGGTAGCATACCAGAGTCAGGAAGTTGGCGCTGCTTTACACCCGTGCCTCGAAAAGCACGTAAAGCCGTTGGTCCTGCGCCTGATCTCTCTCTGGTCGTGTAGGACAACCGCCCCATCGGACTGAGAGTGAGAGAATAAAGATTGCACCTGTACTTGCGCATACACTTGGGCAATATCACCTTGTCTTGCACCGATGGCTAGCCTCTCTTGAGATTGAACGCCGTGGTCAAAATTTGGTTTGAAGCACATTATTAAGCTTTTTAACTTAGAAGCATTGAAAAATTGCAATATGTTGTGTTTGCAATCACAATTTTGCCATAAAATTTTATTACTTTACCTACCTATATATGTAACGTTTTTTTTTATTAATTTTTCACCCACTTCTGGACGTCCGAATATTCCGGAAATTGGAAGATGTATGTTAACAACCATAGTGAAACATCACATCTCAGATCCAAATGGTCTCATACGCCCAGCAGGGGCACGACGACTGCTGGCCGTATGAGAAAGCTTAACGTTGCTCAGTGATCTATGAAAAGGGTTTTGCTAGAAGTTTCCCTACGTGATAGCCTTAGTAATGAGGATGTCCGCAGTACAACCAGAGTAACCGACCTTGTCCAACGGATTAGTGATGGCAATGGGCCGGCCATATAGCTCGAAGAACCGACAGCCGATGGAGAAAGGTTCTCGAATGACAACGTGTATAAAGTGACCAGGACAGTATTTTGTGGCATTCCTTGGGCGAGGGTAATTTATGGATCATTCTGGGTGGATCGGACCAAAAATTAATAATTTTAATCTGAAGGTACCCGTGGTTCTTTTTATAGAATAAGGGTGATAAACGAGCGCACAGTCCACCTGATGGTAAGTGGATGCTGTCGCCCATAGATATTTACATCTATCCTCGATTAGCAATCAAAATACAGATGCGTTGTCACCCTTGAGGATTAAGATGGAATGCCTCGTTTCCAGTAAAAAGGGTGTGTATGTGTGAAATTAATCAATTTTAGGTTTTCATCCTAGCCCACTGCAGTACACACATTTCTCACTAACTTTCCGGTCGACGTTTGTATCTTTAGTACAATAAAGTGTATAAATAAATAAATAAAAATAAAAAAGTAGTTCATTGATTAATTTAATAACAAGTTAGCGAGTTGTGTTTGACTCACGCAAGTTTAACACTTGTGTAGGTACTTACATAATTCAACACTATCTCTAAATAAAATTGAAGTGTATGTCTGTAATATTAAAATACCTGTCTTCTAGCACATAGAGTTATTTGCATGGTAGTATTTTTTTATAGAATAAGGGTGACAAACGACTACACGGTCCACCTAATGGTAAGTGTTTGCTGTGGCCCATAGACATCTACATGTATCTTCGTTTGCGAATTAAAATACAGATGCATTATCAGCCGTGAGGACTAAGAATGCCTCTTATCCAGTAAAAATGGTTTCCGGTTCTGTACACTCACCATACGAAACACAGCAGTATCAAGCTGCCATTTTACTGTGAGAGCGTGCTCCTACCCCGGTCGAGCCGATCCATTCGTACTACAATCATAATATAGGTGCAGCATGGCTCTACCATGTAAAAAACGAAACCATGACGTTGCGGCGTCGAACACCTTAGTCACCTTTAAAGTACTCGAAACGTCGAGGAAATATAATAAGTTAATATACGCGATAAAATCTGTAAAAACTAGTTTTATTGAAATATATAATGACAACAAGAAGCAATGCTAGAACAATAGTTTCATAACTATGACCTATTCTCAATGGAATCTTATCAGCACATGATCAATGTGTATTGTTACATACTTTTAAAGTTTAATATTACTTCTTAAGTGCCCTTCATTTATATAACAAAGACAATTTAAATATATAATAAGTCGGCTTTATTACCTAGTTAATTAATGAATTAAGAATTTAATATTAAAAAGACAATGAACACTACATTTTCTACCGACGAAATCTTCCCGAACCGTAGAAGTGTGCAATGGCTGACTCTGTTGTGGTTTTTACTCGAAGCGTGAGAAATAGTGTGTTAAAGGAAAAGTATTGCTTGCAAAAAGATGTTGTGATCGATCCAATCTACGATATAGTGAGAATTAGCCAGGATAAGAGTACCCTTAACCGACGAACATGTATTTGTAGATTCATGTGAATGAAGCGAGAGAGGTGTGTTCAGTGTCAGAATCTTGTGAAATGGAAATCCGTAGCTCTGCCTTTTTTGCTGGTTGTTCCCAGGACAGAGGTTTGTTTTTGCGAACCAGTGGTTAAAGGAAAAAATGACTATCAATAAGTATTTATGTACTATAATGTATACTGAATAAAAATTATTCTATTCTACTCCTTTGGGTAACAGTCGTGAGAGTTTGTTATGTATCACCCTGAACTCTAGAATTATGAATAAACGTAATTAGAATACTAGTTATTTAGTTAGGTGTTTTTGTTCACTTCCAACATGGATTTTCTACTTTAATAGACTTTTAGCATTCCCTTCTCCACTGCATGCATGTTTTGTCTAGCACGAAGTAAGCATGCAGCATTCGGTGGACAAAAAGTTACTTCATTTGAAACGCCTTTGCTTATTATCAGTTTTTGAACGGTATCAATGCAGATCAAAATAAAAATATCATCGATTAAGAATTTAATTCTAATTCACCGTTTACCACCAGGTGGGATTGTGATCAAGCACTGGATTATAATAAGTTAAAAAAAAACCAATAAGATGTCTCTCATATTATCGAAAAATATTATGAGATTATCGCTTAAAAAACGAACGTCAAAGATTTTCCCTGGCGATTAAATTGTTGTAAATATTTTATCTCGATTAATATAAAGTATTTTTAAAATTCATTTGATTAAATTTTTTATTAAGTATTTCAAGCATACGATTATTTTAACCGACTTCATAAAGGAGGAGGTTCTCTATTCGGGTGTATGTTTTTTTTTTATGTACGAGTATGTTACGCGATATCTTCGCAAACTGTAAACCAATTAGGACGATAATATTAAAAAAAGAATTATTAAATAGGTTACACTTCAAGGGTGGTCCCATATAAATTTGGAGAAAAAATTTCACCTTTAAAGTAGAAGTAGCATTTTACTTTTCTGCCGACTTCCAAAAAGGAGACTGTACTCAATTCGAGTGTATGTTTTTTTTTATGTGTGTTACTTCATAACTTTGTACTGGGCGAACCGATTTCGATGATTCTTTTTTTATATGAAAGCTAATAGTTCTCGTGTGGTCCCATATGAATTTGATGAAGGTCAGACCAATGGTTATTGAGTTATTCTTAAATAACCTATATTGAAGTCGCTTATATTGAAGTCGGCTGTACAAAATTTTTAATTTTAAATTATCGCTAAAAGTTATAAGTTATTTTTTATAAGATAAAGGTGACAAACGAGCACACAGTCCACCTGATGGTAATTAGGTACTTGCTGTGGCCCATAGACATCTACATCCATCCTCAGCTACAAATCAAAATGCAGATTCGTTTTCACCCGTGAGGACTAATATAGAATGCCTCTTTTCCAGTTTTGGGCATACTGTAAGCCAGCATGTACACTATTTTAAAATAAATAAACTATAATACTGACATATCTGCAGAATGGCTCTCCCACGTATAAAAAATTTCAAGAAGTTTCAATTCTTGAATGTCAAAATCGATAAAAACGATATTTTTGTGCAAGTGGACCTTATTTTAAGTGTGACAACATAGGAGAAAAAATAAAAAATATAAAAGTGTAATTTTTACAAATTTATTAAACTTATACAAAAGGCACCAACAGACATAATTTGGCACAGAAGACCCACGCGATTACTCTTTAAATACATACAAGAAGTGATTGTGACAATTGACAACACATACAACGCAGTCCATTGCGGCACTGCCTTCCAAGGCTATCTTATTTATAGTACTATAGAGAGCAATGTAACTAACATACATATTTTAACGCTGGCTTAATATAATACAATCTTAATGCCACCCCAAATGCCCATGCCCAAGACCCAAAAGAGGAGCCCCATAACTCAGTTTGCCTCCGTACAAACCGTGGTCCAAAATTGGAGCACTGTACACGCTATGGCTGATAATAGGCGCGGAAGCTACAATTTGGTGACCACCGAGACCCAAGCCGAGGCCATGACCACCCAGGCCGATTCCGTAGTCGAGGCCGTGGTTGTACAGGCCTAATCCGTGACCGTAGTAGCCGTGGCTGATCAGCGGAGCTGACGAAAGACCGTAGCCCAGGCCGAGTAGACCACGCTTCTCGTTCTTCTTCTCTTCTGCGCCGTAAACTGAGGCGGCGACCAGCAAAAGCACACACACCTGGAAATAAATACGTGGTTTAATTATATACTTATAAACATAATTACTTTGTATATTTATATAAATCTTTAAATTTACATTAAATGTCTATGATTAAACTACGATGTTTGCTAAAAATGGCTGTTTAGAACAACGAATATTTAAAAATATATATATAAAATTTATAAAACTAATTGAAAACCACACCCCAACACTAGGATTTTCTCCAGTATCATGAAGGCAGTTTACAAACATAAATTGCACAAGAACAAACATTGCGACCCGGAACAGTTACTAATAGGCCATATAAATACCTGTTCCGTGCGGGATTCGAACCCGCGGCCCTTAGCGTTGCAGCTCAACGCTAAGCTACTGTGCCACGAAACCGTCACTAAAAAATAATATATTTTGATAAACTTTCATATCGATTCAGCTGTTTAAGGTTCTATTCCATAATTTTCAAAACACTTAAAAGCATGTAGGTATCTCTTGGTCTGTCCGTTTTAGACGTTTTCTAATTGATTATTACACGTTAATGATTAAAATTAGGTTTTAATTTCAAGGATTGAGACTTAAAAGTGAAATTTTGAATTAAGATGCTCGTTTTCAAACTTATTTTTTAATATTATTTTTAGAATGTAGATTATCAATTAAAAACCTCTTTAATCGACCGTTGACGTTTATATTATATAAATTATTATATAAATTGTGTTTATTTTTTAAGCGTATAATGAGCTAGAAATAGGTCAATTAAAATGTATATGCCATCAAATACTGCGACAGAACGTTATTTGTTTGTGCAAGTATCAAGCACTGCACCCACTTTTATCTAAACTACATCGTTAAATTTGTTTCTTTACTAATAACAACAATTTAAAAATTCAAAATTATAAAAATTGTACAACCGACTTTAATATAAATTATTAAGAATAACTCAAAAAGTATTGGTGAGACCTTTACCAAATTTATATGGGACTACATGAGAAACACCAGCTTTCAAATAAAAAAAGAATCATGAAAATCCGTTCACTTAGAAAAAAGTTATGAGGTAACACACATAAAAAACATACAGTCGAATTGAGTACAGTGTCCTTTTTGAAGTCGATAGAAAAATAATGTGCCGATTGTGTTACTTGCCTAACATGTCGTACAAGGCAACTAATTGGATAGGGAGATTGTAATTTTGCAGGCGAGGTACTTGCCACCTATTCATTTTTTGACTTTTTTCCATCTAAACCCCTATTTTTGGCGAAACGTGTTTTAAGTAGCTCGCTGCTATTTGAATTCTGCCCAACCTCTTAGAGATTACAAGTGTGACGCTATATTTCTATCATAGTTTTACGTAATAAATATGATATGAAAAAAAAACTTTAAGCGATAAACAATTGAAAATGTTTCAAATAAGTAAGTAAGAAATAAACTTGTTTTGATCAATATCTAACAAGATTTTTATTTAAATAATTTAAAAACAATGAAAAAAGAATTTTTTGATGAGATTTGTAAATTTAAACTTTTTTTATGGAACTAGAATAATTAAAAAATGACCACTTACGATAGCCTTCATATTTTCAAGCTGTGTCGTAGAGGGGTTCTCAGTAAACACTACTCCTGAGACATTCTATCGCGCTTTTATATAAGTCCTAGCCGGAGCTAACCCCCCTAACTCACCAGCATCTAGGTTTTAAGGTACTTAGGGCGGATACATTAGGTTTAATAATATCCCAATGACTCATGACTGATGTGTTACAGTTTGACGACGCTGAGTTTTGGAAGGTGTATACGACCTATAGAATTATATAGTTTTATTTAATCTGTGCTTAAAAAGTAAGTCCTTATTGTACAAAATAATACGATTATTTTTGCTGAAATGATATCTATTTATTTATATAACATTCAAATATATACAATAATAGCAATCCGCCCCGGCTTCGCACGGGTGATTTCTGGATCTCGCCAACAGCACCTCCTATTGGGTTCAATTGTGAATCGTTTAGATCATCCAGAGACCCACTCAAAAACACACAAAAAAATTATCAAAATCGGTCCAGCCATTTCGAGTTTTTGCGAGACTAACGAACAGTAACTAATTTTTATATATTATATAGAGATTTAAAAAAAACATAATAAAAAGAACTAAAACAAAAAACTTTAATTATGATACAGTCCTAGTCCTTACGGTATCGTGCCAAAAACGCGTTTCCTCGCTTAATGCTTTGAGCGAGAAAAGAAGCCCTCTTATCACCAGTCCAGTCGTCGCCGGCCCATCCGTGCGACAGCAAAAGCTGCCGCGTGGCTCTATATTGTATGATGCTCTTGAAATTTCTCTGGTAATTTTTATTTTTATGGTTTTATGGTTGAACCACATTTCGGTCACAGCATCTAGACTCACCGGAGACTAGCCATCTACACAGGATAGTATTATAGGTGTTTGAGTGTACAAGCACAGGAATTCCCTCACTAGACCCGTGGGACAGCAATTTGACAAAACCGGAGCGAGATCAGACGCAGAACGATTTTACATGCTTGCCAAGGCACGGGGATGAAACACCACCAAGTTTTTGACTCCAAGCGCTAGGCCAGCATAAAATAGCAGCTTAATACTGATGTGTTTCGTATGGGAAGTATAAAGAACCAGATAGCATTTTACTGGAAATTCGCATTTCATCTTTGTCCTCAGGGGAGGTAACGCATTTGTATCTTGATTCGAATCGAAGACAAATGTAGATATGGTTGTTTTTTTATATAAAAGGGCAAACGAGCTCACTCGATGGAGTATTGACAACCGCTTATGAACAACTGCAACAGCAGGAGAAATGCAGGCGAGTTGGAGACCTTTTTAAAAAGGGTAATCTAGTTTCTTGAAAGTCCATAAGTCGTATGGATCCGTGAAAATCGCTGTTGGTAGACGATTCCACAAAGACGCAGTGCGAGGAAGACAAGTGGTAAAATTAAAAATTTTGTAGAACCAACTTTAATACAATTTTTTCAGGATAACTCAAAATCAACTGGTCAGACCTTTATCAAATATATGGGACCACATGAGAAGCACCAGCTTTCAAATAAGAATCATTAAAATTGGTTCGCCTAGATTATTAGTTATGAGGTAACACATAAAAATATACAATCGAATTGAGCGCCTCCTCTTTTTTGAAGTCGTTTAAAAACTCCTAGTACGCACAGTGGTGGACCGCCAAAAGTCCATATAGTGTGGACGATACCGTGAGTTTTTACGCGAATTTGGAATTTGGCGGCTAGGATTAATCCGAATAATTCCTCTGAGCACTACCTCACTCCTCTTACTCTCTTCTCTTTGTGATCGTTTGTCTCCCTTATTCTAATAATAAAAAAATATTTTTTTAAATTAAATCTAAATTTTTTTTCGCGATTCACACAATTTACATCTTAGTTCTGTTTATAATCTTTCTCTAGAGGTTCCTTTAACGGTCTGGTTTGTGTCTGTCTTTTTAATGGTCAAGCGGTGAGGTTGTGGACCGACCTTCCAACTTCTGTAAGAACGGCTTCATACATAATATCTTTTAAGAAAGCGGTCGCTGACTTTTTTATTGACACTCTTCAAAGTTAGTTCTGGTTTTTTTCTGTCTTATTGTTTTTCCAATAATTTATTACAGTATTTATATTATATTATATGTTATATGAGCCGTGGTCAGCGCTCGCTGTAAATTTCACAGTACACGACAAAACCGGGCACCAATGAAATTGATAATTGCAATTTTAAGTGCTGATTTACTACGTGCTCGGTGGTGAAGGAAAACATCGTGAGTAAACCTGCATATAGAAATTGAAACTGAAATGAGATAAAAAATTATTTCGAAGGCATGTGAAGTTCGCCAACAAGCATTGAGGCAGCGCGGCAGACATTTCCTTGCCCTATAACCCTCTCAGAAATTAGAGGAGGCCTGTGCCCAGCTGTGGGACGTATATAAGTATACTTTATATGTTATATATGTATATTTCTAAGTATACATAAATATTTATTAGTGCGTGCGTGCGTGAGTGTGCATGTTTATGAATATATAATTGTATTAGTAACTTGTTAATTAACTTGTGGTATACTCAGTTAACATAGTTCTTGTACTATTATTTATTCTGTGCTTATAATATGTCGACTAGTAGAGAACCGCCTTAAGGCGTTAAGCCCGCATTTATACATTTTTGTGCAACAAAGTTTAAATAAATAAATAAAAATTAAGTATTAATGATTGCTTTACGTTGCAAGTACACGGCAAACATAGATACTTTATTATCCTAATCGGTGAAATGTCTAATGGCCAGCTCACGGTTATAATGTCTTAATTGTAACATGTAATATGTCCTCGCATGCGCTCAGTTCGGAGTTAACGCCCTGCTTTCTAAATCTACGTTAAATACTATAATATAGACGTAGAGACGGAAAATATGTACCGGTAACGGGTGACTAAGCTATCCTCTCGCATTTCTGACACTGTTACACAAACCTTCCATGATTAAAGAAATCGTTTCATTAATATATTTGTGAACTAGCCATCTAGAGAAACCTATAACACTTGTATTATTTTATAAATATATATTATACGTACGTGTCAATATACAATTACCCAAAATTGTTTTATTTTTTAACTCTAAATTGTCGACTTTTACGCTATAACTAGATAACAAATAGAAAACAAATCAGGAAATGGCCAGCAGCGTCTTCCGAATAACAACTCTAAAATGACAAAAAGTGCGAATGCCAACCCGCTTGCCACTATTGCAACCATGGGAAATAACTTCTTATGAGGAAATCTATGGGGAGACTATGTTCAGCGGTGGACTTTGACAGGCTGTAATAAAATATCGCAAAACTAACAAAAACTATGTAACATAAAGATCATTCATCAAGTATTTGATATAATCATAAAATGTTTTTTTTTTTAAGTAGATCAAGTTGCAAATGCGTAAAGTTAAAGTAAACAACTTGCGACATACGTAATTTTTCGCCACAACTGACAAATTGGTCGTCCTGTAGAGACACTTTACGCAAATTACAACGCAATCTCAGTCAGATACGACTTGACAGACCGAAAGTTTACACCATCATCTAGTTATATTATCACACAAATGTTAACCAAAATATTTAAAATTTCAAGGTAGAATTATTAAAATGAATATTTTCCCTTTCATACGACTATTGGTTAAATTAAACTATACTATACTTAATTTTTAAATTCTGATTTGTAATAAGTTCAAGCTTAACACTAATTAAAAAAACCCGACTGCGTCATCAAGTTTCAAAATTCAAGAAAAAACATTCCCCTCTCTTTTTTATTTGCAGATACATTCTAAAAATATTATATAGCCTCTGTCATTCCCACAATTAGGACGAATCTAATATACACCTCAGATGTTAAAATTAATCAAGTCATTTAGGCTACAGATTATGTCAAATAAATAGACATATGTACATATGCCGTGTAGTGCCAGTCAAGAATATCCACTACCCCATATCCTCCCGTGGGTGTCGTAAAAGGCGACAAAGGGAAACAGGCGGGAGACGGGCAGCAGCATCTTCCTGGTAACGGCATAAATACAATAAAAAAACTGCGGTTGCCAACCCGCTCGCCAAGCGTGGCAACTATGGCAATATACCCCCCATGAGCAATGACAATAATAAACGGCCCCCAGTCCCCGGCGGCCCCACTGTTCCTGGCTACGGTGGCGACCGTGGTAACGGCGGGGCAGGGGGTGCTAAGAATCTCCGGTGGAGGTTCGGTTGCCACCTACGACGACTCGACCTGGCAACGTACAACGCACGCACCCTGAGGACTGACAAGAAGATCGTGGAGCTGGAAGAAGAGATAGACAAGTTGCGCTGGCATATTATAGGATTATCCGAAGTCCGAAGAGAGGGGGAGGACACGGTAATCCTCGAATCCGGCAACTTGCTCTATCACCGGGAGGGCGACCATCTGTCCCAAGGAGGTGTCGGATTTATCGTCCACAAGTCTCTCGTTAACAACGTTGTAAAGATCGGAAGTGTGTCGACGAGGGTTGCGTACCTTATACTCAGAATCACCAAACAGTATTCGCTAAAGGTCATACAGGTTTACGCACCAACCTCGGCACACCCCGATGAGGAGGTGGAGGAAATGTATGAGGATATCTCTAGAGCCATGCATTCCTCCAAAACCCAATATATGGTGTTAATGGGAGACTTCAATGCAAAACTAGGCACAAGAGAGAACGGTGAGCTGAAAGTAGGGAAATTTGGAATAGGGCAACGGAACCCAAGGGGCCAGCAGCAGGTTGACTTCATGGAGAAAGAGGGACTCTTTATGATGAAATCTTTCTTCAAGAAGCGGCCACACAGGAAGTGGACCTGGTCGAGCCCCGACGGTTCGACAAAAAATGAGATTGACTTCATTATGACGACCAGACGACAACTGTTCAGTGATGTCTCAGTGATCGCGAGGGTGAAAACCGGCAGCGATCATCGAATGGTTAGAGGCACACTGAACCTAAATGTTAAGTTGGAGAGATCTCGTCTGATGAAGTCAGCGCTCCGTCCCTCTGGTGCTCTAATCCAAAGTTCCAAAACCTTTCAGCTCGAGTTACAAAACCGTTTTCAGTGCCTAGAAGACTGCAATGAAGTGGACGATATGAATGACAAGCTCGTGGAAACTGTCCATGCGGTCGGAGCTAAGTTCTGCAAGACCCGCCGCAGAAGAACACAAAAACTCTCCGATCACACTCTTAATCTCATGGCTGTTAGACGGGAGATGAGGCTACATTCTTCAACAGATTTGACAGCATACAGGCAACTGAACAGACAGATCTCCAAATGCATGCGGCGAGACTTACGCAACTTCAATACAGCTCGTATTGAAGAAGCGATCGAGCGGAACCAAGGCTCCAAAGTCTTTGCCAGAGATCTGTCTTCCAGAAAGAGCCAACTGTCAAAGCTGAAGACCGAATGTGGCAGCATCGTTTCCGGGGCACCTGAGATTTTGAGTGAGATTGAGAGGTTCTATGGGCAGCTGTACACGTCATCGTTGGAGCCACACGCAAGTGTAAGTAACGATCCAAGAGCGAGTCTTATTCGACACTATTCCGAAGATATCCCGGACTTCAGTCTGAGCGAGATTAGAATGGCTCTCCAGCACCTTAAAAACGGCAAGGCCCCAGGCGAGGATGGAATTACAGCGGAGCTTCTGAAAGCGGGTGGAAGACCGGTACTTGAAGTCCTTCAGAAGCTCTTTGATTCCGTCCTCCATGGTGGCATTACACCGGAGGCGTGGAGCAGAAGTGCGGTGGTCTTGTTCTTCAAGAAAGGTGACAACGCTCTCTTGAAGAACTACAGACCGATTTCCCTTCTGAGCCGCATCTACGTGCTGTTTTCGAGAGTCATTACGAATCGTCTCGCGCGCAGACTTGACGACTTCCAGCCTCCCGAAAAGCCGGTTTCCGAAAGGGCTTTAGCACCATAGACCACATACACACCTTACGGCAAATTGTACAGAAGTCCGAAGAGTACAATTTGCCACTATGTCTGGCGTATGTGGACTATGGGAAAGCCTTTGATTCCGTCGAAATTTGGGCGGTGCTGCAGTCCCTTCAGCGGTGCCGAGTTGACTGACGGTATATCGAAGTGCTGAAGTGTTTGTACAGTAGAGCTACGATGGCTATCCAAGTACAGAACCAGAGTACGAAACCTATCCAATTGCAGAGAGGTGTAAGACAGGGTGACGTTATATCCCCGAAACTCTTCACCGCTGCATTGGAAGACGTTTTCAAGCTTCTGGACTGGAAAGGATACGGAATTAACATCAATGGCGAGTACATCACTCACCTTCGATTTGCCGACGATATAGTCCTCATGGCAGAATCGCTGGAGGAACTAAGCACTATGCTCAATGACCTCAATAGTGTCTCCCAATGGATAGGTCTTAAGATGAACATGGACAAAACAAAGATTATGTTTAATGTCCATGTCACACCTATGCCGGTAGTTGTTGGGAGCACTAAGCTCGAAGTTGTTGACGAGTATGTTTACCTGGAACAAATAGTCCGACTAGGTAAGTCCAACTTCGACCGAGAGGTCAATCGATGGATTCAACTCGGCTGGGCAGCGTTCGGGAAGCTACGACACATCTTCTCGTCGGAAATACCTCAAAACCTTAAAACAAAATTGTACAACCAGTGCGTGTTGCCAGTGATGACTTACGGAACTGAGACGTGATCCTTCACTGCTGGCCGTATGAGGAAGCTCAAGGTCGCTCAGCGAGCTATGGAGAGGGCTATGCTTGGAGTTTCTCTGCGTGATAAACTTAGGAATGAGGATATCCGCAGTAGAACCAGAGTAACCGACATAGCCCAACGGATTAGTAAGCTGAAGTGGCAGTGGGCCGGCCATATAGCTCGAAGAACCGACAACCGATGGAGAAGAAAGGTTCTCGAGTGGCAGCCTCGTACCGGTAGGCGAAGTGTAGGGCGTCCCCCCACAAGATGGAGTGACGACCTGGTAAGACATGCAGGAAGTCGATGAATGCAGGTGGCTCGGGACCGTGCTTTGTGGCATTCCTTGGGGGAGGCCTATGTTCAGCAGTGGACTTGTGAAGGGCTGTAATGATGATGATGATGATGTACATATAAACATTCTCTGGAAAACATTACCCTGCTTTGGGGCAGTCGGGTAAAAATATGCGAAAATTGTGTCTGTTTATCACGCTGTTGTTAAAAAAAGATTTTGTCGCCATAAAATACTGTCCCTCTCTGCTGATCACGCCAAGCTTTTTAGAAACCATTTGGCCTTCCCTTTACAGTGACTGCGTAACTGAACACCATTTGATATGTTAATCTTTTTTATTAATTTTTAATTAATTCTTTAAATTAATGAGGATTTCGATGCAGCAAAGGGAGTGCCTTAAAATTAAGGAGATACAACAAAGGAGTGATCACTATCACCAGTGACCCGCAACAGTCATGACCCCTTTGCTGTTTGTTTGTTGTGATGACATGGATCGGAGACGTGTTCCATCACTGCTGGACATATGAGGAGGCTCAAAGATGCTCAGTTAGCTATTGAGGAATACGTTCAGAGTTTCTCAGTGTGATTGACTTAGAAATATGGATATCCGCAATAGAACCATAGTCACCGACAAAGCCCAACGGATTAGCAAGCTGAAGTGGCAATGGGATGACCATGTAACTCGAAGAACCTACAATCGATGAGGAAGAAAGGTTCTCGAGTGGCAACCCCGTAACGATAAGCAAAGTGTAGGGCAACCCCTCCACTAGATCGAGTGACGACCTGATATGCAGGAACTCGATGAATGCAGGTAGCTCAGGAACGTGTGTAGCATTCCTTGGGGAAGGCATATGTTCAGCAGTGGACTTGTGAAGGGTTGCAATTTAGATGATGAATTATGAACAAAGCGGTTCTTTATTTGCGGTATACGAGCAACTCTATGGGAACTGGACCAAATTTAGTCGCAATGGTAAAAAAAATATTCCCAGTTTGGTCTTCGATTAGAAAATATTACATCATTTTCTTGCAACAAAATCGTGAGAAACATTTCCATGTTAAATTACAATACTACGTTACTTATATATCACAAAACATTTCCAAAAGCAAGGGTTCTTGCAAAACTAGCCATTATATCTAGTCCTATAAGATGTACTTTTCAATACACTTTGCTTGCTTACTTTGCTCAGGGTACGCTCGCCGTTAATTTTACGGTACGCAAGGAACCTTTTTACGTAGTAGAGCCATGCTGGAACTGTACTACTAGTAGGTATAGTTGTAGCACGAATGGGTCGGCTCGACCGGTGAAGGACCACGCTCCCACGGAATACCAGCGTAAAATAGCAGCTTAACGCTGCTGTGTATGATATGGTGAGTGTAGAGAACTGGAGACCCTTTTTACTGGAAACAAGCCATTCCATTTAGTCCATCATATTCTGTCACTTCTTTACAATGTTCTGTTTAATCCTTTCTATCCTTCTTATCTTAAGGATCGCTTTGAATTCCTTCACTATTCCCATTCGAAAGTTTTGAGATCATAAGAAAATTTTACATTAAAAATGCCTGCCCATAATACCAAATTTTTGGACAGGTCGTTTACTATCCAAGCAGTCCGTCTATGGAATGCCCTAACTCTGTCACTGAGACGCGCCCAATCACTATCTATTTTTCAAAACAAGCTTCTGAAAAATAGATAAAGATTGGGCGCACAATCACTATCTTAACCTTTGAATTCGTGCCATCTATATATATGTATGCATTCGTATTTTATGTCTTTATTTGTTATTTATTTCTATATATTATAATTAAATCTTTATAAATATTGTTTCTGCATCACCAAACCACACAATTTTTTGCTTTTTGTAATCCTGTCCATCCAAAGGTTGTCTGGAAGAAATCGCTTTTAACGATTGTGTCACTATTTTTTTTTCTTTTTCTTTCGTTTATGTATTGATTTGGTGTACAATAAAGAATTATCTATCTATATGTAGATGTCTATGGGCCACAGCAACCACTTACCATCAGGTGGACTGCGTGGTCTTTTGTTACCCCTTATCCTATAAAAAAAACCCTGGGTTTGATCCTCGCCATCACCGATAAATTTGTTAATGCAGATTTTTCACTTGTAAAGACATAATAAGAAGTCTGCCAAGACGCGCTTGAGTAGTACGGCTGACAAATCGCTGTATTTCCCTCTCACAAATCAGAGAAGGCTTTTTAACAGCAATAAAAAAAAATCAAAATTTATTATGACATGTAGTTTTGCAAAGTACTTAAGTTTAAAAAAAGTTGGTCATACTGAGTAAAATGAAAAGGAAGTAATCTGCGATAAATACCAAACTCAATATACGCATTGCATTAACAGTTACATTGGTGCCGATGGGGATCGAACTCTGTTTGCTTTCAATGCTAGCGCCTTATCCACTGAGTTGCGGCCTATTTACGTCCCACTGCTAGGCACATGCCTTCTCACATTTCTTAGAGAGAGCTTAGAAATTATTAATTTAAAATAGGATAGAATAGAATGGAATGGAATTATTTCGATTCAATATTAGTCGGTACCGCGGCGCATTGCTGCCTCAAAAGATATAATTGTGGAAATATCGTTTTAAATAAAAAGTTATATTGATTAATTAGGAATGCGCGCCACCTATTGTAAGTTAACCCTGCTGTGTTTCGTATGGTGAGTGTAAAGAACCGGAGACCCTTTTTACTGGAAACGAGCCATTCCATTTAGTCCTAGAGAATATATCATATTCTGTCACTTCTTTACAATGTTCTGTTTCAGAAGGATAGAAAGGATTAACCTTTCTATCCTTCTTATCTTAAGGATCGCTTTGAATTCCTTCACTATTCCCATTCGACAGTGGTAGAGCCAGGCGGCAGCTTTTGCTGTCGCATGGATGGGCCGGCTCGAACCGGGGTGGTACCATGACCTCACAGGATACCAGCGTAAAATAGCAGCTTAACACTGCTGTGTTTCGTATGGTGAGTGTAGAGAACCGGAGACCTTTTTTACTGGAAAAGAGGCATCTTAGTCCTCACGGGTGACAACGCATCTACATTTTGATTTGTAATAGAGGATAGATGTAGATGTCTATGGGCCGCAGCAGCCACTTACCATCAGGTGGACTGTGTGCTCGTTTTTTCACCCTTATTCTATATTAAAAAAAAGTTAATATCACTATGCCTACGAGTATAACCTTCCAAGTGCAAGCAATAAGTTGACAAATTTTTACCGCAATCTGATGTACGGTATGATACGGTAAAATACAAACAAACAAATACAATTTTTTATATATTAGATAGTTTTCAAGAATAGTTATTAAACGTCATTTTTACTTTTACCGGTAAAAACCTTTTTTCTGGAAGAACCACTAAAAACCCAGCGGGACTTTTCTTAAATAAAATCAATTTACAATATATTATTTTATACAATTGGTATGAAGACTTTAGAAACAGCATGGTAGCGATTACCTCATTCCCAGGGGTTACTTATTATCAATCGTGTACACTTCAGTAGTAAAATAACCCTTACTAGACAATTTTTGCTTAATTATTTTTTGGTTACTTTGGTTCTACTGCGGATATACTCATTTCTAAGTTTGTCACACAGAGAAACCCCGAGCATAGACCTCTCCATAGCTCGCTGTCTCAGATCCGTAAGTCATCACTGGCAACACGCACTGGTTGTAGGTACAATTTCGTTTTCAGGTTTTGAGGTATGTCCAATGTACACGGTAATAGTAAATACATAATATAATAAATAAGTAATAAAAAAGTGATATTGAAGCTATATTTGTTTTGCAAAAGAGAGCCGTACGGGTGATTTATAACCTAAATTGTAAAGAGTCCCTCAGAGAAAAATTTAAAGAAATAAACATATTAACTTTGGCATCGCAATATATTTATGAGAATTTAATGTATGTGCATAATAACATAAATAGCTTTAATAAGAATAAGGATGTGCATACTTTAAACACTAGGAACAAACATACGCTTGTAATGCCAGTTACTAGACTCTACAGAATTAGTAATTCATTTATGGGGCAAAGTATACGCTTTTACAACAAAATCCCAGAACATATTCAAAGTTTGTCAATAAACAAGTTTAAAAGTTTTATCAAAGAATAACTGTACAAAAAGGGTTATTATAATATCAAGGAATACATGAATGAAAATAACCCCTGGGAATAAGGTGATCGCCACCATGCTGGTTCTATGAAAAATCATTTAAAAATTGTATAAACAAAGTTATTGTTAAGTGAAATATGTTTGAAAAAAAGTCCCACTGGTTTTTCCCAGGACTGGGGTGTTTTTCGAACCAGTGGTAAATAAAAAATGACTTTCAATAAGTATTATGTAATAATCAAATGAATAAAAAAATTATTCTATTCTATTCTAGTAAGAAATCCGTCGCCCCTATTAAACTATCATAATAATCACTATTCCACATCATTTCCCCTTTGAAATGTTGAGAAACCGAAAACCAAAATTATATTCAGATTATCGTGATTATCTCAATATACCGGCCCTAACGTAAGGATATTTCCACTATTGCAATTTAATTTATATCCGCTCAAGTGGATACTTGCACGCAAAAAGTTGCATGAGTACGATGGACAAAGTAACGTAGGTTTCAGCCATATTAGAAAAAAAAATGACATCGATCGGTACGTGAACGTCGATGGTCTCTGATTAACAAATCGATGTTTCAAAATATTTATTTATTTTATTTATTTATTCTTTATTGCATTCCTTAAAACAAAAGGATACAAAGGGCGGACTTAATGCCTTGAGGCATTCTCTACCAGTCAACCCATGGAGTGATGAGAATTTGACGTAGGTGCGGCAATATAGAACAAAATAACACTAAACAAAATTATAATTAACTACATAATACAAACATTTTACTAATAAATAAACTATACACATATGATGGATACATACATACACATATACATCTACATACATATACACATACACATACACATATATATATATATATATATATATATATATATATATATATATATATATATATATATATATATATATATATATATACAAATGGAGATATAAATACATGCATATACATAAAAATATACATATTTAAATACACTTAATATATATAATTAGTACATACAAATACCTATGAATATATGCGTGTGTTTAGCAATACACATTAAATGGATGATTCATGTAAAATGCGTTGTCTTCAATAGATGATTACGGATCAATTTTTTAAAAGCGTACTTATTGGGTGCTTTTCTAATGTCATCGGGCAAGGAGTTCCAAAGGCGTGTAGCCTGAACTGTGAAGGAGTTACCATAGAACTCGGTGAAGTGAACAGGAATACAGATTTTGTTGTTAGAAGAAGATCGTAGGACCCTATCATGAGATGAGGAGAGATAGTGAAATTTACTCTTAAGATAAGAAGGTGAAGATGGGTCATTTAAAATGGAAAAAAGAACAAGCAGTATTCTGGAATTACGCCTCTGGCGGATTGTAAGCCAATTTAGCTTAGATCTATATTGCGAAATATGGTCATACTTACGAAGCCCGAAAATAAATCTTATACAGTTATTAAGAAGGCGTTCCAGCTTGTTCAGAAGATCTTGGGACAGATCTGAGTAACACACATCTGCATAATCAATTATGGGTAATATGAGTGATTGGACAAGCATGATCTTAGATTTTGTGGGAAGAAAATGTTTTAGACGATACAGAGAACATAAAGTGGCAATGACTTTACGACTCACTTCTGAAACCTGGGTTCTCCAGTTCAACGTGCTATCGATATATAGGCCAAGATTTTTAACAGAATTACTGAACGGAATTATAATACTATCATAATAAATAGGAGGTAAATCTGCCAGATTAATCTTAGCCAGCATTCTTGAGCTACCCACCAGTATAGCTTGGCACTTCAAAGGATTGACCAAAACTATACAAAACTAAACAATATCTATTCATCGTGCTGAAATCGACAATTATTAAAATTTTATATAAAGAAATTCATTGATCCACTGTATTAAAAATCCATAAACGAACACTTGTCGTAGTTTCCACGTTTGGCAGATGGATTGGCACCCGTTTTTAGGGTTCCGTACCGCAAAAGGAAAAACCGGAACCCTTATAGGATCACTTTAATGTCCGTCTGTCTGTCTGTCTGTCTGTCTGTATGTCTGTCTGTCTGTCTGTCAATACCCTTTTTCTCAGGAACGCGTGGAGGTATCAAGCTGAAATTCATATGAAATACTCAAGTCTGCTGTCCCTTGGATCTGTGAAAAAATCAAACTTCTAAGCCAACGCAATCAAAAGATACAGCCGTTTATGCCGCAAATTTTCGACATTCGCAAGGGAATCAGGGAATCAAAACCTACAGGGTACTTCCCGTGAACTCAGAATCTTAAAATTTGGTACGAAGCAACGTTTTGTAGCACAGATAAAGGAAAAATTGCGAAAAGCATAAATTTTTAGTTACATTGTATAATAAAAATATTTTTAATAATTTTAAACTACGGATTTTTGCGGAACCCTCGGAGCGCGAGTCCGATTCGCACTTGGCCGGTTTTTTTTTATTATTTGGATTTGATATCAGGAAAATATTGCTGCTTATCTACTGTTTTTTTTTGTAGCTGATAGCCGATGTGAGGGCATGAATGTTTTTGAGAGTGAGACAATAGCGGGTGCACCTGTGCCTGCGTACACACTCGTACAGTAAAATCCTGCCCTGCGTAGATGGCTAGTCTCTGTTAAAACTTGCTGCCATGACTGAAATTTGGTTTACAGGACATGTGGTAAAAAGCGAGGAAAATTGGTAGAGGCCTATAAAATTTAAAACAGAATTCATTATTCGATTATTTCTTAAAAAACGTTACCCATCACATCGTGGAGTCAGTTTTTTTTATAGCATAAGGGTGACAAACGAGCACACAGTCCACCTGACGGTAAGTGGTTACTGTGGCCCATAGACATCTACATCTATCCTCGATTACGAATCAAAATGCAGATGCGATGTCAGCCGTGAGGACTAAGATGGAATGCTTCGTTTCCAGCAGGGGCGTAGCTACCGCCGTATCAGCCGTATCAATGATACGGGGCCCCCGGGCTACAGGGGCCCCCAACGTGTGTAAGCAAAAACTCCAAGGACTTCTAATGGGACAGGAAAGGCTATCACTATTCTCTAAAGAAGTAAAGAATTTAGTAAAACTGAAATCGTCTTCAGCTATGTTCGCCGAACAAAAGGCACGAAAATTAAATTGTTTGGCTAGCTTAGTTCCTAGGAGTATTTATTGTAAGTAATAACTCATAAGCCCGTGTAGTGGCGGGTAAGAATACTCACAACCCCATATCTTCCCGTGGGTGTCGTAAAAGGCGACAGACGGAAACTGAGGCAGAGGATGGGCAGCAGCATCTTTCTGATAACAGCAAAACAACAATAAAAAAACTGCGCTTGCCAACCCGCTCGCCAAGCGTGGCAACTATGGCAATATACCCCCATGAAAGTAACGAAGAGATGGCCCCCAGTCCCCGGCAGCCCCGCTATTCCTGGCTAAGGTGGCGACCATGGTAACAGCGAGGCAGGGGGTGCTAAGAGTCTCCGGTGGAGGTTCTGTTGCCACCTACGACGACTCGACATGGCAACTTATAACGCACGCACCCTGAGGACTGACGAGAAGGTCCTGGAGCTAGAAGAAGAGATAGACAAGTTGCACTGGAATGTCATAGGATTATCCGAAGTCTGAAGAGAGGGGGAGGTCACGGTAATCCTCGAATCCGGCAATTTGTTCTATCACCAGGAGGGCGACCATCTGTCCCAAGGAGGTGTCGGATTTATCGTCCACAAGTCTCTCGTTAACAACGTTGTAAAGATTGGGAGTGTGTCGACGAGGGTTGCGGACCTTATACTCAGAATCACCGAACGGTAATCGCTGAAGGTTATACAGGTTTACGCATCAACCTCGGTACACGCCGATGAGGAGGTGGAAGAAATGTATGAGGATATCTCTAGAACAATGCATTCCTCCAAAACCCACTATACGGTGTTAATGGGAGACTTCAACGCAAAACTAGGCACAAGAGAGAACGGTGAGCTGAAAGTAGGGAAATTCGGAATAGGGCAACGGAACCCAAAGGGCCAGCAGCTGGCGAACTTCATGGAGAAAGAAGGACTCTTTATGATGAACTCTTTCTTCCAGAAGCGGCCCCACAGGAAGTGGACCTGGTCGAGCCACGACGGTTCGACAAAAAATGAGATTAACTTTATTATGACGACCAGACGACAACTATTCAGTGATGTCTCAGTGATCGCGAGGGTGAAAACCGGCAGCGATCACCGAATGGTGAGAGGCACACTGAACCTAAACGTTAAGTTGGAGAAGTCACGTCTAATGAAGTCAACGCTCCGTCCTTCTCGTGCTCTAATCCAAAGTCCAGAAACCTTTCAGCTCGAGCTACGAAACCGTTTTCAGTGCCTAGAAGATTGCAATACAATGGACGATATGAATGACAAGCTCGTGGAAACTGTCCATGCGGTCTGAGCTAAGTTTTGCAAGACCCGCCGCAGAAGAAACAAAAAGTCTCCGATCACACTCTAATCTCAATGGCTTTTAGACGGGGTATATAGCTGCAGTCTTCAGTAGATTTGACAGCGTACAGGCAACTGAACATACAGATCTCCAAATGCATGCGGCGGGACTTGTGCAACTTTAATTCTGCTCGTATTAAAGAAAAGATCGAGCAGAACCAGGGCTCCCAAGTCTTTGCAAGAGATCTGTCTGCCAGAAAGAGCCAACTGTCGAAGCTGAAGACCGAGTATGGCAGCGTCGTTTCCGGGACACCTGAGGTTTTGAGTGAGATTGAGAGGTTCTATTGGCAGCTGTACACATCATCGTTGGAGCCACACGTAAGTGTGAGTAACGATCCAAGAGCGAGTCTTATCCGACACTATTCCGATGATATCTCGGACGTCAGTCTGAGCGAGATTAGAATGGCTCTCCAGCATCTTAAAAACGGCAAGATCCCAGGCTGGATGGAATTACAGTGGAGCTTCTGAAAGCGGGTGGAAAACCGATACTTGATGTCCTTCAGAAGCTCTTTAATTCCGTCCTCCATGGTGGCACTACTCCGGAAAGGTGACAACGCTCTCTTGAAGAACTACAGACCGAGTTCCCTTTTGAGCCGCGTCTACATGCTGTTTTCGAGAGTCATTACTCCCGAACAAGCCGGTTTCCAAAAAGGCTTTAGCACCATATACCACATACATACCCTTCGGCAAATTGTACAGAAGTCCGAGGAGTACAATTTACCACTATTTCTGGCGTATGTGGACTATGAGAAAGCCCAAAGACTTTCAATCAAAATTACGTCGAAATTCGGGCGGTGCTGCAGTCCCTTCAGCGATGCCAAGTTGACTGTCGGTATATCGAAGTGCTGAAGTGCTTGTACAGTAGGGCTACGATGGCTATCCGAGTACAGAACCAGAGTACGAAACCTATCCAATTGCAGAGAGGTGCAAGACAGGGTGACGTTATATCCCCGATACTCTTCACCGCTGCATTGGAAGACGTTTTCAAGCTTCTGGACTGGTAAGGATACGGTGTTAACATCAATGGCGAGTACATCACTCACCTTCGATTTGCCGACGATATAGTCCTTATGGCAGAATCGCTGGAGGACCTAAGCACTATGCTTAATGACCTCAATAGTTTTTCCCAACGGATAGGTCTTAAGATGAACATGGACAAAACAAAGATCATGTTTAATGTCCATGTCACACCTATGTCGGTAGTTGTTGGTAGCTCTAAGCTCGAAGTTGTTGACGTTTATGTTTACCTGGGACAAATAGTCCGACTAAGTAAGTCCAACTTCGACCGAGAGGTCAATCGAGGGATTCGACTCGACTGGGTAGCGTTCGGGAAATAACGGCACATCTTCTAGTCAGGTATACCTCAAAACTTGAAAACGAAATTGTGCAACCAGTGCGTGTTGCCAGTGATGACATACGGAACTGAGACGTGGTCCTTCACTGCTGGCCGGATGAGGAAGCTCAAGGTTGCTCAGCGAGCTATGGAGAGGGCTATGCTCGGAGTTTCTCTGCGTGATAAACTTAGAAATAAGGATATGCGCAGTAGAACCAGAGTCACCGACATGGCCCAACGAATTAGTAAGCTGAAGTGGCCATGGGCCGGACATATAGCTCGAAGAACCGGCAACCGATAGGGAAAAAGGTTCTCGAGTGGCGGCCTCGTACCGGCGGATGAAGTGTAGGGCGTCCCCCCACTATATGGAGTGACGACCTGGTAAGACATGCAGGAAGTCGATGGATGCAGGTGGTTCAGGACCGTGCTTTGTGGCATTCCTTGGGTGAGGCCTATGCTCTTTAATGGACTTATGAAGGGCTGTTATGATGATGATGATGATGATGAACTAGTGGAATTAGTACTTTTGCCGTTGTCGTCATAATTGACGATAATTTATGTGTACATAGAGAACTGAAGACCATTTTTATGTATATGTTTTTTATTCCTTTATTCGTTTTTTCATTCCTTGGACTTATGAAGGGCTGTAACGATGATGATGAATAACTTAAAATCAATATATAATAATTTGAATTCAATGCAAGCGTTTTTGTTCCTTTTATGAAATCTTTACTCTTCATTGGGGCCCCCCAACAAATTTTGATACAGGGCCCCTCGAAGGCACGCTACGCCACTGGTTTCCAGTAAAAATGGTTTCCGGTTCTCTACACTCACCACACGAAACACTGGAGCGTTAAGCTGCTATTTTACGATGGTATTCTGTGAGAGCGTGGTCCTTCCCCGGTCGAACCGACCCATTCGTGCTACAACTATACCAGTAATATAGCTGCAGCATGGCTCTACCACGTAAAAAAGTTTATATACATAGATTACACAAGGACAAACATCCAGACCTGAAACAATTACTTGTAGGCCATGCAAATACTTGTTTCGTGCGTACAAATACTCATTCCTAAGCCACTGCACCGCGGAGTCGTCAAGGTAGTATTGGCCATGTTAATAAAATTGGTGGTATTATTTTTTTAAAGTAAAATTTGTTTGTTGTTCCATCCCAGTGTTGTTGTCGGAGTTTATATGTAGACGAGAATTATTAATAATTGTAATTTCTCAGACACACGGATTTCCCAATGTTTTCCTTCATCACCGAGCACGTAGTGAAATAGGATTTAAATTCAGTGGCGCCGGCGGGGAGCGAACTCAGTTACTAATGTAATATGAAATTTAACTCCTAGTATAGAAAGCCTTTATCAAAAAAGTATTGGAAGTATTTTTTTTTATAGGATAAGGGTGACAAACGAGCACACAGTCTACCTGATGGTAAGTGGTTGCTGCGGCCCATAGACATCTACATCTATCCTCTATTACAAGTCGAAATGTAGATGCGTTGTCACCCGTGAGGACTAAGATGGAATGCCTCATTTACAGTAAAAAGGGCCTCCGGCCACCTGCAATCACCAAGCGAAACGCAGAGGTAAACCTCTACTTCACGCTGGTTTTCTGTGAGGTCGTGGTACCACCCCGGTTCGAGCCTGCCCATCCGTGAGACAGCAAAAGCTGCCGCGTGGCTCTACCACTGTTAATTTGTAATTTGTATTTGTAATAAATTTGTTATACAATACACTCTACACTCACCATACGAGACACAGCAATATTAAGCTGCTATTTTACGCTGGTGTTCTGTGAGAGCATGGTCCTTCCCCGGTCGATCTGACCCATTCGTGCTACAGCTTTATAGTTGTAGCACGAATGCAGCATGGCTTCACCACGTATAAAATTACAGGCTTTATGGCATTGTATGTTAGTCCGTAGAGGTGACAACGCACTTGTAGCCTGCTTTATTTGAAGTTGCTTGGACACCTGGTCCATGGACTATAGTGACTTACATCAAGTGGATTGTAAGTCCATTTGCGACTTTAATATAAATAAAACCGGCAAAGTGCGAGTCGGACTCGGACTATCGTAAAACACGTTTCTAGTAGGGGGGAAGGGGGGGGGGGCTTTAATTTTAGATTTATTTTTATTATTTGTTATTATAGCGGCAACAGCAACACACATTCCGTGAAAGTTTCAACTGTCTAACTGTTACGGATCATGAGATACAGCCCGCTGATAGACAGACGGACGTTCGGACGGAAGGACGGATGGAAGGACGGATAGACGGACGCACGGACGGGCGGATAACGGAGGCTTAGTAATAGGGTCACGTTAGTTACCCTTCGGGTACGAAACCCTAAAAAGTACGCCAAATCGGCATCTTTTCTCCCTGAAACGCCACGACTTTATTTTTTAATAAGTAACTAAAGGTTTGTACTGCCTTACTTGGACTTGGAATTACGCCTAAACAGGTTTCTAAAGTATTTATCAGATCAAAAAATAATAATACAGATAAGTATAGGTCTAATTAACATCTAAAAACCACGGAGGTTTGACTTGCTGCTAAATAATTAAGTTTAAGTCGGCATATTATGTACAAAATACAGTCTAAGTAAGTAGTTAGGTATATGAGTAGGTATAGTAAGAATATAAAGACTAAGTAGGTAAGTTAACAACTTAGCCCCCTTTTCCCTAAAGAGGGTCGCTTCCGATTCGGCAGAAAGGCCACTAAAGCCAATGCCAGTCCGCAATTGTTCACGGGAGGTAAAGAAATAAAACTAGTAGATGAGATAAAAATATTAGGCCTAATCATCGATAAAAAATTGAAATTTAATAGTCATGTTTCCTATATTTGTCAAAAATCCATAAATATTTATAAATTACTGGCTCGTGCAGCAAAAATTTCATGGGGGCTTAAACCCGAGGTGATCAGAACGATTTACGTATCAGTTATTGAACCAGTTATAATGTATGCCGCAAGCGTTTGGGCACCAGCTGCCCAAAAAATAGCAATCAAAAACCAGCTAAACACAGTGCAGAGGGGATTTGCACAAAAAAAATTGTAAATCATATCGCACGATCTCACTAAACGCAGCTTTGATACTCTCAGGACTACTACCTTTAGATTTAAGGTTACGCGAAGCTGCATATTTGTATGAAGCAATACGCGGCAAACCAGATGATAACCTACATAAAGACAGAGAGATCGAAGGAAAAGTAAGTTTTTTAGAAATGATGCATCCAGCCTGCGAAGAAGAAATTGAGTTTGAAATAATAGAGAATACAACATCAGAAAAATTAGAGGAACCACATACAAACAGCATACAAATATTCACCGATGAAAGTAAAATTGAGGGCAAGGTTGGAGCTGCAATCTCTATTTGGAGAAATAAATAAGAAATAGATAATAAAAAAATTAAATTAGATTCATTCTGCACTGTCTTTCAGGCTGAACTGTACGCAATGCATCAAGCTATTCAAAAACCAAAAAATTACCAAAGTACTTTCATATACAGTGATTCAAGATCTGTAATGGAACTTGTCAAAAATCAATCAGCATATCAACCGTTGGCTTTCGAAATTAGGCGAGATATCGCTAAATTAAGAAGTCAAAATAGGAGGATAGGGCTGTATTGGGTTAAAGCACATGTAGGTATTCCCGGAAATGAACGCGCAGATGAACTCGCAAAGGAAGCAGCTTTAAAGTTAAAAACAAAATTAAATTACGCAAAATGTCCAATTTCGTTCATAAAGAACCAAATTAGACATAAAACAATTAAGGAATAGCATGACAGATATTTAACAGAAGAAAAAGCCGAAATTACAAAAGTATTTTTCCCATTGAGGCGATGCCAATCTTGTGAAGTTCAACGCCTCCAAAACACAAGCGTGTCTCATCACTGCAAAAAGGAGCCAGCTCACCTTGGCTCCTTCTTTCCGAAATGTATCACTGAAGTATACCGACCGCCTTCAGTTGTTAGGGTTTGAAATATCCTCAAATTTGAACTTCGGGCGGTTCATTGAGTCCAAGGCCAAAGCAGCTGCAAGGAAGCTGGGAGTCCTTGCAAAGGTGCGGCGATACTTCACGCCGGGACAGCTGCTTACTTTATATAAAGCGCAAGTCCGGTCGTGCATGGAGTATTGCTGCCATATATGGGCTGGTGCTGCAAAATGCCACCTAGGAGCTTTGGACTCAATGGAAAGGCGTGCTATGAGGCTTATTGGTGACCCGAATTTGGTTAAAACCAATCTTACCAGCCTCGAACACAGACGTAAAGTAGCCAGCCTTTCGGTTTTCTACAGGATGCATTTCGGAGAGTGTGCGCAGGAATTACATAACTTAAGGCGCGGTACCTAGTCAAACTAGGCTTCACAAAACAGTTTTTTAACAAAATATATACATTTTAGAGCGGAAAAAAAATATATGTTAATCCTGATCATATTTATGAGTGGACCATTGTTTTCAAAACACGTTTTCGGTAAATTTTCTCGATAGAAAAAAATCATAAAATAGCCATTGAAATTGAATTTCCAGCAATTTTAACTATATTATTTATAAGCAAATCTTAATAAAATTAATAATAGCGATGTAATATATAATAATAAGGGGAACTGTTGTTTTTATATATCGATTGAAATGAAATATTTGTAAGTATTAATATATTTAATGAAAAATAACTCGAACGAATCGATGTTTCGCATCGCGCCATCATGGCGTCTTTTCGCTTCTCTTTCATTTCTACGCGGAGCGACAGTGATCGTTGAGGCACGCTGCTAGACGGACCTGTACCAATTTGTTTCGCTCGCCGTTCAAAAATCATTTACGTATTTGTTTGTTCTTAAGGACCCATTTGCATTGACACGGGTCACACACACAAGTGTACGCACGGTTAGCTGCGGGAATCGTAATCAAGTAAAACATTTTGATACTTTGAAAGATTGATTTTTTTTACAACTACAAAAATATACTTAGATACGAAATTCGAATATCTACCTATGTGACCTGAAAGCGTACTTCGGTGACTGCTGCTGAAACTCTGAACTCCTGGACGAGTAGAATAAGGTGTGTCGAGTTTAGGCTCTTTTTGTTAGTTATGATGAGACCTTACCTCCGGACTTGATGAAGTAACCTGAAGGTGTACATCGGTGACTACTACTAGAACTCCTCGACGAGTAGAACTAGATGTGCCGAGTTTGGGCTCGATTTGTTAGTTATGATAAGACGTTACATCCGGGATTGATGGAGAGCCTGATGGTGTACTTCAGTGACTTGCTACTGGAACTCCTTGACGAGTAGAAATAGGTGTGGCAAGTTTGGGCTTGATTTGTTAGTTGTGATGAGACCTTACCTCCGGACTTGATAGAGAGACCTGATGGTGTACTTCAGTGCCTGCTACTCTGTAACTCCTCGACGAGTAGAACTAGATGTGCCGGGTTTGGGCTCGATTTGCTAGTTATGATGAGATCTTACCTCCGCACATGATAGAGAGCCCTGATGATGTACTTCAGTGACTTGCTACTGGAACTCCTTGACGAGTAGAAATAGGTGTGCCGAGTTTGGGCTTGATTTGTTAGTTATGATGAGACCTTACCTCCGGACTTGATAGAGAGACCTGATGGTGTACTTCAGTGCCTGCTACTCTGTAAATCCTCAACGAGTAGAACTAGATGTGCCGGGTTTGAGCTCGATTTGCTAGCTATGATGAGACCTTACCTCCGGACTTAATGGAGAGACCAGATGGTGTACTTCAGTGACTGCTACTGGGACTCCTGAACGAGTAGAACTAAGTGTGCCGAGTTTGTGCTCGTTTTGTTAGTTATGATGAGACCTTACCTCCGGACTTGATGGAGAGACCTGATCGTGTACTTCGGTGACTGCTACTGGATCTCCAGGACGAGTAGAACTAAGTATGCCGAGCTTGGGCTCGTTTTGTTAGTTATGATAAGACTTTACCTCCGAACTTGATGCAGAGACCTGAATGTGTACTTTGGTGACGGCGGCAGCAGCTATGCGTAAGCGTGATGCAGTGATACCTGAAGGAACATTGAGCAAAGATGGCATACCTCTAATAGACATAAATGCTGACGGCTGTTGGTCATCGCGATCCTACGGAAATAATTATAAGGCATTGTCATTGAATCATACCGTTCAAAAAGTTGAATGCCGAAACCATGTGTTGCGCAATATTTGCAATAAGTTGAGAGCTGTAACCAAAGACACAAAATATGCCTTGGTGCACAGAAAAATGCTGACTGAATTATTTTTCTTTCCACAATTTATATGATTAGATTTCCCTCCGTATGCGTAAATACATCAAAATAATAAAATAAAATTAGCATGTTTAATTTTTATGTATTCTTCAAACAACCCACAAATCCAAAAAAATTTATGCAAAAAGTTTATTCACTCAGGAAAAAAATTATGAAACGGCTGTTTTTTTTTCGATTTTAGGGCTAGCGCTATTGTAAAATTTGCTCATAATAGTTTATTTTACTCTTCATTCTGAAGAAAAATGTCTAGGAATAAAAATTATTGTTGTTATAAATTCACAATTATGACAATTTGCCGTTTCGAGAATAGGCCATTTCTATGATTGACCATTTTGGTCCGAAGCCATTTTATTTAAGCATTAATTTATTATTCATTTAATGAATCTGTAACAAAAGTTCTCGATAACCTTTTCTAGAAAATAACAATTATTGATTATTTTAAAATTAAGAAAATAGAATATGTACATCTTTTAAAAATAACAACACGAAAATATGTAGGTACATAATATTTTTAGAATAACTAAACAAAAATATGTACATATTTTAGATACGAAAATAAACGTAGAAACATTTTAAAAATACTAATAAAAAATATATATCTGATGGGATTCGAACCACCTGACATCGCGGAAACGCGGTGCGAAGGCGGACGGCGGCGCGCTGTACCAATTGTACATTTTACGTCGAGCGTCGGCGAGATTCACGCGGTGCACCCCGCAGTGGGCGGGACTACTCGTCCCTTACTCGTCTGCTTCACCCCCTCAATTTCATAAAAGTCGTCTATACACCTCACCTTAATTCCACCCTCTCCCTTCCACCATCGGACATCCAGACGTTCGGCCAGTCTCCACCCTTTCGTTTTCGTTGTTGACTTACCACGCATTCGAACCAAACGGTTCGCCACGTCGTTCATCATGCGTACAGCAAAGGAGTGGAATAAGTTGCCAGCATCTGTCTTTCCATCCGATTACAGTGTGGGTGTCTTCAAGGCAAGAGTGAATAGGCTTTTGTTAAGTCAGTGCGCTTCACCATCTTAGGCTACATCACCACTTACCATCAGGTGGGATCGTAGATAAGCGCTGGCTTAGTAGAATAAAAAAAAAGACGTAGAAGCACCATATCGCATCCTAAAACATATTAATTTAACGCCAATATTAGTACAAGTTTTCACCGGTCACGGAGGCTTTGCAGATTATTTGTTCCGTTTTAAAATTAAATCTAGACCAGACTGTACGTGTGACAACAACCAACCCCAATCTTCTCTGCACATACTTATAGACTGCCCTCAATTTTGCAAAAATAGAGCAGACGTGGAACTGCAGATAGGATTAAAATTGACAAAAGAAAATATACACAACATAATGGAAGACAAACGCGGCAGAAACATTTTCACAAAATATTGTATAACCGTAGCAAATAAAATCATAAAAACTAATAAAAGTGCCTAAACAAGAACAATATAAAATTAATTTAGAATATAAAATAAGATACTTCAAATAAAAAGTACAAAAAAAGTAAAAAAAAAGGATATAAAAAAAACAAGAGTAAGAAAACTATATAATTAGACATATGAGTACATATGTCCTAATATTATATAAAATAAGTATGCCACAGAAATAAAAAGAAGAGAATTTAATAAGAAATAGTTATGGAGTGTAGACACTCCATAGAAATAGTGTAGAATAGTAAGACAAAAAAAAGAATTAATATAATAAGAATTAACCACATTTGCAATCAATAAAAAAGGAAAAGTAAGAACAAAAATGTACTTAACAAAAAAAAACACGTCAAAGTACCCACAAGCACCTGATTTAAAAAAAAAACAAAAATACGTGGTTCATAGAACACAGGAAAAAGAAAAGAAAAAATAAGGAAATAAAGTTAAAAAAAGCTATATAAAAATAATGTAAAAAAAATAAAATAAACATATATATAAAACAGCAATCAGCTACATAAGGTCTCCGATCAACATGTCGGAGGAAAATAGTATAAAAAAAAAATGCCAGTCCCACATAACCACGACAGCCGGCTGTCGCGGTATGCTTAGAGCATTCACCACCTCCCTTCCTCGCTTCCCGGAGGGTAGCCCTTTCCATTGCATCTGAGCGCAAAAAAAATATGAACAACTTAGTTAAAGTCAGTAGAAGCAAGGTAAAAGTAAGAACTAGGCAGGTAGGTACGTTATTTTTAAGTAAGTAGATATAGTAGGTAATTATAATTTAGATAGGAAAAAGCTTTTGAGTTTACTTTTAATGTTTTGTTGTGATATTTTTTCGCGTACATCGAAACGTAAGTTATTTATTAAATGCAGCACCTGATCAGCGGCTATCCGCTGCCCGTACACATTATTAGCAGTGATGTGCCTTATCTATGGATGTGCCGGAGCCGGTTTTATGTCATAGCGCGCGTACGTACAACTTGTCATATGTATGACTTTATATTATCGCCAAAGAAATATTGTTTTAATAACAACTTTTTAACAGTGGTAGAGCCACGCGGCAGCTTTTGCTTTCACATGAATGGGCCGGCTCGAACCGGGGTGGTACCACGACCTCACAGAAAACCAGCATGAAGTAGAGGTTTACCTCTGCGTTTCGCAGTGCAGGTGGCCGGAGGCCCTTTTTACTGGAAATGAGGCATTCCATCTTAGTCCTCACGGGTGACAACGCATCTACATTTTGATTTGTAATAGAGGATAGATGTAGATGTCTATGGGCCGCAGCAACCACTTACCATCAGGTGGACTGTGTGCACGTTTGTCACCCTTATCCAATAAAAAAAAAAACAAGAATTTAATTTGGTCAAAAACTGGTAAGATTTTATAATGTTTAAAAATCACTGACTGACCGATCATTCAAACTCTAAGGCTCTTCTAGCAGACGTAGAAGCTTCAAATTAAGAATACAATTAGTGTTTTGCGTAAAAATCAAGTAAAAATTAAAATATTTTGTAATATCGGTCCAGTTTTCTAGATACACCAACTGCATAAATAACTTTGTAATCCTATATAAATATATAGGTTTACAAAGTTACATTTGCAGTGAATGAATCAGTGTACCTGTATATGTATAATATAATGGAATAATAGATGTAGATAGGTATAATTAACTAGATATAATTATGTTCAAAGGTAACTTGTAAAATGGTCAATGGAATGAAAAAGCAAGAACGGAACATGTCTTATGAAATTGTACCAAAAAAATTGCCCGAAAATCCGTAGTTGGTATTAGAAGTAGATGATACTGGAAAGGAAAAAAGTAGGACTATCTACAAAAAGAAATGAGATGCCATCAAAACATAACTTGTAAAAAAACTCAAGTCTCGCAACTCAGTTCTTCTACCGTAAAAAGTAGTGAGATCCATGTAATAATACCAAGTCGGTTAATTTATTCAGGGGTCCTTCTGTCTCAAGTTATTACGTAATTAGCTTACCTAACAACATCTTATAGTGACCATCTCAATATTAAAAATCTTTTATGTTTTAAATACATAGATTGGCTTGGCAATCGCACTAAAGAATCTAATTTAATATAATATGTATTACTTGTGAGATACATTGTGCTTTCATGCGATGGCCAAGTCAATTTATGTATTTAAAACATAAAAGATTTTTAATATTAATATGGTTACTATAAGATGTTGTTAGGCTAATTACGTAATAACTTGAAACAGAAGGACCCTTAGGTAGGGACTGAATAAATTAACCGACTTGGTATTATTACATGGATCTCACTACTTTTTACGGTAGAAGAACTAAGTTGCGAGACTTGGGTTTTTTACAAATTATGTTTTGATGGCAATTCATTTTCTAAAACCACCTTAATCTACCAACATGTCGAAATGAGGTTCCTCTGACCGGAGAAGAAACAGTGAAAGAAATCCACATGTATCTTCTTTTTTTTAATACTATCATTATCAGTGTGAACAGACCACAGCAGATTTTGTGTGTATATATATATATATATATATATATATATATATATATATATATATATATATATATATATATATATATATAATACATATACTTATATATTTCAAAGAAGATTATATATTATATAATCTTCTTTGAAATGAATAATCGTTGTGATTTGAAACTCAATGAAACGAAACAGCGACACTAAAAAGAGACAAACATATACCACCATGAGAATGAGATAGAATACATTGTACACTTTCCTGTTATCTCGGTGTTCCTGCGGGGTGCTTTAAAGACGGTTAATATAACATAGAACTATTAACTGTTAAAATAAACAGTTCAAAAAATTAACAAATTTATTAAATAAATAAACTTAACTATATTGAATAAAATTTGCATATTCAATCCATTTAAAACAATTCACGTTTTCATAATTTACCGGTTTATATTAAATTCGTCCCATTCTCTGGACGTTTAGTTTTCTGAATGTTTCACTTTTACCACGTGTGAACTGCACACATGTTATTTTTTTCGCAAGTCGCAAAGTTTGGCAGGCGAACTGACAGTCGCAAGACCAAAAGTCACTCACCTTTTACGAGCAAGGTACAAGACAGTTCTCCGAACAGCAACCTGGGAATTGTGGCCAAAGGATTCCGATTAACCTTTATGGAAGAGGATTGTGCCAACAGAATGCGCTAGATAGCTGGTGAGAATAAATAACATATATAATATTTTTATTTGTTATTATTATTTGTACCAAGATATTTATAATATCGAGAACTTGTGCATTATCTGAAAATAAACAATTTTTATTATTCACTGATTTACCTACTCCCCTTCGCTGTTCGAGTTATATTTAGAATGCAATAAAATCTTTCAGATATTTTTATCGAATGAAATCTTCCAAAGAGTTTCCTTAGTTCGCTCTGAAAACACATAAAGGACAAAATGTGGAGTACGCACACTACAGCAAAATTGTAATAAGCAGTTTGCTATTATTAAACGTGCAGGCGCTATAATTAATTACGAAGAACAGTTTAATTTTTTTTTTATAGAATAAGGGTAACAAATGAACACACAGTCCCATATTTTAAGGCTGGTTTTCCAATGATCAGATAAAAGGTATTCATAGGAAAATGCAACATAAACAAATTAAAATTGCAGTCGTATGAATAATAATTTAAAATTAAAAATTTTGTACAGCCGACTTCAATATAAGCGACTTCAATATAGGTTATTTGAGAATAACTCAATAACCATTGGTCTGACCTTGAGCAAATTCATATGGGACCACACGAGAACTAACAGCTTTCATATAAAAAAAAAGAATCATCGAAATCGGTTCGCCCAATACAAAGTTATGAGGTAACACACATAAAAAAAAGAAAAAAAACATACACCCGAATTGAGTACCGTCTCCTTTTTGGAAGTCGGCAGAATAGAGCTCAATTGTTTTATTTTCAGCCAGATTAAAATTTAGAGAGTATCGCCACCATTCTGGTTCTATTAAAACACATTTAAAATTTGTACAAACAAAATTATTGTAGTGATATATGAAAAGAAAAGTCGCGTTGGGTTTCTTGCTGGTATTTTCCGAATGGTAAATAAAAAATGACTTTCAATAAATATTATGTAATAAACTATAAGGAATAAAATTATTTTATTCTAAATCTAGACCTATGATAGGATTCTGTATTGCAACGAATAAAAATATATTTAATTTTATTATTAGCCTTCTGATTGTAGCTTGCGGTACAAAAGGATTGGCTCAGTCGGGAAACAGCTACCTATGTTCTCACAGAATAATGTAAAATTAAAATGGTGTACAACCGACTTCATTATAAATTATTAAGAATAACTCAAAAGTAGTCAGATCTTGATCAAATTTATATGAGACCACATGTGAAGCACCAGCTTTCAAATAACAAAAGAATCATCGAAATCGGTTCACCCAGTAAAAATTTATGAGGTAACACACATAAAAAAACATAGAGTCGAATTGAGTACCGCCTCCTTTTTGAAGTCAGTAGACAAAAGTGACACTACATGTTTTTTTTATAGGATAAGGGTGACAAACGAGCACATAGTCCACCTGATGGTAAGTGGTTGCTGTGGCCCATAGACATCTACATCTATCCTCTATTACAAATCAAAATGTAGATGCGTTGTCACCCGTGAGGACTAAGATGGAATGCCTCATTTCCAGTAAAAAGGGCCTCCGGCCACCTGCACTCACCAAGCGAAACGCAGAGGTAAACCTCTACTTCACGCTGGTTTTCTGTGAGGTCGTGGTACCACCCCGGTTCGAGCCGGCCCATCCGTGCGACAGCAAAATCTGCCGCGTGGCTCTACCACTGTTATATTGATTCAAGTTTTTTTTCTAAATCTATGATATGATGAATTATTGAATAACTTTTTTGCTATGAACAAGTTACAATAGAGATGGACATATATTAATGAATAAAATAGGCCTTTTAATATAAAAAAACGTATGTGCGTACTTATGTACGCACTTAAGAAGTTATACCTCTTTAGTGTAACAAAATTAAAATAACTAAAATAAAACACGTTTTATAGAGTCATATATATTTGAATTATTTCCTTGAATATAGTTATAGTTATCAGTTCACACGAAAACTTGACAGTTGACAGAGAATTGCCAACTGAAGTTGTCGCTTTTAGGTTTCGGTGTGCGCGCGCATCGTAACAACTTCATGCTGTCGTTTTTAGGTGTCGATGTGTGCGCGTACCCTAAAAAACACACTCTCAATATT